>OY725322.1:27877764-29089720 GCA_963242795.1 Inga leiocalycina
AACAGAGGGAATTCAGAAGTCCAAACGAAAGCCACTTTTGGATTTGAACAGGTTGCCAGAGGAAGCCATCGACCAACCTGATTTAGAGGAACACATATTCCATGAATTTGCTGTTGTGGAGGATTCTTTAATTCGAACTGTAACAATGAAGAAATCTGCTTTGTGAGGAAGGAGGAGTTCACTGGAAATGAAGTCGATCAGCATAATGATCGCCCTCTTGTGATATCAAGTGCCAGCAATAGTAAGGTGTTCATCAACCTTAATGAATACCCGGAGGAAGGACCCGATTTTGGATTTAAAAGTGTAGTATTGAACAAGGAGTTTCTGGCTTTACTGAGAATTTATTTTGGCAGTTATCCTTAAGTGCAGTTATATGGGAAGAACATGACAGTATTTA
The DNA here is from genome assembly GCA_963242795.1 of Inga leiocalycina. Lineage (NCBI taxonomy): Eukaryota > Viridiplantae > Streptophyta > Magnoliopsida > Fabales > Fabaceae > Inga > Inga leiocalycina. The sequence goes on from OY725322.1 coordinate 27,878,162, forward strand.
GTAGTTGATGCACTGTGAAGTTGATGCATTATGTTTATTTCTTTTACTTTTTTCCCTGAAAGTGTTTGATTCCTTTCTTTACCAGCAGTAATGTTTGTCCTTATCTAATCTAAGGGGCCAAATTTAATGGCTTTGTTTGTGTTCTCTATTTCACTGCAATTCAAAATTCACCTTCTTTTTAAGAACAATAGATAACATAATGATAAGAACAGGAATCATACATATATAAACTACAATATCCATATTTCGTGGTACAAAAGATAGATATCCATAAAAAAAAAACCTTCCAATAGTGCTTGCAGCGATTTTTCAGTACAATTTACTCAACATCTTGTAAATAATTAGACACTTCTTCAACCAGTGAAACATCACATCCAAGTTGATCTGGCAATCTATCTTTGTACACCACATCTTTCCTCAAATGAGGCAATTTGTGATTGTTTGATCCCTTCGACTTCATTACCGCAATCATATTTGCTTAGAGTGTTAGAAAAATCTTGTCTGAATTTTTGGTTGAAAAAGTTTCAAACGATTTCTCCACAACCTCAATAAGACCATCTATTGAGTTTGCGGCTTCTTTTTCTTGCAAAGATTGAATAGCTCTAAAGAAGCCTAGATCCAACACATTCAAATCAGGAGAATTTGGAGGTTGACAAGTCAAACGTATGTTCAACCCACCTTCATTGGCTGCTCGACAAAAATCTTCATCATCTATACGAACATGACACGTAGCATTATCCTGTTGAATGAAAATTGTCTTGCCTAAATCTTCCACTGGCCATTTTTCTTTTATGGCTGGTAAAACCTTGTCAATTAACCACTTCTTACACACCTCTTTGTTAACAAAAGTAATTGGTTTCTTTTCTAATCTACCTGCAACTCTGTTAGCACTTGTCCTTCTAGCTCCTTGTTTATACGCAAACGGAAATACACCAATCTTTCCTGAGAATGTTTCTTTCCCTTCATCATCAAATCTGGGTCTAGCCACAGCAACCAAGAACATGAGCTTCTCAATGAAGTTTTAACTTTTGCACGTACGATGTGGCTCATCTTCGTCTGGTAGTAAGTAACAATTCATGCATCTTTTTGTAAGATAGAACCACTTCTCATCCATGTGAATGACATTATGTAAGGATTTAAATTTTGCCTTATGAGGGATGCTGCTCTCTTCAAGCATTGACAAGTAAAATTTTAAACGAGCTATCTTGTTCCCCTATTTCAAATGTGGCTTAATTGCATTAAAACAACGTCGAACAAATCCGTCTTTAACCAACCTTATCAATGATGCCTTGTTCATGTCAAGAGCAGAAGCTAGTGATCGAAGTGTTTGCCGCTTCTTTAGTGAAATTCCTCTCACTCTTTCAATGTCCAATTGAACTCTTCTTTGGCCACAATTTCTAGTCCTTTTGTTAGAAGCATCCTCATTCTCCTTAACCTGCTTCTAAATGCGATGAATGATGGCTTTATGAACATTATATAATGAAGCTACTCTAACTAATGTCCCACGTTCTAGCTTCCCTTCATGAGTTGAGTGTAATAACATGTGAGAAATTGCCCTTCTTTGTTCATTTGTTAGAAAGCCACGTCTTCTAACACTATGCTCACTATCAAATGTTGCGTCTTCATTTTCTTCACATTGCGGTTCTTCTTCTACAAATGCTTCACCTTCTCCACATTCTACCTCATCTCATAAAGACAAAAGCAAGCAGATTTATAATCAATTCCAAAACAAACAACAAACTAATGATTCAGGAGAATATAAAAAACAGAGCAACGTACAAAAACTTACCTTCATTCATATGAAGAGATGGAGCACTTTCATTTGGTTCTTCTTCAACATCAACGTATAAGGGTTGATTTAAGTTGATTGAAGGCATGTTTTTTATGGCATCATCTGTGCAAGAATGGACCACATTTTCTGCACTGTAATTGTTCTCCATAGATAGTTCTTGGATGCCTTCTGACTCTAAGCAAGTGATATCAATATTGAGGTCTACATCGATACCCATGGCATTTCACTGTTGCCTTGTTTTTTTTCCCGTAGGATATATAGGGAAGAGATATAGACTATTTAATTGTTTTGAGACTTATGAGAGGATGAACGTAAGGTTTTGGGAGGAGAACAGCCTCCCGCCATATTTTCACTTGAATTTTAGGGGGAATATTTCCCAAATGTAAATTCAGGAGACATTGAGTAATTTTATTTCCTAAAGCACGTACAAGAGGAACTTCAATTTTATTTGCCAAATGCACATCCATGAAAACTGTGGAGTTTTTACCTTATTTAAAAAATAAACAGTGGCTTAAAAGAGGAGGAAATTTCTCCACTAATCTATCATCCAATCATTTACTATTACTCATTCTCTTTCATATCATTATTTCTCATACTTTTTATCTATTCTCTCTCCTATACTTTTTTTTATAAATAAGGGCATATATGGAAAAAAAATGACATTTTTGACACAATTATTATTTTTAAGATGCTGTTCATTTTGCGTAATCAAGCAGAAAGTTGTTTATAGATAGGACCGGAGGGAGTATTATTTAATCATACACAATATATGATATAATTAAATAATTTATTTAACTTCTTAAATCTCTAAGAAAAATATTAATTAAAGGGAAAATCCCTATAAATACCATTGAAATAGGGAAATCCCTAATTAGTACATTGAAATCAAAAAATCTGGATCAGTCACGCGTCAGTATGGATGAACAGTGCAGGTGGCGCCAAAAGACGATTTTGCCCTTCAGCCCTCCTTCTCGCCACTTCAAAAATAACAACACGCGGTTCTTAATTAACAACTCTGGATTCTTGATTAACAACTTCATTTTCTTGATTAACAACTCCAGTTTTATTTTCTTACTTTCACAATAACAACACCGGTCTTGTTATTAGCAACTCCGACTTTTGGATTAACAACTCTGCTTTATTCTTCCACATGTTCGCATCTCAAAAATATAGTGTTGTTAATGTAAAATACGGTGTTGTTAATAAAAAAAGAGGTTTTGTTATTGGTCCTGAAACTTAAATTACGAAGTTGTGAAACAAGAAACGGGAGTTGTTAATGTAGAATATGGTATTGTTAATAACAACACCGGTGTTGTTATTGTGAAAGTAAAAAGATGAAATGGAATTGTTAATAAAGAATAAGGTGTTGTTAATCAAGAATCCGGAGTTGTTAATTAAAAAAGAGGTGTTGTTATTGACCTTGAAACTTAAATGAGGAAGTTGTGAAACAAGAATACGGAGTTATTAATCAAGAATTCAGAGTTGTTAATTAAGAACCGCGTGTTATTTTTAAAGTGGCGAAAATGAGGGCTGAAGGGCAAAATCATCTTTTGGGGCCGCCTGCACTATTCATCCGTACTGACACGTGATTGATCCAAATTTTTTGATTTTAATGTAATGATTAGGGATTTCACTATTTTAAGGATATTTTATAGGGATTTTCCCTCAATTAAATTTTATATTTATAATAAAAAAATTAGAGTGGAGAGACGAGAGGGAGGTGGATAAGGGATGAAGGAAGGAAGAAAGTGACTAGAAGTAAGAGAAGGAGGGGCAGATTCATGCATCAGCGTGACCCACGCACCATCTCTTGAGATTGTGACGTCTGGTTTTGGCGGCATCGTCTCACGGGTCTGTCATTCATTTGGATTCATTCATTCCCGCAAGGATTCATCCACTGCGTCACCCCTCACGCACTGCCTCCTTTCCACTTGCCCCACCTGTCCGGCAATTTTCACGCTCTCATCCTTTTGGTTGCCACTCACTCCTGCTACAATGTCAATTTAAATTAATTATTATTTCACTAAAGCACGTTTATCACGGAAGGGTGCTTTTTAGGAATTCTGTCATATTGGATGTGCATAGATTTGTATTGTACATGACAGTAGGAAGGGGTGCAAAACGTCATCTTGAGAATGAGGAGGATAAATGGAATTGTGACGTCAAATAACCGTTTGAGTTAGCACTAGAAGATGGTTTTTCAACTTGATTTACGGTTTATAAGGTAAATGCTTATTTGGATTAATAGTATAGAAGTAATTTTTTTTTTCAATATGACTTTTGCAAAAATCAGATTGAAAAAAAAGTTAAATTGTAAATGTAATTTGTGTTTGGATTGATAGTGGTAGAAATGGGCTTTTTCTAACCTTGAACCTGTTTGGATTAGCGTTTGAAAATCTCGTTTAAGTGAAAAATAACTGAAAATGACATGAACCTTATTGAATACTACATATATATATATATATATATATATATATTGTTTGTATATATTTATGATAATTGATGTGAAAAAATGTAAATAAAATTTTATAAAATAAAAAAATTCAGAAGAAGTACAGAATTTGAAAGGCAATAAATGCCCCCAACAGTCGGAAGTTGCTCAGAAGTAGTAATGAAGCACCTGGAGGCAGGTTATTGTAGATGTTACTTTTTCTTTAAAGCCCAATGGGTAATAACACATTCCCAAATGGTACATTATATGCCAACTAGGCTTCTCATGTTCAACTGAGCTTTTTTCCTTTTGTATCGTGGTCCCAAATAGATTCTAAGTGTGTGAGAGAAATTTTATCTCAACTTACGTGAACATACTTTTTAAGAGCTAACTTAAACAGACACATTAGTTATAAACTATAAGCATTATACATGGGTCACATTTATGCTTTAATAGGAATTACAGAGATATTATCCTTTATTATACTTATTCTTTAGAGGCTATCAATTTACTTACAAGGGGGTGTGATGCTAATCACTCGTCCAAGCAAATGATATGGTTGAGGATGCTAAATCATATATTGATTTAAAATGCATTATAAATTCAAGGGATAGTTAATATTGTAGTTCATATGGTTTTGACTTATTGTAACTTAATCTTTAAACATTTTCAATGCAATTCAAACTATATAATTTTGACTTAGTTGTAGTTCAATCCCTTAACATTGACGCAATGTAATTAAATTCCTATAGTTTTAATCATTCAAAACCTTTTTTGCCAAATAATCATTCAAAACTTTAGTCCATAAGTTTCATAAAATATACTAATATAATTTTATTTGTTGAAATATAGAAATTAAAGTTTTAAATGATTAAACTATAGAGACAAAGTGGTATCGAGTCGAGGTTCAGAAATTGAGTTATAACCAAATCAAAACTAGAAAATGAGTTATAAATGAGTTAAAGCTTTTCCAACAAAAAAAAATAGTTCTTCCTGTTTAAAATTCATTACTTCACTAAATTGCTCATATTTTTTTATTCATTTTCAATATTCTTAACACTTTCACATTTCCCTCAATCAAAACACGTGCACACACCGCATCATCTTTTTCTTGCTTGTCATTTTCCGCCCCTCCTCTCCTATGAAGTATGAACCAACACCCACCCTGTCATTTGTGGATTTTGCTTCCGTCTTTTTTTTTTTTTTGAGAAAAGGGTGGTCATTTTTTTTAATAAATCGTTGGATTAATTATAATAATAATATTATTATAATATTGTTTTTATAATATATTAAATATGATATTTTAATCCAACAACTTAGAAAAAAGGATGGGAGCTGGGAGCTAAATCCGTTGTTCCTAGTTCCCTACAGCACAGACATTGCTTTTACTTGACAATTCTATTTAATTAAAATTCAGAATTCTTTTTCTTAAAAAAAATATTCATTACCGACAATAAGGTTCGCAATATTTATTTCCTTCCCTTCACTGGTTCACTAATTACTGTTACTGCTCTAATATGATCCTAAAATTTTCTCATCAGCATGGCGTTTTCTAGTTTTCAATTTATTCAGATAAGCCTTCAAAAACCACGTTTATGTTATAATCCTTTTCGTATACTTACCTTGCTAAAAAAAAATAACTTCTACGCGATCAGTCAAATGTTTTGGAGTTGAATTTGGAGTTAGTTAGTGATTGTTGAAGCGGAAGAGAATCGAATCTACACAGGGAATGATGCAGCTTCTATCTCTGAGCCAAACCATACAGCTTCTACTCGGAATACAAAATAGAATTCCGACGTTATATACAATCTAACTGTTATACAACTCAAAATGTCCCCAGTCCTACCCGACCCGATATCTTAAAAACCAGGACACATACGGTTAACAGTTTCCCGACTTCTTCGAAAGAAACGGATGACTCAAAAGCTGAGAGGCACTCCATCGCTCACTGGACTCCTTCTTCAAGCAACAATCTATGAAGCTCCGAAACTCTTCGGAGGCCTGCCCCGGCAAGCTGGGCGGGTCTCCGAAGCAAATCGCACACATCAGGGTCGCCCAATCGGGTCTCTGACCCGCCGGCAGGAACGGGAAGTGACCCACGTACAGTTCAAACAAGGTCAGGCCCAGGCTCCATATGTCACCTGAATACCCGTTATAAATTCCGCCGTAGGTCTCCGGGTCGAACCGTTCCGGGCTCATGTACGCGCAGGTCCCGACGTATGAATTGCACGCGTCCAGGGTGCGGCACATGATCTTGCTGACTCCGAAATCACCGATTTTCACTTCCATTTTCTGATTCACCAAGAGATTGGAAGGCTTGATATCGCGGTGCACAATCTTGTGCGCGTGGAGATAACTCAGCCCGTTTAAAACATGACGCGCCACCACCGCGAGTTGGGCTTCCGAAAACGTACCGTTCTTTTTCAACAACGTGTCTAGCGTTCCCAAATCCATATACTCCATGACAATAGCCACATCTACGGAAGGTTTCTCGAAGAATCCGTGACAGCGCACGACGTAAGGCGAATCCGTCCGGCGGAGGATATCCATTTCCCTCCGGACTTGGCGGCGGGTCATCGGGTCGGAGTCGCTGTGGACGACCTTGAGAGCGTAGACGACGGAGGTGCGCTTGTGACGGACCTTATAAACGGTGCCTCCGTTGCCGTGGCCGAGGACCTGAAGCTTTTCGAGATCGTTAGGGGCGAAATCGGTGGCGACGGTATTGGCAGAGGGATTGGAGGAGGGTGGAAGGGGAAGCGGGAAGCGAGGTCGGCGCTCGGAGGGTTCCGGCATCGGGAGGCGGAGGTTGAGGTGGCGGCGATCGCGGACGAGAGCCATTACGTAGGGGAAGAGGAGTTGAGGAGGGCGGAGACTGTGAAAGAGAGTGAGGGATGGAGAGTATATATATGACGGGGCGACGGCTAAGGAAGGAGGGAGGAGAGAGCAATGGTGATAGTGGGTGATGGAGTGGGGTCCACTTGAGTGCGATATAAAATAAAGGTTTTAAGTCCAGATACAAATGGGATCATCCTTGACGATGACTCAGTGAGAGAGAGAGAGGGGGGCGGTAGTGTGTGGGGATGTAATTGACAGATCCTTTTATCTTGATACATGGAAATTGGTTACGTTATCCTGTTATTATTATTCTATCCTCATTCTCTTTCTCTCATTATTTATTTTAATTTTTAGATTAAAATCTGAATGATTCAAATTTAATATTTATAAAAATATTTTTAAAATATCAAACTATTAAAAAAAATTATATAAATTCAAAGATATAAAGTTTTAGTTATGATAATTTAAACATGTAACAAAAATATTTTAATCTAAATCGCTCAGATTTTAATCTAAAAGCTGAGATAAGTAATAGAGAAGAAAAGGGTGAGAAGAGAATAGTGAGAGTAGAGGATCGTAGCCAACCCCTAATATATGTGCATGTGACACAATTATGCTCCTCACTACTTTTTTTTTTTAATACCAGAAATTAATCTCACATTATTATTTATTTATTTTCATTTTTCCACTAGATTTATTTTATATAAAAGGTTGAAATTAAAATCCCCTCCTTTTTCTCGCCCTAATCAAGTCACTGAATCAAAGTGAGCCTAGAGGAGTAATTAATTGTGCAATGTATTAATTAATTTCATATATGCTCTATAATTAACTATTTAGTCAAATTTTTTTATATGGGAAAAAATTGGAGTCAAGTTTTCTCAAAAAAATGAGAAATATTATAATTAATTAATTATGGTCATTTTTAGGAGGAAATAACTGAAAAAATTAGTTAATTTATCTGTTTTAATTTGTTTAATATTTTTGAAGTAATTATTCAAGACTTGTATTTAAGATTATCATATAGACATTCATATTTTTTTTTTTAACTGAATTTATGTAATTAATTTAAACGATTTAAATTTTGTCAGTATTATAAAATGAGAGGATGAATTCGAAGATACATTTAGCGAAATATCATGAAGCTGAGTCTGTTAGTTTACTTTGGCGGTAGCGGTGTTCAAATCCTAGGAAGGGATTGGGATTTCCCCAATCCCGGTCTTGGTCCTGATTCTTTGTCAGGATGTAAATTGTATTCCAATCCCGATATTTTGAGATTGGGATTAGGATTAAATTATGAAATCCCGGTTTTTTTAAAATTAAATTTAAAATATATTATTATATTATTTAAAATTTCTATAATCTAGTGTTTAAAGTTATTATTTAATACCTAATAAGGTCATAATAATCACATAAATTGATCTAAAATTGAATAATAATATTTTATTATTATTATTATTATTATTATTATCACATTCATTATTTTTGTTATTATCTTTATACATTATATAGTTAGGATTAGTATCACGATATATACAATTTAACTCTAATTAATTATGTGATATATATTTTATCAAATAATAACTTATTTTATAGGGTAAAAAATACAAAAATAAAAGAATAACTTATTTTTTAAGAAAAAAATTAAAAAAAAACAGGACAGGGATCATAAGGTGTGATCCCGGTCCCGGTCCCAATAGATCCGATCCCGGCTCCAATAGATCTCGTTCCGGGTTTTCCCGGTCCGGTTCCGACCAGGACGAAAAATTCTTGAAATAAAATATTCGGAATCGGGCAAGGACAACTAAGACCGAGACACTTTAAACACCTCAATTGACAGCAAGCACTTGGAGGGTCATTGCCATGACAAGGAAAGCGTGATATTTGAAGGAATTTATTTAGTTTGAAAAATAAAAAACGTATTTTTTTTCCTCAAAAAATAAAAAACGTATTGGAAACATGAAAGAAGTTTTACATGACGCACATAGTGATGCTGATTTTGTTGTTTTCCTTGGGCTCCAAGAACGTTCCTTGTCCCAAAAGATTCATCGGTGGTGGGTGTTGTTTGTTTATTCTTTTTATTTTTTACACGTGAATTAGACACTTTTTTATATTATATAATATTACATAAAGAACTGCACTATATATATATATAATGTTATACTCCCTCCGGTCCTAATTATAAGATAAAGTTGACTTTTTTGGAGAAATTAAGGAAGCCAATTAAATTATTTTAGAGTGTTTATATTTTTAGTATCCTTAGATTATATATTAGTTTATTAGTCAAATTAATTAGTTTGGAGAAAAAAATAAAAATAAAAATATTCTAAAGTAATTTAATTGACTTCCTTAATTTCTCTAAAAAAGTCAACTTTATCTTATAATTAGAACAGGAGGGAGTAATTTATAAATATTCTGGCTTAGTAATTAAAAGTAATTATTGTTTGTGGATATTTAAATGATCTTTAGAGACGTATAGCCCTTTAATGAACTACTCCCTCCGATCTTATTTGTAAGTAACTTTTTCTTTCATAAGGCTGATCCCTTTTATAAGTAATTTTTACTTTTTATCTGAAAATATAAACTTATTTTTCCTATTTTACTCTTATTAAATACTCATTATCTCTCATATTTTATATTTATTATTTCTTATGCTTTTTATCTATTCTCTCTCTCCTATACTCTTTTAATAAATAGGGGCATCTATGAAAAAAAACATGACATTTTTAACACACTTATTACTTTTAATTCCCAGTTCGTTTTGCATAATCAAGAAGAAAGTTTCTTTTAAATAGGGGTGGAGGGAGTAAAATTAAATAATATTCCTTCTATTCTATATATAAAATCTAAATATCTAATTTATAAAGATTAAAACAAATAGATAAATTAGATATTTGTAAAAAAAATGTATTTTAGTTTTAATTTATATTTCTGTTTTCATCACATGGATTGGATTCTTCAATGAATAGATTTCTCAATATGTGCAATTAATAAAGAGAATTTATCAACAAGCTATTAGTTGAAGTGATAAGTGGACTCATTTGATGAGGAAGTGTTCAAAAGGGATTAGACCCTTCACCAAATGAAAAATAAGGAGAATTTAAGAAAAAAAATTAATTCCTTCAATTGTAAATATAAGAGTTAGTTAACTAATTTACATATATTAAAAAAATGAATTAAATTAGTTATTTGTTAAAAAAATGTATGTTTGTTTCTTTAAATGATCTCCTCTGGTCATTTATATTGGAAAATACCCCTAAGTGAAAACTCTTTTAATATATGTAATCAATAAGAAGAGTTTCAGAAAACAATCATGAATTTGGAAGGCGGTGGATTAGGGTCTTATATATCTAGGGCTAATGTAAACCCTTTAAATTGTTAATATAGCTCTCATATTTAGAATTAGGAGTATATGCAGATTTGGGGGATAAAGTAAACTGAAATATTTCACGTACGTAGGACAAACTCTTGCGTCTAGGATTGGGGGATCAAGGCATTTTACTTGTGTATGATGTCACACTGATAAATAATAAGTGGATGGTAAGGTATGATTTTAGGTTTATATCCTATATATATATAATGCTTTAGAACATGATTGAACCTTTCCCCTTTTTCACGTGATTCGTTACCTAATCAGTTTAGTTAAAGTGTTAAACAATATAAATTTCAACAATGGTAAACTAGCCGGCGTGGTAATGATGTTTATTTGCCGTCTCTGCCTATTTAAAAATTAGATAATTAGTTAAGGAAGAATTGTCCAAAAATATCTTGGAGGTAAATTAATTGGTGATTGCTACCATGGAAGATCTGTTACACATAACGGAAGATTGTTTGCATATTTATATGAAACATTTTTACACACATGGAAGATGGTTTGCACAAAACAGAAGATTGCTTGCACACACGGAAGATCGCTTGCACGTTTGGTAGCAATTAGCAATTAATTTGCCTTCAAGGTATTTTTGGACAATTCTCCCATTAGTCAATTGAAACAAAAAATAAAAAAAATAAAAAAGACAATTATGCGCAGGTGAACTTAAAAAACATTAGACAATTATATTATAGACAAACTTTAATTGTTTGTATCGATGTTTTCTTGGCGCAAATAATATTTTAATAATCAAAATTTTTTTTATAACATAATAATCGAAATTTTTAATTCGTTTATATTCTGGCAATTTCGCCGATTGAACACAAATCTGATTAATCGCAAGCAGTGACGTGAGACTCGTGTATGGGACAAGAAAATAACAAACACACACAGACACACAAGCACGCAAATTCGTATGTCACTTGCGGCGTGACTAACAAGAAAAAATAATAGAAATAAGAGTAAAATATTCTAACTTTCTATCTATTTTGCCTTAATTATACAGATCTCCTCTTTATTTTAAAAACCCATATAAACCTTCCTTAAAACTAAAATATATATTACACAAACCTCCCTTATAGTTTGATATTCTATTTCCATCCACCCAAACTGTTAGTTGACCGTTACGTTTGACTTTTAAATTGTTTTAATTAAAATGCCCTTCTTCAATATTAGAATTATATATATATATATATATATAGAGGCTAATAAAAATTTACACAACCATAAATTTATTCTATTAGATTCTCTAACTTTCTAATTTCTTAAAAAATTTATTAATTTTGATGTTATAAATTAATTTTGACTTAAAATATATATTAAACACATATTTTTATCAAATATAATAAACTATATAAGTATGAGATTGTATGTGTCATTTAAATTTATAATTTAATATTTTTTTTCCACAAATATTTATAAACACATTTGATCAAGCATATTTTTATTTAAAATCCTACTTGAATATTCCACGTTTGTGATATTTACATTAACCAATGCTAAAATCATCAAATAGATAACTACTTGTAAAGATAAAAATAGAAATTAAGGAATAGATAAAAAAAACTCTTAAATTCTTTAAAACAACTTTAGTCAAAATGTGCAAGAAAAAATAAATTTAATTTAAAAAAATATATTTTTGGAATTTTTTTAGAATATTATTAACGGAGTTAACTGTTTGGACTTAAGTGTATGTTTTTAAAATAGAGGGGAAGTTGTGTAATTAAGGCAAAACTGGAGGGTGGTCAGAGTATTTTACTCTAGAAATAAAGTAATATACTAACAAATGAAAATAGTATTTTTACAGGATATAAATGTAAGAATTAGACAACTAATTATAAAAATTTAAAAAATTAGTTAAATTAATTCTTTATAAAAATTGTGAATTAATATTTTTAAAATGTTCTTTTTAATTAAAGGTTTGGGAAACTATCCCCAATGAAAATATTCTCAATGAGTACAATCAATTTGATTATTTTTTTGATAAATATGAATTTGTGAGGCAAATTAAAATAGATTAAGCTCTTATATAGGGGAGGAACTGATAAAACATTATCCTCTACTGACCAAAGATTAAGCTCTTATATATAGAAATAAAGTAAACTCCTCAATTAATTAATTTATATATTTAAAAGATTGGAAGGATTAATGAAATCTTGTGTGCGTATATATTTTGTAACTTCCGTGAGTAACCAATAATCCACGAATTAATAATATGCCAAATGTAAATGGATAAGAACATAATAACAAATAGAACCATACATATATATATTTTTTTACTTGAATATGTAGATATATTATATAAGCTAAAGTATATTTTTAGTCCTGTAAGTTTACATGAAATATACTTTTGGTCCTATAATTCAAACATATACAACAATTTTACTAATTGTTTTTTGCCGAATAATATTTTTACTAAATTAGGTTGACGTGAATGATAAGATTCTCATATTTTAAATAAATGGTCCGAAGTTTCGTCCGAGTCTTTATTTATGAAGTTGAGATGTTTTTGTTCTTTGCTTTTTTTTTTTTTTAAATGAAAAGGAATGCATTAGCTAATATGTACTAAATTACAAGATATGTCCATCTAAGATTCAGTTACAAGAGATCCAAGCAAAGCGTAATGACCCAAAAATGGGATTAAAGGCTAATGACTTTAAAAGTGAATGTAATTATTGTTAATTAAACACTTTTAAAGAATAAGATGTGAATTTCGATATGAATGTGCTATTGATCAATGCCTAAATCCCATATTTAAGTTCAATGATGGATTAACATCTAAATTGAGTTAAAGAAAGGGGAGGGTGTATGGCTGAGTGATATGAACCCTAAAAATGTGTTCGGAAGTAATTTGGTAGAGATTGCCTTAATCAGAAGCAAAACAGGTAAAAAGGAAAATTACTGATCAATTGATCAGTTACCGAAGAGGAGACACCTTAGTAATTTAAAGATCAATGGCTAGGATTACATGAACAAGGGAGTGGAATTGCATGTGTGTGCGCTTATGTGTGCCAAGGAAGGAGAAACAAGATCTTGCCAAGTGTCAATGTGTGAGTCATAGGATCATGGTCAAAGTGTCAACTCATTTTTCTCTTCCCTCTTACTTATAAAGTCGGCCAAGAGGCCTCCTCTCCCCTGAAATCTGATTTCATCTTCATGATTTCATTTTTCTCTCACTTGCCTCCATTTTCGTCTAACAACAGAAGGAAAGAGAAAGAAGAAGCTCAAGTTTTAGGTAAGAATTTGTCTATGAATGCTCAAATCGTTTTCTTTAATGTTGTTTATGGTGTTGAGGGCTTCATGGCTATGGTTTCAGAAATTTGAAAGGAGGTGTTTGCACACTTGAAGAAATTTGAAAGAAGAGAAATCAAGAAACTAGCCTTGGAAAGAGGAAGAGGTAAGAATTTGGCACATTTTGACATATTTATTGTGGCTATTGGTTGAACTTGGAATTTTTAGATTCTGGCCCTATTTTTCGTGTTGTTAGGGTCTTGTGGATTGCATGGTAATTTGGTATTGGAATAGGTGTTATAGTGTGTTTTGGTGCCATTAGAATTGGTTTGGAACTTTGAATGGAAAGAAGTTATTGTGAGTTTTGAATTGGGTTATTGTGTGACATGTTGTGTTTCTTGTGGAATATGTCAATGTGAGTTGAATTTGGTTATTTTGGTGTTTCCAATGGATTCCTTGTGAAAATCGGTATGGGAATGGTATTTGTTGTGAATTTGGAACCATTGGAACAATCACAAAAAAGCTGAAATTATGTTCCTTAAAGTTTTGTACAGGGCAGTCAGGTTGTCTGGACGTTTTGAATAGGCAAATGATATTTAAAATTCTAAAACTTTACAGTCTTAAAGTTCACATTCCAAGCTTCAAAATGGATATATAATTTGTGTCATTTTATTTTGTGTGCTTGGAGTAATGACTGTCCAAAGTTTGATGTTGAAACTGGACTCTGTTTTGGAGTAGTGTTGGATTTGGTGTAATTTTGTAATTGTGTGGTGATTTATGGTAATGGTTCATATTTTTCCTATAAAAAGGACTTAAATATATTTCATTTGGCTTTGGAATCACCTTATTTCGATTTTTTTTTTGAATTAGTTATGATTTTTAGAAGTTTAACCAAGAAACAAGATTTTCTTGACCACGACTAGCAAATTCTGGGCTGCGGCCCAAATGTTTCTAACCTGTTTTTAGCATGTGCCAATGAATTTTTGGGCCGTGGCCAACCCCCAAAAATTATTATTTTTCACTTTTGAAAGGTGATTTTTGGTATGATCTTTCCCAACCTTTTAGGCATATGTTTAGGCTTTTAGAAGCCACCTAAAGAGTCCAAATGATAACCGACTTTAAGTGTGATGAAAGTAAGAATTTGGAGTAGAGAATTAATCCACCATTCTTGATTTTGATCTATAGGGTTTGACATTTTCTCTGATCGTGAACGACCCATGCTAGAGCACGTTTGGAAAGAACCAGGTAGTGACTCTTCTTTTATGCTATGTGTAAATGTATTGTATGTATGTGTATCATTGTTTTATGAAGATTTCTGATGCTTTTGCCTATACAGCCGGTGATAGTTGTTGTTATCCAGCACAAGCTGGCGTTATACAGCGAAAGCTATTGTTATTATGTATACAGCCGTGAGTGCTGTCGTTTGTGGTGAAAGCCATGTATCATTGTGTTGCTGCTGCTGCTGTTGATGGTTGCTTACATGCTGTGTTTATATATTGTATGAGTGATTTGTTACTACTGGGATTCTTTTGCATCTCATTCTTTCCATTGTTAAATCTACAGATAAGGCAGGTGGTTCCACAGGGAAGAGGACAACCAAGAGTGGTTAGGACTCCTTGGAGATATTTGATTTTGGTTGTTGGTTATCCATTTTGATTTGTGATGTAAATATTATTTTGGATATAGTTTTGTAATCCCCTATATGGGAAACTGTAAACCCTTAGTGAATGAATGAAACCCGGGGGTTGCCGGGATTTTTGTTATACACTCTGATATATATAAATGCGATTTAACTACACAGGGTAATTATATTCGAATTTGAAATGAAGGCCAGGATAAGGAAAGGTTTTTTTGAAAAAGTTTGTGAAAAGCCTACCGTATGGAAGGGATTAAACTGAGTTTTAGTTATTCGTTGGTCTCTAATCCATTTTAATTATGAATTTTTGAATCATAATTACGGTTATCAAGGCAGAGGGTTACACAAAGCATCTGTCTTAATGGAATGGTTAACTAAGGAACAAACAGAAATGATAATACTTTCTGGCGCTATAGACTCATTAATGAAAATATTTTTATTCCTGTTATTCCATAGCTTCCAAATGAGGATACCAAGAAACAGTCGCTAGTGGACTCCTATGCAGCTAGGGTTGATATTTCCATACCCAACTCCAATGTCTACTTAGATCATTCCATATGGCTTCGTGGTGTGCTTGGTAAGCGGAGGCAACTGTGAAGTTACCGTGAGGGGTGAGCAACCATAGGCAGGAGTCTACGGTGACATCCCTAGATGGTGGAGGGATTCGGGAAATTTGCAGAAAGACGCTGTGGGGTAAGAGATGTTGAAAGAGGTTCTAAAGCCGATTATCGGTGTCATCCATATAGTCAAAGAGAGTTGTCTGCAATGTATTTTCATGGATATAGTGTATGACAGGAGTTTGAGGGGATTGACTACCCATGCATCAAGCCGGAACAGAATAGTTGCGCCATCTCTAGGTTTCTAAGACAAAAAGAGTTCCATGTTTTGCCATACCTTAGCAATGCTTCACCAAATATGAGATGTCATCTTGGTTTTGAATTGGTATCTCATAGCCTCTGACCAATTATATTTTCTTGTCAAGATTTTGACTTATGAGTGATCTAGTTTACTTATCAAGTGGAATGCTAACTTAGCCAAAAAAGAAAAATTTTGTCCTTGCATGGATTTAAGACCACCACCTCCAAGTTTTATGGATTGGCAAATATCACTCCGTTTTAACAAACTAGGTTTATCAGAGGAGCCTCCGTTACCCCAAATGAAGTGAAGTGTGAACTTTTCAATGGCTGAATATACAGAGGCAGAAAGCTGAGTTGTCTACATGGCATAGGATGGTATGGAATTTAGCACCAACTTAGCAAGTGTGATGTGTCTCGCTAAAGAAAGTGGTTTGCTTTCCAGGTAGTCAGTTTTTTCTGAAGCCTTTCAACTAAGTAGCCATATCTATCTTTTGTTACTCTAAAGTGAAGGAGTGGGACGCTTAGATATTTGCCTAGGTGTGCCAAGTTTTGAAATTGTAATACCTCACAAACCCAGTTAGCAATGTGTCTAGATACATTCTTCAAAAAGTGAATTCTAGTTTTACTTTGGCTTACTACTTGATTAGACGCTTGACAAAACCCATCTAGGATTCATTGGATGAGCTACAACTGCTTCGAGGATGTCCTACTAAACAAGATCAAATCATCTACAAAAAAGAGATGTGACAGTGGCGACCCTTTTCTCCCAAGCTTGATTGTTTCTCGATTTTTGTTTTGCACCTCTTTATTGATTGTTTGAGACAATTGTTCCATGCATATCATGAAAATGTAAGAAGTAATTAGGTCCCCTTGTTTGATTCCTCTTAACGGTTTGAATGGCTGTGTGAGTTACCAATTCCGTAATACTTGCATACTAAGGGTTGTGATGCAGTACATAATTAGTTTGATTAGGCGGTTTGAGAATCCAATATCCTGTAAGGTTTCTTGGATGAAGTTCCAGCTCAACTTGTGAAAGCTTTCTTTAAATCCACCTTGATCGCCATCCATCCTTCTTTCCTTATCTTCCTCCTCATTGAATGGATTACCTCCTGGGCATTTATAATGTTATTAGTAATGTTTTGGCCCCTAATGAAGCTAAATTGAAAGGGTAATATTAAGTGTGGCATGAGAGGTTTGATTATGTTGGCCACAATTTTTGTCACTAATTTGTAGGCGACAAACTGATGAGCCTGAATTCCTTTACTATGGAAGGGTTATCAACTTTGGGAATAAGCGTAATAAGGGTGTTGTTTAAGTTTATCTCAAGAGTATCCGCATTAAAGAGACCTTGTATCATTGTATGCAATCATTGCCCTACTATTTTCCACTGGCTTTGGAAAAATAGAGCATGGAGACATAATTCTTAACAGCTTTAGGGCTTTCATCTCAAATAGTGCACTTTTTACTTCATCAAGAGTAATGTCAGCATTCAATAAATCAAGTGACAAGGGGGTATGGGAGGAAACATACCTCGTGTACTATAGGCTCTTGTATCCAACGTGCTGAGTAAAGAGACTTAAGAAATCACATACCATATCCTTAAGGCATTGTTTTTCCGATATCCATTTTTCATTGCTATCCTTAAGGGTGGTGGTTCTATTTCTTGCCTTTCTAATCTTGGCTTTAATGTGATAATACCTATTATTGCGGTCGCCAAAGGTGATCCAGTCTGATCTTGATTTTTGAATCCATATAAGCTCCTCCTGCATGCAAAGCTCCTTATATTCAAGTCGAAGTTCATACTCAAGGTTTAGGAGGAATGAGCAAAGAGGATTTTTGTGCTCACAGGAGGTGGGCTCCCAATTTGTGTTTCTTGAGCCTAATTTGATTGAAAAGGTCGTGGTTCCAAGTTGTCACCACTTTCGTGAAGTACTTGATATTCTCCACCAAGTTCTTGTTGGCATCCCATGTGTTTTGGACTAGATTATGGAATTGGGGATGGGTTAGCCAGGGGACTAAAAATCAAAAGGGTATTTCCCTTCTACTAGCTACTGTACTTGAGTCCATCCACAATTTCAGAGGCTTGTGGTCTGACTAGATTTTTGGGAGGTGCTGGACAGATGTGTTTGTAAATAGTTGGGTCCTTTTTTCATTCACGAGTACTCTGTCCAATCATGCAAGTGAGAGGCCCCTTCTCCATATGAAGTGGGGACCTAAGAAGCCAAGGTTGAGGAGTTCACAGCGTTCACAAAAGCTTGGAACATAGGGTAGCCACTTCTGATCCTAAAGGTGCTTGATCTTCGTTTGATAACTCTCTATTTTTAGTGTATTTAAAGTATATTTTGAAGAGATATTTGGAGAGTTATCCATAAAATTTTGAGAGATTTTTATAAGATATCAATTGAGTGTATTATTTGGGGATTTTAAAATAAATATCATAATTATAAAAAAATAATTTAAAGTTCAAAAAAGAAGAAGAAAAGAAAAGGTTTAGTTTTGCATCATCATTATCATCACTATTATTTTATTTTCATTTGCTTTTTCCTATATGCTCCATCCAGGTATGCGTTTGACTGTTTGAGAAAAGGGAAGATTTTGAATGGAGTTAATTGAAGGACTATACGACAGCATTTTGGTGAGCCAATCTGGGAGACCTAGAAAAAGCTACAAATAAAGTGAAAGAGGCATTAGAGGAACCTCCGAAATCATGATTCTTCATCTCCTTAGACATCAATGCCATCTCTTGATCGAGCAAAGAACCAAAGAGTGAGCAAAAACCCTGCTAGTGTCCACGATTCTTGGGCATTAAGGGAGATTCTTTTGAGTTTTGACCACATTAATGAACAAATGCTAGGAAAAGGGCTAACATGGATTGCATTGAAGAGGAAAGGGTGGTTGCTGTTGGTGTCAGATTCTGGTATGAATAAATTGCCAGTGATTAGTTAAGATTTCAATTTCAACTCAGTCAGTCCATAATAACCATATGCCGCCTGAGAAGCCTGACACTTCAGTGCGGTACAAGTAAGGCAATCCTATTTTTTTATCACTATATTTGCAATGGTAATTGAAATTCGTGGTTCAAGAAGTACAAGAACTTCTAGTTGGTGCTCAATTTTGAAGGAATGAAGGATGGGGAGGAATTTCTTTTTTGGCACTCCTTGGTGATTTTATATTAGAGCTTTCAATATAAAACCAACAAATTAGTTGTCCATGCATGCCAACCATGGCCCTGTGCATTATCCTCGATCAACGAGCCATCTGAAGAAGCATGATTAACCAATAGCCTGTGGATTATGATAGGGTTAAGGCTGGGCATAATTTTTTTTATAAATGCTAAGGTGAACTTGTGAAGTGGTCTTTGGTCGATTGTGTTAAAGCCCATTAGCCCAAAGTGTAAAGAAACCCTAGCCCATTTCACTATGTTCTGTTTGGTAAATTTTAGGACTTTTCATAACCAACCTTAATAGCTTATATATAAGTTATATTATATGCGTTAGGATATAGTGTACAAGGAAGTTCTAGTATAGTAGAAAAATAGGGGAAATCTATATAAGAAATAGGGGGAAAGCTTTTTTTGTAAAAAAAAGATTGTGCGAGCTACGGGTTGGCCCACAAACTTGTACATATAGGCTATGGTTGGCATTTTCCCAGCTTGTGAAAGTGGGTGCTTGTGCCGTATAGCCTATGGGTTGGTCCTGTATTCCCAAATCTAATGATTAGCATATGGATATTGATTGTCCAAGGCCCTAGTGATCTATTTTAAAACTTTGTTAACTAAGGAGGTTAGGCTTCCTTCGATTTTAGCTTGGAGTTTATGAGGGTCAAGTTTGTATGAATTTTGACCCCTGGAGATTGGGTTGGGCGATCTGGGGGTCTTGGGTTTTTGTTTTCTTTGTTGTGTTTATGGTGGGTTGATTTTGTAATGGGCTAGGGTGTAGGGCAATTTGCAAATTGGGTCAGGTGGGTTGAATGGGGTTTAACTGTTTTTCGGGTTGGGGAGAGAAACAGATATATGGTGGGTGTGGTATGATATTTAGAGTTGGGAAATCGGGCCGAGCCCGTCGAGTCGGCCCGAGCCCGTTAAGGGCCGGGCTTGTGATTTAGGGCAAAAAAAAAAGAGGCGGGCTTAAAAAGGCTGGCCTTTTTAGGCCCGTTTAACTTTTTTTTTAATTGGGCACAGGGTAGCAAGTAGTGGTCAGGTGGCAGAGTTAACCTAACTTAACCCTCAGATCAGAAACGCTTTCACACTTACTCATACCTCTTCTGAAGCTTCTCTTTTTTAATTTTCTTTTTTCCTTTTTTATATGTATACGCCAAAATCCAAATCAGGTATTCTATTATCACTGACATTTGAAGCTTGTAGACTTGCTTGATTATGGCTATGGACTTGTTTGATTAGTTTTGGACATTAATTATGATTTGGACTTAAGTCTTAGTATTTATGTTTTATTAAACTTGGATAATATTTATGTTTTAAATTATTTTTTATGATATTTATGGTTAAAATTAGGTATTTTAATTTTTAGAAGAATAAGGAAAAAAAAGGCATGGCAAAAAAAAAAAAAAGAAAGAAAAACTTAAACAGGCCTCAAGCCCGTGAGCTTGACTTAAACAGGCCGGGCCTATAAAATTTGGTACTTTTTTAGACTTGGGCCTAAACAGGCCGGCCCGTTTAGGCTTGAGCCCGTCACGGGCCGGCCTGTTTTCCCACCTCTAATGATATTGGGCTTGGTGCGCCAATTTTATAGGCTTTGGTGTTGAATATTGTATCCTTTTGAGGCTCGGTAGTTGTCTTCTTTTGAATCTTAGGTTAGGGAACATGCTTGGTTATTGTCTCTTTTAGGGGTTTGGCTGTTTTTTGTGGCAGAGAGGAAGCTTAGTTGGAGTCTTGGAAAGCGGGCTATGGAGCAAGGTTGACACCTATTTTTTGTTGACTACAAGGATTCAGGCCAGCTTTCTCCAAAATGGCTTTTGGGTTTCTGAGCAAATCAAATTTTGTCCCACTCACAACGGTTTTAAGGAGTCCTTGCTTTGATGTCTTTTTCAGAGCTTTAAGGAATCTTCTCCTCAATTGAGGCACTATCATCCATATACCATAGGGGTTGTTCTCGTCAACTTCCTTCGGTTTTAGACCAGTCACTGCTTCATCGACAGTGGTGGCCATCTTAGGCTCTAGTTGGGTATCCGGTTCTGGTCAGACTTTTTAAATGGGCATGGCTCCGTCAAATGTCTATATCGGCCACAGTTGTAACAAATCGTTGTAAGACCTTCATACTCAATGAGCAATGCTCTTCTATCTACTATAATTTTCGAGGCGAAGGGGCTTGAGAGGTTGAGGATAATAGCCATTTGTGTAAACATTCCTCTCTCGTCGGATTCTGTATTATAGTCTATTTGTATGACAGTGCCTAAGACTTTCCCAATGGCTCTAATAATATTTTTCTTATAGTATTTCGTTAGTAATCCAGGAATGCAGATCCAAGCAACCACTTGTGATACTGCATGACTGATTAGAGTGAAGTTGGAAGACCAGGGGTGTACTATAAGGTAATGTCCCATGATCATCCATGGCCCTTCTGTTAAGATGGCATTGTAGTCACTTTCATTGGAGAACTTCACAATAAAACATCCACTTTCCAGATTGGTTAGCTTGAAAGGGCTAGTGAACCTCCAAAGCTTTAACAAGTAGTCTCTCAGCTGGCGATAACTGATGGGTCGATCTAGTAGTTTTAGAACGACTGCAAATTTCATACTATCTCCAACAACTTATAAACTCGTGGAGAAAATCGAATGGAGGGAAATACACTTCTTGTCAACTATTACATCGCTATCTTTGAGTAGGAAGTCTTCTTCTGGCTTTGCATGTTTACCCTTGTTGAGGAGCTTATCACGAAAGGAGATAGGTTGTTGTGGTGGAGGCCCTTCTTCCTGTTTCACAGCAGTTGTGGGCTTTATGCAGTCATCTTCCATTCAAGTTGCCTCCTCGACACCGAGTTCATCTAAGGCCATGTAGGCATCAGAATCACTTTGTGTTGGGAGTACCTTAGACATCTTAGTTGATCGAGTGTCCTCTGGGAGCGATGGTGCTTCCTCCTTTTCAGTTAGTGTTCAAATACCTCGAATTTTGAGATATAAGGCTAGGGAATAAGCTTGAAATAAGTGAAATGCTAAGCTTGGTTTAGCAGGATCCCAAATGTTGATCAATGGTTTAATGACTCCAAAAGTGAATGTGATTAGTGACAAATAACTCTTTTGGAGATTATGGTGTGAACTGTGATTCCTATGCGTTGTGAGCAATGCCGAAACCCTGTTTTTAAACTCAATTATGGATTAACATATAAATTGACTTAAAATATAGAGAGGGCGCATATTGTGGCTAAAAGAATGAGAAAATGTGTTTGATGGTGATTTTAGAGCAGTTACCACAATCAGGGGCAAAATGGTAAAGTTATCGACTAATTGGTTAGTTACCGAAGAGGAAACTCATTGGTAACTTGAAAATCAATGGTTGTGATTGACTTGTGCAATAGATCAAAGGGTGGAATCCTATGCATGTGTGCCTATGAGAGCTCATAGGAGGCGTGTTGAGATTGTGACACTTGGCACAATATGGATCCTTGGATCAAGGTCAATATTTCAAACTCTTTTTCTCTCCTCTCTTCCTTCTAGGTCGGTTCTCATGCTCCAAAAACTGATCTCATTCTCTCTCTCTCTCTCTCTTCTTCCTCCATGGATGCACAAGGCAAGGGAAGAGAGAGAAAGGAAAAAGGTGCGATTTGGTTGGTTTCTTATCCTCTTTAGCTTTAATACTCTTCTATAAAGTTGTTCATAATAATGAGAGCTTCATTGCTATGGTTTTAGATTTGTGAAAGGAGGTGTTTTGAAGCTTGAGGAAATTTAAAAGATGAACAATCAAGGGACAAGTTTGAGGAAGAGAAAGAGGTGAATATTTGTACCCTTTTGATCTATATATTGTGACTTTTGGTTGAGTTTTGTGAATTGTGGATTTGGCCCTGATTTTGTGTGACATATAATTGAATGAATTGCATGTTGTATTATGGTTGAAATGGTGTCATGGTGTGTTTTGATGCCATTAGGATTGGTTTGGATACTTGGAAGCAAAGTTAGTATAATTGGGTAAAGTGTGCAATAAGTGTGACCAAGGGGGAAAATTGTCATTGTGATGTGAATTTGGGTGTTTTGAGGTTTCCAATGTGTTTCTTGTGTGAAATTATGTGAGGGTGACTTTGTGTTAGAGTTTTGAGACCATTGGAAACATATTGGTTGAGTTGGGAAAATTCTGATATCTCCTGCATTCTGGCTTCTGATAGAGCCTCACTCGAGTGAATAGGAGTCTTACTTGAGTGCAGTGTTATGTTTACTCTTTCCCCTTCGGTTTTGGTTGCACTTGCAAGTGAAAGAAGAAAGAGTGCACTTCCTCACCTACGAGTGGTGTGGGTTATCACTCGAGTGATTATGTGCTTCTGCACTATGAGCCATTTCTCGAGTTAGCACTCACAGCCAATTTGTCAAGAGTGTAAAAGTATGAACCCGGGATTGCCAGGATTATTGTTGTACACTCTGATTATAATGAATGTAATTTATTTTCGTGTGGTAATTGTATTCGAAATGTGAATGAGAGACCAGGTGTATGAGATTTCGAAAGCATTTTGTGAAAACCCCGTTTGATAGATGGGTTTGAAATTAAACTTTTATTATTATTGGTCTCTATTTCACTTTAATAATATATTTCGAATATAATTACAACAGGGAGTTACAAGTGTGATGCTCCGTATACGTTCACGACCATCCTCTTCTCCAAGCCTCTTGTTTTCCATGCTTGGATGCAATGCTTCCACAATCACTCCCTCATTCCCTACTTCTTTCGCTATCGCGTTCCCTTTCTCTCTCGCTTTCATATTGATCCTCACGTCGCTCACTCTTTGTTTGCCTCCGTTGCAATGGAGGTTTTTGCTCTTTCTCACTAGCACCTTGGCAGTGGGTGACGGTCAAAACCTAGGCACGACTGCCAAGAGGGAGTTTCTCTCTTTGACTTTCTCTCTCTTCATGCTTGTTCTTTGCTTTACATTCAATAGTAAAATCCTCATGTTCTAACAAAAGGAAAAGGAAAAAAAGATCAAGAAGTATATAATAAATAAATTTGGCCCAAAAATATGCTCTAATTAATTACGGAAATCTACATATGGTCGATCATGCATAGCTTCATGGCTCCTCATAATTTTTTACCCGAAATTTTGTTGGCAATGTTGCGTCGCATATTTTTTTTTTTTGAAAAAAATACGATCCAGCTTTTATTATAGTGTGATGTGATTCTTTCTTTATTAATTAAATTTCATAAAATATAAAAAATTATAATAATTGTTTAAAAGCCAGGGCGGCGGTGATGATAATGATTTGCAAGCAGTCTTCTTAACTAGGATTTTTGATTAGTTGTATTGTATCATATGCATGCCAAGCTGATTAAGGGTTTCAATCAATCAATTAATTTTTTTTCTCAAAAATCATTATCAGTAAATTTAAAAATTTAAAAATTATATTATTCTCTAATTATAAATAATGCTATTATTTTTAATTTTCATTAAATATCTGGCACATCCCCTTAATAAATTAATAGAATATTATTTGCATTATTGGCTCATTTTAAAGTTAGACGATTATATCATAAACAAATACTTTAATAAAAAATGCAATAAATATTTTCCCGGAGAAAAAGATACTTTAATTAATAAAAAAACATTTTTTTAAACTCGGTTATTAGTGACAACTTTATTAATAATTGAACACAAATCTGGTGGGAATCATACAAGTCATGCATGTCGGACCAAGATTTCATCAACTAACCAAAAAAATAAGACCCGTGTATTTAATCCTTGCCACTTGTAGCATAACTAGTAACTAACGAGGACCTTACTTACTAAAAATAAAATATCAATTATTCCATTCAGTCTTAAATATAAGGTATAGTTGATTTTTTTTAAGAGATTAAATAAGTTATTTAATCATATCATATGTTGTGTATATTTAGATTATATATTAGTTTATAAGTTATTCAAAATACTTTAGAAAAAAAATGATAAATATAAATATTTTAAAGTAATTTAATTAGCTTTCTTAATATATATAAAAAAAGTCAATTTTGCTTTATATTTAGGGCTGAAATGAGTAATAAAAAATAATAATAAATAGGAAAAATCACTCTTAGGTCCCAAGCAAGTAACATATTATCAGAAAGATCCCTGGAGGTTGTAAAACACACTCAACAGATTGTAAATATCCCCAGAAGAATTGTAAATAAGGACCTTTCTAATAATATGTTGTTTGCTTGGGATCTAGAAGTGATTTTCCCTAATAAATATGTATCACATGGGTCCTAGATTTTAAGTTGCAAGTGGCAAATAATTGAGGATTGGATGTGAACGGTGAATAGGCAATAACATAAATATACTACCAAGTGGAGATTATGACAATTTTTATAGAGAAATATGTTAATTCTTATTATTCATAATTTTATTTTCAAACCGCATTGACTTATAGAAAAAAAAATATTATTCCATTATATATCTAGCTCAACATTTATACATCGCTTGAGAAGTATTAAATATGCTTTACTTAACTCAATTGTATTAAAAAAAACACTCAATTATCACCTAACATTTTAAAACTATAACTTACTAAAATGTATGTGAGTTTGAGTATGTCATATTTTTTCATAAAGTTTAGAGTGAGTTATGCGATTAATAATTTATAAAAAAGTGCCACTTTCCATAAATTTTATATCATATATAAATACATAGATATATAAAAGTGATATTGGAAATATTTGCCTATAAATTTTGAAATTTAAAATCGGTTTTAGAAAAATCAAAAACAAAAAAAAAAAATCTTTTTGATAGGCAAACAGTTCATTTTAAATTCATGAACTATAATCATCTTCTACAATTAAATTTCTTTTTTATGCTGTTTTCTTGGAATAATTTTAAAATTTGAAATTCTATCATGTAAATATAAGTTTAAAATTTGATATATCAATTGTGATATTTAAAATTTAAATTATTTTTTAAAAAAATACCCCTCTAAAATCTAAATAATTGAGTTGATTACTACTACAATGCATTTCACTATATTAATATAGTATTAGTGGATAAGGTTGAATGGATGACCTGTTACGAAGTGGGGGTCATAACTTCAAATTTTTTTCGTTGATGGCTTTGTCTGTCCTTTTTTAAAGTTATTTCACGCTCTCTCACTCTGTGTGTGTGTTTTTTTAATTCCTTAATTCCAACTATAATTAAAATTTAAAGTATAATGACAGTTATGATATTTCAGGACCAACATCATAATAAATAAGATTGCAACTTGGTTACTTGAGATTGACACGGTACTTGAAATTAATGAATGATAAATTTCAATGAACAACTATGTGTATAAGTGTATATACTATCACAAGATTATTCCTCAATTTGGGAGGAGTTCAAAGACCCCCCATATATATATATAAAAAGACGTGGAACATGCTTACATTAAGTTCTTGATATCTATTACATCAAGTTTTTTAATTATATATGATCATGTGTCCTATTTTATTCATATAGTTTTATAGTTAGATGATAATAATTCAAAAGTAGAATACATTGTTACATATGATTGGAGAACGTGATAAAATAGATATAAGGAACTTGACCTAAATATTTTCTAAAAAAATATTAAAGTTTTTTTTTTTACATCTTTCCTTTACGTTGCTTGTAGGGTTAAGGGATTTTAAGGGCTTGTTTGATTTTGTTTTCAAAAATAAAAAAATCTGTGTGAAAAATTGTTTTCAATAAGATGTTTTTAAAAACACTTTTAAAAAAAACTAAAAAAATATTTTTTAGCTATTTTATTATTTTTTTTCTATTTTTATTTTTTAAATATGTCATCTATCTACTATCGATACCACACTACCGGTGACGACCACCGTTATGTCATCGTCAGAGATGGCCATCACCACGTTACTTCAAAAACAAATTTTTTAAAATAACTATCCAAATAGATTTTTTTTTTATTTTCAAAACTTGTTTTAAAAAAAAATTTAGAAAACTGTTTAAAAAACCATAAAACAAAAACAAATAGACCCCAAGTTTTTCACAAGATCAATGACTTTTTTATTTAAATATTACTTTTTTTGGATTATATATTAACATTTTTTTACCTCAAAACACATAAAAAAGCACTTTTGTAACATTCCAAATTTTGGGATTAGAGGCTTGAGAATAAATCTGAATCATATGGCTTGCCAGCCCCTGGTTATATGTTCTGGGTCATTGGAACACAATTTGCAAAGTTGCAATTCGTTGCTAGTGTGTTTTCCTGCGTGATAGTCTTGTTGTGTAATGTTTTTAAATAAGCAAATGATGTCCAATGCTTATGAGATTTTTTGGAATAAAAGTAGACATATCAAAATTTAATTTGATAGGTCATATAAGTCATTTGGACATGTACACTAAGAGTTATGTATTTTTGAAGTTAGCCAAATGAAACTAACAAGTTTTTGTGGCAGTGTCCAATAAATGATAATTCTGAAATGTTGTGTGTCCAATTGGCTAAAGGAAATATTTGTCCTTAAAAATAGACTTAATAAGGGTCACATAGCCTTTAGAATCACAGCAATTGAACGTCTACAAAATAAAGATATAAATTTTCAAAGTTTGATGAAAATTCTGCCAGCTTTTAATCCATGTGAGAAATTAAAAAAGTAATGGTAAAAATGCATGAGCGAAATTGTCATTTGGCTATATTTAATCCAAAACCCCTATTTTTTCCCCTTTTTTGTGTGTGGGATGTCCATCATGAATAAAAACAAGGGAAAATTAATATTTGGCTCACATTTCAAGAGGGAGCAATTTTGATCAAATAAATAAAGTTTAAAAAGTCAAAAGTAAAGTTGTAATTAAAGAGTCATTACATAGTAATTGCAAAAGGTAGATGTAGGTTATAAAAGAAGCTCATTTGGTTCCTTTAAGAGCCCATTTACGTCATATTGGAATAGAGCAAAGAGAAAACATTGTGACCAAGTGGGAAGGGTGAAGAAAAGTCAAAAGTTGGCATATGATTAAATTGAGGTAAAATAATACTTATTAAGGAGGTGGGAGGAGATATTTTAAAGGCCATTAATCCTTCCCAAAGGCCTCATATTTCTGCCAAACAAGCACAATATATATATATTTATATATATAGAGATTTATGAAGACACAAGAACAAAGAGAAGCACAAATGATTCAAGAAGCAATATCAAGGTGAGTTAGCAAGTAAATTCACTTATTCTTGCCTTCAATCTCTTGGAAACTCCCTCTAATCTTTATACCATCTTAAAATACACATGTAGCAAGGTAAAAGCAAGAGCAAGAAGGAGGAAAGAGGGACGGTTTTGAAGGGAGTTAGAGAGAGAAACAAAGATAAGCCACAAAACCTTATTATCTTGTTAGATTCAAAGTTGTTGTTTTCGTTCTTTGCTTCCGTTTTTTCTTCTTCTTCCCTTGTTTACATTGTTTTCCTTCGTTCTTGTGTTTTTCCCATTCTCTTCGCTCCTCTTCCACCCATAATTTTTTTTGTTTGTTGTGTGACTTTGTTAGTTTCAATTTAAGAAAAACAAGAAAAAAAAATTTCGTGCAAAAAAAAAAGGTGTGGTGTTGGAAAAAAAAACTGAGCAGAAAAAAAAAGAGCAAAAAAAAAATCAAAAAATTCAAAAAAAAAAAAAAGGAAAGAGCTACAAGTTTTGGAAATTAGGAAGATTGAAGGCTAATTTGAGAGTTTCTATTGTAAGTCGCAAAAGTTTCCTAAATCTATAAACTTGGGTGGTAAGACTCCTTACTTTCCTAATTCTTCCTTCCTTCCTATTTTGATTTCCTTTCCCTTTCTTTTTTTTTTTCAAGAGCAATCTTTGACCAAAGGCCTTATTTAATGCAAATAAAAAAAAAGGAAACAAATAAAAAGGAAATTAATTCAGATTTGCTATATAAGGACGCCTTCTAGATGCTTCTTGAGGTGTCTTGGATGTCACTTATGATCCTCCTTCAAGGCACATGCTTGTCACATAATATTTTAAGTGAATTCTTCAATCTGGATTGCACATGGGCCTTGTTCATCATCTTGTTGGGCTTACTACTTTATGTTACACCAATTTCATGGATCTTCCTGCTTTGCCACGTGCTCAAGCTTCTATGTGTTGTAAAATCATGTATATGGGCCTGAATAGGTATGGTTAAGGCCTTATTTGCACTCTCAACATATATACTAACATTATGAGCCATTAATGAAGCAAAATCAAGCCTAAATGTTTTCTCCAACCTCTCAAACACTTCACTCTTTTTTGAGTTTTTAGTAATTGGGTCGTCAATGTCATGAGGAGGATCTTGGGCTTGCTTAGAATCTTGTTGGATAATAGAGACAACATCTTGTTCATTGTATATGCCACCTAAGCTGCCATGTAGTACTTTGTCGACAATTTGGATACCAACATTGATGCTTTGTTGGACACCACATAAGACGTCCCTTGTACCTCTATTAGAGGTGCTGCCCAATTTACCATTAATTATATTTAAAAGGAATTTAAGACGTTAAACAAGTGATTAGAAGTGGAAAGAAAGTGTTTGGTTGAATGGGATCATGGAAACTCATTTTTCCCAATTTTATTGTGAGTTTCGGCCAGCCACTATTCACAGGGTTAGAGCTAGAATTTCATAAATTTAATGATTCCATTGTGTTTAGAATGAAAAATTGTATAGGGATCATGTATGATATGGAGTGTAAATGCTTTAGAGTGTGAAATAACAATTTTACCCCTAAAACCCTAACATAGTGGTTGCTAGGGTTATTTTTGTAATTTGAGCATGAATTTACCAAATATGAGGTAAAAAATGGATTCTACAGGCGAAATTGTGTAGGATTAACTTGGGTCATAATTTTTGGTTAAACCAGGTACACAGGGGTTTAGATCGAGTCCTTAGGGGCATTTTGGTCATCCTGCTTTTTTAAGCAAGGATAACCAACAAAATGAGTCTAGAATAATACATGAATGAGTAATAACTCATTTATTGTAAATTTGGAATTTTAGGATTTGGCAATAGTCCGAGCCGGATACAAGATATCAAATAGACAGTAGAACAAACAGTGGATCAGGGAAGGGCAATTAAGGTAGTGAACTTACCCTATTTACATGCATTTAATATTTATGCTTGTGTAGTTATGTATGTGATTGTTTTACTTGATTGTATAGAGCATATTTGAATGTTGAAGCTCTGTTTCTATTTATGCCATGGTCATGATATGTTACATGACACATTGAACACGTAAAAATGTCATTATATGACATGCATCTAGTTAAGACTAACATGTCATGCATTAGCATCTATCATACATGCATTATGGTAATTGGTTACTACTGAGATTCCTTGAATCCCACCCTCCCCCACCAACCATTTAGACAGGTGAAAATAGAAGGTTTGTTGAGAA
Source organism: Inga leiocalycina (assembly GCA_963242795.1). Taxonomy (NCBI): domain Eukaryota; kingdom Viridiplantae; phylum Streptophyta; class Magnoliopsida; order Fabales; family Fabaceae; genus Inga; species Inga leiocalycina. The sequence continues at coordinate 27,908,819 of OY725322.1, forward strand.
CAGAGAAGAGGACTGCATGAGGAAAATGCAGAAGTGGAACGAAGATAGGGATGTATATGCTATTCTTAGATTAGACTTAGACACTTTGGTAGTCTTGCGTGACTATATTGCCTGTATATTCATGTGCATATTTGTACATATTATGTACAAACCCTATGAGAATTCCTGTAATAAAATCATGTACCTATTATCAGTATATTTATACTATTCATGTGTGCCCACTGAACTGTGCATTACTACTCTGGATAATATCACAATATTAAAAGATATGTAAGACGGGTTTGACAACTTTTCTGTAGGTTGATATAACACTCTTCTTATATTTACTTCGTGGAACATAAAATCACTTTCAATAAGCTAAATCCAAACCAGCAGTAGGTTTAAATTTGCTCATGCTTTCCTTTAATAAACCATGGTATTATGCAGTTATTTTTTTTATATTAATATCATTATCCCCTTTATAAAAAAAGTTATGAAAATTGGATATCCTAAATCATGTTACCTAAAAAATTTTTAAAATAGTTACGAGATGTTTAAACTTCTTAGTTTAGTTTGTTCTTACCATTAAGTTTATATGTGTGTGTGCTCTAATTAATATGTCTTGTAGAGTTTTATGGTTTTTAATTATTTTCTCCGGTCTTAAATATAAGACAGAATTGACTTTTTTTTAAGAGATTAAAGAAGTTAAATAAATTATTTAATCATATAATATGTTGTGTATCTTTAGATTATATATCAATTTATTAGTCAAACTAATTAGTTTGGAGAAAAAATATAAATATAAATATTCTAAAATTTCATGAGCTTTTTTAATCTCTCTAAAAAAATCAATTTTATCTTATATTTAAAATTAGAGGTAGTAATATATATTGACTCTAGAGTAAATTAAAGCTTTATTGATAGACGGCTAATTTTTTTTTTTTTGGACCTGAGAGACGACCATATGGTCATAGAGGGTTTGAGCTTATAATCTCATGCTTGATAAAATCCTCAAGGGAGATGCTTGATTTCATCTCGGTATGGTCCCATGAAAGAAATGTTTATGCCAAATATCCCGCCAAATGAATAAATAAATCTAAACCTATAGTAACTTTGAAAAAATTGGCCTGGTAGGTTAAAAAGGGTTAATATAATTTTTAGTTTTTTAAATTTACCCTCATTTTAATTTTCATTTCGTTTAAAATATTGGTTTCTGTAATTCAATAAAAATTTGAACCATTTTATCCTTTGAATGACAACAACCTATGACTTAAAATTTGAGATACAAGAACCAAAATGATGACAAACTTAAAAGATCAATTATTATATTAACCTTTAAAAAAAACTCTCATCATTTTAGTAGTTGGTCGCTGTCACTAGAGTCACCTAATGGTAGCAATGGTTGGCTCCAGCACTAGCAACCATGGGTCCTTAATATGTGATATATTTAGAGAGTTGTTCTTAATTCTAAATAAAAGATATATATTTTTATATTTGTCAATATTTTCCTAGTTTAATCTTTTCGATGGTCCATTAACAATAATCAAGGAGGAGACAGAAGGAGAGAATTAAAGAAGATGACTAAGGTATTTTAAACAATATATGTTATATTAACTAATCTAACCAACTTTTTTTTTTTTTTTGCTTAAAATATAACTAATTTCCTTAATATAATCAAATTAGGTAAATATGCCTTATATTAAGTACATGAGGAATAATTATTATTCTAAACTTATTTTCACCTATAAATTTCAAAGGGATTTAGAATTATTTATCCATTTAGTGGTTTTTTTGCATTTTTAATTTTTTCGTGGGACCTTGTAGTTGTAGTAATATTTTCTTTATTTTTCAATGCATATAAACAATTAAACAATCACAATTGCTGTGAGCTCAGCCCGTTTATGTGTAAAAGTAAAACAAGAGGCTTAAGATTACTACTACTATTAACAGATTTTAATTATATTAATCTTAAAAAATGGAGTTATGACACATCGTGATGCGTGAGCTTTGATTCGAAGCCGTTTTGGGTTTCTAAATCCACCCCCTGCAATCTTGTATATCCATGATAAGGATGATAGTTTTAATTAAAAAATTATGTTAGTTGCAGGGCAGTTTTAAATTTTTAATTATAAATAAATAATTAATGGATCTCTTTCTGCAGTCCATTTACTTTTACTGTTACTTTACCGCGGACCGATCATAAGGAGAAGGCATGTCACTAATTAATTAATTAATTGGAAAATCCTAAATAAATACTATTTAAAAATACAAAACCCTAAAAAATCTATTAATTAACACTTTAAAAAGATTTAAATGTACCAAGTACTAAATTGAGTTTTTCAAGTTTTGACATATTTATCATTTTACCCCTCAAGCCGGCTCCGGTGGCTGTCTAGGGTCCCGACCACCGGAGAGCCGGCTTGAAAATGATAAATGTGCTAAAACTTGAAAAATTCAATTTAGTACCTAGTATCTTTAAGTCTTTTTAAAGTGTTAATTAATAGACTTTTTAGGGTTTTACATTTTTAAATGGTATTTATTTGTGATTTTCCCTTAATTAATTAAGTGTTAAAGGGCAAAACTTGCCTTAAACTTTTCTCAAAAGTGCAACTGGCACCATAAACTTTTTTTTGGTATAAAAGTAACCATGAACTTTTAAAAATGGTGCAAAAGTAACCATGAACTTTCAAAAAGTGGGTAAAAGTGACACGAACGTTAACGGTTGTTTACTCAGTGGCAAAAATACCTAATAACTTTTCTCAAAAGTGCATCCACCATTATAAACTCTTTTTTGGGTGCAAAAGTAACCATAAACTTTCAAAAAAGTGGTAAAAGTGAATGTTTTCTTACTGAGTTCAAATGTCATCTTTTTATTATTCTAAGTTCAGGAAAAGGGCACCCGGACTTGTCCACCATAATTTTTCCAAACCAAAAATTGAAAAACCGATCTTCAATGAAGATGACGTCACAATCCTACTTTCACCGAGTTGTGATGATGATGGAGAAGTGATGTCATCTTCATTGAAGATGGGTTTTTCAATTTTTGGTTTGGAAAAATTATGGTGGACAAATCTAGGTGCTTTTTTTCTGACTTGGAACAATCAAAAAATAATATTTGAATCCAGTAAAAGAACCCTCACTTTTACCCATTTTTTGAAAGTTTATGGTTACTTTCGCACCCAAAAAGAGTTTATGGTGGTGAGTGCACTTTTGATAAAAATTTATAGGTATTTTTGCCCTTTAAACACTTTTGAGTAAACGGTCGTTAACATTAGTGTCACTTTTGCCCCTTTTTTTGAAAATTTATGGTTACTTTTGCATCATTTTTAAAAGTTTATGGTTACTTTTACACTAAAATAAGTTTATTGTCGTGGGTGCACTTTTGAGAAAAGTTTATAAATAGTTTTACCCCTTAATCCATTAATTAAATAACAATTATATGCGACCCTATAGATCAAAATCAAATCTTCCAACTAAAAATGGAGTAGGGATTTATGAATCTGCTTGCTGTACCTTGTGCTATTTCTTTTATCATCACATCACTATCCACATCCGCAAGGATCTATTATTTTATTTATTTGCTTAAAAAGTGAAGAAAGATTTATATACCCGCCCACCCACACCCGAAAGACACAAATCTTAGAATATTATGATTTATAAATATATGGTTGAAATGTTAAAAGTTAAAGTGAATACCATCTTGAGCTCTAGGGATTGTTTAAGACTTTTTTCCCCCCTTTTGCTAAGCATATATATCCTTCCATTGGAGGTACTGACGGTACTAAATGTGGACTTCTCTCCCAACAGAAATTCAAATTTTAATTTACCATGTTATAATGAACTAGCTCTTTGGGTCCGCATTTCTGGCTCATCAGTGTGATGAGAAAAAAAATTCTCATCATCAAAACAACACAGTTTTATTTAAGGGAGAGATCTGAGTCGTTGATATAAAAATAATTAGGGCCATCTATGACATATTTAGTATCTTAAAATATTTTTTAAGTCTCTCTCCTCATCCTAAAATAATTTTTATTATCTTTAACCCCTTAAAATATTTTTTCAGTTATACCCAGTGCATTAGCAGACTGACTGTAATTTTATTCTTAATGTATTTTTTTAGATCCAAAAATTATTTTAAAATATTATATGCTACTAAAAAAAATTTTAAAGTAGGTGGAAATTAATAAATCAGCCTCCTAAGTTTTGGGTGCTCGTTACTACTAAGAAAAATACATTAACGGTAAAATTGTAGTCAATATCCTAAATCACTAGGTATAACTGAAAAAATATTTTAAAATGTTAAAAGAACTTTTTAGAGCTGAAAAAATACATTAAGAGTAAAATTATAGTTAGTCTACTAACACACTGGGTACAACTAAAAAAATATTTTAAGGGGTTAAACATAGTAAAAATTATTTTAGGATGAGAAGAGAGACTTAAAAAATATTTTAAGATATTAGATAGGTCACAGACGACCCTGATTATTTTTATATCAACAGCTCAGATCTCTCCCTTAAGCGAAACTATGTCGTTTTGATGATGAGAAAATTTTTTCTCATCACTTTGATGAGCCGAAAATGCGGACGCTAGCTGTTTCTGCTAAAGCAAAGCTGTTGGTAACACTAATAATACTAATTAGAAGGGGGATTAGAAAAGTGAGATCAGACACACAAATTTTTAATTGGGCCCATTTTGCTTTGTCAATGATCGTATGTTTGAGTCAAGGAAGTTTTTTTTTTTGGCCATCATAACGAAGGCAGACTAAACAATGAATAAAACTATCTATTTGGGCCCATCAGATATAGTTGGGCATAACAAGAAGTGTTCTAAGCACAAATTCTAGATTAAACCCATTTGTATGGATTAGAATCCTGTGTTTAAAGTTTAGATTTTAGACCTACAACCCTTATTTATAAATTTGGAAGGCAAATTTGATTGGAATGTTCTACTTAGGGTGTAATTGGAATCTTTAACTTATAATTTGTCCACCGTTCTCCTCAAAGTTCAAAAAATGGTAAATATAATGTTATAATAACTTTTTACTAATGTTTACTCACGAAGGGTCAAACATAAAACCTCATATTTAAGTAAGATTTAAGAAGTGTTAAGTGTCAGTAAAACCAAATGGCCTTAACATCATTAGTTTTGAGGGTATGAGGTGACCTGATAATGTAAATAGAAAATAAGAATGCCCAAAAAAAAAAAAAGCCAAGTCATTACTTTTTGCATGTGGTTTTACAAAAACCTCTCTTAATTATTTGCATGGAAAATCATTCCTTACAGAAATTCCCTCAATAAGTTCAAATAATATGAATAATTTAAAAAAAATTTAAATTTGCATGAAAAAAAAAGGTTACCTTCCCTATCTAGGACAAGAGGAAGTAATAAGATGAATCATAGCTTAGATTATACGTAATACACACAAAAAAGGTCCAGTTCCCTGGGGAAAAAATAAAATGTGAATATGTAGTGAAGAATCATGCATAGGATGGAAAATGGTGGTCGATAGTAGAAAAAAGAAGGAATAAGTTAAAGAATAATTTTTGATAAAAGGAAAAGGCGTTGAGAATAAAATGTGGCATGTTATTGGAACGTAAAAATTCTCGGTGATAATTGTTCTTTCATCTTGTTGAGGATTGATTCGGGATGTGAATAATGATCCAAAAGGCATAAAGTTGGAAATAATCTTACAAATTATCATCAACAGTAAGAATCCATGTGATGCAGGGAACTTAGCAAAAGCAAAATGTTAAATGTAAAGCACTCTTTCATGGTTCTCTTTGTCACCACTAATTAACCAGAGACTCCAGTTCCATTCCATCAATCTTCTTGGAAAGCATGTGGAAGAAAATGATAACAAAGCTCACGAGCTTCCATAGACGGAGCAGAAGATCAGAAGAAGAACAAGATGAAGAAGAAGAAGAAGATCAGAGCTTGGGTTTATCTGTTCATTCGGCTCATCTTTGCCGCAACTTCTTCATTCATCCCCATAATTGGTCTCTCTCTCATTAATTAACTATATATATATATATATATATATATATATATATGTTATTAATTTATAGTATAAATAGTAATATTTTCGGTATTCTTTCTACCAGAATAGTCTGGCACTATGAAAAGTGAGAATCGCGTAAGCTTACCAGATTTTTTTTTTCCGTTCAAAAAATTTGTTTTCTGCTTTGGCGCCAAGGAACTGTCTTCGTCGTCTTTTTGTTGAGAAATTTGGCGGTGTTGATGGCTAAATTGCAGGTGGTACGTAGTGTGGAAGCATTTCATTCTGATATGGGCAGTGTACTCATCCTTCTCCACTCCCATGGAGTTCGGATTCTTCAGAGGCTTGCCAGAGGAGATCTTCTTCCTCGACATTGCCGGCCAATTTGCTTTCCTCGTTGATATCGTCATTCGATTCTTCCTCGCCTATCGCGATACCTCCTCAAATACCTGGATATACAACCACCGTCAAATCGCGAAGAGGTTCGCGACCTTCTTAATTTCCTAATTTCCATTGCAATCTTCATCCATCCGTCCTATTTATTGTTTACCTTCTTGAATTCCAGGTATTTGAAGTCTCGTTTCACACTTGATTTTCTGAGTTGTCTGCCCTGGGATTATATTTATAAGGTAACTTACCCCTCTCTCCCCCTTCATGGCTATTTTTTTGTTTTTCGCTTGGCAAATTCTTATGAACAAGAAGCTTTGGAGTCAAAGCCTATGCATCACTGATCAGAGCACTATGTGTTACTTTAGGTTAGTCACCAGTATAATGAAGTATTTACAGCGCATACTGCAATAGCTAACTTGTTAATAATGCGTCTATTTTGTTGTTGTTGTTTTGTCTCTGAGATTCTGCAACTTATGGGTAAATTACGTTGATCAACTAATGATATGTCACAGAAAGTCTGAATGAGGTCTTTTAAGCTTGGCCACCTAATCGCCTTGATCGAATTTGATGGTGCTCAGATAACACCCAGAAGTCATATCAGTTTTAATTTTTTAACTATGGTTTTTAGTTTTAAAGAATTTGATTGACGTATGTTGTCATGATATATTCTGAGTTCTGAACATGCCGTAGTTGACTTTGTCTTTTTGCTTTATACGTTGATGTCTATTTACTTCTCTTGTCAGGCTGCTGGCAGGAAAGAGCCAGTGAGGTATCTTTTATGGATCAGGCTGTGGCGAGCATTTAGGGTGATTGAATTTTTTGAGAGGCTGAAGAAAGACCTTAGGATCAATTACCGCTGTACTAGGATTGTCAAACTTATTGTTGTAGAGCTCTATTGCGCACACACGGCTGCCTGCATCTTCTATTATCTTGCTACTACTTTGCCTCCCTCCAAGGAAGGTTATACATGGATAGGCAGCTTGACGATGGGTGACTACAGCTACTCAGACTTTAGACATATTAGTCTTTGGAGGCGTTATGTGACAGCACTCTACTTTGCAATTGTTACCATGGTAACTGTTGGTAAGATTCTTGAATATTCCCAAAATGTATGAAGTGTAACCTCTATAATCTTTGTGAGGGTTTATTTTGTTTCTTTTGTTGTGATCTTTTTTTTCGACTGCCTGATAAAAGTTATATTTGAATCAGTAAATGGTACTGGTTTGGAAGCAGATTGCAGATTAATAACAATTTAACTTTGCTTTGTAATTCTAGTATTGATTCAGTGGCTACTTGTCTCCCCCATGGATGTGTTTGGGCTTGGGAATGTTTCCTTTTTACTCCCTTTAACAGATTATTTCATAAAACTTTTCTTTAAATGCATTCAGTACCTTGTGCCTAGTGAGCAGTGACTTTGCTTTCCTGACGGGCCATTCTCTTTACATTGATTAGCCAACTAACTAATTGAGAGCATAGATGGGATCACACATGTTGAAAGCTTGTCATGTGCCCTTTAAGCTCAATTGAATCTAGTTCTTTGATTCTTCTCACTGCTTTTGATGATTATTTGCTTTTAGTTCCAATAATTAGGTCAGTTGGTACATATTAGCAATCAGATGTATAATCCTCACATTCTTGTATTATTCCAATGAGAATAGGGTACAATATATAGGCTCCAAAGGAGTGCCCTCATAAAGAGAGGAATTAAGAGAAAAGATTACAATCAATCAACTTAAATTCAGAATCCTTCCTAAACTAGAGTGGCTATAATCAAGGGATATGATAGGATACTAGAATCATGATATCATAATTTATTTCCTAATATTCTAACACTCCCCCTCAAGCTGGAGAATATATGTCAATCATTCCTAGCTTGCATCGAAATTCTTCAAATTTAGATTTGCCCAGTGGTTTAGTCAATACATCTGCAATCTGATCTTCAGACCGTATATAGGACAATATCATAATGCCTGCTTCAATTTTCTCTTTAATAATGTGCCTGTCTATCTCAATATGCTTTGTTCGATCATGATAAACAGGATTTCTTGTCATCTCAATGTTGGATTGGTTGTCACACCAAACTTGCATGGGATCTTCATACGAAATTCCTAATTCTTTCGGTAACCTGATAACCCAGAGTTTTTTACATGTTCCGTCATTCACAGCACTCAATTTTGCTTCTGTACTGCTCTTTGACACAACAATTTGCCTCTTGCTTCTCCACGTCACTAGATTTCCCCACACATATGTACAGTATCCTGACATTGACCTTCTGGTTTCTCTGTCTTTTGCATGGTCTGCATCAGTGTAGATCTCTAAGTTTTTGGCCGTGCACTTCTTGAAGAAGATTCCTCTTCCTGGATTGAATTTCAGATAACTCAAAATTCTATAGACAGCTGCATGTGTTCTTCTTGTCGTTGATGCATGAACTAACTTACTATTCCAACAACATAGCTGGTATTTGGACGTGTGTGGGTTAGGTATATCAACTTCCCTATAGGTTTTCTATATTGTTCAGAGTCAACTGAGACACCATTCTCTTTGATTTCTAGTCGACACCCTTCTTCCATCGGTGTACCCTCGGGTTGTGCCCCTATATTCCTGTCTTATGCAACAGATCTAGGGTATACTTCCGCTGGGATACGTTGATGCCCCTTTTTGTTCTTGCCACTTCCATACCCAAGAAGTATCTCATTCAGCCGAAATCCTTAACCTGGAATTCGGTGGACAAATCCCTCTTTAGTTGAGCAATAAAGCCTTCATCATTCCCTATAATGACTATATCATCCATGTAGATGATCAGGATAGTGATTCTTCCATCATCATGCTTGATAAACAATGTGTCGTCAGCTTGCCCCTAGTTGTACCCAAGTTTCTTTATTACTTTGTTGAAGTGGCCAAACCATGCCCTTGGGGATTGTTTTAGTCCATACAGTGACTTGTTAAGTTTGCAGACTGAGCCGTTTGGAGCTAAGACTCCATCTGGAACCTTCATATAGACCTCTTCCTCCAAGTCACCATTTAGAAATGATTTCTTTATGTCTAGTCGATGCAGTGACCAATCCAAGTTAGCTGCTATTGACAACAATCCTTGGATTGTGTTGAATTTGGCTACTGGAGCAAAGGTCTCCTGATAATCAATTCTATTAGTTTGTGTATATCCTTTCGCAACTAGTTTTGCTTTCTACTTATTGATGCTATTATCAGGATTGAATTTTGGGGTAAAGATCCACTTACATCCTATAGGTTTCTTTCCTGGAGGGTAGGATATGATTTCCTATGTTTTACTTTCCTCAAGTGCTTTTAACTCCTCTTCTGCAGCTTGTTTCCACTTTGGATCAGCCATAGCTTATTGGAAGGTGTTAGGGATTTCAATTTGTGCATTGTTTATAACAAAACTTTGCATCTTGGCAGACAGGTTACTATATGAAACAAACCATTGGATTTGATGCTAACTACAAGACCTTACCCCTTTTCTCAGTGCAATAGGCCAGCCCATCTTTTTAGGATATATTCTCGAGTCAGATTCATGGTCGTTCCTCAGAATGGGATTGACGTTTCTCTCTGCCTCCTGTGATTGTTGCCTGGCATCTCCTTTTGATCCACCTTCTACATCCATCTCAGTCATGATCTCGACCTGTGTTTCTAGTTCATTAGGGTTGGTATTACAAGGTGTAGGAGGTAAGGTATTTGGGTTTGGTGGCAAGGTCTCATTGGCATCAAGGAAGTTAGGTAAGGTATCAGTGGTTTCATGGGTAACAGGTAGGGCATCAGTGGTTTTGGAAGTTCATTCATGTGAAATTAGCCATTCAATATCTGAGTACTCCCCCTGAATGGGTAATTTGGGATAGTATGCATCCTTCTCGTGGAACAGGGTGTCTTTGGAGACATATAACTTCTTTGAGGTTAAACAGTAACACTTGTACCCTTTTTGTGTGAAGGAGTATCCAAGGAAGATGCATTTCTAGAAATGGCCATCAAACTTGCTTCCATCAAGGGTATGGACAAAGACAACACACCCAAACACTTTCTGAGGTAAGGGGTTTATAAGAGGGCAATTGAGAAAGGTGTTAAGAAGTGTTTGGACAGGCGTGGCATAATTGAGAACTTTGGAGGGCATTCGATTGATAAGGTAGGTCACAGTTAGGACTGCATCTCCCCAGAAGGTCGTGGGTACATTTCTTTCCATTAGGAGAGTTCGGGTTACCTCTAACAAGTGACGGTTCTTTTGTTCGGCAACCCCATTCTGTTAAGGAGTGTAAGGATAAGAGATTTGATGGTGAATTCCTTGTTGATTAAGAAATTTTTTAAAGGTACGACTTAGGTATTCTCGACCATTATCATTGTGGAGGATTTTGATAGAGGATTGAAATTGGGTTTGCACAAATTTGTGAAAGCTTTGAAAAACTTGAGCCACCTCGAACTTTTCTTTCACTAAATAAACCCACGTGAGTCTGGTGTGATCATCAATGAAAGTAAGGTGGTTGTTCTTGTTGGGCCCTAAATGTCACTATGGATGAGTTGGAAATGAGTAGTGGGTTGGTAGGATTGTGTTGGATAGGAGGATCGTGTTTGTTTAGCTAATTGACGAGTTTCACATTGAAAAGGAACATAATCTTTATTGAATAAACTTGGAAACACTTGTCTCATATAATCAAAACTAGGATGTCCTGAACGACAATGCCATAAAAGTACATCTTTGTCTTGAGAACTTGAGCTGACTAGAGCTTTTTGTGCGTTCCAAATCTCTTTAGTCTCCATCTCTGATCATTCCATGTAGAAAAGTCCATCCCACTCTTTTGAAGTCCAAATTGTCTTTCCTGAGTGTAAATCTTGAAACAGACACATATCATCATCAAATATTACTCGGCATACATGTCCTTTCGTTAACTTGCTCATATATATTAAATTACATGTAAGTGCTGGAACAAATAGAACATGGTGAATGCTTAGTGAATTGGATAGTGTGACGGTGCCAATTCCTTCAACTTTGGTGAATACCCCATTAGCGACTTTGACACGAAGGTTCTCAGGACACAGTTGAAGAGTTGTAAATAAGGTTCGATTACCCGTTGTATGATCCGTGGCTCCTGAATCAACTATCCATGTATCGTCGCTAGTCTGTATAGTATTGAGGGTTATAATAGAATTACTTGATTGTACCAGGTTAACACTTGGCAAAAAGTTAGACTTATTCTGTTTTTCAAGTATCCGATGAAGCATCTGTAGTTCTGTGACTTAATGAAGTAGTATCCTCAGCCTTCTATTCAGTTGAGGTCAGATGACCCTGTGGTTTGCTGGTGGATGGTTTGTCATGTAGTTTCCAGCATTCCTCCTTGATGTGACCCTTCTTCTTGCAATAATTGCACCATTTGTTTTTCCATGCACATGATTGACAACATCAAAGAGGTGTGGTAGGGGTTTTATTCCCATTATTTGGCCCCGTATTTCCTCAAATGAATCATCGAGTTCAAGAAGAAAATCATAGACTCTCCCTTCTACTATCTTTTTGTATAACTGAGCATCCTCCACATTTTTCTATGGATGCACTTCAAACAAGTCCTGTTTTTGCCAGAGTTTTATTAACGCATTATAGTAATCAGTTACTGTCAGGGTACCTTGTCTCAAATCTCGAAGTTGGCGCTTCAAATGGGTCAAGGAAGCAGTGTTATCAAGAGAGGAATAAGTTCTTCGGGCGGCATTCCAAATCTCTTTTGCAGTATTTGCCAGAAGATACCCTTTACTGATATCAACGGTCATAGAGTTACAGAGCCAAGTCATAACTTGGTTGTTTTCAGCAAACCACGTATCAAAGGTTGGGTCATCTGGGGCTGGTTGTGGTGCTGCCCCATTGATGCATTTCTCCTTTCACTTTCCACGGATATATCTCAGCTCACTTTAGGACCATTAGAGGTAATTTCTTCCATTGAACCTATGGTTAATGACCATACTTTGAGGTTTTGGAAATTCTGATGCCATTAAGGTGCTGCTGGTAGTGGAGGAAGTAGAAGAAGATGAGTTGTTGGATGATGAGGAGGTTGTGGAATTTGTACCCGACATGAGTGCAATGGGATGAAGTCTAGTTTTAGATGAATTTCCCGGGATAGAGCCGAAGAGGGGAGGAAATTCAGAGGGATTTATTGTTCTGGAAAAAATAGACGTTCGTTGAAAAAATGCACTGTAGCTCATGCGCCGGTACTGTGGTGGCGCGTGAGAGCCACGCGCTGCTCCAAACGCCGCCGCGCTTTTGGGTTCCGCCAATTTGTGGTCTCCAATCCTCCTTGTGCCGGCGGTTTAGTCTCACTCGTCGTCCTTCACTAGTTTCTAGTTTCTGGTGTCCCTCTCTCTCTGTTTTCTGTCGCTCACTCTCTCTGTGTTATGGTCGTTGGTGCCGGCAGTGGGTGACCGGCCAGGACTCTCTCGCAAGCTCTGATACCATATTAGCAATCAGATGTATAATCCTTACATTCTTGTATTATTCCAATGAGAATAGGGTACAATATATAGGCTCCAAAGGAGGGCCCTCATAAAGAGAGAAATTAAGAGAAAAGATTACAATCAATCAACTTAAATTCAGAATCCTTCCTAAACTAGAGTGGCTATAATCAAGGGATATGATAGGATACTAGAATCATGGGATCCTAATTTATTTCCTAATATTCTAACAGTACAGTTAATCTTTAGAGCATCAGTAATGATGTTTTTGTGCCCATGCGCTCCCAGGCTCTCATTCATGATTTATGCGTACCATTAAAAGCTTAGATGGCGCAAGTGAACTGAAGCAGTTCTATATATTGTTTTGCAGGCTTTGGAGAAATTCATGCAGTCAATGTCAGGGAAATGATATTTGTCATGATATTTGTTTCCTCTGACATGATTTTGGGTGCTTACCTTCTTGGTAACATGACAGCACTGGTCGTGAAAGGATCAAGAACAGAGAAGTTTAGGGACAAAATGTCTGAACTTATCAAGTACATGAATAAAAATAATTTGGACAAGCAGATAACTAAGGAGATTAGAGGCCATTTTCGCTTACAGTATGACCGCAGTGACACTGAGGCTGCTATTGATGAAGAAATTCCAGTTTCTATCCGCACAAAGGTATTTGCAAGATGAAGTTACCTCAATTAGCAGTGAAACTAGGTGAAATAGTTTTGAAAACGTGGTTTTAGTGATATGTCCCTTCTTTATGGTGGTCATAAGATTATCTACACAGTTCACTCTAGAAATTTTTTCTTGACAGTAGGACATGGTTTCAGAATCTAATGTGATCTTTTAATATTTTAGTCAAAATTCTGCCATAACTGATGGTTTCACCCCTTGAAACTAATGTTGACAAACTTTAATAAATAATGTCAACCTGTTTTATCATCTCAATTGTGAAAGCTGTTTTTCAAATCCTGAAAATGAGAATTGGTCACAAAAATGCTGCACAACTTCTTATATATGCATGCTAGAGCACTGAAATATATTAACGAGAAAACAGAGAACCAAATCAACTGACGGTTTGTTTTGATACTGAGATAGCACTTCTCCTCACCATTTACTTAATGCTTTTCTGATCAAGAATGTATTTCTGCAGATTGCGATGGATTTGTATGTGCAATTCATTCAGAAAGTTCATCTTTTCAAGGGATGTTCTTCTGGGTTCATTAAACATGTTGTAAGATATTATTAACTTGCTAGTATCCTAGATTGGAATAATTTAGTTGAAAAGCCTGAAGTGTACCATATGCATTTTGAATTCTTGTGATATCTTTAAGTGCTTCAACTTCAAATTAAGCGAGACGCTACACATCTTAAATTCAAAAATGAATCATGTGAAATTTGTGTGTTAATATTCTTAAGTTGGTAGCTTACTTGTTTGGTACAAGTTGCTGCAAGCTATTAGCACTGTTAAGAAACTTGTATATTCAGTTTCTTTTTTGTTTTTTTGTTTTGAATTTTCTAATGTACACCTCATGTTTCACTGGTTTTGAAAGAGTTCTAGCAATCAAAGGCAACAGAAGCAACATGAAATAGTAAAGCTTTATTTGTCAAAAAAGCAAAGGAGCTATCTCTTGGACACCTAAAGAATATGTTTCACAACAACAGACACCATTATGTTGCATTCAGTCATACAATGAGGGGTAGGATAGAAGTTAAGCCTTCTTTGAGGAAGTGATATGCTCAACTTCTCGTTTTACAGGCAATCAATGTCCGTGAGGAGTTTTTTCTCCCAGGAGAAGTTATTATGGAGCAAGGAGATGTAGTAGATCAAATTTACCTTGTATGCCATGGTGAACTGGTATGAATTCTGGTTGCTCAACACATTTGGTGCATTTATGTATATTTTTGACGTTAATTTGTAGAGTAGCAAAATATATCCCCTGTTCTACTAGTTCCTTAAATGTTCTGTATTTGCCATTCTTGATTGTTTTGTTGCTAGAATAATAGTTCTGATTGAGTTCTGGATGGTAAATATTGAATAAGAAAGATATTTTTCATGAATTGACAGAAGCCTCTAAACGTAAGTTGTCTTGTTTGTATCTTGTTATGCTGACACTGGAAACAACTCCCTTGGCTAATTTCTCTTGTTTGGACTAGGTAGTGACAGTATCTAGCTAATTAGAAACACAAGCCCCTTTATGTGTAGCTCCAATTGTGCCCGACCCAGCATAGAAATGTTATAGAAGACGAAAAGCCTATCAGAATTTTGTCCTCAAAAGGAACTTGAAAAAAGAGTCCAGAACCATTAGCAAAGCTGATCCCCATTCTTCATTCTCTCTTGGTGGATATTATAGCAAGTCATTTATGAATAATCAACTAACTATCATCAATATAACATGCAAACTCTAAGAAGTTGTGCTAGCAGAATGACCTATTTCTTGGATCCCATGCAATGCATGAGATCCATATCTAATTGAAACATTAAGCTAGAATCTGGATGGGGTATGTTAATTCAATTTTATCACTTCACAGATGTATATATGGTTGAGCATTTTGAATGTTAAATTATTTCTCTTGAAGTGTCATGCTTTTATGTTTGAAAAATCTGAGTACAAGTGCCCCTCCTGATGCCAGATTAAGTTTTTGTATCTTATTTTCATTTTTGAAGCAATGGCTTTTATCCACAGGATGGGCTAAGAAAAGAAGATGATGAAAGAGAAGAGCTAGTTAAGCAATATCAAACCTATAGTTCCTTTGGCGAGGTTTCCTTTCTTTGCAATTTGCCTCAACCTTACATGGTTTGTGCTCGTGAATTTTGCAAAGTTCTGCGTCTAGATAAGATACCCTTCACAGAAACACTCAAGACATACTTCTTAGATGGTCGGGTTATCTTGCAAAATCTTCTTGAGGTATGCCTTTGACAAATGTCTGAACCCTCCCTTGTAAAACCATGACGGTTTGTGAAACTGACCACGTTACACTTTATTTTAGCTGCTGCAGATAGACATGATATAGAAAGGCTAAAACTGAATGATAGCTTGTGTTTAAGCACTAAGGAGTTGAGCAAGTCTGTCTACTTTGCGTTACACACCGATGCTTATGTTTGGTTCTATAGTGTGTCAACTTTGACGCATTTTATGCTTGGGAAGAAATGAAATTTTAGTCTGCTTACTTAGAGATGATTGATTCTTTGTATTTGTACTTGACTGACAGGGAAAAGACTCTGGTCTTCAGCATAAGCTTTTGGAATCAGACTTCACCCTGACAATTGGGAATCGTGAAACAGAACTAGCTATGAGGATTAATTGTGCTGCCTATGAGGGGGATTTCTATCTTTTGAAACATTGGATTGAATCAGGACTAGATCCCAACAGAACTGATTATGATGGAAGATCACCTTTGGTATGAACTCTATGCATATATCCTATTCTTCCGTGAATCACTACAGTGATGAAACTACTGTGCTGGCTCTTCTCTTCGTTAGGCGTAAAAAATGTCTTGTTTTTATCAGGATAAAAGAGCACATAAATTGTCGGTCTTTCTACAAAAGTTTTATCAGTGGTAGGGTGGGTGAAGCTTATTCTTAAAAGAAAAGAACGAAAAAAAGCAGAGGAATTTACTGATGAAATGAATTGGATCAGAAGAGTGAGGCCAAACATGTAGTCTGAGCTTTACAGGTCAATTGCGAGCTTACAGTGCTGGCTTTAAGCTTTTTTTTGTTGCTTCCCTCTTAAAATGAAAGAAGGTGAACAAGAGATAAGACTTGATTATGGGATCTTATCTACGTAAAATTCTGATGAAAAATGCCAGTGAGAAGAGATAATAATGCTAATTCATTTTTATCTTTGTTACTGCAGCATATTTCTGCATCCAAAGGCTGTGTAGATATTACTCGCTTGCTTATTGACCAAGGAGTGAATATTGATTTATCAGGTTAGCTGTTGAAATTTAAACAGACTTCTGTGAATTTTAATAATCACAATTATTTTTTATTTGAAGACGTCTCTGTTTTACATTTTAATCAACCGTTTGTACTAGATAAGTTTGGGAATACTCCCTTGTTTGAAGCCATAAAGAATGGACATGAAGAAGTAGCTTCTTTGCTCATAAGTAAGGGAGCTACTCTTACTATTGAAGATGCTGGAAGTTTTCTATGCATGACTGTTGCAACAAAGGAACTGGACCTTTTAGGAAAGCTTTTAGACCATGGTATAGATCCAGATTCTAGAAATTATGATCAACGAACAGCTCTTCACATAGCTGCCTCGGAGGGCTTGTTCACAGTTGCTGAAATGCTCATAGAAGCAGGAGCAAGTGTTTTATCCACGGACAGGTATGATCTGAATTTCGAGTTATTTTTATCAGACGTGAGTTCAATATGTCAATATCAGACGTGTTTTACTTTTATTGCGTATTGAATTTAGTACAAATTTATTGACCATTTTTTTCCTTGCAGGTGGGGACATACACCACTTGATGAAGCTCGCATAGGTGGAAATAGGAGCATGATCAGATTGCTTGAAGTAGCAAAAATTTCTCAGCTGGCTGAGGTATCAGATGGTATTCAGGAAACACAAGGTATGATAGATGTTATGGCCTTGTTTGTTTTCTTGTTTTGAAAACAATTTTTTGTTTTTAAAAACGAAAAAAAAAAATTTGTTTGGAAATTTATTTTTAGTTGTTTTTTTTTTAAAACAAGGTCACATATTTGCACACAATGCTTCTGAAGGTAAGGTGTTAAATTCTTAGGTCGCGTATGGTAATATTCTAAGGTGAATATATGATGTTAAAATGCCAAACACAAGCATTTAGAATGTTGGAGTATCTATTGAAACGCTGAATTTTGTTAGATGCATTGATGGAGTGCGACTTAATTTTCATGATAACATATTTGATAATCTCTCCCAACGCTTCCATTGCTTATAAGATACCCCTTCAGTGGTCCAATATCATAGATGTTTGTGTTTAGATTCTTAATATAGTAATATTTCTAGTTTTTAATATAAGAGCTAATTGACTAATTTGGATAGATTAAAGAAGTTAGTTATATTAGTTATTTGTAATAAATATAGGTTAGTTTTCTTAAAATACCATATTTCATCATGACCACTTTTTGATAGAAATTTCTTAATATGTGCAATCAATATGATACTTTGAGGGGAAAAAATATAAATTTGGGAGACAAAATAGATTGGGGTCTTATATATAAGATCAAATCCAATTCTCAATTAACTGTTAATTAAGGATTGGAGGAAGTATTGACGTAAGAGTGCATGATACCTAGCAATTCAAGATTTTGCATATTTTGAATCATTACGTGCATATTTTGAATACATTTAGGGCCTGTTTGGTTTGGAGGCAGGGGATAGAAGGAAAGGGTAGAGAGTTACCTTGTTTTGTTTAGTTAGTGGAGAGAAGAGGTGGGAGGTTTTTAACGATCCGTAGTTTGATTTAAGATGGGATGGGAGGAGGGAATGATAGTAATCTACTATTTTACCGTAACATATTTGGTTATATTTTTTATTTATATGCTATATAAATTAATTTTCATCGTATCTAACTAATATAATAACATTTGTATCTATAATTAATATAATAATATATGTTTTGTTTTAAATTAATTGTTTAATAATATATTTTTTATTTATAATGACATATTTTCATTTTAAATTAATTTCATAATAATCTATTTTTAATATAAACTAATATATTTTTAAAAAATATATTATTTTAAATTTAAGGAAAATAATATATTTTTCATGATAATAATATATATTAACATATTTTATAATTAAAATAATTTTTATTTATGAAAATTTATTTTTTATTTTGAATGAATTTTATAATAATATTTTTAATTGTAAAAATATAATTTTTTTAAAGTTTGTTCCATAAATTTTTTAATAATAAAAATATATTTTTATTGAAATTAATTTAATAGTGATATTTTTTTTATTTATAATAATATTTCTTATTTAAATTTGTATGGGCATATGTTCCTTCAGCTGTTATTTCCTGATTATATTCTTTATATTCTATTTCTATAGTACTATTTTCCATTTCTTCATCTATTATATCTTTAGTTTCAATCCATATAGCATTTTTCTTTATTTCTATTTTTATAATGTCTTTCTCCTTAGTATTAGGTCTTATTTCTGTTAAATTTGAAGTTATAGGTATTTCAGTTATTAGATTTCTCTGATAATTATTGTCTATAGATTCTCTTGAACTCAGAGTTCTACTTATTTGTGGTCTCCTATGTGGTCTTATATTATCGAGACTTAATCTATGTGGATTAATGTTGATATCAAAATTAACCGGTGTGTTTATTCTTATAGTTCTTTGTCGTATCATATCATTTGTTTGTATCTTTCTAATATTATTGTCACTATAATTTACAGTATTATCTAATTCTAGTTGTAATTGTCTTGGTATTGTTATATTTGTTGGGTCTAATACCATTTCTTGTAATATTGGCATAAAATATTTTTCTATACTTATTCTTCCTCTAAAGAGGCTTGTTCTAATATATTCATTATTTTCTTTTTTCATTGGTTCTTTACAATTGGTAGATATATGTCCTAACTTTCCACAATTATAACACCTACATTTTCTAGGTTTTTTATCATAATTTATTCTTCTTTTTCCTGTTTTGAAATATTTACGTGGCTTATACTTATTATAAAACTTATTTTTGGGATATTTTTTGAATTTATAACTTGGTTTTCCATATTTTCCTTTTTTATTTTTTCTCATCTTTTTTTCTTCTTTACACCCCATTTATGAGGTGATTGTAATTCTCCACATTTTAATATTATCTTATTTGTTTTATAATATTTTATATTTCTCCCTGCTACCTTACATTTTTCTAATAAGTAATATCTTAAATATTCTTCTCTTCTTCCCATTGTATCTATATATGGTTATATATAAATTAAGTCAGTTATGCCTCCAATAGGAAATGAAGGAAGGCTATATTGGCATGGTGTGAAGGAGGAAGATCTGAGCTCTAAAAAGAAGCTCTATAATAGAATATTTGTATTAAAGAGGACAAAGATCCTTCCATGACCTATATCTTTTATGGTCAAAATCTGGCTTAATATGTATATCACTATGGTTTCCTATATGCCATGAGTATATACCCACTCTAACTCAATAATGGTATCAGAGCATATTTGATAAGAGGGCTTAATATAAACTTTTGAAATCATGATTGGAGGGTCTCACTGCATGAGATTCTAAGTGGGCGAAGTGTTGGCTCTTACCTTAACATGGCCAGGACAGCTAGCCACCGTTGTGGTTGCACAGTCGAGAGGCTACTGTTTAACTCTGAGTTCACTCATATGGTATCAGAGCATGATAATAATGTTTTTATTTAAAATTATATTAACATATTTTATAATTAAAATATTTTTTATTTATGAAAATTTATTTTTTATTTTAAATAAATTTTTTAATAATATTTTTTATTGTGAAAATATAATTTTTTTAAAGTTTGTTTCATAAATTTTTTAATGATAAAAATATATTTTTATTCAAATTAATTTAATAGTGATATTTTTTTATTTATGATAATATTTTTTACTTGAATTTGTATGAGCATATGTTATAATTATAATAATTTTTTATTCATAAGTATATACTATTTATATTAAATTGTTTTTTAATAGTCTATTTTTAATTATAATAATTTTGTATAAAAATATTTTTTATAATAAAATATTTTAATAATAATAATAATAATATTATTATTATTATTTTTTATCATAATATTTTTCATCATGGGTATTATTGAAATATCACATAAGTTATAAGAGTAAAGTAATCCGAAATTTTGGCTCCCTTCCAAAACCCCTCACTTATCGGGGAGTTAAAATAAGTGTTGGAGTGGAGGGGAGGGGAACTTCGGCGTTCTCTCTCCTCTAAAATTTCAAATCAAATAAGAAAAATGATTCATTTTTCATCTCCTTTCATCCCATGCCCTCTAACCAAGCAGGTGACAAAATACGTGGTACAAAAGAATGTGATTATATTTGATATATATATATATATATATATTTCATATTTACATCTTAATTTTATTTTTCAGGTAAGCAGTTTCACATATATACTTGCACAGAGATAGCAGAAACGCTCGCCTCGCCGTCAGGAGATGGAAGTCCGAAAAAGAAATGCACAGTATTTCCTTTCCACCCATGGGATCACAAAAAGGAAGGAAGAGCAGGAGCAATCCTGTGGGTTCCTGGAAGCATTGAAGAGCTAATAAAGTTGGCAAGAGAACAATTAAACACTCCCAATGGTTCCTGCATTTTATCTCAGCATGGTGCTAGAATTCTTGACGTAGACATGATCGGCAATGATGAGCAGCTATTTCTAATAAGTGAACCTCACATTGAGGGCCAAAGCATAGAAGCATGTTCTACTCATCCCCAGTGAATAAGAGCGACCCTAGGACACAAAGTGACATCTCTTTTAATTGCTGCTAAGAAGAGTAGACAAGACAAAAATCTGAGATATTTGAATTTCTCAAATGTTAAGGAAATGAAAAATGTTAATTCATTTCTTAGGAAAAAAAGATAAAAACCATGTGGGAGATTTATTTATATAATAGATTCTGTAGTACCGAAATGCAGGTTTTATTTGTTGTGTTTGTCTCTCAACTGTTGATATGTTGTAGCATAAAGGGCTTATTCTTGTTTTTTTCCCCGAATAAGAGGGGTAGGGACGAAATGGCCTATAGATATAACTAGGATCAAACTTGCGACATCCCACTTACAGGGAGCGTTCATATCACTAGACTATAAAGCTATTAGTAGAAAGGGTTTATTCTACACATGCATTTGAATTAATTAATTTAATTTAATCTAAGCAGAATAATTCTGCGTTTATTTCTCACTTATGCAGGATTATGCAATTTAAATTCTGCACGTGTTCTTTGTTCCTACCAACCTGAATTAGGACCCCTGGAAAGTATTTCTAGTTCTAGAAGAGCTGGAACATCAACATCATTGGCTTTGTAAAGATGGGTGATTAAATAATATTGTAACTGCTGCACTTCAAATTTGACAAATTATAATCGAATGCAGCACAAAGGAGAAAATGGAGATCTAGAATTGGATTATTTCTATCCGCAATCTCATTACCACCAACACAGATCATAAGTCAAATATCTTTTGAAAAAGTGATGACTTTTGCTGAAAAGAAAAGAAGGGGGGTTGAGATTTTTTTTTTAAAAAAAAACAATAATACATTGAAGCGATATAACGAATAAGGTTAATTATTATATATAATTATGTATTATGACAGTGATGAAAGATATGGAGGGGTAATTAAAAACCTTGTCTGCAAGCAACATAGAACTCAATGGTTGGAAAGTCTTAACGACAAAGAGAGGTTCTGTAAGTTGCACAAGTTGAGTTCTAAAGTCAAAGATAACTTTCCCTCAGTCTCTGTTTTAATACCAAGAGGTATATATATATATCCCACTTTCGAGAGTCCCTGTTTGGGAAGATGAATCTGTAACACACAAAATGAATGAGAGGGAAATTCAAAATTGATTGATGAAACAAACAGGTGGGAGAATGCGAGTGTGGGGAATGTCGTCTGGCTCGAGACTGCTTATTGAAAGGTACGAGTTTCTCGGACCAGGCTTCATTCCCCTCATTCCCTCTTCTCTCTCTCTCTCTCTCTCTCTGTGGGATTTTCTGAATCACTGGGTATCTAAGAATTTATGTAGGATCAATATTCAAGAAAAGAGCAACGTGGTTCCTTACCTTGCTGCTATTATACATGCATACATGTATCTAAATCTATTATTCATAGCTTATATTGCTCTTAAACCTTCGCACAATTCTTTTTTGAAAAAATTTGGACCCATTTGGTTGTTGGAGTTAAAGTCTAGGGGATGGGAAGGAATCACAGAGGCCATTTTAAGAGAAATAGTTATGTACTCTTAGAAGTGTGTCATGTGACTCATATCATCTAAACTTTGTGCAATAAAAATACAATAAAGATCATTTTAAGAGAAATATTTGCATATGTTCCAGTAGAGTCATATCATCTGAACTCTGTCAAATGAAAACACAGTATCTTAGATCATTTTAATTTTAGTTGGCTGATGATTTATCTGAAACAATTTACATTTTAGTTCAGATGATGTGATATTCCTGGAATACGTGAGTATCTTTCTTATATTACAACATCCTTCATTCCTCCCATACCACAAATGTAAAGGATCAAATATTATATTAACTTATCTACATTATTCCTCATATTTTCGTCATTTTATTTTATTTTTTCCAATTCTATTCTCATCCTCCCCAACAACCAAACAAACTTTTAATTCAGATAGGTCGTAAACCATCTGTCCACTACTAAAAATCATTTTTTACCCTGACAATATCATTTTCATCATTTATGCAATCATCATCATTTATTTATTTATATTTTCCTATGAAATATGCTGCTAAGCAAACTACCGCTATAAGGTCATAAAGTATAGAGAAAAGATAATCGAAAAAAAAAATGTACTCGTACAAAGACAAAAAGGAAAGGGGGGATAAAAGAATACTCTCTCTCCGGTCCTAAATATGAGATAAAGTTGACTTTTTTAGAGAGATTAAAGAAGCTAATTAAATTATTCCCTCCGATCCTAATTATAGGACATATTTACCTAATTTTGGAGAAATTAAGGATAGTGATTAAATTAGTTAATCATATTTATTTTCCTAAAATACTCTTATTTAAAACTTAAAATTTAAAAAAACAGTAAAATTGAGGTGTATGTGACATTAATGAGTTGCAAGCACTACTCACTTTATAGAATACATAGATGTATTCTTAAATTATTATTGTGCTTAATTATTATTGAAAAAGTATCAATACGGGGTATTTTGGGAAGAAATTAACAAAAATTAGAATTTTATCCTATAATTAGGACCAATATCAACTCCTAAATGTTGTCCTATAATTAGGACCGGAGGGAGTACTTTAGAGTATTTTTATTTTTTCTTCAAACTAATTAGTTTGACTAATAAACTAATATATAATCTAAGAATACATAATATATGATATGATTAAGTAACTTATTTAACTTTCTTAATATCTCCACACAAAAAAATCAACTCTAGCTTCTATTTAGGATCAGATAGAGTACTAGTTAAATTTTAAAATTCCAAATAAGTTATTTTCTCCTAAAATAAGTTGTCAATACCTATAATCTTGTAGTTAAATTAATTTAATCCATTATTATTTTTAAAAAATTTTGTTAAAGTTTTGATTTACTTCCTCCGGTCCTAATTATAAGACAAAGTTGACTTTTTTAGAGAAATTAAGGAAGTCAATTAAATTACTTTAGAGTATTTTTATTTTTATTTTTTTTCCAAACTAATTAATTTAACTAATAAAATAATATATAAATTAAAGATACTAAAATTATAAATACTCTAAAATAATTTAATTGGTTTCTTTAATTCCCCCAAAAAAAATCAATTCTGACTTATAATTAAAACCGGAGGGAGTAATAAAAAGGAATCAGGAAAAAAAATGTTTCCTTGTGCTTGTGGTCAGCTTCCCATGCAACACGCATTGTAATTTGTGTTTATTTGGAATCTCTAAAGATGGCCCACAAATTCGAGAAGTTGATGGGGGCTTGAAGCAAAGCGGCCTAGAAAGAAAGAAAAACCACCAAAGAAAGCAAAGCACTCAGAACAGAACACACCTATTCGCTTGGCATTTCCAGAGGAAGGTTCAGTGAAATGGCGCTGCAGTGGATGATTCTGACGTACGTGGTGGCTGCGGAGGCCGCCCTCGCCGTTCTTCTCACTCTCCCCGCTCCCAAGCTCTTGAAAAACCGTTTCGTTTCCCTTGTTTCCCTCATCTTACAACCCGCCCTCTTCATCGTCCCCTTCGCTGGCTTCCAGCTTCTTGGTATTCTCTCCCATTTCTTGATTCTCTTCTCATTTATTTTCTGGATTTTGTCTTAATTCGGCCCATAAAGACATGGAAATGAGGATGCCATTGTTTTATTTTGTTCTTCTGGAAGGGGAATGAATATGTCTGCAATTATTTTCAGTTTAGGGTTTCCGGATGAAAGGTGAGGGAATTTAATCTAGTTAGATCAGGCTAATGAAGATGGATTTTCATCGCTTTCTGTCTCTTTTCTGTTGCCTGTGGTCTCACGCATCTCACATTCTGGTGAGACCCGTAGGGGTGATCGTGGCATTTGGTTTTCCTGAAAATGGATTTCTGATGTTTTCAGATATATACTGGAAGAATGAACATCGATTGATGTGTACTTCTGAGGTTTGTACTGCTGCGGAGCGAGATCGATACGAGAAATCTGTAAGTACCTTAATTGAATTTGTTTAGGTTCTAATGCTTCGTCATATGCTCGTATGGCAGTTTGGATTGCTTAGATTGTGGATCATTGCATGTCGAAGCTCTGTTGGAGAACTTATTGTTCTTATTTCTTAGCAATGTAACTTGTACTCGTTCAACGCTCGTAATTACTGATGGTTTTAAATTTCGATACTGGCAGATCACATTAAAGTAATTTTAATTGTTGATGATGTTCTGTGTGCTATGGTTTACATTATTCGCAAGTTGCTATAGGAGAGAAAACATTGTTGCTTGGCCTTATGTCCTTTCATTGTGTGTCGGTAGCCTTATAGCAAAGGCAATCGGAGTTATGAAGTACTTAAGAGAGTGAGTGTTTGCTGTGTCCTGTGGCTCTAAAGGTCTTTAAACGCATTAAGTGTTGCAAAATAACTACAGGAATCCCCAGTCTATGCCTATGGGCGCTTATATTTTGGTTTCAGATATTGTTTCCCATTAGTTTTCTTATAGGCTATGTTCTATGTTTACCTTTTTACAATGATGTCATAATTATCCCTTATTATGGTGTCATGCATGGCCTCCTTCTTGTGTTCTTCGATTATTCAGTTTTAAATCTTTTTGGGTTGGAGATATTTTTTTCTCAATGGTGTATTGCCGAGAGTATACAATTTTCTCTTGTCTTTAATCAAAGCTAATAATGCCTCAGAGTTCATTGTTCATAAAGCTTCTTATTTCTTATATCTGCTAGTCCCTTTTTTTGGTTCCCAAGATCCTTGTTTTGCTGTTTTATGGTTTGATTTGTTTCTTAAATATCCAAAAGCGTCTCAATGTGAAAAAAAATGCATGAACCTAGGAAACTAGAGATATTTGAGCTCTGGGAACTATGCTTTGATAGCAAAAAACACCAGCCACATTTTTCTTCTTGCTTTGCTTGAACAGTTTGGCTCACCATTTTCTCTAAACTAGAAATTCTCCTCTTGCGCTGGATGGGAAGAGGACAATTGATTGCAATGAAGTTGAAATCAGTATAGGAAAATGAAATACAATCATAGAAGAAAATTTGAAAAATACAAAATTGTCTTGATTGACGAAATTAAAAGAGAACAATTGATTACAATGAAGTTAAAGTTAGTAATGTAAAATGAACGACAATCATATAAGAAAATTTGGAAAATGCAAAATTATCTTGATTGACAAAATTAAAAGGACTTCCTGCGTATATTTACACAACAATATGCTACCACTATGAAGTGATGCAAGCTTTATTAAGACATGTTAGTAGATAATGTACAGCTAACAGAAATGTCACGATTCTTCATCTTTTGGTCATTGTAGCAGCAAGTTTGTTAAGTTTGAAAGATTTTATGCAACACTACAACTTATGAAAAATTGATATTTGTTAGCAAGATTGTAAAGTAATCAATAAGCGACATAATAATATAATAGCAGTAAAAAATTCACGCCTTCTAAATGTTGATTTTAGTGTGTTGAAGAATAATAAGAGGACATCTGATTCTGTACACTTATAATTCTATATGTGCAATCATTGCAGTTTCATCATAAAAAATACAGTCCATGGTATTATTGCTAAAATGGAAATAAAATTGCAGCAGATTAATCTGAGCAAAACTTTCTGATAGTAGTAGCAACATTATAATGAAAAAGACACAATTAATAATAATCTTGATCTGAATCAGTTAACTTGAATTCAAGACAGATCACGATTGATGAATTGACTTGACATTCTTGTAATGGTTCAAATGAGACATGAAACTTGATTACCAATGTCCAAAAGCTTTTTTTATTTCTTCTTTAGATTTTTGTATGCTTAGTCTTAACTTACTCTCCTTTAGTTTAAAATGTGTTAAAGGGTATTTTATGTTTAAATTGAAATCATCTGGATTTCACATCATATTCTGGACTTTTAATTTGCTCAATTTAGTCCCATGATCTAGTGGCATATCTTTTCTCTCCTTTTTTTCCCTAAAGTAATGTACATTGCTGACTCTTTTTTGTGGTGGGTTAACGTAGCTGTACAAATCTCAGAGAAACGTGATACTGTGTGTTTCAGCATGTCTTCTATACTGGTAAGTAACAATTTTACAATAGAAGCTTTAGTCCTTAGTTATGTTTGGGTTTCTGACTCCAATTTGAACGTATATGA
The DNA here is from genome assembly GCA_963242795.1 of Inga leiocalycina. Classification (NCBI taxonomy): domain Eukaryota; kingdom Viridiplantae; phylum Streptophyta; class Magnoliopsida; order Fabales; family Fabaceae; genus Inga; species Inga leiocalycina. The sequence continues at coordinate 27,936,112 of OY725322.1, forward strand.
ACGTGGTGGCAGGTCTATCTACCGGATCTGTAAGTATCAGAAGGATATCCGAAATCTGGAGGAAATGGAGAAGAGATGCAAGGATCAGTAGCCTTCTCGTCAATCTCGTTGTGTTAGTTGAGGACTCAGAGTCTCCTGCTATAGTCTAGACACTATAGACATGAACACGTAATTCACTAAAAATCATCCATAACTTATAAATTTTCCAATCATTTTGTGCAGGTTGGAGTTATAGTTTAACGTTTTGCAGATTCTATGTATTTCGATTGTTCTTTCTTTTCTCTTCTATGGGATCCTTTACCCTTTTTTGTACCTTTTTTTTTTTTAAAGTTGAAGAAACGAACCCCAGAACAACATACATTAGGTTCCAGAAATAAAGCTTGTGTGGTGAAAATGATACATTTTTCATTGAACGGCTCTTTTGATGTTCAATTTAATTGAATTTAGCTTGTAATATATACTTCGGTCACCAATGTGCGCGCACACACTGGGATGTTTAATTTAATTAGACTGAGTTGGGTGGTTACATCACTTTATCTTCTCTTTTTTTGTGGACATCACTACTTTATCTTCTCGAAAGCTCTGGAAAATTCAAATATTCTCTTCACTTTTGTTAGGTGATTGTAGAATTTGTTTTTCTCACTCATGAAATTTGTTTGAATTTAGCTATTTATGGTGCCTATTATATATATATATATATATATATAACTTGAATTCAACCTTTTATGGTGCCTCAGCTCGGCAGGAACTAGATCCTTTCCACACTTTCTTCCAAGTCTCTTCTGAATAATAATTGAGGAAATAAGATGGTATCTTATTCGAATGATTTTTTCAAACCGTGTTTAGCATGAATTTCATAGTTAATATACTTTAATCCAATTTTTCTTAATAGGTTCGTTATGATAATTTTCAATTGCCTATGAACTACTAAAATAATCACTTGAATTAACATGAAAATAAGTCTCAATTTTCATTTTTGTAACATCCCAAATTTTATTCATAAAAAATATGTTATAATTAATTGAGAAATTTAATAAAAAGGGTGAATATGCATGAAATTGGATCTTATGAGTTTTTAAAGATTCATATTCATGAGAAAATAGGCAAATTAATTCGAGAAAGGAGTTAAATGACAAAGGTGATAGCAAAATCATAATTTTTTCAATTTAGCCCAAGATTAATTATTTTTCAATTAATTGAAGTTAGTTTCAATTAATCAAGGAAAATAATGAAAATATATAATGTGGATTATTCTTAATGGAATAAATCAAGAATTGTAAAATTAGAGGGATTTGGGTATAAATCAATTAAGGGAATTATGGAATTAGAGAAATATATTTTTCTTTTCTTCTCCTCCCTGATTTTCATCCAACATATGAAATGATGGGTGAAAATGAGTGTTAGTTTGGTTAGTTGGGAGAGAAATGGGCTTGATTAGAGTAAGGAGGAGGGGGGACGATTTTTGTAGCAAGACAAGGGGAAAATCTAGTCCAATTCCAATTGAAATCAATGATGAAAGAGGTATGGTATAAAGTGGAGAGAGGTATGGTGAAAGCATGGAGGGAGGTATGGTGCAAGACAAATGTTGCCATCTCAACCTTAGATGAGATCAATGGTTTGTAATCAAGGGAGCATTTTTATGAAGGCTTTCTCTTCCCTTCCCTTCATGCATTTTCGTTCAACATAGAGAGAGAGAGAGAGTTTGAAGAAATTTTGAAGAGTTAGAGAGAAGAGTAAGAAGAAATCTTAATGTAAGAGTTGATTCTTAAGCTTTTCTTGTAACATTTCCCTATATCCTTCTCTAAACCTTGTTTCTTCATGAATCTTGTCAACACCCGTTTCCATTTCGATAATCAAAGAGTAATAAAGACGGAATTCAATGGGCATACAGAAAAGTACAATTATACTGACAATAATATTCGTTTACAATTCTGATATCGTTCATCGATGAAAACAGAAAATACAAAGGAAGTTTTAATATTTACAATTTTTACCAAAATATCACAAAATAGACTAATTATGACCACGTTCTTGTCCTTGCCTCAAAACACGTTCCGTTCATTTTCCGGCGTCTACATCTTTTCCCTTAGACCCACTGGTACCAGTTGAGGTGTTTATTAAAAATAGGGTGAGATTCCAGAGAACCCCAGTAGAAACATGCTATCGTTCATAGAAAATGCGAAAAGTAAATATGATATATGCCATGTATGCACCAATTAATGAACATTATAAACATATCATCTGCATGTATACATGAGTAGGGCCCAGCCCTACTATTCTGGACCGGTTGGATTTTCACCAACTCCAGTGTAAGTGCCTCTGACACTTCTAGCCCCTCTCTGGGTAAATCGTGTTGATTAATAAAGCGCATTTATAAAACAATGGCATCCACACAATCACATAACTTATGGCATAGTGTATGAAGGATAATGTCCCTACCTCAAAGCTTTAATATCCCTTTTTAAATGTGTCTCGAAGAACGTGTTGTATCTGACCTCCAAATCGGTCATAAAATATTAAATGTACCAGAAATAGGTCATAACCTATCCAAGTATCATTTTAGACTCTTCCATAGTGTTTATTGTGGTTATATTAGTCTATAGTGAAAATTTACAAAAATGCCCTTGGGAACCCGGCCCAGCCTTACCGTACCTGGCTCGATGGCACGTTTTCCCAAAATTTCGACTAAGGCTATTTTGACTTATTTTCGCCCAAGGAATCCATTTCCGGGCTCGGAATCACCAAATTCCAGGCTTATTAAACCCGGGCCCGGAAACCGGCGAACCGGCTGGTAAACCGGTTCGGTCCGGGTTAGTATTTTAAAATTTTTTTTTTAATATTTCCTTTAGAATTTCATACTATAAGTCTAAAATTTTCAACTTCTCATCGATTTGGTCCCGGTTTGGCCCCGATCTGACCCACTGACCCTTAACCCAGTACCCCGACCGGTTCAATGCCTGGTCCGAGTTTTAATACCTTGCCAAATTCACTGTCAAATTACGAAAATACCCTTGACAGCCCTTATTTAGGGATTTCAGTGGCGTTTTCGTAATCATGTTTTTTCGGCCTCTACCGAAAAAGTGCCCAACTATAACCCCACCTATTTTCTCCCACTAAGTCCAATGAAACCATTTATTTCATGAAAATCCAAATCTTACTACCAGTTCGGGTCCTGGCCGAAATGTTAGGGAAAAATGGAAAAATAAGGTTTTATGTTTTAGCTTCCAAAACTTGTACTTTTCCACTTCTAATCCTTGATTAACTTACTTAAACACTTCTTAAACATGATTTAAGGGATTTTGGGCAGCATAACCCCTTAGGATTATGGCTTTTCCAATTTTACAACTTAACCAAAAATCACATAAACCAAACAACAATTACCAACAACAACTTCAATACACAAAGAAGTTGAGATTTTGGACATTACCTCTTGATCCTTGGTGTTTCTCTCTCTAAGACGTCCTCTCTCTCCCCTTAACCTTGAATATTAGCTTGCTAATCCATGGAGTTTATGGAAAGGAAGAGATTAGAGAAGAGATTTATGGAAGATTAGAAGAAGAAACCTTAAGAAATCATAACTTACCTTAGTCTTTCTTTTCTTCCTTCTCTCTAGAGCATGAAGCTTCACAAACTCACTCTCTCTCTTCTTTCTTTAGCCTTGAACGGAAATAGCAAGGAAAGATTAAGGAAGTGGCCTCATAAATTATCTCACATTTTCTCTTCATGTTTCATCCTAACCCTTGATCTAACCAAAGGTTAGGATTTCTCCACCTTTCATGTACACCATCATTCCATTTTTTGTATACACTCAACCTTGCCATGCTTCCCTTTTGTGTGTACTCAACCTTGCCATACTTCCCTTTTGTGTGCACTCAACCTTGTCATACTTCCCTTGTCATCATTTAGGTCTAATTGGGTTTGACTAATTTTTCCCCCCTTATTTTTCTATGTATTGGACAAATTTTAGGGAAGGTAGAGGAGAAAAAATGTTTTTCCTATATTCCATAATTCATATAATTGACCAATGTATAATTCCCCCTAATGCTCCAAATTATTGATTTATTCTACCAAGAATAATCTCATTTATGCATTTTCTTGTATTTTCCTTGATTAATTGAGATTAACTCCAATTAATTGGAAAATAATTAATCTTGGGCTAAATTGACAAAATTATGATTTTACTACCCCTTTTGTATTTTAATTCAATTTTTGAATTAATTTTCCCATTTCCTTATGAATATGAATATTTCACAACTCACAAGATCCAAATCCATGAATATTCACCATTTTATTGAATTATTCAAATAATTACAATATAATTTTTTTTTGGTGAATAAAATTTGGGGTGTTACAAATCTATGATCTTGAAGACTCATTATTAGCTCAAGGAGAAGAGAGAGAGGGTGCATATAGAGAGAGAAACCAAGAAGCTTAAGAGGTAACTACACCAAACTCAAATCTACTTGTATGAAGTTGGTTTTGAAGTTTGTTGTTAGTTTGGTGATTTTTGGTTGATTTGAAAAATTGGAAAAGCTAGAACCCTAAGGGGTTATGCTGCCGAAATTTTTTTGAATCATGGTTAAAATCAAGGTATTAAAACTCGGACCGGTCATTAAACCGGTCGGGGTACTGGGTTAAGGGTCAGTGGGTCAAACCGGAGCTAAACCGGGACCAAACAGGTGAAAAATTGAAAATTTTAGACTTATAGTATGAAATTCTAAAGGAAATTTTTTTTTTTGGAAAACACCAACCCGGACCGGTTTACCGGCCAGTTCGCCGGTTACCGGGCCGGACCGGCCGGTCCGGTCCGGGTTTCACAACCTGGGTTAAAATATGCTTAAATAAGATAATAAGGGATTAGAAATGGAAAAGTATAACTTTTGGAAGCTAAAACACAAAACTACATTTTTCTATTTTTCTTGAAATATTTCGGCCAGCACTATTTCAAGGGGGTAGGAGCCTGATTTTCATGAAATAGATGGTTCCATTGGATTCAGTGGGCAAAAATAAGTGGGGTTACAGTTGGTTACTTTTTCGGTGAAGGCCGAAAAAGCATAATTACGAAAACGCCCCTAAAACTCTAAATCGGGGCTGTCAAGGGTATTTTTATAATTTAATAGTGAATTTGGTGCTTTCAAACCCGGAAATGAATTTCTTGGGTGAAAATACGTTAGAATAGCCTTAGTCAAAATTTTGGGAAAACGTGCCATCAGGCAGGGTACGAGGGGCCGAACTGGGGTCCCAGGGACATTTTGGTAAATTTTCACCATAAACTAATATAACCATTAGAAACACTATGGAAGTGTCTCAACTGTACATTTGACATTTTAGGACCACGTAGAGGGCCCGAGGGATTGGCACGCAAATCGAGGCACGTTATTCAAAGATCATAGAAGGGCGATTAAGGTAGGGAACTTACCTCTCCTGCATGTATTTGATATTTGAGCTGGTGTAATGATGCATATTATTGCTTTGCTTGATTTTATGAAACATACATGAATAATTGAAGCTTTGTTTCTGTTTATGCTATGGCCATACGTATGTTGTTTGAAACATTGAGTATGTAGATATGTCATTGTGTGAGCATGAGTTATGTAATGCAAGCACGTCATGCATTAAGCACTTATCTTGCATGCGTATTTGTATTGCTTTCCTACTGAGATTCCCCAGAATCTCACCCTCTCCTACCAACAATTTAGACAGGAAAAGACAGAACGTATGCTGAGAACAAAGAAGAGAACCATACGAGGGGATTGCAGTGGTGGAACGAAGACTGGAAGATGTCTCCGTTCCACTGGGACGGGTGTAGACACCCACGTAGCACTGCGAAGCTACATTAATTGTAATTATCAAGTACGAACCCCTATGGGGAATTTTTGTAATCGTGCACATAATATCAGTTTGTTTTGCTATTCCTGTGTTGCCTACTGAACTGCGTATCGTTTTTCACAAATACTCTGAAATAGGTTAAAATAAGATGATGGTGTGACAATCTTGACCTAGACTGAATTAATGTTGCATCCTGCGTATAGAAAACAGAGAGGATCCATATCAAACCCGAGGTACAAGGTTAAATTGATAATCCACAAGAATGGGTCTGAATTCCAAGTGAATAAGCTAGGAGTAAATTTAGGTCAAACTAGTACTTCGTCCATTCTAAGAGTTTGTACATATGTTTGTTTTGGTTGTAAACGTACCACCCCAAATTTTATATTCATCAAATATATTATAATTATTTGAAAAATTCAATAAAATGGTGAATATTCATGAATTTGGAATTTATGAATTTCATAAATGTTCAATTTCATGGGAAATTGGGCAAAAATAATTATGGAATTAATTTGGGTAATTTAAAAGGCCCAATATTAAGGTCCAAAAATGAAGGAATATTAGATAAAATATTTGGTCCACAAATAGATGAAAATTGGCTAAAGAAAAATAAGAAAAGAAATTGGATTAGAATGGTAATGGCAAAATCATAATTTTTCCAAAATAGCACAAAATAAATTATTTTTCAATTAATTGAAGTTAATTTAAATTAATTAAGGAAAATAAATTTTAAAAATATATTTAGAATATTTTAGTCAATTTAATATAAATTTATGAAAAAATTGAGCAAAAAATGCAATTTTGACCAAAATTGAGACTTTACGTGTAAACATAACCGGAACAAGTTGTGAAGCCAATTGAGACCATAGGGAGGGACCCCTAGGTGTCTCCTACATGTGTCATAAATAAGGAAATATTGATTGGATTTAATGAGCATAGTTACATGTACATAAGGATTTATGTACATAAGTTCATTTTTGAAATTTTGGAAAATAAAACAAATGAATAAAATAATGATAAATATATCATCATCTTCCTCTTCAGCCCATTTTCGTGCTGCAACAGACCTGAAATAATAGAGAGAAAGTTGAGAGAGTTTAGAGAGAGAAAGGAAAGAAATCTTGTAAGGTAAGCCGATTTCTCTGACGATTTAGCTCCTAACGCGTATAACTCCGACCTTAAGCTACTCCTCTTTGTTTTTTAAGGTTTGGGGGCTCAAAAATTTGTTGTCCAAGGGTTAGGGTTTCAGCCATCTTTAGGAAAAAGTTTGTGGGAGCTCGAGGTAACTTCCAAACCTTCGTATATTAACTATTCTAGCAGCTGTAGGCAATTTAATCAGTGAAATTTCGCCGGATTGCCATTGATTTTAAATTTTGGAAAAGTGTGTGCCAGGGGTTATACTGCCCAATTTTAGTTCAAATGGTTGTTATAACTCAATTAGGTAGTTAATAAAGTGGTTAGGAGTAGAAAGGAGCGCATTTACAGAGCCGAAATCGTAAAACCCCGATTTTTCCTAGAGAACACCATAATTTCGGCCAGGGATGTTTGAGGGCCTTAGAGTTGGATTTTCAATGATTTGATGATTCCATTGGATTCAGTGGCCAAAAATAGGTGGGGTTACAATTGGGCACTTTTTCGAAAAAGGGCGAGAAAGCATAATTACGGAAACGCCCCTAAAACCCTAAAAGTAGGGCTGCCAAGGGTAATTTTGTAATTTGACATTGAATTTGGTAATTTTGAATCCGGAAATGGATTCCTTGGATGAAAATATAGTAGGATGTCCCTAGTCAAAAATTTGGGAAAATGTGCCATCGGGCCGGAACGGTGGGGCCGGGCCGGGGTCCTGGGGGCATTTTGGTAAATTTTCACCATAGGCTAATTTAACCACAAGAAACACTATGGAAGAGTCTAAAATGATACTTGGATAGATTATGACCTATTTCTTATACATTTAATATTTTAGGACCGAATCGGGAGCCGAAAGTCGACACATTTCACGAGGCACACAAAAAAGGGTCGATAGAACTTCGAGGTAGGGACATTATCATTTATACATCATGCCATAGTTTTATGATTGTGTGGATGCCATTGTTTGTAAATACGCTTTATTAATCAACATGTTTTGCCCAGAGAGGGGCTAGTAGTGCTAGAGGCACTTACACTGGAGTTGGCAGAAGACCAACCGGTGAAGATTAGTGGGGCTGGGCCCTACTCATGCATACATGCAGATGATATGTTTATATTGTTCATTAATTGGTGTATACATGGCATATATCATATTTACTTTTCACATTTTCTATGAACGATAGTATGTTTCTACTGGGATTCTTTAGAATTTCACCCATTTTTCTAAACCAAACATCTCAGCAGGCGCCAGTGGATCAAAAGGCAAGAATATAGACCAAGGGAAGTGATTGGCATGTGCATCGAGGTAAATACAAAGTTCGTGGTTATAGATAGTTTATGTCAAAAATACTTTAGGATATTTTGTAATAGTGGTGTATATTATCGTATTCTGTATGGTTGACTTTGGACTGTAAACAAATACTTTTATCAATATATATGTACTCTTCTGCATGCCTGTGAAACTTGGTCTCTATTATTCTGTATATCTTGATATGGAAACGGGTGTTGACAGTAAATATAAGATTTTAATCTAATTTATGTCAAAAATACTTTAGGATATTTTGTAATAGTGGTGTATATTATCGTATTCTGTATGGTTGACTTTGGACTGTAAACAAATACTTTTATCAATATATATGTACTCTTCTGCATGCCTGTGAAACTTGGTCTCTATTATTCTGTATATCTTGAAATGGAAACGGGTGTTGACAGTAAATATAAGATTTTAATCTAATTTATCTCTCAAATTTATAACTTTTTTAAACTCTCCCTAAGATTTTATTCCTAAATAATATTTAATGTAAATGATTAAAAGAGGTACTTTAGAGAAACAAGCACATTTTTTTTTTTGTAAATAACTAACTTAAATAATTTTCATTAACTATATAGATTAGTTATTTAATTCTTATATTTAAGATTGGAGAGATCATAATCTTCTTGTGTATTTCATAAAGTCACATATCAAGAGAAAAAATCGCAAACACAAGTATGGTATTTTTCATATTTTATGTAATTACTTTATGAAGTTGAAAGAGGAAACTGAAAAGAATGAAATTACATATTTCACTGTCCTATATATAATTCAAAAATTATTCCAGGTTGAGTTTATGAAGAATCTATATTTAAGAATGATAATGGACATATAATAATGAAATGATAACAGATTTAATAGTGTATTGTATGAAAGTGTTATGAAAGGATAAATAGGATATGAATGGATTGTTTTATTAATAGGGGCGAAGCAGGAAAAGGGAATAACATAAGAAGGGTAGGAAATATGAAAGTGGGAAGTTTTTTGTAGAAAAAAAAAAGGTAATATGTGTCCACAAATATTAATGAATGGCACTATTATTGTTGAAGAAATTTTTTTTTGGGTATATAATTAAAAGTTTAGGTTAGTTGGGTTTCGGGGGTACACTATAGACAGAGGCATGCCTCTAAACTTAAAGAGCACTTACAAATCGCCTACAAATAAGATCCTTATATCGGTGAAATTTGAACCTATAACCTTATGATTATAAGTCAACTCTTATACCAATTGAACTAACGTTTGTTGGTTATGGTTGAAGATATTCCAATAAACTAAACCCGCTCTTTAGACCCACCAAAATGTGGATAGCATGCTAATACTATCTTATGTTTGTGCGACACTATTTTCCTTGATTATTGATAACTTGCGGAACAAGCCAAATTAAGGAGAAAGGCAGCCTCAGGAAGCACAGTAGTGTAAATAAGAATGAGTTTGAAAAATTCAAAGTTCCGTAACACAAAACACGTCAGCCAATATAGATATCTAAACAAAAGTATAAATTTAGTCATTGGCATAAAGTTTCATTTCAGCTCCTTGGCTTTAAAAGGTATCTTTTTTAGTCCTCTAACACTCACACCTATTAAAAAATGCTGATATTTTGAAATTTAAATGTTCAAAACACATTTTCAAATGTTGACATGTTAAGTTTAAATTTCAAAACAATAATTATCATTACAAATAATTATAATTTATGGTTAAGGAGTAAATTTACCAATGAAGTTTTGTCTAAGGAGCGTCTTACATAAATATGTTTTAGAATGGGCAAAAATACCAATGAACAATTAAAAAGGGGCATCCAATATAAAAACCGTTAAATTTATACTAACGCCTTTAGAATTTTCTTCTCTTATAATTTAACGCCGTTAGTACAGATTTAACGGTTTTTGTGATGGATGTCCATTTTTAATTGTTCATTGGTATTTTTACCTCTTTTAAAACATATTTGTGCTAGACACTCCTTGAACAAAACTTCATTGATAAATTTGCTCCTTAATTCTACAATTTAAGTCTAACAATGTTAGGGTTAATAGACTGAAATCACGTTATTTTAAAAAGTTAAGGGACCAAACTAAAACTTTACATAAAATAAGAGGATTAAATGTATACTTGCACCAAATGCATTAGGAAAATTGATACTCTGGGACAAGCATGTGTAATTTTGTCAAAGAAGGTCGGTGGGAGTCAGGCTGGTCCGTGTGTACATGCACCTTTCAGTGTATTAACTTAGTGCCGTAAAGTGGGATGTCTCATGTGGCTCTGTCTCAGAGTCAAACACGTTTATGATGACTACATCCATCTACATTTAATTAACAAAATAAATAAATAAACAAATAAATACAAGCATATTCTAAGTCCAAGTCTACACACATTAATTATTTAAACACCCCACCCCTACGCGTTTCCCACACGTGTATATAAAAGCCAATGTTGCGGCAGCCAAGTAATATACCTCCTTCGGTTCAAAATATAAGAAGTTTTCTGAAAAAATAAAAGTTTAATCTAAAATATAAGAGATTAACAGATTAATTAATGATTAATAGAGGCAGAATAGGTGTAAATTTTATTAATTATTCGCAATAAATGGCTCAACTAACGTTGTTTGATTCGTTTGAATTAGTTAAGGATTTATATTTTGTACGGGAGGGAGTATTAAGGGAAAAGTAGTTATACATAACTAATTAAAAATAATTTTTGTTAGAGGGATATAATGCAACTCATCTTCAATAGGTGTTGTTGTATATCCTTAGCCAAAAAAAAAAAGGTGTTGTTGTATATCTCTAGATATGTACGATCTATCTTCATCAACTATATATAAAAATCTTTAAAACTGAAGTTATTAATTTGAATATAAACTAAAGATATGTTGCATCCGTTTAAATTTATACCCTTTTACCTAATAAAATTTTTAAAATACCTTTAACTAGTTTTCTTATATATGTACCAAATGCGAGCGGAAGGTATGACACACATTTTATTGTTATAGAAATTAAGGAAGATTATTATCAAAATAAAAAAGAAAAAAATAAATTAAGAAAGATTTATGTTCCTAATTAATGTAGGGACGTAGTTTTTCCCACGTTACCAAAATTGTTTGAAATCTATTGGCGTTATATGATTTCCTCGGCTGCCGGCGTCTATCTTCTCTTTGCCACGTTTTTCACATTTCTCATATTTGTCATGCGATTAATTATTATTACAACCACTCCATGTACCCATACACTTAACTCTTTCGTAAAGAGTAAATATTTATATATATGTCGTCTAGCCACCTACATATCTTTTCCATTCACATTGCCATGCACGAACCAATATAATATCCTTGAACGTTAATTATTTGATTTGATAGTTCCGATTTACAACAACTTCTTTAGTACACTTTGAGCAACTGCTTAATTCAATTATTCCCATTACTATCTTTTTGCCTACGAAACAAACCTATCTCATACAAAAGTACCTCAAGATTGCAAGAGTTGCACTAACATATTTTAAAAATGAAATGTATGAAAATAGTGCGAAATTTCCCCCCTTGAAATAACTATACGTACCTTTGCTCAAAAAAACCAAAAAAACAAAACCATATGTACCTGAACCAAGGTATTAAAACTCGAATCGGACATTGAATTGGTTGGGGTACTGGGTTTATCGGCCAGTTCGCAGGTTTTTGGGTTGGACCGGCCGGTCCAGTCCGAGTTCAAGAAGCCTAACCTGAACTTCTAAGGATAACCAGAATTTTTTATATTATTTTTTACCAGATTTTAAATTTCTTAGATGAAGTTTGTGTATACAAGTTATAATATCAGAAATTTTCAGTTATAAGAAATTTGAAGGGGCATATTAGATGAATATGCCATTGATCAGCTCCTACTAAACTATGATACCCTTTTTTTTTCCAGCAGTAAACTATAGTACACTACTACATAAATTACAATATATAACGGTCATTAACTGTCATACATCACAGTTTTGAACTGACATATATGTAGGCGCTATAAAAGCTCAACGTAGATACATTATGGTTCCGAACCGTTATTTATTCTGGACTTACTATAATAATTATAATATAACACCGATTATGTATTGAGGTTTGGTAAGGTCATGATCTACTAATTTCTGTGATAATAATTAATGGGCACTCATAAACAACCGTCATAATATATGATAATGCTTGCATGATATGTAACGGACTTATTTTACAAATCGTTATTTATTCAGTAACATACATAACAGGTTATATATAAGAATTGTGACTTTTAATAAGCTTTATAACGGTCTCACATAGACAACCATTATGAAATAAGTATATAAATAATGGTATATAAAAAAGAACCGTGAACATTTATAATACATAACGATTTTCATATAATAACCATGATGTATGGATATAAAACTCATCAAATGAGAGTTTCTGAGCTAGTTGACCTCCTATATATATATATATATATATATATAATAGAACAACAGTACCTCCAACACCATGTGGCTATGCAATTTGACATGGATCAAGACATTCCAAGCTTTGTGGGGAGAGTCAATGGAAATTGTTGACGTATATAAGTGATAACGTAACTGGCAATCTATACATAATTGTGTCTATTTATAGGAATTAACCCCTAGAAAGCAAAGGATTCTAGGGGAAAAAAATATACCCCTATCAAAAAGGGGAAGGGGTATGCAAACCCTTGAGAAGGTAATTTTTTTCCTCCATCTTCCTTTACTTTATAGACTTAATTGTTGAAAACACACAAGGTATAGGTGAACACTTATATTATTATATATATAGATCAGGAATGGAATTGATTCTAGCACACAGCTGAGAAAATTTTGATTCATCCAAATTGCATGGTTACCTAATGTTGGAAGTACTACTCTATTATATATATAGTGATGAAACCAAGTAGTTCATAAGTTCTCACATTGAAGAGTCTATGACTAATTACAATGTTGAATTTCATAGCTTTTAACTTGGTGCCACCTGCTCAATAGAAAAACAAAAGAGGAACCTTTAGTCAAAGCAATATGGGATTTTCATAAAAAGAAACAACTTCACAATAATAAATTCAATATGTCATCTGAACTAGTTTATTCACAAAGCTTCTTCGTGTATGACTCTCAGTATATTTGAACTAGTTTATTCACAGAGCTTGTTCTTATATGGCTCTCATTGGTACACATGAACTAATTTATTCATCACACCTATTGAACTTTTTGAAGTAACTTTCAGAGATAAAGATACTTCTAAAAAAGGAGATGTATTTTCTTTAGGGACCATATGTGCAGAAATTACTTAAAAAAAGATCAATAAAGTAGGAACATTTAGTCAAAGCAATGGGTTGACAGTCTCCTGTAACAGAAAATGAATCTTCAATCCGAGCAATAATAGGTTTTCCTAAAAAGCATAACTTCACAAAAGCAAGTTAATGTCACCTTGAATGCTTTATCGCGTCGTGACTTCACAAAGGCACCTCAATCGAATAAGGAGAACAGAGTACTAAAGGAATGCGACTTAGCTAAAACTCACGAATGATGAAAACGTGAGTTAGGACAAGCAAATGAGATTTGAATGAATCAAAAGTTCCATAAATTCGCAGCAAACCACACATTATCATGCTACTCGTCACCAGAGGATTGGCCTAAATCATATGGGAGTATGTCAAGATCAGGGTGGCCATTCACATACTCATCAAGAATGAGATTGGCATTCCTATTCATACTCGACAAATATCTTGCCATCATCCTCACTATATGGTCAATACATTCTGTGTCAACACCCGTTTCCATTTCGATAATCAAAGAGTAATAACGACAGAATTCAATGGGCATACAGAAAAGTACAATTATACTGATAGAAATATTCGTTTACGATTCAAACGTCGTTCGTTTACAAATATGATATTGTTCGTCGACGGAAACAGAAAATACAGCGGAAGTTTTAATATTTACAAATTTCATCCAAAATATCACAAAATAGACTAATTATGCCCACGTTCTTGACCTCGCCTCGAGACATGCGCTGCTCACTTCCCAACGACAATGTCTTTGCCCTTTTGCCCACTGGTACCCGCTAAGGTATTTGTTTAAAAATAGGGTGAGATTCTGAAGAATCTCCGTAGAGACATAATATCATTCATAGAAAATGCGAAAAGTAAATATGTCATGCGCCAAGGTATGCACAAATTAATAAACAATATAAACACATCATCGTCATGTATACATGAGTAGGGCTCAACCCCACAATCTACACCGGTTGGACTTCTGCCAACTCCCAGTGTAACTGCACCTCTGGCACTAACAGCCTCTCTCTAGGCAAATCATGTTATTAATTAAGTGCATTTACAAAACAATGGCATCCACACAATCACATAACTTATGGCATAGTGTATGAAGGATAATGTCCCTACCTCAAAGCTGTGATATTCCCTATTTAGTGGTGTCTCGAAAAGTGTGCTGTCCTGGCGTCCGACTCGGTCCTAAAATATTAAATGTACCAGAAATAGGTCATAACCTATCCAAGTATCATTTTAGACTATTCCATAGTGTTTATTGTGGTTATATTAGTCTATGATGAAAATTTACAAAAATGCCCCCGGGAACCCGGCCCGGCCCGCCGTACCCGGCCCGATGGCACGTTTTTCCAAAATTTTGACTAAGGCTATTCTGACTTATTTTCGCCCAAGGAAACCATTTCCGGCCTTGAAATCACCAAATTCATGGTCAAATTACGAAAATACCCTTACAGCCCCTATTTAGTGATTTCAGTGGCATTTTCGTAATTATGCTTTTTCGGCCTCTACCGAAAAAGTGTCCAACTGTAACCCCACCTATTTTTGCCCACTGAGTCCAATGGAACCATTTATTTCATGAAAATCCAACTCCTACTACCAGATCTGGTCTGGCCGAAATATTGGGAAAAATATGGAAAAATGAGGTTTTGTGTTCTAGTTTCCAAAACTTATACTTTTTCACTTCTAACCCTTGATTAACTCATTTAAACACTTCTTAACCATGATTCAAAGAAATTTGGGCAGCATAACCCCTTAGGATTAGGACTTTCCAAATTTACAAACTTAACAATACAACCAAATCCAACCATAATCATCAACAACAACCATATCTAACATAGTCTTAGGATTTGTGAAGTTACCTTCTTGAGTCCCTTTTCTTCCTCTAGAAGTTCTCCACTCTCTTTCTCTTTGGCTCAAGATTTGCTTGCTAATCCATGGAATTTATGGAAAGGAAGAGATTAGAGAAGATTAGAAGAAGAAACCTTTAAGAAATCTTAGTTTACCTTGGATCTTACTTCTTTTTGCTCTCTAAATCTCCAAGAGCTCCCAAAAATCACTCTCTCTCTCTCTCTCTTTTTCTCTTCTTGTGCGTGAATGGCATGAAAGGAGGAGGAAAAATTTTATGTACTACTTGTCTTCTCTCATCTTTAATCCTAGCCCTTGATCTAGCCAATGGTCAAGATTTTTCCACCTTTCATGAACACTTTAATTGCCCTCATGACACCTTGCATTAGGCCATACTCCTTCCACTTTATGTCATACTTTGTGATCATGAATGTACTTGGATCTTATCTCTTCCACAATTTGTGTCATATAATTAATTAAAATTTAACCATTTCCTTTTCCCCTTTTTTTTTCTATGTAGGGGACGGATTTTTAGGGAAGTAAAGGAGAAAGAAAAATGTTTTTCCTATATTCCATATAATTGACCAATGTATAATTTCCCCTAATTCACCAATTTCTTGATTTATTCTACCAAAAATAATCTCACTTATGCATTTTCCTTTATTTTTCTTGATTAATTGAAATCAATTCCAATTAATTGGAAAATAATTAATCTTGGGCTAAATTGGCAAAATTATGATTTTGCTATCCCCTTTGTAATTTAATTCAATTTTTGAATTAATTTGCCCCTTTCCTTATGAATATGAATATTCCAAAATTCACAAGATCCAAATTCATGAATATTCACCATTTTATTGAATTATTCAAATAATTACAATATATTTTTGGTGAATAAAATTTGGGGTGTTACATTCTGTGTTCTGTATGTTGCATGTTGCATCGCCTCTAATTGAGGTAGAAGCAGAGGTTGTAGAGGAGGAGGGGGGAGAAGGAGGTTGTGGAAGAGGATGACGTCATGGATTTTCTAGCAAGTTTCAACATGGCGTTTCATCTTGACGATTAAAAGAACAGAATATGACGATAAACATAAGTAAATTAAGAGTTTATATAGATTGGAAGTGACAGGTTCAGACCATCATTGCATATGTTGGAAGTTGAAGATAAGCAATTGCGTGTAGTGATGAAAGGGTACTTGGTTCTCGCGCTAATCATCGAAGAAGGAAGAGGCATAGAGTATTCTGATCATGAACATGAAGAAGGGAAAGGTTTAGACCATTTAGTTAATGGTTATTTAAGAGAAACTATTATGTTGTTTTCTGATATGAAGTTGGAAGATAAATCGTTTGTATGTTCATTTAACGTTTCATGACGGTTTTACCATAAGAACTGTCAGACAATATATGATTATTACAAAGTACAATTGTTATGTATTTACATGGTATTCTAATAAGTGAAAGTTGTTACTTAATAATCATAATATATATACCTTTTTTTTTCAAAATATTAGTAGTTGATTATGCAACTACCATTTTACAAAAAAAAAAAAGAGATGAAGTAAATAAACAAACTAAAAATAAAAATTTAAGGAGATATTTTAAGAATTTGATGCATCATTAGATTCTTTATTCTTCAGTAACTTGTCCACCTTCTCGTTCAAAGAGCAAACGAGAGAGGTCAGTTCCTTCAAGGTCTGGTCCATGTGTCCTTGCTCTTATAAGTAAATCTAGACCATATGATGGAGCTCGTATTTTGCATGGATGAAACCTTCAATGCTTGTTGAAGGAGGGATTTCATCTTTCAATTTTTTGCCAAATGATGAATCAGAAGTTCTCTTGCGTTTGTCCATAATATTTTGTTCAATCAAAAGTTGACTTTGACAAATTGAAATGGAAGTAGAGAAATGGAGTTTAATTTTTGGACGTTTATATAGAGAGGTTTTCATGGATTACGAGCCGTCACTTCTTTTAATATTTAAGATCATTATATTTTATAAACAATGGCAATTAATTCTTAATAACCGTCATATATTTGACAATTTTTTTTAAAATTTATTGGCGTCTATTGTTAATTGCATAATTAACCATAATATTAACTTAAAACCGTTAAGTGTGCTAGCAAAAATACTTTACAGTTCTTAATTAATAACCATAAATTATTAATTTTGAACTTCATCTCCCTCCTCCACTGCCATCCTCATCATCCTGTTCATTCTCTTCTTCCGCATCCTCATCCTTATTCTCATTATAGGAGGAGTGAGATGAAGGCCAAGTCAGAGTATTATCATCAGTGTGAGGAAGGGGAAGGGTTTCAAATTATTACAATGTTGTTGCTTCATGACTGTTTTTGCTTAACAACTATTATTATTGTGAGATAAAATATGATGGTTACTAATTACCATCGTTATTTATTTGCTTGGACTTCTATTAAGTGACAGATTTTACCTAATAACCGTTATGTATCTCAAGCCGGCGCCTCCGTCCCCTCCGCTAATCCATCTATTTCGCCATTTGATGAGATGGTAGAAGTGAAAAAGAGTACTGGGAAAGGGTCTTATTATCATGAAGGAGGTCCAAAGCAAATTACAAGAGAGGGGAGGAAACTTACTGTGAGGTGGAATAAGAAAGGACAAATTGTGAACTTGTCAAATTTCAAAATTTGACCTCTTGTTCCATCTACAATAAGTTTCTTTCCCTCTCTCTTAATTTTCTTTTAGGACCTCTTTTATGACAACAAGGCCCTTCCTTAATGCCCTTTTCTCTTGTGTCATCTCATCATTCGACACAATAGATAAATTGGCAGGGGGCGCAGGCGGAGGGAGTGACGTGGTTAGGATCCTCGGTACTTGAGACATTTGTTGCCACTAACAAGCCTTGAGGAGGAGGAGGTGGATGAAGGGGCGGCGGTAGAGGAGTTCCCTGGGATCTTAACATGATGAAGGAGAGAATGAGGAGGCCAATAAAGAAAAGTAGTAAGAATAACAAGGAATAGTTGAGTTTAAATAGGTCTAACAGATTGCGAAGGGTTATGACTTATGACTTATGAAAGTCCAACGGAATTACGAAGAGTTATAATGAGTTATGACATTGAAGGTCTGAATGTTGTAGGATTATGAAAGAGTTAGATAGAAGTTGTTTCTGAATATCATTATATTTTGTCTTCACTGATATAAGTGTTTGTAAGACGAATCATTTGTAAGTGTTATATGACCGTTATTTTCTTAAGAATTGTTATTTTTGTCACTAAATATATTATGGTTGTTAGCTACAACCATTACGTTTATGTTTTCATGAATTCTGTTTCGCAATATATGATAGTGAGCATAATTAACCGTTACGTTTAAATGTTATATATCCTTGTGTGACACATGACATTTGTTAGCCGTAACCGTTATGTATTAGGCATTATAAATGCACAAATTTGCAATAGTGATGTTTGAAGAGGTTTTATATATATATATATATATATATATATATATATTCATATTATCTTAACTATATTAATCTCTCTTAATCATGGAAGACCTCTAACCCGGAACGTAAATATTTGTCATCCAAATGTAAACTTCATTTCTCTTCCTGTTATCCAACAAAAAAACAAAAGGTTCAAAATTTAAAGAATCAAAATTCGCATGATGTTACTGGCTAAAATAATAAGTAGTGTTAGTTAAAATCTGTTTCAGTCCCAATAGAATTATTGAATACTAAAAAAATGAATACACTTGCATGCGTAACACTATTCATCATGAGTGGGAGCAGTACATGGGAACAATATTTAGAATTAAGAATTTAAAATATGGTTAGTAAGGAGATCATATACTTCTTTTATAACCCCATCTGGTATCCGCGCTTTTTCAGGATCACATTATCTAATACCCGAGCAATTGATTAATCTAGATCAAAGCTTTGTCATTAGAATGCCTCTTCCCCAAGACCTTTTTAAATAAGGTGGGATTCAAACTCAATTCATCCACTTTATAATTTAGTTAGTCTAACACTAGATTAAATACCCTTAGGTGAAGATATTATATATTTTACTAGTAACTTAAGACAAATTTAAAATACTAAAAAAGCAGGTGGTGGGGAAAATATGAAAAAAATGGTTTAGTTGAAGAGAGAGGGAAGTGGTAGGGACTGAATTTTCAAGTTAGGACGTTTGCATTGAAATATTGAACACATGCACAGAGAATGACGTCTCAAACGTTTACATCTTTACATTTTGCCCTCACTTTTCAATTTGCTTTCAGTCACTCATTTTGACTTTAATGCACGCCCCATCCTCCCCAATATAATTTCACTCATGCTTTTATTCAATTTTAATTCTTTCATTTCATATGGAGTACTCGCTTCCGTTCAATCTTATAAGTAACTTCTAACTATCTCATTAGAACTAAATAGAGGTAGTTGATTTATTAATTCTGTCTAAAAAAAAAGAAGAAGCAATTTTTCCCTTTTTTAAGAGTACATAATAAACACTGCATTAGAATTCAAGTATTCTCCTTATAAATTGTAAAAGGGGTTTTATTTGAAAAAAAAAAATCATTAATAACCCACGAGGTATCTCATGTTTTGAACCAAAAATTTCTTTTAGAAGGTGTCCTATATCAGGGCCACAAGGAATATATGTAATCTAAATGGTTTTATTTTTGCTTTTGCTTCATATCAAAGTAATTGATCTCTAAAAAAAAGATTGATAAGAAACGCTTGCATGAAATAGAGCATCTAGATCTTGAACACAATAAGACTAAAATCCTTAATCTGATCCACATGTACGATTTCATTAACCTCTTGTCCCTACAACATTTTTAACTATGAAGTATAAACATGTGTGCACATCCAGACACTCTCTCTCTCTCTTAAAGTGTTTGGTACAGCTTACTTTAATTAATTAATTAATTAATTATTATTAGTTTAATCACACATATTCATAGGGAAAAACAAGATTCATTATTTTAAAAAAAATGTGAATAAATGGACGCGTCACTTGAGCTTAATGCTTATCTGTTAATTAGACTACTCATATTTTGATACATTCATTAGATTGGAATGAAAAGAAAACGGAATTGTCAGACACGATGTGAATATCTATTATATGTGTTAGTCTTTACTTTAAACATCGGAAATAATTAACTTATTAGAAAATAGTAACAAAAGCAAATAAGTATGCTCTCCCCCTATTTGCTTTCATACCAAACCTACTTAAGGGAAGTCCAAAACAACAAACGGCCACAACCGTTGTTAATTAATTAATTAATTTATTTATTCTAAAAGTGGTTAATTGAAATGATGACTTGGGATGCAATTAATCAATTAATCAATTAATCAATCAATCAGCCCCAGTAGAAGATCAAGGCTTTTGATCAAGTCATATTACTGGCAAAAAAACAAAATCAAGTCATATTATTTTTACATTTCAAAATATAAAAACTGTCACGCCCTTATCTCAATTTCAACCTTTTTCAGAGTATTCGTGGAAAACGATATATGGTTTGGTAGGCAACACAGGAATAGCATAATACTGATAATATGTGCATGATTATATAAATTCCCCATAGAGATTTGTACATGATACTTACGATTAAAGTAGCAGCATAAGGCTACTAGGGTGTCTAAACTCATCCCAGTGAAACGGAGACTTCTTCCCGTCTTTGTTCCACTACTGTAATCCCCTCGTACGGTACTCTGTATTGTTGTTTTCATATCTTCTGTCGTCTCCTGTCTAAATTGTTGGTATGAGATTCGAGAGAATCTCAGTAGGAAACAGATACCATAATGCATGCATGATTGATGCTATGTGTATGACATGTTAGCTTTATCTAGATGCATATCCCATAATGACATTTCTGCATGCTCAATGTTTCATACAACAAGACTATGGCTACAGCAAAAACAGAAACAAAGCTTCATTTATTCAAATATGCTCTACACAATCAAGTAAAGCAATCACATACATCATTACACAAATAAAGATATCAAATACATGCAAGTAAGGGTATTACAAAAACTAATTGAGGGATTCATTCTGATTTTAAACATAAAATCACATCCAACTTATTTCTCAAATTTATAATTTGTTCTCCAAATCATTCTTATTAATTATAATTACTAATAAGAGGGTTTATATTTATATACATACATATATATATATACATACATATATATATATATTATAGATTAATTTTCAAATGATTTAGAGAGGTATTTTAAAAAAATCAACGCGTAGTTATTATAAATAACTAATTTTCTTAATCTTTACGAACTGATTCTTACATTTAGAATAGAAAAATGCTTAAGAATCCAAAGCGATTAACAAAGAACAATATTACAGAAACAAATCTTTCTGCAATACTCTCATCATCATCATCATCTTATTGTGATTTACAAAAAAGAATGCAACCCTAATCATATATATCTACCCTGTCAACTTCTCTATGACATCAACTTGTGATGCTTTGGCAACAAATTTTTTTACCAATTACACACAACAAGCTAAAGAATATTCATAAAAAACTTATAAAACATCAAAGCCATTAAAAAAAAAAGAATCACAATTAATGTGATCTCTTGAGGTTCTTGAAATCTGAGTCTACACACTCCATTCCTGAACCATATCGATTCAGAAGTTTCAGAAGCTCTGTTGCTTTCACCTTCGTTTCATCTCCACACCCAATCTGCAACACTACCAGAAGCTTCTGGAACGCCCCAACTTGCAGTGCCTCTACCATAACATCTCCTTCTTCTTCATCATCGTCATCTTCTTCTTTTTCTTCTTTCTCTTCTCCTCCATTCTTGCACAGCTTCCATATTGCAGAAACAGAGCACTCGGTGGCCAAAGCTGAAACTCTCAGTATCTTCTTCACCAGCACAGGGATAGTCAACGCGTTACTGTAAGCTTTGTCTCTTCCTTCCTTGCAAGAACAGAGTGAATCAAATATTGCCAAAGCCTTCTCACAAAGGCTTCTTTCTGAATCCAGAAGAATCTCCAATAAAGCAGAGACCAACCCCAGTTCGATGAATCTCTGTTTCATCTTGTTGCTTGAGGAAGAAGGAGACGATGAAATCATATAGAAAACTACAGCTAACGAAGCTTTTGTAATGGTTGGACTCAGTCTTTTTCTGATAAATTCCACCAATAATTCGTTGACTCCTTCAATTTCTGCCACAACATTCAAATGCTCTTCGTTTCCGTACGATAAAAGCTCTCTGAGAGCAACAATGGATTTCTCTTTCCCCGCGAGATCTTGATGTTTCAGAAACCAAACCATGCAACGTAACGAAGCTTGTGATCCCAAACATTTCTGGGCTTCTTCCATTTGAAGTGGGAACATCCAATTCAAAGCAGACAAAATCTCCTCCAAAACATTAAGATTCTTCTCAATCGAATCATTCGCAAACGAATCAAAAGCAGAGGCCAGAGCACCAGTAGCTCCATTTTCAACTATACACTTCTTGTTCCTCTCGCTCTCTTCACCCCATTTCTCCATTTTCTGAACCAATTCAAGACAACCATATTGATCCAAAAGCCTCGCCGACGATTTCACATGAAGAAGAAGCTCGGCGACTTGGGCCGGCGAAATGGGAATTCTTGGGGTTGGGATTCTCTCGATCCCATGTCGTCGATTTTCGACACACCAGTCCTGAATCATGATGCGAAGAGTGTGATTGGGAATGAGATCGAAGCTCCTGAGAACCTGATTGGTAACAGGGCAGGTGAAATTGCCGCCAAGGAACCACCTTTCGATGTTGTCACGATCGTAGGTGATTCCTGTTGACAATGTGACAGGGTCTTTCATTAAATCGAGCGAAATCGGACACCGGAAGCTGTTGGGAACGACGAGCTCGAGACGAAGCTTGTCGTTGCGACGGCAGTTCTTTCTTCTTCGCCATCCAAGAACCATTTGCAGAAGAGGTAGAAGAACAAAAGGCAAGACGATTAAGGGAACGAGGAAGATCAAGTGGGGTGGTTGATTTGAGGGTAAAGATTGAGGCTTTTTTGGTAATGGGAGAGAAAGGAATATTTATATATATATATATAAGAGGGAAGGTGGGAGAGATGAAAAAACAAGAGAGTCAGTGCATTCATATACAAAGGATGTTCAAAGATTGGACTTGGTAGAAGCGTTCAAATTTAGGAGTTTGAGATGAGAGAGTTTTTTTTTTTTTTTTTTAACTTTTTATGAGGAAGAAGAAGGGAAGAGGGGTTTTGAATATTGACCATTACTGAGATGTGAAGAGTTTCAAATCAAATCTGAACCGTCAAAGGGAGACAACACGGAAAACCATAAAACCAAGGCCAATGTTCTCTCTCTCTCTCTCCCCCTCTAGAGTCTTCAGTCTTCCCTCAAAACGGCCGGTTCAATCAAACTGCAGCTGCTTGCTTACCTATTTTGTTACGTTGCTATTCAGAATTAATTACTTAGCATTTAAAGTAGACATTAATTAGAATGGTACTACATAAAAAAAATGTGGTGTAGTGAAAGCTTGAATGATAATACTACTATTTATAAATCTTTTTTTATACAACTTCTTATGAATCACTTTTAACATGTGTCTTCGAAACTAAAATAAATATTAAATCTTATTAATTTTGTTTTAAAATTTAACATCTTTTTAAGTTTATCCCTATTTAATACTATTCTTTTTTTTTTGGGTAAAAACAACTGCCACACATGTCCCCTTACCTTTTATTAAAAATATTTAGAAAATATCTTATTTTTCCCTTTTTATTTTTTCATTTTACCCTTATTTAATTATCCTATTTAATGTCTACATAATAAATTTTTACAGATCCCACAAGCCTAAAGTATCATTCCCTTATTGTGGGTGTTTGATATTACTTAATAAGCACTTATTACGCAAGTCGAGATAAAACTCCTCTCACATACTTACTTCGTATACCATAAATCACGATTTATAAGCACTTATTGCCTAAAAATAAGTTATCCCAAACCAAGACATTCTCTTTCTTCAAATCTTCTCTTTATTATAATAATTTTCTTGTTTTTTCTCTTATTCCTTATCTCCTTATAAATAAGAGTATTTTAATCAAAAAGGGTTAAATGTTCCTTATAATAAATAAAGGTAAAATTATACTCCTATCGGTCCACAGTATAAATCATTTTTACAAGTATTGTTGTCAAACTCGCAAGTTAACTCTTCAACTTTACCGTTTTTATGTTTTTAGTTTACAAAATCGTTCCAAGTTACTTTTAAACTCATACTAGTTGTAAACTCAATAAAATTTGCGAGTTCACACATCAAATTTACGTTTTTATGTTTATAGCTTTCAAAATCGTGATAACTCACTCTTCAACTCGCACCAACTTTTTCGATTTGATCATACTCAGTGGCTTAAGATATGAATTTTGAAGAAATTTCTTTGTTGAATATAATAAATTATGAAATTTGATGGATTTAATTTCAATTATTTATATTTAAAATATATTTAAATAGAATTGTTGTCATTTTTTATATTTTAATTATTTAATTATACACTATTAATATCTATTTATTGATAAAAATAAACTCTTACGAGTTTACTTTAAGATATGAGTTACATCACTGCCATGAGTTTATTTAAATTTGTGAGTTTGACAACCTTGTCTAGAAAAATGATTTGGTCTATAATATGAGTTACTTTTAGAAGAATGATTTATTTCATAATATAAGTCACTTGAAGAGCAATTAATGCTTATTTATCAATTTTACCCCTGTAATTACGGTTTAAACATGACTCCTTATATCTTTCTCTCTCCTTTAAAACCTTATTTAATATAGGCAAATTTTAAAAAAAAAATTTAACAATTTAAGATAAATTTAATGAGTAAACTATCAATTCTTAGTTCTGATGAATTAGTTGAATTGATTTATATTATAGATTAGGGGGAGTACATTCATATGAAAAATTAAATAATGTAACGTATAAATAAGGTAAAAAAATTTCTTCTCCTAGTAGTAGTAAGAATGTATAGATTTTCTTGAAAGATACCCCTTAATCATTAACCACATTGATAATAACACTATAATGTATACCATTAAAAAGAATAAGTTGAAAAAATATTTATAAATTTGAAACATAAAATATATAGATGTTTTATATTTTACATTAAAGTAAAGACCAGCCTCTACATTTAAAAAACAGAGGGAGTAGCACATTATTTAATATCACAAGGTATAGTTTTTATGCATTATATATTGAGTCACCCCTTTAAGGTTTAAAGTGTAAAAGGTTTTTATCTCTCTCAATAAATAAATTTTTTAAAATTTAAATTTATATTTTCTTCCTCACGACAGTGGGACGGCTTATTATTCTTTTTTTTTTTTTTTTTGCCAACAAGAAATGCATTAATCAAGATACCATAGGTACAAAGGTCTGTGTGATAAGAACTAGAAGCTAAACAAGCCAATCGAAACAACAAAGTAAAACAACAGCTACAACATAATCTAAGACAGTCGCAAACATAATAAAGTATCCAAATAAAACAGAATAGTAACAAAATAAGTTTGAGCAGCAAAGCCAACAGAGCAGCTTCCGATTATCCATCAACAGCCATCTCTGCAACTGGAGCGAGAGTCACAACACCCAAATTGAAGGGCAAGACTCATGCGTTGAAGCTTTAACAGCACTCAAGACTGCTAAATCTGCTTCTTTGGGAATCCACTCACAAGGAGGGTTCCTGATAAGTTTCCCTGAGATGAAACATTTCTCAAGGAGAGAATCACAACTTTCGCCTGATAAAACTAACTGCAGATTTGCATTATGAGCAAATATTTGTCTATTCAAAACGAGATATAAATTCCTTGGGTGACCGTTTGAGAGCCAACCACAGGAATCCCGAACTGATAGACTAATATTTCTCCCAACAGTACAGGCACAGCAAGATATGATTTTTCGACAAGCAATCTGACTATACTCAAATCCAACCAGATTAAAGCATAAATTCTTCTATAGTTCCCGTATGAACCAAGCCACAATAACTCTCAGCCATTCGAATACACAGATAGCATGACTCAACAAATTAAAGCCAGCTTCAATCATAGCCAAATTAGGACGGCTTATTATTCTAATCATAGGTTGTTGGTAAATATATTAAAATTTTGAATTTTGCGCCAACGAGTTATAACTCAACTGGTCACAGGTTTGAGCCTGTGCAAATGTAGGCGTAGGTGTGTGTGTTTGTGTGTTAACAAAAGTGAGCTGGTCGTTTGATCCTATCTAAAACAAAATTTTGACTTTTGGGGCCAATGTGAAGTAGAGGGGAAGTGAATAGGTGGCGCGGCTCGACTCGGCTTTAGGTATAGGCGCGTGTTGAATCAGCTCTCTCAACACGCTTTCCGTTTCCACTGCAATCACGCCTTCCCTCAACTTCAATCCATTTTTCTAAATGAATAATTCATTTAATTTGTCGGGAAATCTCTCATTTTAATCTCACATTCAGATCAAAAGTAAAAAATTGATATGTCACAAATAGATAGTTCTACTAATTCAGCAAGTTATTTCACACTTAACATGATATAATCTTCGACCAAAAAAAAGAAAAACATGATATAATCTGAAGTCCTAGTAAGAGTTGACCAAACATATATACATAAATTTTAGGAGAAATTACATAAATTTATTAAGTAAAAAAATTAAATACAGAAAATTTCTTGAATTTCATTTAATATTATCAGATTTCATAAAGGAATTTAATATTCACAAGTTTGATTGGTAAATAATACAACTCAAATTTATAAATATAAAAGTTTGACTTATTAACATAAAATTGTTAAACTTACTATTAAATGGCATAACTCAACTTGTAAATATAAAATTTTAACTTATAAATATTAAATGAAATTCAAAAAAATTATTTGTATTTACTTTCTCACTTCGAACTATGAATAATTTTTCCTAAACTTTATATGTCTCCCATCAATATTGTCTTTATTGATCTATTTTATATGTATGTATGTATATATATATATGCAAGGTTTATGAACCCGGACCAGGTACTGAACCAATCGAGGTACTGGGTTAAGGGTTAGTGGGTCAGATTGGGGCGGAACCGGAGCTAAACCGGTGAAAAATTGAAGATTTTAGACTTATTAATATAAAATTCTAAAGAAATTTTAAATATAGGAACCCGGATTGGACCGATCTACCGGTTGGTTTGCCAGTTTCCGGGCCAGACTGGTCGGTCCAGTCCGGGTTCATTAGCCGTGTGTGTGTGTGTGTGTGTGACTGTGTGGAAATGGCTATTTTTTTAAAATAATCAAATCCATTAAATAAAAAGATTCTACATCATGAATCTACAATCTAATGTTTTAAAAGCGGGACCGGACGTCGATTTAGAAATAGTCAGCGGGTCATGATTCAAAGGGTTGGAACGGTTGAGCTGTTCGATCAGACCAATAACTTAATAATTAAATTTAATATATATATATATATATATATATATATATTACAATTAGTTTTTAATCTAATTTCATAGGAAGTTAATAAAGTCACAAAATATCATTTAAGGAGGAATATTAAGTCAATCATCAACCTAATAAAATGCACTAACAATAATAATTTCATAACTTGTCAAATATTGGTGATTTTTGATTGATCCAAGCATGAGTTTCTTAAAAGGCATTTAACTATACCACTCTAATCCTATTTATAAATCCTTTTTGACAAAAAAATTTGGCCTTATTTATAAGTCAAGTTTTAGTGTAATAAATGAGATTGTGCAATGTTACCTATATTTATTGTACTAATGAAGAAATAATTTAAAGATAGATAGAGAAGAAAGAGTTAAAAAATGCAGCGGAAGGAAGGAAAATACCTCTTGTGGTATGGGATGTGGTGTGCGAGCCCAAGAATAAAGGTGGGTTAGGCCTTCGACATGATAAATACCAAAATCATGCCTATTGCATGAAGATAAGGTGGAAATTGACGACACGCAAAGACAACTTGTGGGTTAAATTCGTTCGTAACAAATACAAGTGTGGTGCTGACCTAATCCCAACAATTGATAAGGGAAAATTAGGCTCAAACTTATGGAATGGTGTTAAGAAAACATGGGATCAAGTCCATGCACGTCTGGAAATTGTGGATGGCGAACACATTAGATGGAACTTGAGAAGAGATGGAATTTTCATAGTCAAATCGGCTTATGAGTCCCTATTATTTGCAAACAGCCCAAGGGTTCCTCTTTGGGAACAACTGTGGAAGATTAAGGCTCCGGAGAGGTGTAAGATATTTATGTGAATGGTATTGCATCAGAGACTACTTACCAATGCATCTAGACGTCGAAAAGGGTTAAGCAATGATGCGACATGCCTTGTATGCCATTCAGAAGATGAAGACTTGTAGCATGTTCTTCGAGACTGCCCCGACACCCTGGCGTTGTGGAGGGAGTTAACGGATCCTGCAACGTGGCATCAGTTTTGTGCCCCAAACTTGCCAGAATGGCTAAGATGCAATCTCCAAAGTCAAGACGAAAGTAACCAACATGAGGATTGGAGGGAGACATTTATTATCACTTGTTGGTGGATATGGAAACGTCGGAATATCATGGTGTTTGAGGGTAAAAAGATCTCAAATACGTCCGTGAGGGCAAGCGTCATCGCCATGGTGGAGAGTACTCATCAAGCTCGTGACCAGTTGTGCGGGTCATCTCTAGAGACCTAACTACGAAACGATGCAGGAAAATGGCAAACCCCCCTACGGATTGGATCAAAGTTAACGTCGATGGAGCCTTTTCGCATTTATTGACAGGTGACAAGTGTTGCATGTGGAGGAATTATACGTGATGCACATAGAGACTTGGTCAAGGCTTTCATTTTTAGAGGTGAAGAGAGTGACCATCTCACTGCCGAGCTATGGGGATGCATTCATGGCCTCAAGTTTGCTTGGGACTTGGGACTAAGAAACGTGATCATGGAAACTGACTCTCGGGAAGCTGTAGATCTGTTACAGCAGGAGGTCTCTCAAGTCCATGCGGATATGGGGCTAATACGAGAAGCGAAGCAAATGCTAAATAGAGAATGGAACATGACTATACAACATGTGAGGAGATGGGCGAATACTCCAGCGGATTTTTTGGCGAAGTCTGGCTTGTCGGCAGTGCCAGGGTTCCATGTGGTTTCTCACGCTTCTTCGGAGCTGGAGCAACTTATTCTGAAGGATAAGACGTAGGTTGTGAGATTGGCTGCTTCTTTGTATAAAAAAAACAGAAAGATTTGAAAAGTACTCATTTATAAATGAGAGCATAGTTGTAAATTTATCCCATAATCATTGAGTTAATTATCCCTATTTAATATGTGAGATTTAGTTAAAAAAGACTTATAAATAGGATCAAAGTGGTAAATATCATCATCTTCTTGAGGAAATGACCCAAAATTAAAACCTTCAACTCCAATCTCAATGCTTTTGATTTCATCCTTAGCTTGAGGATAAACCTCATTGCCTTGTTCTTCAAAAGCATCTTTATAAAATAGTGTGCAACAAACTAAATTATTAAAATCAGTAACATATAATATAAATAAAATAAAGTAACATGTCTAAAATTTATATACCAGTTTTTTTCTTTGCTACATCAAATTTTTTAAAAAAGATTTTTTGCAGCAAAATTTTTTTTTTTGCATTTTTGTTGGGCCAGATAGTTTTTGAAAAACTGGTTCGGTTTTCGGCCTAACAACGGTTGACAGTCCAAAAACAGATAAACGATGGCCCAAAACGGTCCAATGTATATGTCCGGCCCGCCTCAATGATCGGACGATGGTCCGACCATCAGGTACAGTTTTCCAAACAAGACTGCAATCATAATAGGACATGATTGTAGTGAGTTAAAAACATTTGCAATGAATATAATCTACCCGAGTGAAATGCTTTAAAGAAAAGGAAGTCGGGAGCAATGATATGTTTGTGTATAAAATGTTGGTTGAGTTTTCCTTGAAACCATCCTTTGGCAGAACCTATTTCTTGATAGATATCATTTTAAGGTGCCTGTCAAATGTATGGAAGAAGTTGGAATTAAGTATCCATTGAAGAGATGTTCTGAAGTAATTCAGTGCAAGAATACTTGTCCATTAAAGATTGCTCTTAAAAACAAATCCAAAATTGACACACTTTGATAGAACTTTTATCATATTTTTCCATGAAAATAGTCCACCCATTGATATTGATCTCATCCATAACGTGAATCTCATCCATCCTGAGAAAATTCTGAAGAAAAAGCCAAGGAGCAGAATGAGGAAGCAGTCTCAATTTCTTTGATAGTTGCAACAAGACAAACCTTTTAATCTCTGTGAATTACCAATTCCTCTTCATCCTGAGAATAGAAATTAGCTTATTTGATTAAATCATATTTGAATAATGTTGGACTCAATTGAAGGTAGCTCTCATAAAGGTGTTTCTTTTTTTTTTTTTTAATGGGACATGAAGGCGTTTTCTATTTTTGCACAAATTTAAACTCAAAACCTTGTATTAAAACCCCTAAAGTCTTTTTCACTAAAACCTATGCTTGTTATTAAGAGGTCTTAATATTTTTAAACTCAACATACTACTACCTCCGGTCCTAAATATAGGACAAAGTTTATAGTATAAATTGCATTATAAATTTTATCCTATATTTAAGACTGGAGGGAGTACTTAATTTTAAAACATGGACAATTATTATACTTGACCTATTGGTACCCTCTTTTCTAAGTCAATGTTTGAGAATTTACAAAGAAATTGAATGGATTATAAATATTAAAATAGAAATAAAATAATTAATTTATTTTAGTTTTGTTGAGAGGTTAAGAAAAAATAGAGAATGGCTAAATTTCTTTATACTATATTTAATAATTAATTAAATACATTTTCAACATATTTTTAAAATATAGATACATGAGTATAATTATAACAGATCGCCCACACTAAGTTGGGGTTGCTTGGTACGAGGGACTTGAAGGTAGGGAGGAGAGGGAATTTTTATGAATTGTATTTAAAAAAAAATTAGAGAAGTGGAACTGAAAATCTATAATTAATTTTTCTTACAATTTTATTTTACATCTTATCTTTATTATGATTTTATAACCTCATTTTTCCAATTTTTTTGGATCAAACTTATACAAATTTTTCTTTCCCTCCCTTTCCCTCCTGCCAAACGAAGATACCTAACATATTACGTCGATGGATATCAATGAAAGATTTGTTTACATAACATTAATCTATCTTTCAAAAGATATATTCGTGACCAAAAAAAAAAAATTAAAAGAAGAATATTAAAATATAAACGCGTAATTAAAATATCTTTCAACATATAAACGCGTAATTAAAATATACTTTAATCCATATTTTAAAAAAATAGACTTGTAAATAAATAGAATAATATTAAAGCGTGAGCCAGATGAGGAACTACAGGAAGGAAGAAAATCAGATTATCAAATAAATAAAATAATGCCTCGCTACCAAAAGTCGGAAAAATATCAGTATAAATTAGGAACTGATGATCCGAATCTGGTTATACCATAAAAGACGAATAGATTATAAGATTAAAAAAAAAGAACGAACAGAAATCGGTGAGTTTTGAATTAAGAAACGAGAATATTAATTTAATTGACACAGGAATTGTTAAATGAATTAACAGGTTGTTGGGTTTGACCCATACAAGAACCAAGTTGTTTAGAAGAATGGGTCGCAGGTTTTGCCCCTCAATTTCTTAACATCTTAATATGCTTAATTATTTTTTGAATAGGAAGTCCTCACAACCATTTTTTATACAAAAATCATTGAATAATTTTCTTCTTGCTTATAGCAAGCCAGCAAGGAAGGTAGGAAGGATAACTTGTTTTGGACCGGTCTACTTTTTTACCTTTGTTTTTAAAACAAATATATATATATATATATAAACCTAGAAGTCATCATTTTGAGAATGCATTCAATAACTTGAATGACAAGATTTTTAAAAATAAGATTTTCATTCAAATACTGTTTTTTCTGTGTCCATGGCTAAAGGTCTTGGCCATCACTGTTCTGATGATTAATTAAATATTCGGGATCCATTGAAGATTGAATCTTTGCCTAAAGTACTAATCCTGAATTATATACTACTCTCTCCGGTCCTGAATATAAGATAAAATTGATTTTTTTAGAGATTAAGGAAGCTAATTAAATTACTTTAGAATATTTTTATTTTATTTTTCTCAAAACTAATTAGTTTGACTAATAAACTAATATATAATCTAAAAATACACAACATATGATTTAATTAAGTACCTTATTTAGCTTCATTAATCTCTCTAAAAAAAGTTAACTCTGTCTTGTATTTTGGACCGGAGGGAGTATATATATATATATATATATAATTTTGTTTTATGCATATAGAGAAAGATAAACTTACAATACTATGTAAGTGTGAACTTAAAGTAGAAAGAATGTGTAGATATGTAGTTGTTATTTCTTGGGCTCTAGTAGGGTTGTAACTTGTAAGTATTATATTGAATTATAAAAATGCGAAAGGATGGTGGATAGGGAGCATAAGATGAAAGAATTGAATTAAAAGAGTTGAGTTGATGCAGTCAACACAACTGAAAGCAATAAATTTGTTGAATTAGTGAGCTCCATCAATAGAATTTTCCTTGGATGCCAATGCCTCATATTTTCCATCCCAGCTAGTCATCATGGAAGATCTAGGCCATGTTTGGTATGATGGAATTAGGGGTGATGAAAATGGAATTGAGGATCAATTTCATCATGATGCTTGTTTGGTATGATGGAATTAGAAAATTTTCCAATTCCATGTGGAAGCCGAATAGGCTCAATTCCACCCAATCAATTCCATCAAAATACCTAAGATTTACAATTCCATGTGATCATTTCCATCTATTACCCTCCACTACCTTCAAAAAAAAATAAAAAATAAAAAATTGAAGGACATTTTGATATTTTTATATAAAAATTAGATCTCATTTCTATGACATACCAAACATACTTTTAGTCCCCATTTTCATTTCCATTTCCATTTCCATATCCATTTCCATATCCATATCCATATGCCAATGCCTCATATTTTCCATCCCAGCTAGTCAACATGGAAGATGTAGCCTCTTACACGTTATACAAATTAGAGTAAAATACTTTAATCACTATTATGTTTTATCTTCATTACATATATATTCGCTGTATTTTAAAAACATACCCTTAAGTCCAAGCTGTTAACTACATTAAGAATATTCTAAAAATATTCTAAAAATATATTTTTTAATTAAAATTTATGTAAAATAAAATTTATTTATTAATTTACCCTTAATACTAAATCCCAAATTTTAATTCACATCTTGTGAATATTACAAACTTGTAAAAATTCATTTAAGTTTGTTAAATGTTTGTAGAAAAAAAAATATAAAATTATAAATTTAAATGACTTGTACAGTCTCTCAAACCTATATAGTTTATTATATTTGATAGAAAAAAATGTGTTTGATATATATTTTTAGCTAGTCATTTAAGAAACTAAAAATAAATAAATTTCAATAAATTAAATATGGTGAAATTTAAAATTATAAATTTTAGAGTAAAATACTCTAACCACCCCTCTATTTTGTCTGAATTACATATACCTCCCCTCTATTTTGAAAACCTCTATAAACCTCCCTTAAAATTAAAATATATGTTACAGAGACCTCCCTTATATTTTAAAATTCTATTTTTATTCACCCAAACTGTTAGTTGACAGTAAATTTGACTTTTTGACGTTTGTTTTACCAAAATTCATCTCTTTAACATTAGAATTATTTAAACACATATATATAGACCAAAAAAGTTTATACAACCAAATTTTTATTCTAATAGTTTTTGGGAAAATTTTAGTTAGTCCATTAGTAGCAAATTAATTTCAGTCAACCCTCAAAATTTTTTGAAGCTTCACTGCATCCTATGGTCAAAATGAAATTACTTTTTATGGGTGAAAAGAGAATGATATCTTTACTTTATTTGTCTTGTAAATTATTCTATTTGTCTTGTGAATAATCATATTTTTCTTGTAAATAACCAAAAAAATTTTAATTTCCTAGGTTCTTTTGAATCCCTTTATTTGTCTTATAAATATCTTTATTTTTCTTACAAATGTCAATATTTGTCTTGTAAATGCTCTTCTAAAAATAAAAATAAAACAAGAGCATTATTATCTTTTCGCCCACAAAAATTAATTTCATTTTGTCTATGGGGATGCAGTGAAGTTTCAGAAAGTTTTGGGGGTTGAATGAAATTAGTTTGCTACTAAATGGCTTACTGAAATTTTCCTTGGACTTTTTAACTTTCTAATATGTTAAAAAAATTTTAATTTTGAGATTATAAAATTTATAATTTTAAATTTTACCATATTTATTGAAATTTATTTATTTTTCGTTTCTTAAATGACTAGCTAAAAATATATATCAGACACATTTTTTTCTATCAAATATAATAAACTATATAGGTTTGAGAGATTGTATAAGTCATTTAAATTTATAATTTTATATTTTTTTCTACAAGTATTTAACAAACTTAAATGAATTTTTACAAGTTTGTGATATTCACAAGATGTGAATTAAAATTTGGGATTTAGTATTAAGGGTAAATTAGTAAATAAATTTTATTTTACATAAATTTTAATTAAAAAATATATTTTTAGAATCTTTTTAGACTATTCTTAACGGAGTTAACGGTTTGGATTTAAGTATATGTTTTCAAAATACAGGGAATGCCTGTATAATGAAGGTAAAATAGAAGGGTGGTTAGAGTATTTTACTCTAAATTTTATAATCACAAAATTAAAATTTTTTTAACATATTAGAAAGTTAAAAAGTCCAGGGAAAATTTCAGTCAGCCATTTAGTAGCAAACTAATTTCATTCAACCTCCAAAACTTTCTGAAACTTCACTGCATCCCCATAGACAAAATGGAATTAATTTTTGTGGGTGAAAAGACAATAATGCCCTTCTTTTATTTTTTATTTTTAGAAGAGCATTTACAAGATAAATAAAGAGATTTATAAGACAAATAAAGGGATTTGAAAGAACCTAGGGAATTAAAATATTTTGGCCATTTACAAGACAAATATTGACATTTGCAAGAAAAATAAAGATATTTATAAGATAAATAAAGGGATTCAAAAGAACCTAGGAAATTAAAAACATTTTGGTTATTTACAAGAAAAATATGAGTATTCACAAGACAAATAGGATAATTTACAAGACAAATAAAGTAAGGATATCATTCTCTTGTTACTCACAAAAAGTAATTTCATTTTGACCATAAGATGCAATGAAGCTTTAGAAAATTTTGGGGGTTGACTGAAATTAATTTGCTACTAATGGACTGACTAAAATTTTCCCAAAAATCTATTAGAATAAAAATTTGGTGGCATAAATTTTTTTGGTCCCCACACACACACGTTTAAATAATTCTAATGTTAAAGAGGTGAATTTTGGTAAAACAAACGTCAAAAAGTTAAAATTAACTATCAACTAATGGTTTAGGTGAATGAAAATATAATCTCAAAATATAAGGGAGGTCTCTATAACATATATATTAATTTTAAGAGAGGTCTATAGAAGTTTTCAAAATGGAGGAGAGGTATATGTAATTCAGACAAAACAGAGGGGTGGTTAGAGTATTTTACTCTATAAAGTAAGGATATCATTCTCTTTTTACTCACAAAAAGTAATTTCATTTTGACCATAAGATGCAGTGAAGTTTCAGAAAATTTTGGGGGTTGACTGAAATTAATTTGCTACTAATAGATTGACTAAAATTTTCCCAAAAATCTATTAGAATACAAATTTGGTGGCATAAATTTTTTTGGTCCACACACTAGCGCGCTCGCGTTTAAATAATTCTAATGTTAAAGAAGTGCATGTAACCCCTACCTTAATAGCCAAATTTATAGTTCGAGAATGCGTCATTAAGTTGAAATAGAGACCAGTGGTTAATTTAAAACTTTTCCAAAACTTGTTTAATACGGTCTCACGTTCACATCTCGAATATAATTTGTCTGTCCAGTTCGGTTTCATTCATATATATCAAAGTGCAACCAAAAATTCCCGACAACGCTCAAGTTTTGTTACTTAATAAAAGGGTTTATAACGCTTAGTTTCCCATACAGGGGATTACACAACATTATTCAATATATACAACATGTGCAACTAATCCCCAACAAAATATGACAACCAACTACCAAAATTAAAACTCCTAGCTAGGAGCTCTAATCGCCCTTCGTCACTTGCTTTCCTTTGAACCGCTCGCCCTTGATGTAGGTTAATTATTGGAAAGAATGAGATTTAAAAGAATCCCAGTAGTAACAATTCACTTATAACATGTACATTCACAAAACATGTAAGCAAATCACAACAACAACAACACAACATCATTTCTGCAACAGCTTTCATTGCATTCACAATGACATATTTCACAACAGTATGTTTCACAACAGCACAACAACGGCATTTCACAACGGCAATGTTACATCACGGCATATTCAATGAAATGACATACATGCAAGGCATCATACACATAATAAGAGAAAGAGTCACTACCTTGTTCTTTCCGCTCGTGCATTGGCACTGGTTTATCACGTGCAGGGCAAATGTCAAATCCTATAATTAGAATTACGGGCGACAGGTTATTACTTAATCCAATTTTTTAATTCAAACACTCAAGTTGGTTATCATTAGGGACATTTAATCAAATCAATTAAGGAGTTAAAGTGGTCAATTAACCTAAAAGACCAATTCCTAACCTCAAAGTTCAACAATACTACATTATGCCATTACATCTTCAATTTTCACATAAGAGACCAAATCTGCCAGAATTTTTTCCAGACTTTGAAAAATCATAACTAATTCTACAAAAATTGAAATGAGGTGATCCTAAGTCCTATGGAAAGCTATTGAAGTCCTCTTTATAGGAAAAATATGAATCATTATTGGAAATCACCACACAATTCCAGAATTACACAAAATCCAGCACTGCTCCATAATTAAGTCCAGTTTCGACATCAAATTTTGGGCAACCATAACTCCTAGCTAAAAAAACGAAATGGTACAAATTATATGTCCATTTTGAAACTTGAAATGTGATCTTTAAGACTAGAAATTTTCATAATTTTTAGAGATCTTTTGGTTATCCAAAAATACCACACAAGTAGAGTACCTCGCTGGAATTCTGTTCAGGTTGAAAACCCAAATTTACACTTTGAGATTCAATGACCCAAAATTCACAATCCAGGGCTATTCCCACATAATTTTTCGTGTAGAACACAATGATAACATCAAAATTAACAAATTCCCACTCATTTTCCATGTCCTGTTTTGGCAGAAAAATCAAAATAAATTCCAACAATTACCAACTTCCAATTTCAGCATCAAACTTATGTCAAATGGTTTCCAATCATCATAAACCACCAATAACATAACCAAAACATCATGAATTACCCAAACCCTTTTTTAGCCAAAATCAGGGCAGATTTACACATGCCAAAATTCTCATTCAACCAACACAACCAATAGCTCAAATTGATGCTAATACTCATCTCTTGCTTCTCCTTAGCTCCTTTCTTTGGTTTTTCAGCTTTTGTTCTTGGATGATGGCACAAAACACCTCCTCTTGAAATTCTTGAAACCTTGCTTTTCTTCCTCCACGTTTTGGGCTTCTGCAAACCGACTTGAAGATGGAGAGAGAGAGAGAGAGAGTGATAAATGATCAGATTTTTCTTTCCTTTATCACTTAAAGAGGTAGCCGAAATTATGGTCCAAAGGTGGTAAAAAGTTGTGGTCAAAATTGATTCACCTTGATCAAATACTCGTAACAATTTAACTTGATGTTTTTCCCTTTCATCAAGTCTTTTCTTTATTCATGTATTGGACTTCCAAAATGTGCCAAGAAATCTTTGCTTCATCTTTTCTCTTTCTTTCTTGATGACATAGCCGAAATAATTGACTTGAGGGGAGGGAGTTGTGTTAACAAGTCTTCTTCCTTTCTCTTGATATACTTTTGACCCTTTTGACTCACTTTTCTTGAGGAAAAGGTGAACAATGGTATTAATTCAACTCTCCCTCCCTCTTTCCCTTATGATTAGGACGAAAGGCATATTAAAATGGAAAGAGGAAAGCTCTTGAAATATCCTCTTTACTTTAGTTGCAATTGTTGACCAAGTCTTCCTCTTTTTCTATCTTGGTCAAATTGTCTCCATATGTCATATTTAGTAGCCAATATTTATTTACTCTTACTTTTCCTCTTATCACACGTAAATCATGGCCCTTTAAAGAAGATGATCTTATAAAATCTCATCTTGCAATATAATATTTAATTGCCAATTTTGCATGTGAAACTTGACTAAATTCATAACAAAATTTTCAGAGGTAATTTTATCATTAATCCCACCATCTATTCTATACATTTAGCCCTTGAGTATATTTTGGGATATTACAATGCGCACACACGTTTAAGTAATTCTAATGTTAAAGAGGTGAATTTTGGTAAAACAAACGTCAAAAAGTCAAACTTAACTGTCAACTAATGGTTTGAGTGAATGAAAATAGAATCTCAAAATATAAGGGAGGTCTCTGTAACATATATTTTAATTTTAAGGGAGGTCTATAGAAGTTTTCAAAATAGATGGGAGGTATATGTAATTCAGACAAAACAGAGGGGTGATTAAAGTATTTTACTCTATAAATTAATACCGGTACTCAGAGAGTCTAGCTATCATGTTATTAAAACTCATCCCAAGTCAACCGTTTAGACCAATAAATTGGTGAACCCATTCCCTAACAAGTTCAATTAAGACTTAAGAGTTTTAGACGGGCCAATTGGACAGTCAGATTTTTTGTTGGGAGAATTGTGAAAAAAGACCTCACTATCAAATTAATTGCCAAATGGGACCTAGGAAGATCATCTGCATATGGGGGAAAGATATTTTGTACATGGGAAAAGATCTTCTGCACACAAGGGGAGATGTTTTGTGCATGCATAGGGAAGAATATTGGACACAGGGAAAGATATTCTACATACCTAGAAGATCATTTGTACACCAAAGTCCCATTTAATAATTAAGTTCCTCCTGAGGTATTTTTTCACAATTCTCCCTGTTTTCCCCTCTCTTATCAAGCTTGAAATGAATTTTGAATTCAAAAAAGGGAAAATCCTGAAATATACTCTGGAAATTATAAAAAGACAAATCAATTAATCCAATTTACGTATTTCCATATTAGATAGAGGTAGTAAACGGTATTTGCAAATGTTGTGAAAAGACCTCATTACCCCCAATCTTTCCTCATTCTCTCCTTCTCCCTACCCGCCATAACTTTTCAGTTTCACTCTCGGCCGTGAGACACTCATTCCCCTCACGACTGCGACACCTTCACTAGCAACCACTTCCTCCATTAGCTGCAACTTCCTTCCACATCAACATCGTTTCATCCCCGACGATGTCCATCTCTCTACCCAAGGTTCGTTTTCATTAATCCTTTCCCTCATTTGTTCCCATTTGTTTCTACAACTACTCTCAATGTTTGTCGTTCCTTGAGGGATGGATTGTTTGGCTTTGTTTGGTTAGATGTTTTATTAAGTTAGGTTAGGTTGGGGTGGGGTTGGAGATTAAAAATAGATGTTTGGTTAGAAGGATGTTAGGTTAGGTGTGAGAGGTTTTTTTGTCCTCTAGTGGTAACCTCCCTCACTTTATAAAACCTTTAAATTTGGGGTTTTTTCTAGGTGAGAGAATTTTTATGTCCAATTGTGACTAAATTGCCCATGGCAATTTTTTAAAATTCCAGCACTGTCCTCCCCTGTTAAAAGTCATCACTCTGGCCCTGTAATTTAGGATATGATTACTCGAGTGGTTACTCGGATAATCAAGTACCATTACTCGAGTAACCCCTCGAGTAATCTCTTAAAAAATAATTACTCGAGTGATCCTTCGAGTAAGTCTTTCTTTTCTTTTTTGATTACTCGAGTGAGATTATTTGAGTGATCCCTCGAGTAATGCCATACAATTTTTGACAGAGAGTTTCTGGAGCAATTTCTCACACATTACTTGAGTGATTCCTCGAGTAATGAATGACCATTACTCATCTCACAGTGTTCATTTCTCAAATTAATTTAACTCCAATTTTTTTTTTATTATAACTCATTTTTTTATGTATTATAAAAAGAGAAGAACATGTGAAAGAAATGTATATAATTGTTAGAATAATTATTTTATAAATAATAATTTTACAAATAATTATTATTAATAAATACATTATAAAAGAAAAAGGAAAATATGTAGAAGGGTATTTTTGCCCACTTATAATTAACTCATCTAACATAACCTCTTGAATCAAATAAGATACCAAACCTCACCTACCCTCTTTTTTAACCAATCAACATTATAACCTCCCCCAATCTAACTTAAATAAATCTCACTTAACTTAACCTGTGTCGAACCAAACACACCTTTATTAATCCCTTTTGTTCATACAAGAATTTTTATGAACAGTATTATCCCACGAAATTATTCATGTTATGGTGTTAAAATAATTGTGAACAGAAGGTATGAGTGCAAAATCAGCCATGAAATTTGGCGGGTGGCTTCAAAATCAGCTATGAAATTTGGGATCTACACAACAAGCCTCGAGATCCTAGGGATAAATTCCCTATGAAGGGCCAAAGGCCCTTCAGCCTGCACCGTCTTAAGCACACAATCTAAGGCGCCTTGTACGGCAGCGCCGCCTCTGGCTCCACCTTTATGTTCATCACCCTCATCTTGATCACATCCACCAGATTCGATACTACGACCGCCACAAAACCCACCGCAAAACTCGCCGTCACGCGGATCCCAAGCCCGTCCTTCAGCAACCCCTTCACCAGAATCATCTCCTTAAACTAATCCTGCGACGCTAACTACGAAGCTGTCACGATCATGGCTCGGTTCACCGTCAGTACCAAGCCACGCCACTAGCTAGCCACCCCTTCCTGCTTCGACATGCGCGTGATCGCATCGAACACTCAGTTGTAATTGCGCAACTGAGCCACCGAGAGCCGACCATCAGCTTGCATACGAACCATCGCCATATCGGCAGGGTTTCTGACGACTGCACCAATCCCGTCCCTTCTTTGGGTCGGTCCATTTTAACGAGGAAAGAATGGGGCAATGAAGTCTTTTTCCAACATTTGCAAATCTCATTTTAATGCCTGTAGTTTGATCTAGAAATATGTTAATTGGAATCATTGATTTTTTTTTTCTAGAGTATTTTTCTGGAACTTTTCCTTAAAAAAAAATCGTAGTGCGTCATATTTATACTATTGTAACTCAGTTATATTGAATTACGTGAGGTTTATGCATGAATGCTATGCTATACTTGTGGATTAATTTCATTTTTATTTAAATATTAGGGTTATGCATGAATATTTCTATATATTTTATTTGCATTATATTATTTTAATTATGATTGGATTGACCCTGGTTTAATCATAGTTAGGCCACTAACTTGACTAACCATTCCGGTTTTCAATACACTACTTAGTTTTTTTTTTCCTTTTAAAAAGTGTTATTATTCTTGTTAATAGTATAATAATATGATTTATACAACCTCCAGCCTTAAATATATAATCTAGTTGATTTTTTTGAAGAGATTAAGGAAATTAAATAAATTATTTTAAAGTATTTATATCTAGTGCATTTTCTCCAAACTAATTAATCTGACTTTTAAACTGATATATATAATTTAGTTATACACAACATATGCTATGATTAAGTAATATATTTAACTTCCTTAACCTCTTCAAAAAAAAAATCAATTGAGTTTTATATTTAAGACTAGAGGAAGTAGTAAAATTGTGGCCTAAAGAAAGAGCAGCCAAATATAAGTATATAAGCATATAATAAAATTCACAAACCAATTTCAAAAGGCATGCTAAGCTAATTTCCAACAAAATTATGGCAGAGTTGGAGATTTTGAAGCCTAAATAACATAACATAGGTTTTCCAGCGCATACACTAGTTGGTGTTAGTGGGATGGTGGTTTAGACCAATTATTCTAAAAGGTTTAAAGAAGTGGCTGCCTCCTCATATTAATTCCTTAAAATAAAGCTCCATAACCTCAATCATTGTTTAGTGCCTTCCACCTTTTACATTAGGCTTGGCCTAATTTGAATTCATCCAATCTTTGACCAAAGAAAAAAATCATCCAATCCATTGCATTACTCATAACCTAAGCATACCGTATTCGCACTAAACATTAATGGCAAACAAATTAAACTTTAAATTACATCTGTACTTTCCTCTTTTAGTCAAAGCCCCATGGGCTTATGCTTTACTAAGGGGAGTAAATGATGTTGTTTATAGCTAATAAATGGATCAAAACATAATAATCCCGTACTCTCCTAAATGTAGGAGCTAGCTTAAGCATCTGCTTTGATTTTAAATATAAGAGCTTAATACATTTGGCCCATCAATTATTTTCCAGTACAAGTCAAATCAGAGAAAGCCCACTACGTTAGAGTGAAAAGGACTAAAAGCTTACATTACATATAGAAAGTCTTATTTTAGATCACTCATGAAAAACATTTAAAAGAGATTTATTGTTAAAATGGAAAAGCAAAAAAAAATTGAATAGGAGATGAGCATGCGACACACACAGCGAGATTAACTGTTGGTCTGTTACATTTATTTTAAGACATCCACTGATCTAAGTATTATTATCCTAATGATTATACAGAATCATCGCTTCATTAGCAAGAAAAACTAATGCCTCTGTGCTGAACAAAAAAAATTACAGCTTTTTTTCCTTCTTCATTTAAGGTGAACAATATCACCAATATATATGCTGTACAGACAACAAATCAACCCCAAACCAAAACCCTCCCCGGCAAATTAGCTTATTTCTGATGGAAAGAAGAAAAAAATCATTCTAAACCACCCCATCTCAGGAAGATTTTTAAAGATCAAACCAAAAAAACATATTTGACATTGCCCAGTTAAGCTGACCTCCCTTATCCTTACCAAAATGCAATTGCTCCTATCAAATCCTCCTGAGCTGTGAGATTCTCTGCCATAATTTAATATTTCACATCGCCTGTCTATGAGAGCTAACTACCTGGCAAGCTCATTCTTCTCCTTGTCCTTGTCCCTGTCCCTGTCCCATGAAAGGAGATGAACTCGCTTCTGTACTGAAAAATGATTCTTCCACATTGATTTCATATATGTCATCATCCTTCTGTTCATTCCAGTTGACGACCTCCCTCACATATTTCAAGGCTTCATCAACTGAGGGGCGCTCCCAAGCTCGAGTATGCCATACGAACAACTTCTGGCCGGTTATGGACCAATATAGCTCCTTGAATCTCACCGCCATGTAGTAAAACGCTTGGTGTGCTAGGGCATGATTGTTGTGATGGGGTCTCACAGGACAAAAGTCTTGAAACCACTCACAGGTTGATAACGGAACCTTGTTTATCTTTTCTTCCAAGACATCATACTTATTGAGCAAAAGCACAAAAGGGATATCTTTAAAACAAGGATACCTCACCAGAGTCTCAAAAAGATCTCGGCTTGCCAGCATTTTGTTGCAAAGATGGCCAGAATTGTTAGTCCACATTTGGTCATAATCACTCAGCGCAACACAGAATATCACTGCCCGCACATCTTCAAACATATCCAGCCATTTGCAAACATCCCGTAGTCCCTTTGAAGGTACTCGAATCAGTTGATACCTGAGCCGAAGAATAATTATCAGACAATATAAAATGAGTTATCAAAAGATTTAACTTAATAAATGAAAATGTTTGTTCACTATGCATTGGGATAGGAGAAACAACTTTACTTGGTCATGGGAGGACAACTCAAGTTTTCACTGTATGTTTCAGACATGGGACTTCTATCATCAAAAGAGAATTCCATGAAGGCAAGGCCGTTGCTTGGAGTGACTCCTTCAGCATATAATATATCCCTATCAGAAGGTTCATACTCATTGCTTGATATTTCTATCGCC
This sequence comes from Inga leiocalycina, assembly GCA_963242795.1. Lineage (NCBI taxonomy): Eukaryota > Viridiplantae > Streptophyta > Magnoliopsida > Fabales > Fabaceae > Inga > Inga leiocalycina. The sequence continues at coordinate 27,980,466 of OY725322.1, forward strand.
TGCAGTGCACAGGATCAACATCATATACAATTTTTTTTTCCTTTTTAATAACAAAACCAAGCAAGGAGCTTGATTTAAGAGCCTATTACACGATGAAAAACAAACAGGAAAACATTACATAAGTCCACGTATGCCATCAAGTAAGATACCAATACATTCATTTGGGATACCAATCAAGAAAATACACTAGGTTAGGTGTAGACATGACAAAACTGTGTTACGTGACTCAATTTAACATCTGTTATTTCATAGCAGAGACTGCTTTAAAAGCTCTGGTTAAAGCATCTTGAGAGAGTAGCTATATCACTTTATTTGTATATAATATTACACACTTAAAACCTGCCCATTTGCATTGTCTCCTTGTCAGAAACCACGTCATCAAGTAATTGTATGCTAGGACAAATATACAACCCATCAGATAGGCGATTCTAATGGGCCAATCACCATGAGCCTATAAGAATTGAAAAATTCTTTCATTACGTCTGGAGTTCTGAAATATATTTTAACCTATCAGCCCTTGAAGTTCTCTACAATGATACCTAAACGTTGAACATTTCAACAGAATCTCAGCACTAGATTTTCAATTTATTTATATTGATTTTTCATATTGGCTGTCATCAACTTTAAAAAAAATAGAGATGAAACAATAATACAGAAAAACTCTGAACCTAGTTGCATTGCATTAATCGTTTAATCCAGAAAGGAAAAAAGTTAAAATTAAAAAGACAAACATTTCAGAGTGATAATAATTTATTGATATCAATTTATTTGGTATATCGGTTAATAAAATAGGAAAAATATGAGAGAACAACAATTTTTAGTTTTTTTTTTTTTTTGGTAGAGAGAGAGAGAGAGCGACAGCAACAATAAATGAACACATTAGAACAAGATAGAAAGCTATCTATTGAAGGCATACCCGATCCAAGAAATATTTAGCTACATCAGGAAGGTTATGCAATTCCTCTCTTCTCTTGTATGTTTCCTGAATTGCAGAGTCTCTCCAGATCTCGTCTACCATAGGAGCATATTCACGTGTAGCAGCAGGGAAGAAAGCCTCCAAGTCCCCAGTTGCCATAATATCCAGCAACCAGTCAGAAAAATGCTTAAATCTTGGGTTGATTGTGTAAGTGCACCTCTTATTTTCAACAGCTACTGTTTCTGCTAAAGTAATAACAGTAAACCATCATAAGGTTTGCTCATCATTTTTTTCATTAACATTAAGAAAAGATGCTTTGACTCATCCACAAAATTCAGGAGAAATAAAGGAAGAACGAGAAGCATTAAACATTGTCAATTAGAATCCGTGTGGCTTAAAAAGCCAAACAACCCATGAGCACCGATACACTATAACATTGCTGTGTTTCCTGGTTCCAAATAACTGACAACAGACTAGAAGTCGTATTAAGAGTACAAATAAACGTCTTTCGGGGCTGAACAAATGAAGACATTTTAATGGTCTTATATACAAAAACATTAGCAGAGAGAAAGGTTGTTTTCCAAAAGCAACCTTTTTTTGCCAAAATAAAGAGGCAACAGAAAACCTCTATGCCCTCTTTTTTTTTTTCCAGTATAACCAACAAGTGTTCTTCAATTATTCGAATCTGAAGATAATATGAGACAAACCATATATGGATGAACAAGTAGGGCATAAACAATGATTAACTGCAAAAGATGAAAATCATCAATCAAATGATCCTAATGATACTTCAACAAAGCAAGCCTAAGATGCAAAAGATACATGCTTTCTTAAGCATATACCTGAGTGTCAGAGTTGCTACCTCTTTTAGTCAAATGATGAACTGCTAACTCATGCTCAACTACCGAAATTGAGCAATTGATCATTGATGAATAATATATTTGACAGTAGTAACAGGAACTTGTTAGAGACTATCATACGACATTTTGTGAACATTCATTGGACGATTTAAACTTTTTTGGGTCTAAAAATCAAATACTTGGTGCTACGAACCAATCTAGATTCGAGCATTGTTAGGCCTAGATAAGGGGTAGCTCTTCTGACGTAATTTTTTTATCCACAAGATTAGAAGCCTTAATCTTACTTGGGGTAATAAATCCCTTCCACTCGATCCAACCAAGTTATAGACACGGTGCTAGGGCCTCTATTCCCAATTATTTAACGTTCAGTTATTACCAACCTCTTTTGTCTTGTGAATCATTTTAATGAATATACCCCAACGTGCCTCCACTTGTAAACTTAAGATTTTGAATTGAATTAGCCCGCCTTCGAATGTTATACATGAAATCAACTCAGGCAGCAACTTTCTAGCTTCGGATTAAACTTGGTCTAAAGCATATAATAAAGAACTAAGGAGGTTAAAAGTTAGCAGCAGAAGACACTTCTTTTTGTTACAGTAACAGAAGACATTTTGACTGTTACTACTAATTGCAGACGTATCTATGTAATTAACCCAGTCCTCCAATGAAGTTCATTCTGTATCAGGTACTGTGTCACTCTTCACCGTTTAAAACATAGCCATGCCTAATTCTATACTGAAAAGTCGCCCTGCAATCCCACCAAATGTATCATAATATGAATTTTTTTCTTGGGAAGTTCAGGGTGCACTATCTTTCCTCATGCAAATAAATACAAAGAGAATGTTGTTTTACAGGTAGCTTTGCCTCACATCATTGCGCATCAACTCAAGTACAGTTTCCTTTAATCCAGATCTACAACAAACTTGACCCTACGCAGTAAATGTTTTCAGTTTCTTTTCCTTCTGTTCTTCAATGAGCGTGAACAGAAGACCAACTATCAACATGTTTGAGGTAACTGAATCAACAGACCCGGGTATAGGCTGTACTAAGTTCTAACATGCGAGTGGTTGCAAAAATTCTTGTTCTTTCTTGTCAAGACAAAGTTATGCAAAGAACAGAAGAACCAAGGAAAACAGCATCCATCAAAATATGGTAGTGACACTTCAACTACATATCAGAGCAAAATAACATATGCACAGAGGGAAGAAGGGCAAGAAGAGTAAAATACAACCTGGCCCAGAATCCTCAACATCTAAAGTAGATTCTTTTTCTGCCAAAGCCTCCTCTTCAAATTGTTCTTGTCCTTCAAGGAGAATGCTGAGATACTTGTACATATTGCTTTGTATCATGAGCTTGATGTTTTGCATCTCTTCTTCAAAAAAGCCGTCACCATATAAAAACTTGGCCTGTTCCATGGATAGGAAAGGAGAATATTCTCATAATAAGATCACAGTAAATGTAAATCAAGAACCCAGTATATGATTACAATAGCAAAGACATAAAGAAAACAGATCAAAAGGCCAAAAGGAACTCATTGCAAGACACAAAGAAAACTCGTGATAGTGAATGCATGTCTGTAATGTTGTTTGACACTGTATAACTCTGGCAGCCTATCTATATTTACACCTAATTTATGACTCACAATTTCATGTAAACATTGATCTGTTGATATTTCTGCAAAAATTAAGAATGTACAAATTCAGATACAAATCTATCTATAAATCCATTAGGACATCAATACATGAAGCATGCATACATATCATACGTACAAAAACAAATACACATATACGAACATGCATATATTTTGGTGAGAAAAATAAAAACAGAATTGTTCAGGAGTTGATAATAAAGCAATACAAATATCATAATCCTTAAAAAGAAAATGAATCTAATACATTATTGTCAACCACTATTAAATACAATTTATCACTAAAGCCTGTGTTCAAAGGGAGAGTAAAAAAATCGAGAAAAACCTAGACCAACAGATTAAAGTTAACACAAAAAGACACGCATGCATGCAAGCAAGAATAAGACACAAAGAGCTGGAAACGGACAGACATGCCTGTTTAAAGAGAGTGGATGTTCCACATCCTTCCATGCCAAACAACATAAGTTTCTGGACTCTTCCTTGATCTAGATACTCAGGCACAGACCTTGTTGAATAGTTAGTCGGATTCTCATTCATCCCTTGAGAATTATTTGGCGGTACAGGCAATGAGAATAATGAAGAAAGGAAACGAGTAGACGCCTGCCTACCATAAAACAAGCCACTACCATAAGACCAATATTTAAGTTTACATTTAAACAAAAGAACAGGCAATTATCATATTCAGATAAGAAAGAACCTTTCCCCAGATGTTCCCCTTTATATTATTTTGACCTTCTTCCTCATAAGATCCATCATCATAAACCCAGAAATGAGTGTCTCGAGGACACTGTACATTTGCCATCTGAAATGATAGGCAGATCAGGTACAAATCAATTGATAATGATAGAATTAATAATTTACCAACTCAGTTATTTAAAAACAAAAGAGAAAAGAAAGAGAGCTAATTATAGTTAGATGAGCAAATACGCTACATCTTAGAGCTTGAATAGTATCAAATCTGAACAATATGATAATCTGAAAAAAAGGCCAGATAATATTAAAGGCTTTGTGTTTACGAGCTCATCTACTTACACACATATTATTAGTGTAAAAATACTTACTGTGTTCCTTTCAAGACAAACTTTCTGAGATCTTGCAATGCAACCGAAAACTATTTTTTTAAAAAAAGAATAGAGAAGCTAGATATAAAAAGGAAAGGCACGGAAACAAACAACTAAAATAGAAGAGCACTAAATAACTGTCAACTACCTACTGCGTCAAAGAGTAGAGACCTTAGATCCATGTTCTATAGAAATGTTAATCCAAATTTTGATTTGATACGGGTGAATACACATCATCATTTTGAATGAAGATGTATTCCTGGCAAATATAGTATCTTATTTAATATTTTCTCATCAAAGAATGACAATATACAGTATATAAATGGTTATAAAAAGTAATATTGGAAGCTTAAGCTCTTAGGAAGCTCGGGTTTTTGTTCATTTACATGATGCTGTTGATCATATCTGAACTCCAATATTGTACTTATACGTTTTGCTCTATGTTTAGAACTGAGTACAAGTATATCCATGGAGAAACACGATTTACCTTTAACATCCTAAGCTCAATTCTTGTTATTTCACGACCATTCATAAAAACTCCAGTATTTCCTCTGCTAGCATCCATCTGAAGCTTACCTCCAATATTTAGTTTTGAACTTATTATCTTATCTGGTTTCTCTCCCTCCTGAAATTCATTATTTTCAAGTGAAAACAAGAACAAAAACAACAAAAAACAAACTTCTATGTGACCAAATAAAAAAGAAACTTCCAAACAAAATGCTTGTATCTTCAAACCAAATATTTCACCTTCCCCCAAAGCCCCGAATCCTTATCATACCAATACCTCCCAGGCTTTAACTTCTGAGGAGGCATCGGGCAACCCAGAATCTCCGCCAATTCTTCTTGCCTCAACTGCCTCCCATTGACGACAAGCTGCTCAGGTCGAAGCTGATTAGCCGCGCATTCCCTTTCCGCCTTCATTATCTGCTTAATCTCCAATGGACTACAAACTCTCGACAACATCTTCGATGACTTACCCAAACTCGGCCTCTTTGACTCATCTATAGGCTGCCCAATGCAGCTCACACACTTACGACCCTCTGGCATCGACCCCATTGCCTTAAGCACACAATTACTACAATACCTTTTATCACACACCAAACACGCTTCCTTTTCCTTCAGCCGATTCCCTTTCCCACATCTGCTGCAAATCCACTTCTTCTTCGGCCCGACCTGCGAATTTCGCACCGCCACCGGTGATCCCACCGGCTCGGTAGCCACGGAACGTGGCGACGAACACCCATCATCCTCTTCATTCTCCGAATCCTTGGGCGTGTTAAATGTCACGGTAGTAGGGCGCTTCACTTCAATCACCCCATCACCTTGAGGAGCAGAATTCGGAGCTCGTGGAGACGACACAGAACTAACCGCATCCTCAGTAATTCCGCCTCCGGAATCCGAATTATCCTCAACCTCCCCGTTCCGCAAATCCAATTGAGTTCCCGAAACCGAAGAGGACCTTTGACTATCCACCGGACTACGTGACTCTTTACTAAAAGTACCATTCCTGAAGCGACTAAACCTGGAGAACCTGTGATTTATCGGCATGGCCACCGGAATCGAAGTGCTGTCCGAAACCGAAGCCGCAGAATCAGCACGAGCCGGAGCCGACGCGATATCCAATGGATCAACCTTGGGAACCTCATAAGGAACGGGAGGACCCTCGTATTCAACCGCAATTGAATAATCAAGATGCTCTTCGTCCGGTAATGGTGCACCAACTGGTAGCATCCTTCGGAGGACCTCCTCCCAACTTTTGTCATCTTCAGCGGAGGCTGCTTCTGACGCCATTTGGCTCTGCAGAAGAAGCCGAAGAGGATTGTCTCTGGTGGGGAAGCTCGAGAAAACGAGAAGGAAAATAACCAGAAGAGAAAAAAAATGGAAAAATCAAAAAGAGTGAGCACGAGCGAGATACAAATTGAAAGGTCTTATCAGAGAAGGCGAGAGAGAGAGAGCCTGCTTGTTTGTGTGAGTTGTCAGCCGCAGTCGAGAGAGAGTTGGCAGAGTAAACGGAGTGACTAACGGCAGCCGTCTCGAAGTCCGTTACATTTTACGTCATCATGACAACTACGACCCATCCCGCTTCAGGATCATGAATTACTCTCTTGCAATTTGTCAATATTTGACGTAATCAGAGAGAATTGATGTTGATAATGGGTGTGTTTTGAATTAAGATGGTATAAGTGACTTATTTTTATTTAAATTTATAAAATTTTAAAATTGAAAAAAAGTTAGATTGGGTAAAATAAGGAGTGTTTGGATTAGAGATTGGATAAGTAATTTATGTAAAAGTGAATGATGTTGGGTTTAGCTTTTGTATAAGTGGCTTTTGTAGTATTATTTAAGAGAAAAAATTGTAAAAATTATGAAAAATGAAAAAATGAAGGGATAATAGTGAAAAAAGACCTCATTAGCAACTTAATTGTCGAATGAGACATGAGAAGATATCTATATATGAAGGGATTTTTTCACAATTTTTTCAAAAATTAACTTTGAAAATTTGGTAATGGTACAATTTTAAATAAAATTATATCAAACTCTAATTTAAATTGGTACATTCTAAAAGTTTTTTCTATTGTGCACCTCAAGCTTAAATTTTATAAATTATATCAAACTTTAATTTAAATATTAAATCCTAACTCATATTTTCACATAGGTTAAAATCTAATAAAATAAATCGATTAAAATCTTAATAATACCTCCAATAATCCAAATAAATTATTTAAACTAAATTTAATTGGAAAAAACACCATATAGAAACTAATTTATGATATGTTTATAAAAGAAATTGATTATAAAATCATAAAAAAATTAAATAATAAATATAAATTGATTAAAATTAATTATTAATTATTATCTACATTTCTACAGTCATATATTGACAAAACTCAAAACTTGCCTAAATTATTATCCCAAAGCGTTCTCAAATTAGCAGAAGATTACTATCTAAAGAAAGAGAAAATTATTTAAAACATTTTTCATAAAAGAAGTTTTGTGATTTTGAGTACCTCATTAATTCCTAAAGATATGAAAATGCTCCTCCAAACAGAAGCCAACGGTCATTTGGGCCTTTGAGTAGAAATAAGTTTCATTTCCTGACTTATGCCAATCCCTTATTTTGACTGAAACGTAAACGTTGAAACAAACATTACATTTTGGATGCATCGCTGGCTTCTCCTGATTGGACCCATAAATCGACCGATTACACCCCAAATCGGTAAAACAAATACACTGAATATAAGACTTATTTTTACATGTTTATGATTTTTTCTTAAATTAATTCTATTGATATTTCATAAAATAATAATTAAGTAGGATGAGCAATAATATTAAAGAAGATAATTAGAATATTTTAAAAACATATATATATATATATATATATTAAATAATTTAACTAATATTTTTAATCTACTTAAATTAGTTAATTAAGTTTTACATTAATGATCATATGAGTATTAAACTTTTTATGTGAATGTGTTGCAAATTTATCTTTCATTTACTAGTATTATGTAGACGTGGTAATATTCAGGTGAGCTATAATGGTATATGTTAAATAAAAGTAAAATTAGAAAGTTATTAAATTTTAAATTTTTAATATAGTGTTAATGAAATTTAAAAGTTTTTCTTGGTTTCTATGAAATACGAATAAAATAACTTATAAATAGAATGGAAAGAGTATTATTTAAACACCTTCTTTGATACATTTCCAACACTTGCATAATTTTGGTGCGCCTATACGTAAATATATTCAAAGTCCATATTATAACTCCCCCACTAAAATTAAGAAGGGATAGTTAATTCATTCATTTTGTCTGAAAATAAAATATTTTTATATCTTTGCCCATGTTTAAGGACATAGAAAAATATTACATTAGATTTCAAGTTTTATTTTAATAAATCTTATTATGGATAATATTTAGAAAAAGTTCATTAATAACTCTTCAAGTTATTTATGTGATCAACTAAAATTTCCTTCTAAAAGCTGAGATATATTTAGAATAGAAGGGAGTATCACTTAGTTAAAACTCTCGGATAAAAAAAAATATATGATGAGAGGAGTGATTTTTTTTTTACTTGAAGGAGTGATTTATGTTTGACAAACTTATTTAAATGCTTATTTTTATTAATAGTATTTTATTTTAAAATGTCTCTCCAATTTCCCCTCTCTCCCCCACCTAGGATTTAATGAGATGGATGTGGTGTGATTTTATTAGGTAGTGCAGATGACGTGATGCACCCAGTTGATGTAAGAATTCCTCTTGTATTTGTACCCTGATAATAAAAGATCATGTTTTAATCTTTTCTTTTTTTTTGAATTCACACGGGAAGACATCACCTTATGAAAAGGCTACAATGAAACACGTCCCAGAGGAACGCAAAGCAAAACAACAACCATTAATCTTGATCAATCGCCGCCTCTGGAACAGAAGGTGGAGGTTGATCAAGGATAACAAAATTTCCTATAATACTAAAAGCTAATCTAGCTAAGTAATCTGCAAGAATATTCTCCTCCTTAGGTACAAAAGTAAGGATGACCTGCCAGTCCTTTGACATCTAAAGTTTGACATCTTCGATCACTTTGCTGAACGGATGATCTCTATCAGAGCCCCGCATAATCAAGTTAATGGCCTCCAGACAATATATGAAAATGATAATATTCCTTAAATTTCTGTTCCAGCAGATCTGAAGACCCTGAATGATTGCAATGATCTTCGCAATCATAGGAGGTATCTGGATAAGTCTGCTAATGTAACCACAAATCCAGCCACCGTCTTCGTCTTTGATAACTCCTGCACATCTTGTCATACCTGATTGTAAAACCGATCCATCGGTCTCCAATGAAACGAAGCCAGCTTTACCCCTCAATCCAACTCCTTCGTCTCCTATATCCCCTGTATAGAAACGGCATGTGTTTCTTAGATCCATATCCCAACTTGCTCGGAAGAAACTCGAATGCCCACTCTTCTCCCCTATTTGCTGCTCATCCCCAAATAGTTTTGAACATCGAGCTACCCAAATGTCCCAACACACATATCCAAACAAGGTTGGACAACTAACCGTACTAGTGAACTTTCTACCAGCCTCATTTCTTAGATTCCACCTTATCCACTCCCAACCTTGTAAGGTAAAAAATTTCCAGCACAGGACTGGGTTGACTAAGGCTATCCATCTCTCCCTTGCATTGACACAATCCCTTAATGAATGCATGATGTCCTCTTGAGCATTGCATCTAAAAGCACACTTAGCATGCTCCATCAAGCCTCTTTGCTCCCTCATCTTCGTCGTATGGACCCTTCCATGCACAGCGAGCCATATAAAGGATTTAATCTTCTCTGATACCCTCCATCTCCACAGCAGTCTCCAGGTTGATTGAATTTGACTCCGGATCCCTGCAAAACAAAAATGATATGCAGACCTAACAAAAAAATAACTGTCAGCAGCTGGTTGCCAAAGATATCTATCATCACCTCTCTCCACACAGGGGGGATGAGTGTACATAATTTGCTCGATAACTGGCCACTGAAACCACCTGCTTAATTTTCTTATATCTCATTCGCCCCATGAGTTCACAAAGTCTTGAACTTTGTCCTTTATATCCATAAACCCTTCCATATGGGGAAGTAGCATCATGTTTTAATCTTAAATTACCTACAATGGCATATGATTGAGTGGATAAATAAAAAAAGGATGAGGTATTCATTATTATTGGTCATTCCAAATTAGGATGCTTTTTTGTCTCCATTTTTCTCAACATAGGTAATCATTATTATTGGTCATTCTAAATGACTCTCTTTTTCTCTCTCGTTTTTTTCCTTACTAAATTTACTTTCAATTTCAAGTTATTAAAATCATTCACAACCATTATTGATCAAGGTTCAAGAATAGAAATGTAAACTCCATTTGCTTCGTAGAATAGGCTGGAATGTAACTATTAGAATTATAATGTAATATAACACATATTAGGAGTACATGAGTTTAATAAATATGACATATGAATGAAAATTCCCCCATCTTGTAATTTTCATTCGCATGCCTTAGGTAATCATTATTATTTTAAGGTTAAAGGTGCATCCGGCACGTAGATCTATTTTTAGAAGTGCAATCAACACTCTAAAGTATTTAAGGATATAATTAGCATCCTAAACTATTTTTGGAGGTGCAATCATCACTCTAAAATATTTAAGGGTATTTTTGGAGGTGCAATCAGTATCCTAATGTATTAAAAATGGAGTAATTATACCCCTTCACTTGGAGAATTTAATACAATTTAATATATTCCTACATATGTGATTGAAACTGATAATTTACTATAAATAAAAGTCCCATCTGATTTCGACTTGCCTTCTTCTTTTATTGGGTCTTGAGATTCAACAAGACCAAAGCCAAATACTTTCATCACAATGATAAGGGAACTATAATGGAAAAGATAAACCCCAAACTTTGAGTTAATATTTTATTAGTAAATGGGCACAATTGCTCCATTTTTAATACATTAGGGGCAAAAGTATACCTTTAAATACTTAAAAAAGGGATGAAAGCTCATCTTTGGGTGTGTGAAAGCCAGGGTTTCAGCCTTGTTGAGAAAAGCCAGAGAGAAGCGAAATGTAACTTCCAAACCTTCGTATATTAATTATTCTAACTGCTGTAGGCAATTTAATCGGTGAAATTTCGCCGGATTACCATTGGTTTTAAATTTTAGAAGAGTGTGTACCTAAGGGTTATGCTGCCCAATTTTCGTTCAAATAGTTGTTATAACTCAATTAGGTGGTTAATAAAGTGGTTAGAAGTAGAAATGAATGAATTTACGGAGCCAAAATCGTAAAACCCCGATTTTTCCTAGAGGACCCATAAATTCGGTCAGGGATGTAAATGGGTCTTAGAGTTGGATTTTCAATAATTTGATCATTCCAGTGGATTCAGGAGGAAAAATTAGGTGGGGTTATAGTTGGGAACTTTTTCGGAAAAGGCCGAAAAAACATAGTTAATGAAACGCTCCTAAAACCCTAAAAGTAAGGCTGCCAAAGGCAATTTCGTAATTTGACATTGAATTTGGTAATTTTGAGGCTGGAAATGGATTCCTTGGGCAAAAATACATCAGGATAACCCTAGTTAAAAAATTTGAAAAGACGTGCCATCAGGCCAGGTATGGCGGTGCCGGGCCAAGGTCCCGAGGGCATTTTAATAAATTTTCACCATAGGCTAATATAACCACAAGAAACACTATGGAAGTGTCTAAAATGATACTTGGATAGATTATGACCTATTTCTTGTACATTTAATATTTTAAAATCGAATCGAAAGCCAAAAGTTGACACGTTTCATGATGCACACCAAAAAGGGGTCGATAGAACTTCAAGGTAGGAACATTATCCTTCATATATTATGCCATAGTTATATGATTGTGTGGATGCCAACGTTTGTAAATACGCTTTATTAATTAACATGATTTGTTTAGAAAGGGGCAGTTAGTGCCAGAAGTGCTCTTACACTGGGAGTTGGCAGAAGCCCAACTGGTGTAGGTTGTGCGGTTGGGCCCTACTCATGTATACATTATGATGATGTGTTTATATTGTTCATTAATTGGTGCATACCTTGGCGCATATCATATTTACTTTTCACATTTTTTTATGAACGATGGCATGTTTCTACTGGGATTCTTTGGAATCTCACTCCTTTTTCTAAACCAAACATCTCAGCGGGTGCTAGTGGATCAAAAAGCAAGGACGTAGATAAAGGAAAGTGACTGGCACGTGCCTCAAGGCGAAGTTAAAGTTCCTGGTTATAGATAGCTTACGTTGTAAATATTGTTGCCTTTTGTATCTTAACTTTGGACTGTAAACAAATACTTTTATCATTATATATATACTTTTTTGTATGCCTATGGAACTTGGTCTTTATTACTCTGTGAATATCGAAATGGAAACGGGTGTTGACATTCTAACTACTATTGGCACAGATTAGTATATGAATTAGATTACACAAAAAAAAAAAAGTATATGAATTGGATAACTAATTTAGACTGATTAAAAAAATTAGTTAAATTATTTATTCAGAAAAAAAGATTATTGATTTCTCAATAATATCATTTTTAATCATTTATATTGGAGGTGCTCGTTGATAAAAAAAAAATTATACGTGTAATCAATCATGATAGCTTAAGAAAAGCTATAAATTTGGGATATGAGATGATATTACACAGGTGCCTTTAAGTTGGAAGAATTGTTAAAAAAAGATTTCATAGATAATTTATTTATTAAATAGGACCTGGGAAGATATCTTGTAAATGGAGGGAAGATATCTGCACACGGAGGGAAGATTTCTGCACACGTAAAGGGAAGAATTTTACACATAGGGAAGATCATCTACTAGGGGTGTTCATCAATTTCCCGCCTCGACCTTCCCGTCCCGATCCTGAGCAAATCGGGACGGGAAAATCCCGTCCCGAAAATTTTGGGATCGGGATCGGGAATGGGACTTCTCGATCCTGACTTTTTCCCGATCCCGAAAATATATATATACATATGTATATTTTTTTAAAATATTTAAGAAAATAAGACCAAATGTAAAATAAAATGTGAAAATCCCTAACACCCTTAAGGTAATATCTATTTTTTTAGTTTATTTAGTTAATTTCATTTATTATTTATTAAATAATTCTAATTTTTTGTTCTTGTCTTTATTCTTTTTGCAGTTGAATCGACAACTTTAAGCATGTATTGGACTAATTATATATTTATATTAGACTTATTTAATACAATATGATATTAGATAAATTATATATTTATACTAGACTAAAGAAAACACAACAAAAAATTTAATATAAAGATTTTTTTTTAAAAAAAACAAATCCGGGATCGGGAAATTCCCGATCCCGAAATTTCCCGATTTTCGGGATCGGGAATGAAAATCATTCCCGAACCCTTCTCGGGATCGGGAATGGCATTTCCTGATCCTGAACACCCCTATCATCTGCACACTAGGGAAGATATTCTACACACGTAGAAGATAATCTACACGCGAAGGTCCCATTTAGCAAATAAATTACCAATGAGGGATTTTTTTACAATTTTCCCCTTTAAATTTCAACCCGTATATATTTATATAATACACACATATATATATAATTCTTTTTTCTTTTTTCTTTTGCCAGTGCACATATATATAATTCAACAACAAACAACTACGTGTCTACGTACTTTTTATTTTTTGAAGAAAGATCTTCATAAGAAAAACTCCTTTAGAAAATGAAGGTGGCTTAACGACTTTTCCAAGCTGACCCCACATCCAAATGTTAGATACTTTTTATGGAGAGGAAAAAGCAAAGATCAGACTCTTTTTGTGGTTAATCCTTAAAACAGAAGAATAAAATAGAGCTGTTATTCCAAAGCTATCATGCTGAGATATGGAGTCCTGTTAGCAATAATCATCATAAAACTGTAACCCACCTGCTTTTGTGGGTGTCGAACAAGTTTTAGAAGTCATTTTTTTTTGAGTTGAGATAAAATTTTTTCATATACTTATATTATAAATCGTAAAAATTATTCTCTAAAAATTAATTCAAATACACACTTTATCTTCTCCCCTGGCTTCTTTTCGCAGATTTAAAACTCACTTTACATATAACCATGGACATTTATAACTAGGGTAATTATTATGATTTGAAAGAGAAACAACAAAAAATAGACCTATTTGGCAAATAAATAGTAAATTTAGAAGAAATCTACAGCGGCAACGGAATTTTTAATTGTAATTTAAATAAGACCGAATTACATCATGGTTTAACTAAATCAGAACTGACATTTTTTTTTCATTTTAAACATTTTGTTTGATTTTTTTTTTCTAATATTGATCTATATATCAAAGAAAAACATAATGCATTAACAATTTAATTTCACTATAATTATTAATTACTCTTTTGGTTGGATATAATTTAAGTAATTAATCTTTCAATGCTTGGACACTGGTGACCTTTATCTAGTTATGATGGAGTATATCACAAAAGGTTCGTCCTGTAATTTACCTATACTAAGAAAATAATTATATTTGTAATAATAAATAAAGGGTAAAATTATATATTCATATGAAAAATTTATTAACGTATCTTATAAATAGGACAAAAAAAATAGATTATCTCTTTGCCTTATAAATAAGACCAAAGTCCTGGCAAAAAAAAAAAAGACCAAAGAAGCGCAGTAATAATAAAGTGGGTTGCGGAAAAAAGATAATAAGAAATTTATTGCTCTCTCCTTTCCTTGATATTTATCTAATTTGATTATATTAAGGAAGGTTGTTAACTTAATTAAATTGACATGTACTTTCTAAAAAATATGTATCGAGAGTGAAAATTTAAGAAAATATTAACAAATATAAAAAATATGTTTTATATTTAAGACTCAAATCACCTTCTTAAATAATTTCTATATTAAGAACTCAAGGGAGTATAACAAAGAGGATTGATGCTTTGGGATGTGAAAATAAATGTATTGATATTAAAATAAGTAATTAAATAGGGGGGAAATGGGAAACTAACAAAGAAAATTTTACACATTCTTTAAATGTTTCTTATAAATGGAAACAAGGTATATGTGGTATTTGTTTTTTTATAAAAAGTAACCAAATGAGTACAATATTAGAATTTAATATAGTTAGAAGGATAATATTAAAAATCACTGAAATTTCAGGATAAATTTAATATTTTACCAGTTTTTATTAGTTTATGAGAATTAGTAATTGATAACTTATAATAAGACGGAATTGAGTAGCCCTTCTGAGGAACTATAGTAAAAGTGAGTATATTTTAGTTTAATGATATACTCGTTTGGATTAGCGATTGGAATGCTTAAAAATAACTTTTCAATCATAATTTACGGTATACGATGTAAGTATGTGAGAGGAGTTATGTCTACGTGAAAAACAGCTTATAAACAATCTAATTATTGAATCATAGGAAGTTAGTATCATAGGAAGTGACATCTAAGAAGTTAAATTAATTAATATATACCAGTTGTTTGGTTAATGGAGCATTATATTTCTTGAAAAAATTACAATTATTGGATCACCTAGAAAACCAGAAGATTGAATCCAATTGAACGAGGCACGAAGACTGTATAAATCAAAATAGAGAATTCTCTGACTTCATCCTCTTCTTCCAAATGAACCTACACATTGGGGAGCCTTTTAAACATAGCAAACACTGGCAAAAGTCACTAAGTTGTCTCTATAATTGTTTATTTTATTTATTTAAGGAGATCCGCAACGGTAGTTTACTCATTTCGGTCTCAAAATGAAACTTTTTCCAAATATTGTTCCTGATACGATTTATTAAGAAAAGATCTAAAGTTACCAGTCAAAAGAAAAAGAAGATTTAAAGTTTAATGTAATGTGCCTCCATGCTCTTAAATATGAGCAAAGTTAGAAGAATGTTTTATTTTTAGATAAAATTAATGAGTCAATTAGCTCTTTTTGATAATAGCAAGGAATGAAAAACTGGACCGGGCAATGAACCGGTCACAGCACAGGTTTAAGGGTTAGTGGGTCAACCGGTAGTTGAACCGGTCATATTAAAATATTATAATTTATTAGTGGTAATATATATTAATATATTTTTAAACTTCTATAGATAAAAATGAAGATTTTTAGAAAAAAAATGCTTAAAATCTATTAGCATGAGTTATAATGCCTATACTTATGCAATGATATCTCCTTTTCTATAATTATTATATCTTTTTAAATAAGTTTTTTCATTATCTTCATTTTTTTTAGATTTGTTCTTTCTTTACCTATTTTTCTCTTCATTTGGGTCTTCAACTTCCAATTTTTCTCTAAAAAAAGCAAAAAAAAAATTATTAAAAAATAAAAAATGAAACCGGTCTAACTGGTTGAACCACCGGTTTTGACCGGTTCGACTGGTTTCCCCGTTCAACCATCAAACCAAACCGGACCACTGGCCGGTTCCCGGTTCAACCGGTCGGTCCGGTCCGGTTTTTTGTACAATGGATAATAGGAAGATGGTTAAAAGCAACTTATAATACAAAATGAAGTGCTACTCCAAACCTTATTATTCTTTTTGATTCTTTTTATAAGAGTCTAAAATTTGAATTATCTTAATTCTTTTTATAATAGCAGGATAAGAGTTGTCTCAATATTTAATGAGTTTTTTTTTCATTTATGACCCTCATTAATTTTATATATATATATATATATGTTACATTAATTAAAGAGTTGGTTATACTTATACTTACTCTATTTCTCTCTTTTAATTACCCCTTATAACTAAGAGTATACTTAGAAGAAAAAAAATTATTTCAAGACATACTTATTAATTTTAACTAGATTCAACCACTTTTTAAATTTCGTAATTCGATTATCAAGTTCTTATAAATAAGATCAAAGGGAGTATAAGTTAATTCTAACAAACTTCACAAACCAAGGAATGACAGGTTAATAATTAAATATTTCTTAAATTAATAAAATTTTTTTAAAAAAATATACTCTTATTAAACTTTTCTCTCTATATATAATTATATAAATTCACAAATCATTCACACTTCTTTTACAATTTCTCTTTTTCTAATAAGAATTAAATAAAGATAAAATTAAAAAAACAATCATTAATAATTTTTTGTGAACTTATATTTAGGATCACAAATTTCTTACATAGTAGACTTAATCCCTGTTTGGATTAACGGTGGAGAAGTGGTTTTTTTTACCATCTGACTTTTGAAAAAATAAAATAGGATAAAAGTCAGAATATAAATAAAATTTGTGTTTGGATTAACAGTGGCAGAAATGATCTTTTTTTTTTTTTAACATTGTGTTTAGATTAAAGGTGGCAGAAGTGACTTTTTTTCTAGGTGGTAAAAATGACTTTTTTATTGTGATAATTGAAGAAAAAAATTAACATTAAAATTTGATAAAATAAAAATAGTCAAATTATTAATGAAAAAAGGGATAAAAAAGAAAACATCCACATGTTAAAAAATAAAAAATGTTTCTCTCTCTCATTATCTTTTTCACCCTACTCGTATACGCTTGTTTCTCTCTCTCATTATCTTTTTCACCCTACTCGTATACGCTTATCCACATTTTAAAAATAAAGAAAACTCCAAAAAGACAAAAACTGTATTGTTCTTCTTCTTTCCTTTCATCCTGTATTTTAAAAATGTTTCTGCCTTTCGATAAAAGAAAAAAAAATCTCTCTGCTCATTACCACCTCACCAAGCAGGGAAGAAGGAAAAAAGTAGCTTTCTTAGATTTCTTGAAGAAGCCACGTTTGCATAATAAGTCCGGCACTATCCAACGCTTTCACAAATGTTTAGTGTTCGTTTGGAAGAGCTTATTTTTGGGCAATAAGTGCTTATAATTCGTGATTCACGGTATATGAGGTAAGCATGTGAGAGGAGTTTTTTCTCGGCTTGCGTAATAAAAACTTATTTCTTAAATTTAAGCTCTTCCAAACACACCTTTAATCTTACCGCCACCGTGCTTTGCATTTTACACCACGTGATTTGCAGTCCTACCCATTTTTCCAAATAGACCCTTATAATAAGGGGCAGCGCGGTAAGTAACAAAAGAGTTGACCTTTCCAGCTGCCTTTACATATGTGAACCACTTTGATTGCACTTTCTCCACTTACCCCGAAGGTAATTCTCCCTCCACTAGAAAATTCTAGAAACTTTTAGGACAATTATTTAGCGTTTAGTATTTCGTGATAAAATGTTTATTTCTGAACATACAGATTTGAATTGGTTTGAATCAAATTTAATTATCGGATTTTAGAAAATAATTGGCCTTGGCCCACTTAGATTTTGAGAGCCGAACAATCCTTTTTTGTTTTTCGGAAAATGAAATTCAGTAGTTTAGTTTTGTCAATGGGTTTTGTAAACATGATAGTGACAAAGTTTACGATTAATTTAATGGTAAAGGGGATGATTAACAACATGATTGGACCAATGACTAGAAAATAATTATGGGAAATTTCAGTTAACACCCACACAATAAGGACTAAAACATTATAAATTTATATTGCATTGTGCAATGCCAAAAAACTAAAGAGAAATTATGTTTTGAGGATAAATGACTTAATTTCCTTCCTTCACATGAACACTTATTATATTGTTTATGTTAGTGATTAAAATGTTTACATGCACTTATAAATTCACATACGAACCCTTGTAAATTATTGTACCAGCTACCAGCTGTTGTAAATTTGAAGTTGTCAATTTTCATATGTAAACTTAAAAATTTTGTTATTGTTAATTTAAAATTTTTGTGTGCGCTTGCAAATTTACTCAAACACTTGTAAATTTTTTTGTACCCATTGCTATAATGTAAATGGGAGTTGCAAATTTCCATATGTATACCTATAAATTTTGTGATTGTTAGTTGTTCAAATGCATATGTGTACTTGTAAAAATATAGAAGAAGGGCATTTTGGTCATTTAAATTCACTTTGATCCTTTGATGCAACAGTGCAATTGCAAAATCTTTAAGTCCAAATTTGAAATGAAGTTTGGTATGTGGTACTTAACTGAAATTCTCCCAATAATTAATGTTATTCTGGGTTTTATATTTGGATTATTATCATTATATTATCATTTCCTTGTTTCGTTGAAGACAATAGTGTCATTTCTTGTTGACTCCGTTTACATGCATATCAAGTTAATCACCCCAATTTACCCATTACTTTTTGAATTGTAGAATATTTGTTCAAACCGACAACTATAATAATGAAACATGTTTGAACTAATTAACCGACAATTAAAGTTTAAAACCTTTAAACTTTTTCCTAATCACATGACGGGAAACAATATAAATTTTTAAGATTAAACTTCCATTATAAATTTACAAATGTCTATTCCCTAATATATAAAAAAAGTAAAAAACTATGCACATTAACTATCATAAAGTGGAAATTGAGTTAATTTTTATAATATAGGTCCTATCCATGGAAAAAAAAATATATATATATATATATATATATATATAAGATCATTGACTTGAGATAGGCTGGCAGGCATACAAATCATTTAAATAGAGTACAAGGTTTTAAAAAGATTTGGTTAGATCTCACCAAGATTAAGACTGCTCATATTTTAATTTCTTATTTTCTTCGTTCTTAAATATAGGATAAATTTTATAGTATAAAGTTTTATCCTATATTTAGGATCGAAGATAGTAGTTCGAATGGATTTTTTTATTGGCCAACTAATTCTAACACAGAGTAGTTAATTAATGACTATGTTTTTTGCTCATTTGCTGGCAAAAATAAAATAAAATTAATGACTATGTTATTTATATTAATGTCCTACGAAGCCTTATTAGTTAACACGCAATGAACTTTATAGTGAAAGGAAATTAGCTAACTAGACTCGGAGATCACATAGATTCCTCATATTTATTTTTCCCCCTTAAAATATATAATGCATTAATTAGAAGATTGTAAACAAATATGTCTAAATATCTATATCAATGTAAGGAATTGATTGGCAAAAAATATATACTCTTTTGAGCAATTAAATCTCACTTTTTGCGTGACGGGTTTCTGCAATCAAAACTCACTTAAATTTATATTTGTGTAAAAAATTACAATATTAGTATATTACAAAAATAATATGCGAGTCTGGAAAAGTTGACCTTGACCATTTCGTTTTACTTAACTGCCCCCTAGTTCGGTAGCTCTTTTACCGAACCTGATTGAATTAATCATATGCTTATGGTAATAATTTTCAAGATCCAAAATAAGAATTAAAAGTCCTTTGGTGATAAGTGATTTGGTCAAGTAGTGAATTTACTTAGTATGTACTTCTAATTAAATGACGAGTCTTGCTAAAAATAATGTTTATGAAGTTACAAATCATGGAATAAAAAGGCAAAAAAAAAAAAAAACCCATGGAATAAGAATATTAAATCGCTAGAAATCATAATTTTTTTGAGAAGTTAACTTTTTCCTTTTTCCTTTATGAATAAACGAACGTCCCTTACAAATTAGTGGCTACTAAGTTGCAAATCAGAGAGCATGAGTATAAAACTAATAGAAATCATGAAGGATATTAATTTTTCCTCGTAAATTCACGAATTTCACTTGCATATTAGTAGTTACAAAGTTTTAAATTTGAAAATGATGATTATCAAATTATGAGAAAATCGTTGTATCTCTAAAACGTTAAAATTTTATTTTATTTTTAATAAATAAACGAATTTCACTTACAAATTAATGGTTATGAAATATGAAGTAACAAATTAAAGAATAAGAACATCAAACCATTGAAAAGATTTTTTATCTTTATTTTGATGTTCCCAAATTAATCATTTGGCCACAATCATTATTGTCTTTCTCCCAAATATCTATATAGAGGACTTTGAGCATTATTGAGCCTAATCTATGATAATTCCTTCAATATGATTTTTTATATCTACAAAGTCGCTATTAGTTTGCTACAAGTTTTTTGTACCTAAAAATTTGAATGAGCTGAGTCCTTAAGTTTATTAAAATTGAACAAGATAAATTTCATAGCTTAAATTAAAGAGTAGTTACATAGCAATTAACTTTGTAACTTAATCATTGTTATTAAGTTTATTCATGTGCCTATAGATTATATAAACATACCTAGCATGCATTATCTTGAAAATTAAAACATCTAAAACTTCAATTCAAATGGGCGTGCCTATAGATTGGTTTGCTATTAGAGGAACCGGCAACATAATAAAATAAAAAAAGTGAATAAAAAGGTGAAATTTGAAGGCATTCTCAAAAACTTTAACGACACATGCTAAATGTTAAAATTCAGAATTAATAAGATATACTAACGTATGATTCGCCTCAAGATCTCTCCGGATTAGTTGTTAGCCTCTTTTGTTTTTTTTAGAAACAAGTTAAAATTAATTAAAAGTAATAAATATATTAGAAATGAATGCACTGATCGAGGGCGTTCGTAGTGACTAAAGGGGTCGAAGACCAAGAAGTGAGTTATTTATCAGCCAAGCATTCTATTCTTCTTATGGCTAGATCCAATCTCCCGGTCCCTGCGGAAAGGAAAAAGAATTTTACGTTCTTCCTTTCGGGAAGGGAGGATTAGGAAAATTCTATATCTTTATTTATAAAGAGTAAGTAAGGGAGAGAAATAGAGTAGTATTAAGAAAAAGTATGCAAGAGAATATAATATTGGAAAAAGATAAGGACGATAATAGAATTAATTAAAAACAAAAATGAAAAAAAAAAAATCCAAGCAACCCCAAGTAGGATTTTATAAAAAGAATCAAGACAATTTAAGTGCTAGTTTGTTTTACTACCTTCGGTCCTAAATATAGGACATAATTTGTAGTGTAATTTACACTACAAATTATGTCCTATATTTAGGATCGGAGGGAGTAGCTTTTTAGAAGTGCTTTTTTCAATCAAAAAGAAAAAAGAAGTGCTTTTATGACTCAAGATAAGTATATAAGAAGAATTTTATCTGGGTTTACATAAAAAAACTTTTGTTTTTGATACATCATAATAAGACTTTTGAAATCATGGGTTTACCAAACTGACACCACATGATGGCCCAAATAAATGATATTGGGCTATGGACTTGGGCCTGTTCTTGTGTTGTAAAGTTGCATGTTTTTTTTTTAATTTTTGCCAGGTGTTGTACAGTTGAACTCTACCATTGGACTTATGCCTCATGGGTTAAAAGGTTGGGCTATTTAAATCAGCAAAGTTTCTTCTGCCTATTGGATTTCAAAATTTCTTAATAAGGTGTCAACATTAAAATCGAAAGATTGATGCAAATTCGTTGATCAAATCCTTCATTCTCAGATTTGCATCCTCTCATTTTTTCTTCCGGTTTGTTCCCGTTGTTTTCTTTGAAATACACTGTTTTAATGTAAAATACACAAGCTGTTCGTTTTTTTTAAAAAACAATATTGACCGTTATGAAATATTTTTTAAGTACCAGTCAGTACTCTGCAATATTTTTTCAGTATTACTCAGTATCATAAACTAATTTTTTAGGATCTTGAAAAAATATTTTAGGAAACTGACTAATACTGAAAAATACTTCAGGAAGATCAATGTTGTTTTTCAAAAAAAAGAAGGTGAGGAGCTTATGTATTTTATACTAAAATAGTGCATTTTGAGAAAAAAGGACGGGACAAACCAGAAGGGAAAAGGAGAGAACCCAAATTCTTCATTCTCGGCCCAAAGAAGCTATTCGGAACCTACCACCAGTAAATACATTGTATAATATGCAGGCAAAAAAAAACATTGTATAATACATTAATACTCTTTCTGATCTTTTTTATAAATAATATTCTCTCTTTTGGGTATGGTTCTCTTTATAAATAATAAATTCCCTTTGTCTAAAAATGAACATATGTCAATTGGTGGAAGCCAGTCCATGAAGATTCTCCCTTTTCTTACATGCAATTCTCCTCTTTCGGGAAGCATCCAGTATCTAAGCAAATGAACATTTCTCTAAGCTTGCTTTTACCCTCATTGAATACATGCATGTATAATAATTACTACGACACATGCACTAAGAACGAGGAAATTCCTCTGTTTAGCATCTGTCTATAATAAGTTATACTTTTTTCACATTTTTTTAAAATTACTCTTATTTCCACTCATTATCTCTCTTAAGCACTCTTTATGAATAAGGATATAATTAGAAAAATATTTGCATATATTACACATTTATTACTTTTAATTGAATTTAACTACTATTTTAATCCTCGTGAAAGTGGTAATTGTTACTCCCCCTGGTCCTTATTTTAACACACTAAATTTTATTCACAAAAAATATATTGTAATTATTTCGAATAATTCAATCAAATGGTGAATATTCATGAACTTGGATCTTGTGAATTTTGAAATATTCATATTCATAAAGAAATGAGCAAATTAATTCAAGAAATGAATTAAATTACAAAGGTGATAGAAAAATAAGAATTTTGCCAATTTAGCCCAAGATTAATTATTTTCCAATTAATTGGCATTAATTTCAATTAATCAAGGAAAATAAAGAAAAATACATAATGGGATTATTCTTGGTGGGATAAATCAAAAATTTTGAAATTAAGGGGGATTATACATAATTCAATTATGTGAATTGTGAGATTAATGAAATGCAAATTTTTCTTCCCTTCCTCTCTTAAATTTCGTCCACACAAGAATGTGAGGGGAAAAAAAATATTAAATCCATGATCACATGCTATAAGAAGAAGATGACGACGACTATACTACATGCACATATAAATGATAACCAAGATGGAGTGTACACAACATGGAAGGATGGTGTAATACATGATGAGAATAAGCTTGAGTAGAGGAATGAAAAAACATGATTGCATGGAAGAGTGTAAGTGTGGACATAGAGAAAGAAGCATGGACTAGTTGGAGAAAAACGGGGGAGAGGCACGGATTTGAGGAGCAAGAAAAGGGAAGATAATTGACTCAAAATTATGGCAAGATAAGGGAGTAATTATGAGGAAGAAGGGATGGTGACAAGTGGCACATTTTGGCCTCTTGATTAAATCTATGGCTAGGAAGGAAGAAGACAAATTAATAA
This sequence comes from Inga leiocalycina, assembly GCA_963242795.1. Classification (NCBI taxonomy): domain Eukaryota; kingdom Viridiplantae; phylum Streptophyta; class Magnoliopsida; order Fabales; family Fabaceae; genus Inga; species Inga leiocalycina. Next base: position 28,004,501 of record OY725322.1, read on the forward strand.
AAACAACCTGCTTCCTTTTTCATGCCACATTTCATCCAAGACTTAGAAAAAACAAGAGAGAAGAGAGAGCTTGAGAAATAGAGAGAAGAGGAGAGCTCAAGGAAGAAGAAGCTAAGGTAAGTATGGTTTCTTTGATTTTTCTTATAGCATTTCCTTAGAATCCTTCTCTAAATTTTTGTTTCTCATGAATCCATGGTGGTGAAGTCACACTTTAAGATCAATAAGAGAAGGAGGAGGTGCCTTGAATAAGAGCATCCAAGAAGTTAAGAGATAATTGTACCAATCTCAACTTTATGTTAGTAAGAGGTTGTTGTTGGTAATTGTTGTTTGATTTATGTGATTTTTGGTTGAGTTATGAAATTTGAAAAGCTATAACCCTAAGGGGTTATGCTGTCCAAAAACCTTTAAATCATGATTAAGAAGTGTTTAAGTGAGTTAATCAAGGATTAGAAGTGGAAAAGTATAAGTTTTGGAAGCTAAAACACAAAACCCCATTTTTCATTTTTTCTTCAATATTTCGGCCAGGACCAGAACTGGGGTTAGGAGTTGGATTTTCATAAAATAAATGGTTCCATTGGACTCAGTGGGCAAAAATAGGTGGGGTTACAGTTGGGCACTTTTTCGGTAGAGGCCGAAAAAGCATAATTACGAAAACGCTACTGAAATCCCTAAGTAGGGGCTGTCAAGGGTATTTTCGTAATTTAAAAGTGAATTTGGTGATTTCAAGCCCGCAAATGGATTTCTTGGGCGAAAATAAGTTAGAATAGCCTTAGTCAAAATTTTGAGAAAACGTGCCATCGGGCCAAGTACAGAAGGGCCAGGCTAGGGTCCCGGGGGCATTTTGGTAAAATTCCATCATAGGCTAATATAACCACAAGAAACACTATGGATGAGTCTAAAATGATACTTGGATAGGTTATGACCTATTTCTGGTACATTTAATATTTTAGGACCGAGTCGGATGCCGAAAATGACACATTTTTCGAGGCACATTGAAAAATGGATTAACGAACTTCAAGGTAGGGACTACCATCTTTCATACACTATGTGGATAATTATATGTATTTGTTACTGTATTTCGTGATATGATTGGGTGTTAGAGGTACAGTACCTAGTTGTGGTTCGCTACTCAACAACGGTATATTGGAAAATCCTAGCTGTGGTCGATGACTCAGTTGAGGTATATTATCGGAAATCCTAGCTGTAGTTGGTGAATTGGTTGAGGTAAATATATATGAATCGAATCGAACTTTCATTTTTGCCTAATATAGTGCATTGCATATTTAATTTTCACATTTTATATGTTGATCGTATGTCTTTACGGGAATTCTTCAAAATCTCACCCTTTTTCAAAAACAAATATCTCAGTGGGTACTAGCGGGAAAAAGGGCAAGGACGTAGACACCGAAAAGTGAGCAGCATGTGTCTCGAGGTGAGGACCAAATAGTGGTTATATTTAGTCTATGTTTTGGATATTCTGAAGAAATTTGTAAATATTAAGTTTCCGCTGTATTTTCTGTATTTCATCGATGAACTATATCAATATTGTAAATGGATACTTTTATTAGTATAATTATACTTTTCTATATGCCCATTGAATACCGTATTTACTACTCTTTGATTATCGAAATGGAAACAAGTGTTGACACTTATTAAAGTCGGTAATACGGGCCCAACCAAGTGAGCTCAACCTGCTGGCTTGCGGGTTGGTACAGGGTTAGGGTTGGGAAAATCCCAACCCACAGAAATGCGGGCTTGATTGCTCAACCAGTGGGTTGGCAGGCTGACCCACATTTTCTTTTTTTTAACATAGATGCTTTGCTCAGTTGGACTTTGGGTTGTTGCCTATTAGGTTTTGGGCTTTGACAATTGGGATTGGGTCATTTGGGGTGGATAATTTATTTTTTTTGGTTAAAAATGAATTCATAACCTCACAGTCCTTACTCAATCATTCATCATTGGATCCAACTTCCAAGTCCAACTCTCAAAACTTATAGAAAGGTAAAAAAAAAATTGTACAAGCTGCGAGTCAGCCCGCGGACTCACACCTGTGGGTTAGGGTTGCGTTTTTCCAGGCCGCAAGAGTGAGGGCCTGTGTAGCCGCCGGGTTGGTGTAGGCCAGCCTGTAACCAGCAGGTTGGCCTGTATTACCAGCTCTAGTCCTTATTAGAAGGCACCAACTAATAAATGTTTTTTATCCTTTCTATAAGACACTTGCAAGTTCTCAAAAAGCATTTAATTTATTTTTTTTATATATGCCCATATTTAATAAGGATAGTGGGAGAGAGTAACAATTAATAGATATTTGAGTTAAGCGTAATTGATAAGGGTAATATTGGAAATTACTTGAATTTTAAGACAACTTTAATACTTTTAACTACTTTTTTTTTATTTGTGAGAAAGAGTAGTTGATTCCTTATAATATGGACCAGAGAAAGTACTTATAAAAAAACGAGAGAGAGAGAGAGAGAGGGAGTATATGATGACTATATTCATGTAGTAATTAGGCATGTGCTCTTGGAAATCAATTATAATTTAATCTCCTCTCATATGATAAAGATACTTGGCATATCAATTTTTCTCTCCATACTTCTCATACTAGGCGAAATTATGGAAGAGAAGAAAAGAACAATTGTTTCAACATTTTCATAATTCAATTAAATGAATTATGTATAATTCCCTCTAATTTCATAATTCTTGATTTATTCCTTCAAGAATAATCCAATTGTACATTTTTCTTTATTTTCTTTGATTAATTGAAATTAACTTTAATTAATTGAAAAATAATTCATCTTGGGCTAAATTGGCCAAATTATGATTTTGCTATCACCTTTATAATTTAATTCCTTCCTTGAATTAATTTGCTCATTTTTTCCCCTTGAATATTCACCATTTTATTAAATTTTTTGAATAATTACAATATTTTCAGTGAATATAAAATTTGGAGTGTTACATATGCTATGAGAATAAAGCATATATAATAATCAATTAAAAGTAAAGTTATATATTCATATGAAAAATTTAATGATATGATTTATAACTAGGATACGAAACTTTTGTCTTTCCATTATATAGGGTAGAGGAGACAATTACGCATTAAAAGAATTTTTAATAAGAAAACGGTAAACTAAGTGTGGTATCTCATACCTGAATTTACCATTTTTAACTTCAAATGTATTAATTCCATCTCTCAAGGTTTGTCTGATATGAGGGATTTGGAGGGAAGGGGAGGAGAGGGAATATTTTTAAAAGTTGGATTTAAGAAAATTGGAGAAGTGAGATTATAAAATTTTAATAAAGAGAAAATGTATAGTAAAGGGAACAAGAAAGAAAAAAAACTTTGAAATTATAAAATTTCAAATCAGGTTTATTATCAAAAGTTAATAAGGGAATGAAAAAATTTGATAAGCAATTCACAACTTATTTTTTATGAATATGAAATATCTGATTTAAAATTTTACAAATTCAAAGTTCTTTTTCTATCTTTTTTCCTATAATAAAAGAGTATGAACAACTAATTGAAAACTGTTAACCCTACTTTTCTCATTAGGGGTGTTCAAATCCGGGACCGGGATCGAAATCCCCCACTCCCGGTCCCGATCTCGGTTTTTGGCCAGGATGCAAATTGCATCCCGGTACCGGTAATCCCGGATGGGACCGGGATCAAACTGGGAAATCCTAGTTTTTTTCAAAAAAATTTTTAATTCAAAATATATTATTATATTAGTTAAATTTTCTATAATCTAATGTTTAAAGTAATTATTTAACACCTAATAAGGCTATAATAATCACACAAATTGATTTAGAATTGAAGAATAACATTTTATTATTATTATTATCACCTTCATCACTTTTGTTATTATTTTTATATAATATATAGTAGGATTAATATCATGATATATACAATTTAACTCCAACTAAATATGTGATACACATTTTATCAAATGATAATTTAAATTATGGGATATAAAATAAAAAAATAAAATAATAACTTAGTTTTTAAGAAAAAAAATTAAAAAAATAAAATAAAAAACCCGGGACTGAGACCGGGACCGGGATCACAAGGTGTGTGACCGGTCCCGGGTCTAATAGATCCCGATCCCGGCCGGGACGAGAAATTCCTGAGATCAAAATGTCTAGGATCGGAATCGAACAACTGGGACCGGAACACTTTGAACATCCCTATTTCTCATTTTTCTAAATCTAACTCAAAAAAATTTCCATCCACTCACTTTCTCTCATACAAACAAGCACTTAGAGTAAATAAGGCGTGTAATATAGCTGGGAATACGGGCCAGCCCGCGGGTTGCGGGCTGGCCCGCACCAACCCGCGGCCCGCTCGGTGCGGGCCTGTGCAGCCCGCACTTCTGCGGGTTGGCAAAATGCCAACCCTAACCCGCAGTGTGCGAGTTGCGGGCCAACCCGCGGGCCCGCATTTTTTTTTTGAAAAAAAATTCATATTTTTTAAAGAGGATTGAAAATATGAAACACATATATACGAGTAATTAAATTTACCTTCCTAGTATCAAGCATTGCTTTTATAAAAATTTAAAAACATAATCTAAAATTTAAGAGATAAAGTTATCAAATTTGTTAAAGTTTATAAATAAAACATAAACTCATCCTCAAGTAACTAATATATAATAATTTTGTTTAAAGAAGAAGGAAAGAAGCTAAGATTTTTTCTCTTTGGATTGGGAGGTACCAAGATAAGAGTGAAAAACTTATAAATTTTATAAAATTTTTATATGTAAAAAAAAATAAAAAATTTTGCGGGCCAACCCGCCAACCCGCGGGCTGGCCCGCATTAACCCGCGGGTTATGCGGTGCGGGCCTGTGCGGCCCGCATTTTTGTGGGTTGGGATTTTCCCAACCCTAACCCGTCAAAACCCACGGGCTCACGGGTTGAGCCCGCGGGTTGAGCCCATATTACCGGCTCTAGCGTGTAACGTGGAGTTGTCGCTGCCACCAACTGATGGTCAAAAGGCAAATCAGCTAACCTTTTTGGTGGTTTGGATACTGATAATGGTATGTGGCCATAGCTTAGGAAAGTTTGAAGTTTGCAAATCAATCAGTTTTTAGCTAATACAAAATGGTTTCCAAAAACTTTCCGTTTGATTTACTTTTTGGGTTTTTAAAATTTTAGTTAAATCTCAATACTTTGCTACATTACTGCTAGTTAGACTAATAAAAGTCTTCATATCAATAAAATTCTCATCTTTGTATTTTCTTATAATATGGATCAAAATTGGCACTTTTGATCTGAGCTATTTAATTCTTATAATCATCAATCAATGTATTAATATAAAATTTATAAAACATCTCACTATTTATCAGTCCTAAATAATATAAACCATTTCAAGTTGTGTGTAAAGTATGGGCCCATAACTTAGTTTATTGAAAAAAAAATGATAATTAAGGACACTTTAAAAATATTAACAACAGTTGAGAACTTTAAAATTTTGAAATATTTACAAAGAACCGTCACCTTTGGCTGAAATTAAATTTTTTTTATCACTAATCTTTCATATTTTCAATGCTTATCTTCTACATTTCAATACCCTGATTTTCAATCTTTTCAAAAGTTATTTTAAATATTTTTAAATTTATGTTTCATGTTTTCAGTACTAAAAGTTGAATGAAAAATTAAGTGTTGAAAACATACAAGTATTAAAAACATAAATATCGTTAACATTCTTATTAGCCCTTAAATGTCATATCTCCTTCGTTTATTTTTACAGTAGATTGGATTATATATGAATATTGATAAGTGATGATTATTACATTTAAGCTAAATGCTGACACAACAACCACCAATTATTTGTTGGAGTCAAGTCACAAATGCGTTCCTACTGAAGACAACAAAAAAGGCGAGAAATGAAAAAAAAAAAAAAAAGGCATTATCATTTATTATACAAAAGCATACACTTTTTTTTCTTTTTGCTCAAAAGCAAAAGCATACACTTTGATTATATAAAGCTTGTAGACACCAGAAAAGGGATTTATCCTGTGGATGATGCTCATACACATCAACACATATCAAAGCTTATACAGTAATATGACATATATGCCCCCGAAAATTTCTGGAATTACTGCTGGCACTCCTTTCTCTCTCTCTCTCTCTCTCTCTATATGCCAGAGTAATATAGTTCCTTTGATAAACTCAGAGAATGCAAAACCTGACCAAAAGTATCATAATATACAATTCTGGCATCTGATTCTTGAAGCTCCACAGACATGAAGCCCTGACCATCATAATAGAACTTCAGACCTTCTCTCTTCAAATCAAAGTCTCCTCTCCATGACTTTGAACCTCCTCCACTAGTTAAAAACTGCATTTTGCTGCATCATCACCAACACTTAGACTCGTCAAAATATTCACATTGATATAGATGTGTGTGTGTTGGGGTAGGATTAAGTTGCATCCAGCATCTTGAAATTTTTTCCAGTAATACTTATATCCTAAACTAATTTTTGGTGTATCTAACACCTAAAAGTATTTTTTCAATAGTCCCCAGTATCAAAATTTTGCCCTTAAAGTATTTTTCTCGATAGCAATGAGCACTCTAAACTAAAGATACTGGGTGCTACTAAAAAAATGTTTTATGGCTCTTAATGCACAAAAAATTAGTTAAAGATACTGAGTGCTATAAAAAAAATACTTCAGTGTACTAAATGGATTTTAACCCTATATTGACTCAAAAGAAAACTATCATGTGTTTGGAAGATTAGACACTAGAGTGAAGCTTCAAACAGAGCAAAGATATAAACGTTATACAAACCTGGTATTGCTGCTTATGTGTTCCAGACAATGGTCATGCCCATTGATGTACAAGTCTACATTGTTTGCCTGAAATTTTACCATAAAGCTTCATCATTTAGGATTTAGCCAGGCTTAGAATAAGGCTATGCCTTAGAATTTAGACCAAGATTTGAGACTACCTCGAGGATTGGAAGGAGCTGTTTTACAAGCTCTTGGGTGTCTCCATGGTGTCCTACGCTTCTGATTGTGTGGTGCCCAACAACAATCTTCCATTTTGCTGTTGAAAGCTTCAGTGTCTTTTCCAGATGCTATTTATAGCCCCAAACAAAAAAAGGGACAAAAGAGAAAATTGTAATATGTTGTCTCTACTTGTCATATACTACCTCTAGTCCTTAATAAAAGTGTTAGTTGCGGTTAGATTTGATCATTAATATAAGATCTTGATCCATTTTGTCTCCTATATTTATCATTCTTTTTCGAACTTATTTACCTAACTTATAAACTATATAATCTGATGTTACACAGGTATATTTATAGAAATCATGTCAGATTTGTTCAAATTAATCAATTTATTTTATTTCTTTAATTTTCCCAAATTTATTAGTCAGGTCTTATATTATATTAAGGACTTTAAGGAGTACTGTGGATGTGTTAATGGTTCTGAAACCAACCTTGAGGAGGTTTGACAGGTATTTCTTTCTGGGAAGAACACCTCTCCAATCATATTTATGGTCCTTTGGCTCGAAAAAATACTTGTCCACAAATGGAGTTGTATCAACAAAGAAGAACTCAGCAATTTCTGCAATTTATTTCAACATTAATGAGGAACAGAACCAAATCGATCATGTTCATTAACTATTAGGATCTAAGCTTACCAGTATTAACAATAAATGATCTATGGCAAATCCATCTTCGATCTATCTTATGCAGAATTGGATTCAATTGAGCTAAAACATCTCCCCTGTAGTCATGATTGCCCAAAACTAAAAACCAACAAATTCATATATCAGATAAACGTATTTCTAACATGAAGTTTAAAACTTTTGAGATTTAATTAATTGAGTATTGGAATTTTAAAAACTCACCATTAAACCATGGCTTTTGGAGGCTACTAGCAGTGTAGATTTTTGAGAATGAAAGTTCAAATGCAGGGTCATCTATACCAGTCAATCCATCATCATAAAAGTTATCCCCAGTGGATATCACAAAATCAACGTCCAGCTTTTCAGCAACTTTGCCCATCTGACATATACACAGATCTCAGAAAACTGGTAATCCAAAATATTTGGATTTAGTTTGGATCAGCTTATTTTAAGTACTACCGCTCTTTAGGAGGCAAAATTATTCTCACATATTTATATTTACCTCAGACAGCGCAAAATTACTCAAAATAACTGGTTCTAACAGTCAAGAAGGTAAAGATCTTAGAGAAGCAGAAAATCCAAATTTCTTTAGTAAGAAGGATACGAAAAGAGATGGATCAAAGACCAGAGTAACTTCAGGTTGAAAAAAGTTTTTCTTTTTCCTTTCATCTATACTAGTGATTTGGGAAAAAAAGGAATATATGAAAGAGTTTTTAAGACAAGAAAAATATGTGGAAGCAAGGAAAGCTTGAAAGACCTGAGCAGCAACTTGAGACTGATTGTATTCTCCTTTCCTTCCCCAGTCTCCAATAACCACAAGGCTAAGAGAGCCATCACTTTTTATTGGGTGATCTCTGCGTTCAAGGAGAGATAACACAGAGAGGAAACACAAACAAAAGCAAGTCCACCATAAAAGGCTTGAACTGATGAAGCCAGCCATGTTTCTCTGTGTGAGAGACTTTGTACTTTGGAGAGCCTCTCACCACACAGAGGAATCAAAGAATAGAATATGGAATATTTCCCCCGTTGAAACTTGGAATAGTGTACCGGTGGGACTGCTTCTTTATAAACAAGAAACAAGAAAAAAGTACAAGCGTTGTTAAAAGATATGATTATTGATTGACAAAAACGTGCATAGGGATGGGCTTGGAATGCATTATAATAATTAGCCAATGGACAAGACGGATAAAAAGAAACTAGCCTAAACCAATCAATAGATTTCAGCGTGTTTGTTTCAGCTTTGTAATAAAATAAGTGTTTGGTTGGTCGTTTCACTTTCAGAAATAAGTTAGAAAAAGCTCCGATGGGGATTGCTCAGAATTGAAGTATGAAAGCGTTGCTTCTAAGGAGTATTTTCATATTTTTAGGAATCAATAAGATACTCAAAGTCACTTCTAATCACACAACTTCTTTTAAGAAAAATGTTTTAAATAGTTTTTTCTTTCTTCAGATAGTAATATTTTTCTAATTAGAGAATATTTTGGGATAATAGTTTAGGCAAGTTTTGAGTTTTGTCAATATATAACTGTAGGAATGTAGAGAATAACTAATAATTAATTTTAATCAGTTTAGATTTATTATTTAGTTGTTTTATGATTTTATAATCAATTTATTTTATAAAACATATCATAAATTATTTCTATATGGTGTTTTTACCAATTAAATTTGGTTTAAATAATTTATTTGGATTATTAGAGGTATTATTGAGGTTTTAATCAGTTTATTTTGTTAGATTTTGAGCTATATGAAAATATAAGTTAGGATTTAAATTTTAAATTAGAGTTTGATATAATTTATAAAATTTAAGCTTGAGGTGCACAATAGATAATATTTTTGGAGTGTAACAATTTAAATAAGAGTTTGATATAATTTTAAAATTTTATTTAAAATTATACCATTACCAAATTTTCAAAGTTAATTTTTGGAAAAATTGTGAAAAAATCCCTCCGTGTTTAGATATCTTCCCATGTCCCATTTGATAATTAAATTTCCAATGAGATCTTTTTTCACAATTATCCCTTCATTTTTTCATTTTTTATGATTTTTATAATTAAATAATACAACAGTCACTTATGCAAAAGCCAAACCAAACATCATTCACTTTTACATAATTCACTTATGCAATCGCCAATCCAAACACTCATCATTTTACCCCATTTTACTTTTTTCCAATCTTAAGATTCAATAAGTCTAAATAAAAATAAGTCACTTATCCAATTGTCAATCCAAACACATCCAATAAGATTGCAGATCAAAAAAAAAAAAATCAATAGATAACAAGATAATGTTTAAACTACCAGCCCTAAACAATGTGTGATACTGATAAATGGTGCTCTCATAGGTGGTTACTGGTGATCGTAGATCTGTCATAGGTGGTTACTGGGGATATAGTATAATCACAATATTCTGTGCGCCCCACACAGGCATCTCTTAGAAGCTTGTGCAGCTTCTCAGAAATTTCCTCACACTTGGTTTGTTTGTTTTAATGTGCGTAAATGAAACTGGAGTTCTCTCAATTGGAAGCATTGAAAGAGAGAATTAGAATTTGCTGAAGCAAACGTAGGAAGCAATAAACGATGATGACGTGCTTGTTTGTGGATACTTATAGGTAACTAACTTGTTTGCCAAACTACTGCCTCTTTACCGCCTGCTCTTGCAAGTTCAGTGTTTTTGTAAGTATCTGACAGTGATTTCTGTTTTTTTTTTGGGGGGAATTAGAGGGATAAGTACTAATGTACTAATGACCTGACCTTATAAGCATGATTAAATCCGTGACCTTCCACTTAGTGAGAGCTTTCATGCTATTAAGGTTACAAGGCGATTGACATTTGACAGTGAAATTCAATGTGATGAAGACGCAACTCACAATCCCTTCTGAGTCATTTTCCACATAACGTATGTGTGTATGTTGATTGTGTATCCAGTGGACCCCATCTTATTATATATTTATATCTCTTTCCTTAAACAAGCTTGTATAAATTTCACGGTTTTGAAATTCAGATCGGACCGGTCTATTCAACCTGAAAACCGGTGAATTAGTCCGGTTTGGGTATCGACCCTGTTCATTAATTTTTTCCTTTTAAAAATCATTTTTTTTATTTTCTTTAGAATTTTATATGAATAACCATGAAATCTTCAATTTCTCACATGTTTGATCCCAGATTAACTCTAATTAAACCTTGACCCTTAATCCAGTATCTCAGTCGATTCAGTGGTGATAAATTCTGAATTCAGATATTCTTCCAATAACTCCTCTCTCTTATGAGGGCATGGCATATTAGTTCTATTATATAACATTATTCCTAGTCGCTGTTCCGTCACATTCTAATACGATCATGGCATATTCTAGAAAATCTTTAGTCACATCAGGTGTTTTAATTAATCAATTAATTCCAAGCCGCGCATATATTATACTAGTGCTTTTTGAGATCAGCCAGCTCCAGATTACTGTAGCAAATCTCGTGAGGACCAGATGTTGTCTGTTAAATAACAAGATCCAATGTATTTAACACACATTTGGTATATCACAAAGGATTCAACTTTATGAAATTTCATCTCCCGTACTTTCAAAATCTCTTCTTACTGGGGAGTGAGAGCAGTACCTTCAAAACTCTTCATTCCCAGAAAATAATACATAAACACAATCACAACAGAGGATTAAGAAAACCATCTACTACTACAGATTCCAACAACCTTGTGGATTCCTAAACTTTACATGGATGAATGTAGCTGCTTCGACGTAGTTAATCTATGCAAAACTTTGCCGGAAACATTGTAGAACTCCATGTTTGCATCTGCCTGAGTCAATTGTACTGACATGAAACCTTGTCCATCATAGAAGAAATTTAGCCCTCCTTTGTTTCCGATTTTTAAGTCTCCCCTCCAAGCTTTTGACCCAGCTCCACTAGTCAAAAATTGTATGGGGCTGAAAAAAACTTTGTATATTTAGATGGATTTGTTTTTCTATGATTAATGTGTGGATATACCTCATCTTTTCCAAGCTTTTGACCCAGCTCCACTAGACATGATTTTTAAGTTTAATTCAGATTTACCTGTGTGTGTCACTAATGTGTTCAAGACAGTGGTCATGTCCATTAATGTAGAAGTCAACATTATGTTCCTGAAATTTCACAGAAAAGAAGGGTTAAGCTGAAGAAGTCAGATAAGTAGGACCATGTGTTTTCGTAATTAATGCTTCTTTTGGTGACTGGGGTCCATATTATTGTTTTTAGTTGTTGAAGATCATGATTTTCCTGTATAATAATAATTGGTGATTTGTCTCCTAATTATCCATCAACTTTAATCATTATAGAGCCATTGCTCTTGAGGGCCATGCTCATCAGGATGTGCGAAACACGTCATGTTCATCTTTTTTAAATAATGAAAACTAAGAACTTCCTTCCAACTGCATTTAAAAAATAGATCATTCAGAAGTTGGAATTTTAAAATATTTAAATGTAATCTAAACCATATCTGAAAAGGCCAGAGCAATGTCATTGCCCATTTGCCCAATATCTAAAAAGAATCTGAATGATTGAATTAGTCTGTCTGCCTACTTTCCCCATCCTGAATAATTTCTTTTTTTTTTTCTGTTTTTTCTTTTGGCCAAATCCTCAATAAAAATTGAATTCAGAATTTAAAAATGTCTGAAATTCCACTGGATGAAAAATAGAAGTGTCGTTAGTTTTGTATTCTCGACGTTTTTCACACCTGAAGAATTGGTAGAAGCAGCTTTACAAGTTCTTGTGTATCACCATGATGACCGACACTTCTAATTGCATGGTGACCCACAACTATTTTCCACTTTGCTGTTGATTCTCTCAGTACCAATTCCACATCCTGAAACACCATAATCCCATATGTCAAAGTGAAATATGTATATATATATGTATGTATGTATGTACATACGTATTATCCTCAATCATGTAAAGCAGAAACACTCTTAACGAATTTAGTACCTTAAGTAAGTTGTTAACATAGGATTTTCTTGGAAGAATGCCTCTCCAATCATATCTATGTTCACCTGGATCAGAGAAGTACTCCTCAACAAAAGGACTGGTGTCAACAAACAAAATCTCAGCCAGCTCTGTCATAAACAGAAGAACAAAGAACATCAGAAAACTATATGGCATTGAAAATTAAAATACTTTTGAAGTATCATGAATATTTAGACCTCAAGTTACCTGAATCTACAATAAAAGATCTTAAGCAAAGCCATCTGTTATCAATTTGTCTAAGGACAGGGCTCAATTGGGCCGGTGCATCACCCCTGTAGTCATGGTTTCCTAAAACTGGATCACAATTAAAGAACAGGTGAGAATAGGTAATGAACTAATGATATGGTAAAAAATTACTCCCTTCGGTACTAAATATAGGACATAGTTTGTAGTGCAACCGGAGGTAGTATATGGATATAATCCCATTACTGATGTGTTCAGGAACTCACCACTGTACCACTGCCTTTGCAGGCTTTTTGCTGTGTAAATATTAGTGAATGATTCTTCAAACGCAGGGTCATGTTGGCCAGTGAGTCCGTTGTCATAGAAATTGTCTCCAGTAGATACTACAAAGTCTATGTCAAGCTTCTCTCCAACCTTCCCCATCTGCAAATAACAAAAAAAAAGCACCATGATCCAAGCCCATATTCATTTTGCCAACCCAAAAGCCCAAAACCTGACAAGTTCAACATCTATGATCTATCCACTAGTGGATAAGTCCAGATGCAATTCATGAATGGAATGAACATGCTGAATCAGATCTCTTTTTTCTTCCCGTGTAAATGAAGTTTCTACCCAGCACATAACAGTAAAACAACTAGTTTTCAATATCACTGCATGATCATTCCTTTTTGAAGATAACCCTTTAGCCATCTGCTATATGGCGCTTAGGTATCCGAGCAACCTACCAACTAATACGGATGGAGGCTGTGCAACAGGGATACCTCTCCACAAGCATTTTTCTTAACAAGGTGGGATTCGAACTATCTTCACCCACTTTGTGCTCTAGCTCGTCGACCATGAGACCAAGTACCCTTGGATCACTCAGTGATCCATCTATTCCAACTTATTTGTTGCCAACAAAACCCCAGAAATGAAAGAGAGAATCAAACCTGGAAAGCAACTTCAGATTGATTGTAAGCTCCTCTTCTTCCCCAGTCACCAACAACCAAGAAGCTGATGGATCCATCAGTTTTTGAAGGGTGTTCAAATCTCTGAAGCTCTGAAGATGCATGAAGCACCCACAAGCCAAAGATAATAGTGGAAAGAAGGAAAATAGGCTTCACATTGAGACCTGCCATAGCTCTTTAGTGGTTGATGATGCAGAAACCACACCAAAGCTATACCAAGAATAAGTTATGACATTCTAATCAAGCATGCATATGCATGTCTCTATATATACAGTTTCGTTGATCCCTAAGAAAGCCATGCCGCCATCATCCACTAGAGAATCCACACCGAGTGTGATAGCAAGTGTGGCAGTGAATAAAGTGGGCAGAGTATAAAAAATAAGAGGAGAACCCCTCATTGACAAATCGTTCTATCAACTTGATTGCAAATCGGAACAATGTTGCTTAAGAAACCATTATATATACATAAGAATAGAGGTTCAACAATACAAACTACGAATGGTAGGTAGAGCTAGAAGATTCTAGGTTGCCACCTTTGAATCTTAACCCCTAGATCGTATATGTAGGTGCGTCACCACATAAATTGACAAACTTTATTAAATAAATCCACCTAAATTAAGCGAATAAAGAAACCCATTAAACCCCTCAATTAGCTATAAGTAATGCGATTAGAGAAAGCGGTGGCTCGAAGCTCGATGGGAAATTGGGAATGGGGCAAGCAAATTGCAAAGAAATGAAAGAAAAGCGCTCTTTGGCCTGACGATGACAAGTCCGTGACGCTAAAGTTAAAATGAAAAAAGAAAGCGGGGGGGAGAGAGAGAGAGAGAGAGAGGCATAAGGAATAGAAATATGCGAATATGCGAGTAACTGACTATTCGATCGAATATGGAGTCCGCTACAGTACCTGTGGAATATTCGGAGATCCCGTTTGAGGAGATGGCATATTCCTCAGAATATTCTAATCTTTTCTAATATTAGTTGCACCAAATTATTTCATTGCTCGTTTGGAACGATGATTTGAATGCTTAAAAATAGTTTTTTAATCATAGTTTATGATATATAAGGTCATTATATAAAAAGAGTTTTATCTCAATTTATATAAAAAACAGCTTATAAATAATCTCAACGTCAAAATAAATATGCCCTCGACGACTTCAGTTTCATATACCAAGTCCTTTATGAGTTTTTTTCTCTTTCTGACCAACCACTTGTCAGAGAAATTATGTTGCCCACTAAAACAAAATACTTTGCTACATTATTAATTTATACCCAACAAAAATGATTGATTTGTGGCCAAGGATGGACGGTGGGACGTTATAGGATGCTAATTAGATAAAATTAATTGATTGATTGATTGGGGGTAATTAGGTGGTGAAACACTGCCAAAATAATTGCATATTAAGATTCAGATAAATTATTGTTGTAGGAACAATAATTATTAGGGGAGAGTAATGGATAGGTCGGGCAGCCTTTGACCAAACCCATAACCTGCCCATTTAACTTTAGATGAGTATGAGCTAACCCAAACCCGTATCTCAACCCATATAAACCCGTGTAAAAGGGTTAGCACATAAATGGACGAGTTAACTCGAGTTACGGGTAACCCATTTACAGTGGACCTGTTTATATTTTTGAAAAAGAAACAAAGATAAGTAGCAAGCATTCATTCCAAATCCATGATCTAAATTTTGATATCAACAATTCACGGACGAGGGAGATGCAAAGGTTACACAAAGAGAAAAGAGAGTGAGAGATCAGAGATGATAGAGGTGGCCGGTGGTGCCAGGGTCGGTGGTCTGACTGGGGTCTTACGTCGCGCCTTGGCTTCTCCTCTTCGGCTTTCAGTCTCTGGGTTTGTGGGTCAGTTGTGGTCAGGGGAAGAAAAGGGAAATACCGAAAAAGGCAATAGGTGACTGACTGACTTGGTGTTGGGCGTGGTCGGTAGTCGGGCATGGTCGACAGTGCCGGTCTGGTGTGCAGGTATGGGGATTGACTCAGTGTTGTTGATGGATGATGGTGAGTGTCTTAGAGACTGAGACTTTTAGTAAGTGTGAGACTAACTGATCAGTGATTGATAAGTAAAATATTTGCATATTTATTTTCCCTTATATGATGATTTTATGGACGATATTTGCGTTTAATATAATAAATTTGGGTGTGATTGATAAATAAATATTGTTTTTGGAATAAACAGCATTTAAAAAAATAATAATAAAAAAAATAAAAAAATAAAAAAATAAAAGCACTATAGCAGGTCAACGGGTACTGAAGCACCCGCCAGATCACTGTAGCAGTACTGTAGCATGCCAAGCTCAAAGGGAGGAGGAGAGGAAGAGAAGCAGAGGCCCTTCTCCAACCGGGAGAGGTCCTTCTCTGACCGGGAGAGATCTTTCTCTAACATTTTTGAGTTCCTTGTGTTGTTTCTTAGATTTAATTTCATGTATTGCATGCCTCCATCTTGGAAGGCTTAGGATTGTATTTCTTTTTGCATGCCTCCATCTTGGAAGGCTTAGGATTTTATTACATTTTGCATACCGCCTACATGGAAGGTTTTACCTCCTAAATGGACGGCTAGATTTCTTCATCTTTCATTCATATTTTGGTTGTATATTTATGTTTGAGAATTTAATATTCAAGTTTATGCAGTATTTTTGAGGCTTTCATTCTAGCTTTATATAATTTATTTTGGTTTTGTTTTTAATTTTATCATGAGCTAAATTTTCATTTTCTTAGGATGATGACGTAGCTTACTAATGACGGATTGAATCCTAACTTATTAAATCTAGTTTGAATTTCTCCTTCATGATTGAGTTTTAATTATTATTCTTAATGCTTTTGATTGACTGGCAATCTTTTGAATGATTTCAATATGCATGTTGAAACCGGAAGGAGATACATGTGTGTAGACCCTATAATTAAAACCATGACTTGCATATGAAATAGGAATATATTCATATAAGTTGTGTAGTCTTACTGAGTTCCATAAATCTTAACGCATAATTAATTGCTTAAATTCATATAGGAATATATTGGATTAGCAATTGATTATAGAATTGCTTGACCTTGGAAGAGGCTAGTAATTAAATTAGGGAAACTCGACTATTAATCATGTGGAATAAATTGGGCTAGAATAGATAAGTGATTCAATCCGGAATTTGTTAAGTGAAATCTAATCCCTAGGGCTTTTTCTCATATTTGCTTTCATATCATCTGCATTCATATTTAATTGTCTTTCTTTTATTTTGTACTCTCAATCACCAACTGATCGATCGATTAAATAGAATTAAAATTACCTATTTTGGTACTTAGTGCTCAATCCTCGTGGGAACGATACTCTACTTACTTCTATATTACTTGATTACGATAGTGTACACTTGCACTATTTAATTGATCATCTGAACTCGTATCAGTGATAAAAAAAGTGATTGATAAAAAAAGTGAAAAACTTAAAGGTCATTAAAGTATGACTAAGTGCGTTAGAATGGTAACTGATGAGTGATGAGTGATGAGTGATGAGTGGACATAGTAGTAGGACTAGTATCCAAGGAGGGAAATCGGCAGGAAGGTAAGGTTAATTAAAAAAAAAACTAAATGGGCGGGTACGGGTAGCTCGAAGGTATACCCATAGCCCGCCCATTCAAGTCCTGTTATGGGTCCATTTTGGTCGAGCTCAAAATGACCTAATTACGATGGGTTGCAGGCGGGCTCATGGGTAACGGGCTCTCCCCTAATAATGATTATGTATATATATACAATTAAAAATTATGGGCACTTATTATACATTAAGGTGCTGGACCAACGTATCATGAGATAGATACAAAGACTTATTATTAGCGTTTCCTCAGTTAGAGCTTTTCTCTTTCCACAGTGAGTGTTCCAGTAAGGTCCTCTGAGAGGCCTATGCTAGTGTTGTTATTCGAATGATGCTAGTTCTCTTCTTTTTATTTCTTCTTTTCTTCTTGAACTTCTTCTTGTCCCAGTAAGTGAGTGTATCTCTGTGAGTGTGTGTGGGGTTTTCAGATCCTATTCGATGTTTGGAGGTATGGAGGTTAGTCTGGAGTGTAAGAATAAAAAGGCAAAGGAGGTGGTACTCAACTTGGATAAGGTTAAGAAGAAAGGAGGTGGAGCCTTGGTTGGTAAGCTCATGACGAGGAAACAGCTTAACAAATTGACTGTTATATATATGATTAAGAAGGGCCGGCAATTGGGTGAGAGGGTTGAGATTCATGATCTAGATAAGAATAACTCTATCTTCTTATTTAGGTTTGAACATGAGGAGGACTATAAACATGTTTTATTAGGAAGGCCTTGGTCAATTCAAGGCCACCTGCTTAATCTACAACCATAGGAGGAGTTCATAGTCTTAAAAGATGTTAATTTTTATACCTCACCTTTCTGGATCCACTTTCATAGTCTTCCTTTAGCTGCTTTTGATATAGAGAATGCTATAACTCTTGGAAATGCTATTGTGAAGGTGATGATGCTTGAAAAACCAGAAGTTGACGGTAAGCTCACTAGAAGTTTTATTCAGGTTCGTGTGTTGGTAGATCTTACAGAGCCATTAGTACCAAGGTTCTAGGATCCTCGAAAAGGTAAAGATCCGGCTTGGGTTACTGTATGTTACGAAAGACTTCAAAGCTTTTGCTCTAGTTGTGGCTATATTGGTCATGATAGCAAAACATGCAAGGAATCTGTGGATACAGAAGAGAACAAAGAAAGTGATCATAGGTTTGGAAGATGGATGAGCACTCCTGGCATCAAAACGTTAGATGGGAGCCTAAAGGTCTGTGAGACAATTGGGTTGAAGTAATGGCGAACAGGAAAACTCATCAAACTGCCGGAGCTACCTTTCAGTGATCGGTGGAGAAGGAAGTAAGTGATCATTTTGGAATCTCTAAATCACAGATGTTACAGGATTCCAATCCCGTGATTATCGGTAAGGAAATAATTACCTATAATAATAAAGTTATGGAAAATAAAAGACAAGATGTGGGATGTGAAAGTGGGAATCTTGACGATGATGAGTTGACTAGTCAAAAAAAGGAGGAGGAAACCTTGGTGTCCCACTTAAATGTTGATTTGAGTGTAGGACCTTCTACTGAGGTAGCCATGCAATTACCTCATATGAATGCACACATATCAAACCGATTAAGGAAGCCGATTTGTGGATTAACAAAGTCAGTTAGTGATAAGGCTCAAACACAGGTTCGTGAGTTAGGCTTATGCCTAATGTGTCAACTCCGTGAATTATCAAGCCCTCATCAATCTGACTTAACCAGTGATGATAAGCCAGAGTCAAAAGCGATAGTCCCTTTCAATAATCTTTCACCAGTGTCTTTAGTAGCTGTTGGCCTTAATGGGATTCATTTAAAGAGGGCTAGAGATGATGAGGTGTATTCTAGTGATCTGAAGAGAAGGAAGAAATTGACCTTTGTAGGAGAAACCGTTGTGCAACCTCCTTCTAAAGCTTGTATGGGACTGGTACAACTAGTAGGAAATCATGTCAGGCTATCAAACAAATGATTCGAAACCAAAAGTGTTTTGAACGACAGTAATGGATCTAGCTCTTCGCAATCCTTTTAGGCTTTTGTTTGACCTTCTTATAGCCACCTAAGGACTCAAATGATAACCAACCCTAAGTGTTTTGGAGTTATTTAAGAATTGAAATAGGTAATAACTTGTCGTCCTTAATTCTAATTTATAGGATTTAACATCTGCCCTTAGCGTAGGAAACTTGTGCCCGATCAAGAGCGAAAAGAATAAGGTAGTGACTCTTTCTCTTATATCATGTATAACGCTTTATATATATGTATGTTCATATCATTTATTGTGATGAATGTCACGAATGCGAAAGCTGCTGTGAATGTCACGTATTGTGACGAATGTCATGAATGTGAATGCTGCTGTAAATGCAGCTGTAAATGTCATGAATTGTGACGAATGTCACAAATGTGAATGCTATTGTGTGTAACACCCCAAATTTTATATTTATAAAAAATATATTATAATTAATTGAGAAATTCAATAAAATGGTGAATATTCATGAATTTGGATCTTGTGAATTTTGAAATATTCATATTCATAAGGAAATGGCCAAATTAATTCATGAAAGGAATTAAATTACAAAGGTGATAGAAAAATCCTAATTTTGCCAATTTAACCCAAGATTAATTATTTTCCAATTAATTGAAGCTAATTTCAATTAATCAAGGAAAATAAAAGAAAATGTATAAATTGAATATTCTTAATGGAATAAATCAAGAATTGTAGAATTAGAGGGACTTGGGTATAAATCAATTAAGGGGAATTATGAAATTCGTGAAATACATTTTTCCTTTCCTTCTCCTCCCTAATTTCAGAAAACACATAAAATTAAGGGGAATAAATTAATTTCATGAGCACATGTCCAAAATGCTACAAGAAAAGAATAATGATGACAATGGTAAGATGGGTATAACATGAAGTATGGACATGATGATCATGATAGGGTGATGGTAAGGGAGCAAGTAAGTCAAATTATGAGGAAGTATGACATAAAGTGAAGAGGTATGGTGAAAGCATGGAGGGAGGTATGATGCAAGACATGTGTTACTATCTCAACCCTCGATGAGATCAATGGTCAAGAGGCAAGAAGACTTAAATTAATAAAACACAACCTCTCCCCTTTCCATAAGCACATTTGGTCAAACCATAGAAGAGAGAGAGAGAGCTTGAGGCATTTTGAAGACTTAGAGAAAAGGAGGAAGAAGATTAAGTTAAAGTGGTTGTTGATTTAGTGATTTGGCTTCATATTCTTCTGTAACACTTCCTCTAAGGTTCTTTTCTTCATAGATACATGTGTTTAGCAAGTCAAGTCTCCAATGAAGAGAAGGAGTTAAGGTGCCAAGATTGGAAGCAAGAGGGTAACTTCATGAACTTGTTCTCTTGTGGTTGTTGTGTTGTTTCTTGAAATCTTTTCAAGTTTCATGGTTGGTTTGTGAGTTTGAAAAGCCATAATTCTAAGGGGTTATGCTGCCCAAATTTCCTTGAATCATGGTTAAGAAGTGTTTAAATGAATTAACAAAGGATTAGAAGTGGAAAAATACAAGTTTTAGAAACTAAAACACAAAACTCCATTTTCCTATTTTTGTGAAACTTTCTGCCAGAACTAGAACAGGGGTTAGGAGCTTGATTTTCATGAAAAAAATGTTTCCATTGGATTTAGTATGCAAAAATAGGTGGGGTTACAGTTGGTCACTTTTTCGGTAGGGGCCAGAAAAACATAATTACGAAAACACCATTAAAACTTGAAATATGGGCTATCAAGGGTATTTTCGTAATTTGATAGTGAATATGGTGATTTTGAGCCCGGAAATGAATTCCTTGGGTGAAAATAGGTCAAAACGGCTGGGCCAGGCTGTGGTCCTGGGGCTATTTTGGTAAATTTTCACCATAAACTCATATAACCACAAGAAACACTATAGAAGTGTCAGCTGTACGTTTGACGTTTTAGGACCAAGTAGAGAGCTTGAGGGATTGGCATGCAAATTGAGGCATGCTATTCAAAGATCAGGGAAGGACAATTAAGGTAGGGAACTTACCTCTCCTGTATGTATTTGATATTTGTGCTGGTGTATTGATGCATGTTATTTCTTTGCTTGATTATGTGAAACATATATGAATAATTGAAGCTTTGTTTTTGTTTATGCTATGGCCATACGTATGTTGTTTGAAACATTGAACACGCAGATATGTCATTGTGTAAGTATGAGTTATGTAATGCAAGCACGCCATGCATTAAGCACTTATCTTGCATGTATATTGGTATTGCTTTCCTACTGAGATTCCCTAGAATCTCACCCTTCCCTACCAACAATTTAGACAGGAGAAGACGAAACGTATGCTGAGAACAAAGAAAAGAACCGTATGAGGGGATTGCAGTAGTGGAACAAAGACGAGAAGATGTCTCTGTTTTACTGGGATGGATTTAGATACCCACGCAGCGTTGTGAGGCTACGTTAATTGTAATTGTCAAGTTCAAACCCTTATGGGGAATTTCCGTAATCGTGCATATAATATCAGTATATCTATGCTATTTCTGTGTTGCTCATTAAACTGCGTATCGTTTCCGCAAATACTCTAAAATAGGTGAAAATAAGATGAGGGTGCGACATTGTGAATGTGACGAATTGTGATGAATGTGACGAAAGTCACGAATGTGAATGCTGCTATGTATGCTGTTGTGAATGCTGCTTTGTGATGATTGCTTGCATTCTTTGTTAAATTATATATCATATGAGTAAAATGTTACTACTGAGATTCATATGAATCTCACTCTTTCCAATAATTAACCTACAATCAGGGCAAGCGGATCAAAGGAGAAGCAGGTAATCAAGGGAGGTTAGTGCTCACGGCTAGGAGATTAGAGTTTTGTGTTGGTAATCAACTTTTGAATGAATGTATATGATGTAAATATAAGTTCAATGTAGTAAAAGTGGACGTATTCACCATAGACTTGTGTATGGGTATGTAATCCCCGGTATGGGAACTAAGACGGGCGATTATGCCTTGTAAACCCTACTAGTTATTGAATATAACCCGAAAATCCGTTGGAAAATTTGGTTAAGTACTCTGATATTAATGAATGAAACAGTACCGAACAAGCTAAATAGATTCGAAAAGTGGAAGTGAGATCCCATTTAACAAGTTTTGAAAGGTTTGAAAACTCATTTTATCACAGGACCGAATTCTATCTTGTAGTCGGGACCTTTAATAAGTTTTAATTTATCCTTTGATCTCCAGTTTAACTTAATGACACGTTTTCGAACTATATTCACGGCTTTCAAGTAAGGGGGTTAAAATTTTACCCATAACTTTAAAATGCGTCATCAGAAAATTGTAAAGGCAATCACTGTGTGGAAGGGACTTTTTGATATACTAATTCAAGATGACAAAAGCGTTTCATGAGTTCTGTTTTTTTTTTTGCATCATTCGAGTTAGCTTCAAAGTAAAATGAGTGTTTTAAAAATGCATTTTTATTTTCACTTTTTATATGTATACTTGATTATAAAATTGACTTTAACATATCAGATTCCCATTTTTTTTAAACCCAACTTTAGATGGGGACCTTGGAAGTCAGTCCAAGTTCCGATGTAGTCAAATTAAGACTTGTGTATTTGAATAAATGCATATATAATTCAAATTAAGGAAGATGCATATATATGAATAAAGGCATCTAAACCAGCAACTTAAGACGAGAATAGTAACATGGCTAACTAATAATTATAAAATGGTTGGGATAACTTGGATGATTGTCAGCGTTAAACAACACACTAAAAACACTCAAGCACTAATACAACACACAGCCTATAAACTATCAGTACGTGCTAAAATCCTAACATGTTATGGTGTGACATAGCTATTTCGTCCACCAGCATAATCTATGACACCATAGTGAAGGAAACCTTGAAGCACGTCGTCCCTCAGCTCCTTAAGCAGTGGCCAAGGAGGATTGAAGAACACCCTTGTGCCATTGAAATAAGATGTTAGGATTGGTCCACTATGAACGTATTTGTAGCTTGCAGTAGCATACTGAATAACAACAAAGATACAATCCAAGTTTGCAACTGCCTCATGAGCATAAATGGTGACCTTGGCACATTCTCCAATCAAACAACATTTGAACGCCTTACTACCTTTGACAGGAAAGAAAATATATTACTGTAATTTGCCATTAACAACCCCGAGCTGATAAATACGTTATCAGGAAAATATAGTATCAGTACCTCATTGTCATCCGCCCCTGTTTGTCTTCAATCTCTAATATTACTTCCTTGCTAAATATGCCCTACTCATCCTTCAAGGGATTAAAGGTAAATGACTTCAAATAACCATATACATCTGCAGGTCAAACCAAATCAGACATAAAATATACGTGTTTGAAGAAAAAGGTCTCCATGATTGGAATCGAAATAGAATCGAACCTACTAACTCAGCCATCCTGTAGTCCGTTGCTGCATATTGATTAATCACTTCAAGATTGAAAGAGTGTTTTGGCATTGTCACCGGTAGCTGCTCTACAACACTTCTTGGAAGGAGTTTAAGGTAGTACTTTTCATGTATGCCTTGACCACATCATTCTACCAAGAAGTACGAAATCCTGTACGTTCTGTCTTTCTCCTAGAATAGAAACAAATTGAGGCAGGACAAACATGCTATCCATGACGATCATCATCCGAGTAAGCTTCACAGCAAAAAGAAAAAAAAAACAAACTACATACTATTCATGTCCCAAATAGCATAAAGTGAATGAAATAACCCTACTTCACTCATTTAGCATGACATACCCACTCATCAAAGACAATAATCTCATATGCCTCGAAAACTTTCACCGGACAATCATCTTAAGGGTGTGAAATGTGGCAATGTATGATCTCGCGATGAATTACTCGGTCAACTTTTACCATGATAATGCCACCCCATTCGCCTGGAGTAAGCTGGCGAGGCCTTATTGATTTCCCCCTTTTGCGCCCATGTCACAAGCGCCAAGATTTGGAGAGGTGAAAATGGAGTAGGAGAGAATACATTTTTTTTAATGACAAAACAGTGGCAGACGGATTTTGAAGAGGGATGAAGACGGAGTGTGGTAAAAAATAAAATGTTATAAAGTGATTTGAAATGAGCTCTAGACAGGAACGTGATGGAGAACGCAGATCTAGGGGAATAGTTTATTACATGGAGGGTGGTAGAAAATAACAAATGGGACCCCCTAGCGTGTCAACAAAAAGAGTATATATTGTAGCCTTGACTTAAAATGAAGCCGGAGATGTGATTTTGGAGCCATTGAATATCTACATGGATTGTGAACAGTGATCTGAGCGGAGAGTTTATGGGAAGGAAAAACTAGCGCCGGCTTTGGTGAATAGTTTTTTATTTGTTTTTGACGTCTCAGAGTTTAGTTAATGCCGTACGATGGAATGATTGAAAGCGTAAGCAATTTCAATAAAATGGGCATATACAGATATGGGGAAATCGTCCTAAAAGCATCCATCTAATCAATAATTTCATGTTGTGATTCCTCCGCCATTACCATGCCGATGGCCCTTTCAAGCTTCCTTGCTCCATCGATAATGGAAAAGTGAAGAACAGGTTGATACAGAGTCTCAATTGAGAACCAGAGGGCTCACTAGTCCTTGTCCCATTAAGGAGTGATGATATCTCTGTTTCATTCCCAAAAGCAAAGTAAGCCAGAGCACCAAATGCTTCAAATAGAAGAGAAATCACCGTCATATCCAAAAACTAATGAATCTTCCAAAATTCTGTGTCTTTAGCTTCTAATTCCAAAGGCAAAATCATTCCAATTCCTTTGAAAGCATAGACTGCTACACCAATGCCATAGAAAGGTACAGAAAAAATAGTAGGAGATATTGTTAGAATCAACTAATTCAGAAATAAGGGTATTATATGTCTTCTGAAAAACTTAATTTTATTTTGATTTAGGTTACAGTGAAATTCCAGAATCTTTTAGAATTATCTAAAATAAAATGTTTTCCAAAAGGTGTAAGTGACATTTTTTCATTTAAAAAATAATTAAAATATAAAGAGAAGACTGATGGAACCCACACCGAAAAAATGACGGAAGTTAAGTTACGTTAACGGCATTATTATAT
Source organism: Inga leiocalycina (assembly GCA_963242795.1). Taxonomy (NCBI): domain Eukaryota; kingdom Viridiplantae; phylum Streptophyta; class Magnoliopsida; order Fabales; family Fabaceae; genus Inga; species Inga leiocalycina. The sequence goes on from OY725322.1 coordinate 28,029,902, forward strand.
CTACTCCTAAATAAATTATTTATACTTACTTTTACCCCCAAAAATAATTAAGTTTTGTAGGTGCCCACAACGAGATTATTTATTGCTAAATTTGCTACTTCGTTGCAAAATTTATAAAGCGCCAGTGCCAAAAAAATTGTAAAACGTCCCCTCCATAATCAATAAAAAATCATAAAACCTAATTCCATTCCCCGAATAAATAAACGACACACCACTCAACGCCAGAGGAAACCTGCAAATCAATCGAGATTCTAGAATCCTCACTTTTGTCGCATGGTCATGTCCAGAAACGAGGAGGAAGATGCATCAGAGCTCAAATTTGGGCAGGGTATTTTGTTTCCTCATTCTTAATTTAAAGTTCGCCATCCAATAACTCACAAGGAACATGTAGTTTCCATCCATTATTTTGAATTAATTCACCCGTACCAATTGTTTGATCAAGACTCTGTCTGACATATTCATTTTTTTGTTTTTTTGGACAACTGACATATTCATATTGAAAGCACAATCCTTTCGTTGTGTGTATTTCATTTTTCTAGATTACAGATTAATGGTGGGGCCTCAGGCATGTGTCTCTTTTTCATTGTTTATTTAATTAATATCCCCAAGCTTTTCCTGGTTACTTTTGATAGAGGCTAGGCACTCGAATTCTTTCTTCATTAATACTATTTGGCAAAAGAAAAACTAAAATTATAGATGGGATTATCTCCTGATTTAGGGAATTAAGGTTTGAGCCAAAAAACAAAAAGATCAAGGGAATTAAGGTCATTGTGGCCAAGTTTCGGGATGGAAATATGCACGAGGGACCCCATTATTGTACTAATTTGGTTCTTTTGTTATGAGCCCCTCACTTCTCAGTAAACATGTACTTTTCAAACACAGTGAAGAGTTTGAAGACACACAAAATTTCCTACAACTAAGAGGAAACTATCATGTTTAACTTTTAGTCTTGTGATGATGTGACTTTAACTTCACGCATTAGCTATAACTAAAGCGAACTCTATCTATTTGCATGAAGCCCAAAATGAACCACTTTTGTACTAGGGAGTATTAGTTTTTGGAGAATGATTTTTATAATTTACGAGATAAATATGTGATAGGAGTGTTGTCTTGACTTACGGAAAAAGATTTCTGAAATCACAGTTTTTGTGGTTTTCAAACACTTACTTAATAGTTTAGTTTTGAGAAAATTACATGGAAAACGCACCTCAATCATTATTCTTACAAGTAACTAGCACTAAAGCATGTTAGGTTACATACAGATGGTGCCTGTATATAGTTTGATTTATTGGAGGCTACAGATGCCTTTGTCTTTTGTTGAACAGCTCAATATGGATTTTTTTTTTTTCCAGCTCATAGAACATAGCCCTCAATTGTTGGTTGCTTCTTCTTTCACCTCAAGGCACAACTTGAGTAATTAAAGAACCTTCACTGTTTCCATTTCGAAATAAATATGCTGTATAAAGGAGGACAATATGGAAGCATCCTAAAACAACCAAAAGTAAACAAAGCTATATGAACAGATACACTCGAGCTCTATGAGATGAATTTACACTGCTAGTTGATCTGACAATCCTTTCTTCTACTGAAGCATCTAAGATGAATATCTACTTTTGTTGTTTGGACAACCAGTTAGATAGTTTTACCAAAAGTGATTGACATTTAGTTAGGTTTTCTGTGAGTCTGCATTGCTCCGTTTAGTTGCTTTCTTGTCCATTCTTGGTGAAGCTATTAAGTTTGTCTTGATGTTGCACCTTTCAGATTTTGAGAAGGCCAAATGTTTAATGAACTGTGAGGTTGCCCTTCTCTTAGAGCACAAATTGGAGCAGTACAAACAAATGTCCAATGATTCAAATAATCATACTCCCCAGTGAGTAACTGACACCATCATATACAATGAAATTCAGCTGAAGATTTTTGAGTTAATTCTATGTTACAAACTGATAATCAATAAACATTCATACTTGCGATCTTTTCTTGGTATCTTTTGTAGATATTGCTTTGTTCTAAAGAAACCATTATTTTTTCTACTTTACAAGAGTGTTTGAGAAGTCTCTGCAGTATGTCAAACGCTTCCGCCGCTTCAGTAATCAAGATGCTGTGAAGCAAGTTCGAGAGTATCCCTCGTTGTTATTTATTTGACACAGCATATACTTCATTTGAGTTTATTTTTATTTGTTTGAACCTTAACTAGAATTCAGAGTTCTGAGTAGATATCAGCTCGCTGAGTATGAGGTACAAAACAATTTACTATCAAAAAAGAGTTCCTAGAGAGGAATTTATAACAACTGTGTTTGCTCTTTTGTGATGTAGCTTGCTCTGCTTGGGAATTTATGCCCTGAAACTGTGGATGAAGCTATAAGTGTAATTCCAACTCTTAAGGTTTGTCCCCTTTAATATTTTTAGAAGTCTAATTTATAACATACTTGATGCACAAGGTAGCTGTACGACATTAAACAACTTGTCATCTAGTTTGTGAAATTTTAGTCTGGATGCTTTGCCCATTTACTAAGACATCTAATCTAATTTTTAAATGATATGAACAGTCACATTTTATAAAACGAGACACTCTGATGAATAAATTTTGACAAATTATAGAATATTTCTTTTTGGGGGTAAATTGTATTTTCTTTTTAATACAACAGAAATAATAGGGTAAATTATACTTCCTTTATCTCCCAAGTGTCCTAATGGTTATAAAGTTTTCATTATGAATGAAATTAAAGTTTTGTAAGGAAATTGCAAAAAATAGAAATAATTGCTTTTTTTATTTGGACAATTTAAATCCCCTCCCTGACCACACATGACACACCCATCACACTGCTATTTTGGCCATGGCCATAGAACCCACAATCTCCTCTATGAGAGGTGTGGGGTGTCATTTAAGCTATAAGTTCTTGACAAACATTGATTTTATTTAGGGGAAAAATTTAGAAAAGATATTGTACTTCTATCTCAAAATTGAGATTTTATTAGCTGAGCAAGGGATTTTGTCCTTGGCCCCCTTCCTGTCTCTTCCTTTGAACCTATATTTGTTCACTTCTCCCTCGTAGATCTTGAAAAAAAAAAATCTAAATAAGTGGTTATATGCTGAAAGCGGTCAAATAACTGTAAAGACAAGAATTACAGTTTTTGGCCCACTCATTTTGCAAAGCTGAGATAAGGACTGTCCTGATTGTCTTTAGATGAATTTGATTGGGGCCCCTTTTTTAAAAAAAGAATCATATCTGGGCCGAATATTGGGCTTGTGGCTTGTTTCTCTTTTCCTGGGTTTAAGATAGCAAATAGTACAAAAAAATGGAGAAAAAGATTGAGGGGAATAAATCCATTGGACTTGCTTCTGGGCTGCTGATTGGATGGGGCTGGAGAACTAGTAAGGCTGTGTGTGTAATTTGTACAACAGGGTGACAGATTTTTTATACCAAAAAGGAAATAGTTGATGACAAATAATAAGAAAAGTGGGGATTAGGTTTTATGTTGTGATCCAAAAAAAAGAAGATAAAGCACTTAATAATTTTATGTTTCCCCTCCATTTTTACTTGTGGTTTACTTATTTTCACAAAAGATGATTGTGATTGCAGGCTAAAGGTCGCCTTGATATGGATTCAATTGAAAAATTGCTGAATGATCTATTAATGATCAAGAAGTTTGAGTGATATTTTTACTTCTTTTCATAAAGATGATTGTGATTGCAAGCTAAGGGTCGTTTTGATATATATTCAAATGAGAAATTGTTGAATGGTCTTTTAATGATCAAGAACTTTGAGTGACATTTTTCCTTCTTTTCATAAAGATGATTGTGATTGCTGGATAATGGTCGCTTTGATACATATTCAATTGAGAAATTGTTAAATGATTTTTTAATGATCAAGAAGTTTAAGTGACATTTTTGCTTTTCTCCGCAAAGATGATTGTAATTGCAAGCTAAAGGTTGCGTTGATACAGATTTAATTGAGAAATTGTTAATGATCTTTTAATGATCAAGAAGTTTGAGTGACAATTTTTTCTCTCTCTTCCTCCTCTATTAGTTTTATATTGTCATTTAGGTTTGATATTAAACATGTCAAGGTTTTTTCCTTCCCTCTTTCAATTGATAATTTTTTATATTTCATAATAAATAAATAACAATGATTTAATTTTTATTTAGAGATAAAAAATTAAAATTACTCCTTTAATGCATTTACAAATTTTTTTTATTTATAGTTGTAATTTCAATCATTTGAAAATTTATCATAAATAGATTGTGTCTAACACTCGTGTGTCTAATACTCCTTGAACAATAACCAAGTAAGGAGATATGAAGAAATTAAGAAAAATGATTAGAGTGTTTTAGAAAAAAAAAAATATTAACTAATTTAACTAATTTCTATAATCTAATTAAATTAGCTAAATGGGTCTTACATTAAGGACACAGTATATTTTTTGGACCCTTGTATGATTCTATTGGATGCAATTCTATGATGTATGAAGCCATTATTTTTTAATGGCTTGCTATTTATTTTGCTAAATGAGGTTGGTAACTTAATTTGTGTTTAACCACAAATTTTTGTATAAGAGCTTCAACTACCTATTTTGCTACTCCATTAATATTTTAGCGCGAACAAAAAATTTTTAAATTACACGAGTCACCCTCTCTTATCTCTTATGTGATTAGTAATGCTTATATATTTAGATTGAAATATTCTGAGGGAAGACGTACTTCAATTCTATTCTGGGAATTAGTAACAGAAATTTAACAATACATGTATAAACAATCTTCAGTACGCTTCAAACCTTGCTTTACTAAAGCAATTGAGTCATTTGAGTATACCAAATAGATGCAGAGTGAAAGGAATTGAACGAAGATTAAGCCACAGCTTACTTTGATCAGCATCATGATAAAGCATTTGAATCCCAAGAATTTTGGGAGTATGATATAAATATACCATAGCTAATACCAAAATGATTTTTGACATAATCAAGAGCTGGAACCAGCAAATTCAATTTGCAAGAACTGAAAATGTTTAGTACAAAAATTGTGACTCAGACCTAAGTCAGCTATTTCTACATGAACAAACTTAGTGTCAATAACTACTCTACACTCAACTACATTCTCTTGATCAAGGAAAAGATAACATTTCTCATATAAACCTTCCTTTGGTGCAAGATTCATTAAGCAGGATTTAGAAGCAGATACCTTGTAATTGTAATTACTAACAATAAATCCTTGTGAATCAGTGGCCATCAATACGAGACGGTGTCGTCGACCGAGAAGCTCTGAGACATATCTCATGTCTCCTACAGCAAGAGCCTGCCGAACACGAGTAGATGAAACCTGTCCTCTCTCTTTGGGGTTGCTGGTACTTAAAGTTGCAGGGTACTGATTCTTATCCATAACAGACTTTATTATGTAAGCTTCCATACCATATTCTTCACACAGCTTTACCAACTCTAATGCATCCCCAGCAGCCTTATACCCAAATCGGTAGTTCTCACCTGCCACAAGCTCCATTACAGGTGTCTATCTAAGTTTCATAAAGTAGATATCCAATATAACACTGCCAAAACTGCACCTTACCACAAAGCCATAGCTTCATTTAAATCTGAAGTGTACCATCAATATAAGTAGAGGATAGATTGTGTTAAAGTTACTTGAACGGACTCTAGATTTAACTAGTACTTTCTCTTGTAAGTCCTGCTGTGACTTTCTCATTACTTCTCTCAACAGAGAAATCTTATTGGGAAAAAAAGAGAGAACAATTACCACTTATTGGAGTAGTGGACTTTCCCTATACTACAAGAAATGATATGTGTATGTAACCACATCAAAATGCAAGAGAATGGAGTTAGGTAAATTAAATAGAACATAGTGGAAATGTAATTTACCCGCAACCACTCCACGCACTCTAAGCTCATTTGATAACTTCTCAACAAATTCACGAGGACTGAAATGTCTCACTCTTGAAAACTCAACCTGGAACTCTTTTGGGACCGTGTTACAACAAGAAGGAGCCCAAGAAGAAAGCACTCGCTTCCGGTCACATTTGGCAACTATAGGAGCCCTGTTTAGGAAGGAACAATATTCTCTCTTATTTTAATCACAACGTATTTACTTATTACAATAAAATCTAAAATGCTACCATAGCCAACGAGAATAAAGGAAGCTGCTCTTTAGAAAGGAGGACTTTAAATCACTAACGGCTTGTTTGGTGTGAGGGATTTGAAGGGAAAGGGATGAGAGGGAAAGTTTTTATAATTTGAATTTAAAATTGGAGAAATGGGGTTATAAAGTTTTAATAAAGGGAAGATGAAAAATAAAAAAGTAAGAAAAATTAATTAAAAAATCTTAACCCCACTTCTTTAATTTTTTGAAATCTAACTCAAAAAAAGTTTCCCTCTGCTCGCTTTCCTTCCCCTCCCCTCATACCAAACAGCCCCTAAAAGAATTGTGCCCAAGTGCTATTCATCAAAACTGAAACATATCATAAGCCAAATTATATATCTTTCATATAAAATCACCTGCAAACAAACATAATTTCTTGAGAATGTTCTTAGTTAATTATATAGCTATTCTCATAAGTTTCCCCAAATGAATAAAAAAATACCATTGCTATTGCATTGTTACTTAGTACATGTGCAAGTTATTGCCAAGGTAGCCCAAGATAGGGGTTTATGATGCTAGTTAGAGGGAATAGATGTTTTGCAGTTTGCACCATAACCAATTTGATAAAATCATTCAAACATCTATCAATTTAGTCTCCAACGCTGGAAGATAACTTCAGTCGAATAAAAAAATTTTATCCTTCAATATGAAAAGATCAGGAACCAAACTCGTTCAACAAGTACCCAATTATGGACCACAATAGCAGTCTCATCTGGGATTAGGTTACAATGTAAAGAACTCCCATAAACTTTGAGTCATCTGCACAGAACCCCTTTCATCTTTAAAAACTGAGGATGAACTCCCTTAAACTTTCATTTGTGTGAATATAAACACCCTTATATTAATAACTCTTTTCAATCATAAACAGAAAAGTGTCATATCTGACATAATAAAATTATGCAGTATCTGACTTGGAAATATGGACATTTTTAGATATTTTTATGATAATGAAATGCGTTTTAGTAGGGAACCCGTTCTTCTTCTTGTTTTTTTTTTATGGACTCTTATGCAGCTTGAATGAATATTATAAAAATTTTAATATTCCCTTGCCAGATGCCACATGGTTTTATTAGTACTGAAGTAGCACTTTTCTAATGATTCAACGGAGTTATTAACAAAATGATGATATACGCATACAGATGAAAGTTCAAGGGAGTTCATTATCAAGATTTCAAGGTGAAGGGAATTCTATGCAGATGACTCCCAAGTTGAGGGTAGTTGTTTATATCTTCCGATTTTCAAATGCAACTGGAACAAACAATCATATATTTCTTTCTTCTTCTTCTTTTTTTTTTGCCAAATAAACAATCATATATTTCAAGTTATATAAACTGATAAAAGAAACCTTTAAACTGAATTGACAGAATGATGTACTGGATCATACCTTTGTTCCCAGCCAAGTACATTGGCCATTCCAGAAAATGATAAAAGAAATGGAGGCCCAGCCTTTGACGCTTGAATGGCAAGCTCCCGATGACCAATGTGCAAGGCATCAAACTTCCCCAATGCTACAACTCCTCCTGGAAATGATCATATGATAGATTCATAAATATCTTATCCAAATAGTCATACAGTCAATAGACGGGCCGGAGGAGGGAAATAACATTTGCATATAACTGTAACTTCAGATTCCAGCTATTCTCAAAATGAGTAATGTAGCCACCCTAAATCAGGTACAACCAAAAGTACTCATCTAATGGACAATCACAATGGGCCAGAGGACTTTTATTTGAACAAAATAGTCACAAGCATGATAGTTTTATGAAGTTAACTAACTCAAAATTTGGTTGTAGAGAGAAACAAAAGGTAAGAAAAAGGTTTAAGCAGAGGACCCAACTACAAGGGCCATTTCAGTAGATCATAGTCCTTCGATCAACATTAAAAGTACAGAGAATGTTCAATCAAGTCAATAAGCACAGATCATTACACCCAATATTAAGTTTGTGTGTCCACCCTCACATCTCTTCTTTTTTGAATCAAAATACAGTAAGTTAAATAAAAATGGAAATTCAAAACACAAGGCTAGGTCAAATTTGTTTTAGCTAACAAATGAATAGGCTTGTTACAACAAGTCTATCTACGTAACTGACTCCACATAGTAAAATAAGGCTTGTTGTTCTTGCAACTAGTCAATAGCCACTACAGTAGGCATATAATGGCTTAAGCTTAGAATACGAAAGTTTAACTGAGCCATCTATTATTGCTAAGCCATAATTTCAGAATCTAACCAACAAAAGCGGAATAAATTATTTACTCTTTCGTATGTATCAATACAGATTGCAAAGGTTATCACAGAAAAGATTCCCTAAAATTGAGGTAATTATGATAATTTTGAAAATTATCATGATATAAATCATTATACTGAAACAAAAGCAAAGAAGGTATTTAAATATTTCCACAATAGTACAATGTTTAAAAGTGAGTAGATAGAAAGAATAGCCACTAATTATTGGTAATATGAAGAAAAAACAACAGCACTAAAAGCCAGCATCTGAAGATTTTGTTCCATACTGTTTTTTTTCTTCTGCCTACAAATCATGAGGTGACTGCGGGCTCCTATAAAAAACATTATGCAAACCTAACTACAGTTGCAGCAATTGTTATTCATATCCTTAATATGATTGAAAGCCAAAATATTGTTCAATCACAGAAAATACAAGGGGAATCCAACCACATTCAAAGTAAATCAGCAGAATTCAAGCACAAGCCATCTATCAAAGCCAAAACAGAAAAAAAAAGAGAATGACAGAAGCAAAAACACAGCAACACATAAAACTCCCAAGCTTTAAAGAGATTGGGATCTCTCCCACATTCACTGTCAAATTCTCCTTACACCCCTCCCCCCAACCAAAAAAAAAAAAACGAATATATTTATAAACACTGCCACACATGGCTAGCTATTCCCCTGCAATTTCCTTTCTTCCTTCCCCTTGACATTTGAAAATGTGTCATGACACCATTTGTTAATTCACTTCCCACAGACCTGTCTTCCTTTATATATTCTTTCTTCAGGCATAGGCCTGTTATAGTCATAATACCACCAAATACTCGCCAGATACTTGTATGAATTCTTATAACCAGAGTGGGCCCTATGCATGTACCAGAATTTGAGATAAGTTGCATTGCTCGTGAATAATAATATGGCTTCCTACAACTTTCATAGATATATTGACATTGACATTGATTAAAGTCCAAATACAATGATCAGCTTTCTTCTTTAAAGGACACAGTGAACATTGGAAACTTTTCTTGCTTTAATGGGAGATTTACCTACTATACTCAACTAAAAGAAGCATCCACAAAATTGCAATCTTTTATCCTACATAAAGTACTGTCTATGAAAATTTCAGGGTTCAATGTTTCAAAGAAGCTAGAAGGTCTTGGGGAGTTTGTTTTTTTCCCTCATGACATAATGAGCTATTGTTTCATCAAATTGATAATCCTAGCTACATTAAGCAAAAGCAGTTTCCTAATAAGGAATAGATAAACTTCTGATATTCTCAACAAGAGGAAGATAATCAAATACTAAGAAAATTGAGCATACAGGCAAGCTTGCAAGCATGCAGCTATGGATTCTGCATGCCTTTCTTTGCACCCCTACAGCACTTATGTAGCCAAAGTGGCCATCAATTGAAAATCCTAAAAAGATGCAACAAAACATAAACTAAATTAAGATACAGAAGGGCAATGGAATGCTTTCTTGTAACAGCAAGTCACAACCCTAAAAAATCAAGGTAATGAAACCCGGACCAGTCACTGAACCGACCACGGTACTGGGTCAAGGATCCGTGAGTCAGATCGGAATCAAACCGGAGCTAACCCAAGATTAAACTAGTGAAAAATTGAAGATTTTAGGATTATTAATATGAAATTCTAAAGAATTTTTTTTTAAAAAATCGATTTAAAAAAAATTGACCTGGACCTGTCTACCAGCCGATTGGCCGGTTTCCAGTTTGGACCGGGTCTAAAAACCTAGCAAAAAACCAATTTAAGTCCATCATCAAACACAAGTTTCTAGGAACAGCATGTTCTTCCATCCAGAAAATATGGGGGGAAATTCAGAAAACAACTTAGTAATTTAGGAGGGTGTACATGTGGGGAGAGATGGCAAAAGAGGAATATAGTGAAAGTGACTAAAAACCTGCTATTGGTGATAATCCATCGGAGATAATCTCTTGATCATCCTCTTGTTGGCTTTGCAAAAAACAACGAAATCAGAATATTGATCAAAAAGGAAAAAATGAAAGGATAAAATGCAATACAAATCAAAAGGAAAAATATCAGTGAACAAATAAATATTGATTACTTGATCAATAATCAGATAGCTCATGCGCAACAATTTAAACCTCAGGTATGAGCAGCCACATATGCAAAAGCGTAATACAAATAACCTCTCTCAAATTTACACGAGCAACATGGGGCTTTAAACTACTGGGATACAAGAACAGTTCCCCCTTGAAGATAGATAGCAGGTGAATAATTGTTGTTTATAACTGTATTGGACATAATTGGAGCCCAAGAGTAATTCTTCCTGATTAATTGCAAAATGTAACTTTTCCTTTATCAGAAAAGGGTGCACTGTTCATCCAGCGAACTTTAAACTACTGTTAGTACCAAGAGAAGTTTTAAAAAATGGTTTTGCCAATGTCTGGAAGTATCAGACAACTATGCCATTAGCTGTCTTTTCAGAGCGCTTCGCACAATTTCTTTTCTTTTCTTTTTTTAAAGGCTGAAGTTCCTGTGAGGATGCTTAATCTAAGAGCAGTAAGTAATGACACGTATATCAGTTGGAGTACAAGAAACCACCATTAATGCCATGTGTAAGAACTCATTCCTCCCTGTGTCTTTCTTTCAGTTCAAAACCTCTGCTGCACATGCATTCTGAAATTCATTTCAACACTTTTCCCTCGGAATTTCCATCGTCTTTTACTAAGTACAACCTTAGTTAGAAAGTAACACCCACACAAGGAATTAATAGGCCAATTATGAAACACCCATCTCAGGAGAGAGTGAACAAAAGTAGAAGGAAGGGCCTTTGTTAATGGTGTCCTGAAAGGTACGCACCTGACCATGGGCAAACAGTCTTTGCTGTGATTAGGTGCATTTGGTTTGAAAGGAATGCTAAAAACTTCAATAATGCTTTAGCAACTCTAAATGCCTATAGTTATGGTAAAGGAATGAACTTGTATTTCTTGCTTCACTTCATTGTGTTTTTTGAATCTGATATGATATCATAATAATCACAAAAGGTTAGTTAGGTTAGTTGAGATATTAGTCTGTTATGGGGAATACGGCAGTTAATACAATGTATATAAATAAGGCGTAGGGATTAATGTGTTGCGTGTGTATTGTGATGATAATAATGGATTGAATCCTATTCTCTCTTCCTCTTCTCCCCTTCTCTCTCTCTCTCTCTGTTCTCTCTTACTCTCTGTCTCCTCTATTTCCCCTCTTTCTCTCTCCTATCCCAATTACAATCTTACAACAGAATCTCTATGAATATGAGTAGGGATTAAAGGACTTTGACACTTTCTAAAGTTTATGTGTTTTCTTCCCGTCTCAACCCCAAAAAAAAAAAACAAAAACAAAAGAAACTATTCTCTCATCTTTTTCTGGGTTTTTTATAGAAGAAGGTTGTCCCATACTCTCTTGTATTCCCTTCATATCTAACGAAGCTTGTTTCTCTACCAACCAAAAACAAAAGAAAGAAAGATTGACGATCAGGGAAGTTGGTGCTGGATCAAAGCCTGCTTGCGAGTTACATTCTGCTAATGTTAAGTGAAAAGAAGTAACAAGACTCTCACAAATTTTTATTCATTAGAAGTCAGAGTTGTTCATCTCACAAAAGAGTGAATGCGGTCATAAGCAGTCATGAATAAGGAAATAGCACAAGTCACTTGAAAGTTGAAAGTTGTTGCATCTGAGTTTTCATCGATTAATTGATGGTTGCTAGGAACTCTATTCACATGTACCAGGTTCATACCAAATTTCAAAAAATTAAGAAAAAAATAAATCCCGACTTCTTTTCCTTTATAACAACAAACAGACTTCAAAGAAGAGCATAACCTTGTCTATCAAAAAAAAAAAAGAAGAGCATAACCCAAAAAAATGATCATAAGGAAGAAAGAACCTGAAAGAGTCAAAAACAGGAATTTCTCGAGGAGGCTCAGATGGGATGCTGGCATAACACCACGACGACGACGACGAAGAAGACAGTCTGGCTTGCTCTTCAATACATGGCCAACAAGGATTCAGAGGCGATGGAAACGAAAGCTGAACAATTTGGGAACTGTAATAACGATATCTACAGCTTAAGTGCGAATGGAGGTCGCATTGTCGGAGATGATGCGAAATGCGAGAGCCACCACTAAGCAACATTGGAGGCTCTCTGCTTCACCCAACTTTTGTTGTGTTCAGAACCTCTGAAAGTCTGAATTCTGAATTGTTCAGCTTGACCCAACTTCTCGATTTCGCCACTTCTTCGTGTGTTCCCACTTCCCCGAACTAAAAACCTCAAAACTCGAAAGCTTTGCGTTTTTGCGTCTCAAGATGCCATGTCATTTTGCTGGGAATAATTTATGCAAAATTACATTTAAGTCCATGTAACCACTTCTTCACTTCTTCGTGGCTGTCGACCGTTTTCGGTCAGATATACAACTCAAACTACCAAACCAGCACATTTACAAGTAAATTTTCTTAAATTTACCTGCAAATCTCTAACAAAAGTCATACTTTAATATTTATAAGTCAGTATCTTAGATTCAGAAATAAATTTATATAATTTTTGTATTGGTTCTTCAAATTTTACGAATTGATTTATAAAATTGGGTTAAAATCTAATTTTATTCTAAAAGTTGTCAATTCAAAATAGCATTATCTCACAAGTTTTTTTCCCTTTGGGTTTAAATGTCACCTCGTAGATGTCAAAAGTAGTGTAATGTTACTTTGGGTCTAAAAGTAATGCTAATGGAAATTAATAAGTGTTTGGAAAATTATGAAATTGTGGTTTCAGAAATCATTTTTCATAAGTTGAGATAAAACTCTTCTCATATATTTATCTCATAAATTGTAAAATTTATTCTCTAAAAGTTAATTCAAACGTACACATAACTTGTAACCTTAATTGTATGAATATTTTTAGAATGGAATGGAATGTGGAAGGTGTTTAACGCTTCTGAGACTATCTAGCCCATTATTTTGAATGGCTTGTTATTGTTGCATTATATTAAAAAAATGCATATAGCCAGCAAACTGTTAATTGATATGGTAAGCGATGTAAGAGGAAAATATAAGTTCAAATCTTGTAAAACACATTTATTAGGAAAGACAAATCCCTTTGCATTTTTAAATCTTAAAAGGAGAACCCTTAATCAAATAAAAAAAACATACATGTGATGTGTGAGGATATTTTAGTAAATTGAATAAAATATAGTTTTAATTTTTTTTAAAAAAATACGTGATTGTTGAAATAATAATTTAACGTGTAAGTGTGTGTTTGTGTCAGCGTTTTGAACAGTTAAAACGCACTTATTAAGCAAGCCGAGAAAAAACTCCTCTCACATACTTACCTCGTATACCGTAAATCACGAATTATAAGCACGTTTTGGACAAAAATAAGCCATTCCAAACGCACACTAAATGGGTTAAAAAAATGAGACTAATATATTCAAAATACAATTTTAAAATCATGTTTTTGTTTTTGTTCATTAACTGTAACATATATGACAATTTCAATATCGTGACCAAAAAGAAACTTTTTTTTTTATCAAATTGTTATTTTCTCTTAGGGGAATAAAGTCACCTAACCCACGACCAACAATGACGAGACCTACTAATAATTAATTAAATTAACAAACGATGAAGTAATTTCAAAAATATAGTTTTAATTTTTTTTAAAAAAATACGTGATTGTTGAAATAATAATTTAACGTGTAAATGGGTTAAAAAAATGAGACTAATATATTCAAAATACAATTTTAAAATCATGTTTTTGTTTTTGTTCTTGTTCATTAACTGTAACATATATGACAATTTCAATATCGTGACCAAAAAGAAACTTTTTTTTTTATCAAATTGTTATTTTCTCTTAGGGGAATAAAGTCACCTAACCCACGACCAACAATGACGAGACCTACTAATAATTAATTAAATTAACAAACGATGAAGTAATTTCAATAGATAATAAATAGGGAAAAAAGCAAAAAAAAAATACCATTTGAATTTTACAATCCCAAATTAGTCTTATTACTGATAAAAATATGTATTAACTACAAAATATAGGCTATATAACAATTAACAATTCATTTTAATAGGAAATCAATGAGTTAGAATTTTGAAGTTCAGACTATATTTTTGGGTGCATAATGGAAAAATAATAATAATAATAATAAACACTGCAAATAGGCGGGGGAAAAAAAACAGTGCAACCAGTAACCAATAATCAACTTTCAAATTTAGGGAGATGGGGCTTCAGGGCCCAAAGAATCTGATATATCCACAAGGGCTTCGATTTCAGATAGGCTCCGAATTAGTATGGGGACCTAGTTCTACTTCCATGTTGGCCCACGCTTACCTCATCAATATCTTACATTTGCTCCCTTTCGGGCCAGAACAAATTTTCTTAGGGAAAAAAAAAAGAGATTTTGATCTATTAATTTAAACAATCAACATTAAATCTTATTTATTTATCATATGTGATGATCTTATAAAAAAAAATTTATCATATGTGATGAAAGTGGCGGGAAATATTTTTATATTAAATATACTCATGCAAGGTAGCGACATAATGTCATTAATTTAACATAAAAGGTCTTGTCAATTTAGCCATTATTGCTGGTGATGGGATGTTTTTAGAATTGGGAATCAAGGCCGGGCAGTTTTACAGGGCTGGTCTTTGACCGGTCAGGGTCTTTAAGGTCCGGGGTAAGAAAAATGTTATTTTTTGAAACCTGGCCTGAAAACATAAGGGTCAGGGTGACCCACAGGGCCTGAAAATATTTTCACAACATTGAATAAATTTTATTTTTTTCAGATTGTTTTAAAAAAGTTACAACAATGGAATTCCTAATTTAACATATAAGTGTTGTCAAAATTATAGTATAAACGGTATGCATCATACAACAAACAAACATAGTCATTAAGTCATAATCAGAGGTAAACTATTATCTATATATCACAATTACAAATAATTAATGAGAAGACTTAACAAAATTAAAACTACGTCTTATAAATATGTTTTGAAAAATGTAAGTAGTCAATAAAATAAACAACACAAGATATAAATAAAACAATCACAAGAAAATAAGTCAAAAAATACAAAATTGGTAAGAATACTTATGAAATAAGAAATATTTTTTATAAGTTTTTAATTTATAGGATTATTAATACAAGATATTCTTATAAAACTTAATTCTAGAAAAGTTAATATCAACTAAATATTTGCAACATCATTAATAAAATATAAAAAATCAATAATAATATTATCATATAAATAATTTAAAAAATAAAAAAAAACATAAGGGCCTAAAGGGCCGGCCTGTGGCCATACAAAGCCAGCCTTTTTAGGCCCTCAGCCCTACAGGGCTAGCCCTTTTAGGCTCGCTTTCATTTTTGAGACAAAAATCTGAGACCCGGCCTTTATAAATTCAGGGCCTAAAAGGGCCAGCTTGACGGGCTCAGCCCGTTTTCCCGCCTCTAGCTGTTTTGGGTTTTGTTTAGATGATACATATATATGTGTGTGTGTAGACACACACTCATATTTCCCTCAATGGAATAATAATTTTTAAATCATTTTAGAACAGCATGAGATAGTCATTTAAAAAAAATAGTAACACTGGGTAATGGGGTTTATATAAAAACACACCGACAATTACTCAGTAATTTACAACTACATGATACAAATCACTGGCAATAACCAAGTGAAGGGTCTTTTTCATCATTTCAACTTAAGATCAAACCTGCAAATCGGACAGGTTTATGATATTCTTTTTTGCCAGTCTGTTTGGATTAACGGTAGAATTTACTTTTCCAACATAATTTATAGTGGACAAAATATATATGTGAAAGGAATTTTATCTCGATTTATGTGAACATGTTTCCTAAATGCTAACTCAATCAGGCCATTATTTCCTCATTTGTTTTGCTAATTCAGCATCTTGAGTAATTTTAATAGAGTAATTGCGGTAGAAGACTCTAAAATACCTCTCAATCACTGTAACTAGATGATTTGAAGGAGTGATCTATAAGGTTCTTGATCTAAAATAGAGACAATTGAAAATACAGAGATTACGGTTAGAAGAAAGGATGTCAAACAATCTTGTGAATTGTGCGCGCGCACAATGACAGTTAATGAAAATAGACGTCTCTATTCACTGGGAAGTGAATGTGATTTATTTTTTCTTAATACAACACTCTCATCTAATTGATGAAGAGGGGCAAAGGTGTAGATTTAAGTATTTAACAATGAACTATTTCGTTATGAGCAACTAACACAATTAATTTTTGTTAGATGTAAAAGTAGACATAAAAAAATTTTAAGGTAACATATATAACAACGCCGTTAACTTAACTTTTGTTACTTTTTGTATTGTGGGACCCATCAGACTTCTCACTTTCTATTATTTTAATATATTTTTAGAATGTCGAAGGCACAAATTTAGCAATAAATTATTTTCCTATGAGCATCCAACACAATTATCTTTTGTTGTGGCCCAAAAGTAGACATAAACATTTTCTGTCTTATAAATGCTCATATTTATCTTATAAAAAATTCCTTTATTTGTCTTTTTAATGACCAACATTTTTTAACTCCCTAGATTCTTTTAAATTCCCTTATTTATTTTTTGAATGCTCTTATTTCTTTTGTTAATAGCCAAAATGTTCTTATTAACTATTTGATTTTCTTTGAATCTTTTATTTGTCTTGTAAATGTCTTTATTTTTCTTGTAAATGCTCATATTTGTCTTATAAATGTTCTTATGAAAAAAAAATTAAAGGTGTTATTGTCTTTCTAAAATGACACATATTTCTAAAAATATATTAAACTAATAGAGAGTAATAAAACTAATGAGACTCACTGTGCAAAATGCAAGGTTCATGAACCCGGACTGGGCATTGAATGGGTCAAGATACTGAGTTAAGGGTCAGTGGGTCAGATTGAAGTCAAACCGGAGCTAAACCAGGGCCAAACCGGTAAAAAATTAAAAATTTTAGGCTTATTGATATGAAATTCTAAAGAAAATCTAATTTTTTTTAAAAAAAAATAGTGACCCCGACCGGACAAGTTTACCGACCAGTTCGCCTGTTTCCGGGTTAGACCGGCCAGTTCGGGTTCATGAACATGAGCAAAATGTAACGAAAATTAATCAAGGTTAATGGCGTTGCTATCTATGCTACATTAAAAAATGGTTATATCTATTTTTGTACCCATCAAAGGATAATTATGTTGTGTGCTTATAGCAAAATAGTTTATTACTAAATTTGCATCTTCACCCTAATGAATAATTAGATTTTAGGCTTTTATAAATACAATAATCTCATTAAAAATAGAAAATATCTTGCCAAATTTCATAATAAATATTTATCCGTCCAACAAATTTCACAATAATATTACATTGAAGGGTAACTTTATTATAATTTTTTAACTATTACGTCAATTCTCAATATTTTTTTTATTTGATTAAAAATATAATCCCTATTAAAACTTAAAAGATAAAGAGTATTTTGTTTTTTCAATAAGTGCACAAATGTATTTATTAAGATTTAAACTTATATCATTCGATCTCTTTATAGAGTGAGACTATTTAACGCCTTAACTCAACTTCATAGTGTCATTCTATGTATTTTGAATTGATGCAAAACATGAAAAATATTTTAAATTACACACACAGATATCTCAATTATCCAAGAGAGATGTGAAATCTCTGACAATCTCATTCTCTTCGTTGGAAAAACTCCAAACTACACCATCCATGTTTGTATAGGGCGGTGGTCCTGCCCTTCATCAGCCTCCAAAGCTAAATTAACCCCCTTTTCTATTTAATCAAAAGCGTATAAAATTATTACATTAGACACTAGACAGTATAATAATAGAGATATCAACCTAGAGTTTGTGTAAGGCCCATTAGGACTTTTTAAGTTTTGAAATCGAATCTTAAAGAAAATACTTGTAATGAAAAAGGTCGAGCCACCAAGAACTTCAAACTGAATACCAGATGATAATATTAAAAAAAAAATAGAGAGAGAGATTGAAGGCCAAATACGAATATGCATAGGAAAATAAGGAAGATTTTTCTTACAAAAATTTTATATTAATTAAATAAGAACGATTACAATAAGAATGATTTACATCATAAACGTTTTAATTTTTTAATAAAAAAAATATCAAATCAAGCTCGTTGTTTTGGGTTGGCCTACTTCTGGAACATTATTGTCAAAGGGTCAAAAAGGTTATATATGCTTTTTAATCTTTATTGCTTTTTCATTTTAAAAAAAATTGAGTGGCATCCCTCAATCATAAAGCAATTGATTGCAAAATGATTTCTCCTTTGTGCCCTTACTTTTGCTTTGGAATTTGCACCAACACTCCAATTTTCAACTTCATGTCTTCCTTTTAAGTTTTGACTGCCCTCTTTGACCCCCTTTACTAGTATAGGAGTTTCTCTATATTTCCATAAAACAATTAAAAAATTGTGAGCTCAGTCCAATTGTAATCTCAAATTATTAAAACTCATAATAAGTGGGTAATTTTTAAACGCCTGTCTCATGTTATGGATAATTCTTTCGGAAATTAAGTCATGTATTTTTGGAGATTTTAGCTAAAAAAACCCCACTTTTGCTGCAAAAAACACAAAATGAGTTTAAAGTCATATTTAATTAAGTCATTTCTTAGTAATTATGTGCATAAGGAAATTACCAAAATATCTTAAGATCAAGTTTTCACAGAAAACTTCAATACTTAATTTTTTTTTCCTTTTATTATAGTAAGCAAATTAAGGTTATTTTTTTATGGAAAAGGGAGTTTTTTTAATTAAAACATTAAATAAGCTGGATCGGAATCTAGGATAGTTTATAAAGTTCTCGAAATGCTTACTTTAATTTCTCATAGTTACTTTGCCATATAGATAAGTACTTTGAAAAGGGACCTCAAATAATGCAAATAAGTTGAAGTATATATAATTATATATAGAGTAAACATGATCAAGATCTAGCACTCCTTTTCTAGTAAAGATATTTTTCAATAGCAATTTTTTTTCCCAATATTAATTCCTTTGAATGTAATTGTACAAATTAAACGTTATCTTTCAACACACATACACTCACACAATTCAACTTAATTTTTTAACCTTGATTTATTCCAATGATAATAGAAAATAATCAAAAGTGAAATGTAATTTTTAATTATACGTACGAGACCTTCCTTTTTGAATTTATGTATTTTCAAATTATTGAAGAAGCAATAAATACAGTGATATATAATTGCTCACTGCTTTTTTTTATATATATATATAATTTTTTATTTAATACAATTAAACACACACACGTAAACATATCAATGCTAGGTTTGAATCTCATACCTCATCTAAGTATGGTAGGAAGCATTGCTGTTGGGACAAGTAACTAGTTGTTAACAATAATTACTCACTCCTACTCATTAGCTAATGAGGGCATACACACATATGTAGGTATGTCTATGTGAAAGTCAAATCTAGTTAAATATGAAAAACAAAAGGTTTGGATTTTATATTTGCTAAACATTAATATTGACTTTATCTTGAAATTAATTGATGTTATGTGAAGAGCCATCCTTCAGGTATTGAAAAACAGCAATGGAGAATTAATTAGCAGCTTTCTTTAATTTTTGAAAAAATTACTCAAAATTCTCCCACTATAAAATGTATTATATGTCCAACTATACTTAAAATTAATTTGTTTAAGATGCAACCTATTTTCAAAGGGTACAACATCTCTTCAACTATGTGCAAAGAGGAAGACATTTGTACATATATTTAAAGATATGTTGCACATATTGAAGAATAGTTACACTCGCTAAAGATAAATTACACTCGTTCATTTGTCTCTTGGGTACCTTTAATTCATACAACATTTTTGTAATGAGAGATATTTCAGCAATTTTTTTTCCTTTTTAAATACCAGTGCCACGGCTTAGACTGGATAAAAAAAACTATGAGTATGAGGCTTCTTAAAACAAAACTCACGAAATTTTGTTAGGACATTTGGTTGAAAATGTAATACCCTGAATTTTTGGATTAGAGGCTTGAGAATAAGTCTAAATTAAGCGGACTGCTAAGCTCCGTTTTAACAGGTGTCCCAAATCTATTCTCTAATGTTTCTTATATCTTTGGGGCATTAAAGAAAATAAAATGGTTAATTTTGAAGAAAGTGATTATGCTTATGGTGAAATCGCCTATGAGACAATGAGTTTGTCATATAATTTTGTATGACCAAATGATGAGAAAAAATTATGAAACTTTACAGGGTGAAAGTAGACATCTTAAAATTTAATTTGATAGGTCATATGTCTTAATTAGAGTTATATACAAAAATATATGAATTTTTGAAGTCAGCACAGAAAAACTATGAAGTTTCTGGAACAGCATACAAAGATTGAAATTCTGGGGATTGTGTGCTTCCAGCTAGCAAAATGCTATATTTTTATTTGAAACTATACTCAATAAGGGTTCCATAGCCTTTGGAATCACTTCAATTTTATTTTTTTAGATTTAATTATGATTTTTTAAATTTTGGACAGAAATATGCCAAAACTTTGTAAAAATCCGAAAATTGGGAAATTATCAAATAAATGAAATATGATTAAGATATTAAAATAAAACATCATCTTCATCCTTTATTCAGCTGAAACTGACGCCACTTTCAACATTTAGAGAGAGGAAGTGTGAGATTTTCTTAGAGAGAGAAAGGGAGGAAAAACTTGCAAAGGTAAGTATTTTCTTCGGTAAATCGGTTTCTAATGCGTATAACTCCGTTCCTGAGCTTTCTATTCATGTGATTTAAGGTTGTGAAGCTTAATTTGGTGTTGGGAAGCTAGGGTTTCAGCCACTCTTGAGAAAAGCTAGTGGGAGCTTGAGGTAACTTCCAAACTCTTGTATATCAACTATTCTAGTTGCTGTGGATAATTTAATCAGTGAAATTTCGCCGGATTGTCTATTTTGCAAAAATGGAAAATGGGTGTGTGAGGTTATTATGTTGCCCAAATTGGTACTAAATGGTAGTTTTAATCTAATAGAATAGTCAATAAAGCGGTTAGGAGTAGAAAGAAACACATTTACGGAGCTGAAACCGAAAAACCCTAATTTTCCCTAGAGTTCCTATAAATTTTAGCCAGCTCTAGAAAAGGTCCTTAGAGTTAGATTTTCAATGATTTAATGATTCCATTAGGTTCATGAGGGAAAATTAGGTGGGGTTACAGTTGAGCACTTTTTCGGAAAAGGCTAAGAAAGCATAATTATGAAAATGCCTCTGAAACCCTTAAAGTGGGGCTGCCAAGGGCAATTTTATCTTTTGACAGTGAATTTGATAATTCTGAGTCCGGAAATGGATTCTTTGGACGAAAATATGTTAGGATAGCCCATGTTAGAATGTTGAGAAAAGTACAGTTAGACTGGATACGGCGGGGCCAGGTCGGGTCCCTGGGGGTATTTTAGTAATTTTTCAAGATAAATTCATATAACCCCCAGAAACACTATGGAAGTGTCTAAATAGTACATTTGACATTGTATGATCGAATATGGAGCCTCGAGTTGTCTACACGTAGATCGAGGCACACGTTTTGAGGCTGAAAAGGGTAAAGGTAGGGAACTTACCTCTCCTGCATGTATTTGATATTTGTATTGATGTATGTTATTGCTTTGTTTGAATATGTGAAACATGTATGAATGATTTGAAGCTCTGTTTCAATTTATGCTATGGCCATAAGTATGTTATTCGAAGCAGTGAGCTTGCAGATTTGTCATTATGTGAGCATGAGTTATGTGATGTAAGTATGTCATGCATTAAACATTTATCTTGCATGCATATTGGTATCTGTTTCCTACTGAGATTGTCTTGAATCTCACACTCCCCTACCAATAATTTAGACAGCAGAAGACATAAGATATGCTGAGAATAATGCAGAGAACCATATAAGGGGATTGCAGTGGCGGAACAAAGACGATAAGATGTCTCTGTTTCACTGTGATGGGTTTAGATACCCAAGTAGCCCTGTGTGGCTACATTGATGGTAATGATCATGTACAAACCCCTATAGGGAATTTATGTAATCATGCACTTATTATCAGTATATTCATGTTATTCCTGTGTTGCCCACCGAACTGTGTATCATTTTCCACAAGTACTTTGAAATAGATGAAAATAAAATGAGGGCGTGACAGAAAAAGGATAGAAGAAAAAAAATTAGTTTTGATATTATATCATGTTCTATGTTAAAATTAATTGTTGTCAAATAAAATTTCTTTAGAGCATTCAATCTGTACGAAGAGAAATTTAGATGATGATGATGAAGAAGATGATTATTAATAATACTCCCTCCCGTACATAATGTAAGATCTATTTACCTAGTTTGATTAGATTAAGGAAGTTGGTTAAATTAGTTAATACGACGCATTTTTTCTAAAACACCCTAATATTCTTTCTTAATACCCTCCATATCTCTTTTACTTGATTATGGTTGAGGGAGAAAGATTGACAAGTATGAAAAATATGTCTTACATTTAGGATCAAGATTAACTTCACAATTAGGGCCTACATATTTTTTGCCCTCACAATTAGGTCCTATATTAAGGACTTGCGAGAGTATACAATTTAGGGAAAAAGACAAATAAATACTATGTGAACTTCTAAAACCCAGAAAAGTCTGTTAGCATTTGTAATGGATAGAGAGGTCATCTGGTAGAAATATGAAAATTTGAAGTTTATGTGTTTTTACTAAAATTACCTCCTCTTTCTTCTTTCTATTTCTCACTTTCTTCTCTCTTCTCTTTCTATTTTATATTCTCTTTGCCTCTGTCAAACTTCATCAGAGAAGATGATGAATAGTGCTTCCTCTGCCTCCCTCTATAACCGTCAGACCTAGGAAAGAAGATGCAAAATAGGTCATTCCCATAGAGGCGTTCTCGGAGCTACGATGGTTTCCAGCGCTGCCACCAGTTACACCCTTGCAGTCGCCGATGTTGCTAAGGCCAATGACGTCCTTGACTCAACAACCACCGACATCAAGAAAACAAAGGAAATCCGATAAGGAGGATCCTGAACATTTTGGTGGATGTGAATACGATCGATCTTATCAAAGAATAAGCAAGTACTAATGATTTGACATACATGGAGCTTGTGATCATGAGGCCAGTGGTGAAGTTTCTCATTCCCCTTTTGTCTTCTCTCTTCAGCTCTTCTCTTTCCATCACCATGTTTGAGCTCGATTGCTATGTACTTTACCGTTTGTTTTGGGAATCTCTTTGGTTTGGTTTTTCTCTGGTGCTAGAGTCATTAACTGTTGGGCATGGAAGGGAAGAAGGTTGAAGAAGAGTTTTGGATTATGGCCAATTGAGTAATGAGATTGACTAAAAGAGTAATGATTTTGACAAAATCCGTAAGTACTGACAATATGTGTAAAATGATTGACAAAGAGTTTTGAGTTATGCCCAGTTGAGTAATGGATTGATGAAATGAATAGTGGTGTGTGATGAAATCTGTAATGGTTTTGATAAAATCAATAAATACTGACAAAATGTGTAAAAATATTAACAAAGAGTATTAGATTGTGATAAATTGAGTAATGAGATTGATTAAAAGAGTAATGATTTTGACAAAATCTTTAAGTATTGACAATATGTGTAAAATGATTGACAAAGAATTTTGGGTTGTAACCAGTTGAGTAATGAGATTGACTAAAAAAGTAATGGTTTTGACAAAATCTATAAGTACTGATAATATGTGCAAAAGGATTGATAAAGAGTTTTTAGTTGTAACCAGATGAGTAATGAGATTGACTAAAAGAGTAATAGTTTTGACAAAATCCGTAATGATTTTAGCAAAATCAATAAATACTGACAATATGTGTAAAAAGATTGAGTAATAGGGTTTTTTTGTCTTTTCTCCCAAACATGAAAACTCATATTCTCACCCCATCTCCTCTATATCCTTTGCATATAAGTTAAGGGCCTTTTTTGAGTTTGGAAGTTGAAATGGTATTTCTTTATCTTTTTCCCTAAAATTTACAAGAGATTTAATTAAATCAAGTTCAAAAGAAACAAATGAAAGCTCTGTACACATGTACTTTTTTTTTTTTTGCCAAATCTGTACACATGTACACTAGCTAATAAAACCCAAATAACTTTTTACATGAATGGGAATATATGAAGACCAACCGTTTTTTTTTTTTGGTAACAAGGCCACCATATATATTCAGAAACTTCTTTAATGGTATCAAAACACAAACACATACATCACAATGATTTACAGTTTTCACTTTTCAAAATAATCAAATAAAATATAGTACAATCCTATTTAGCCGATTTGTAGGCTATATCATTGATTATTTTTCATATGTACGGTCGATCTGTGTAGACAGAGAGAGGGTCATGTGTGTGTAATAAACTAGCGTTTAATTACTTTGTTCTTCAAATCCAGAAAGTGGATATATATAGTATGTATTTATTTACTGCTTCTCAGCAAAAGCAAGCATATAACCCCAACCTTCCCACTTTCTGCATATTACTGTATCTTACTTTTATGATATATACGTACCAATTACTTAACCCCTCTCTCAATCTTTTCTCACTTGATATCTAAAAAGAAAAAGAAAAGAAAGATCTTGCAGCTTATTAATTCAAAAAAGCATAGATGCCAAACGTACCAATATTGGGGAAAAAATTACACTTAAAAAATTCCAAAACAAAATTATCAAGAATCTCAGTTCCGTCAGTATCAGCAGCTGATGACTTTAAATTTTGTTTTATTTCAACTATATATTTTCTTTACGAGGGCTTTTAGGGTGAAGAGCCATACGAATATCTTAATATTTATTTCTTGATTGAAGAGATCACAATTCGCAGTGGGAGGGGTTGGAAGCAGCAGCACCATCAATCATATTTCTTGTCGTCTCTCTCTGGTGAGATTTTTTTTTTGGACCTGGCTGGTGAGATTGAAATGAAGGACATTGTTTAATTTAGAAAATGAAGAATTCTTTGATTAAATTAATGAGGTCAAGAACACATATGTATTAATTAATATAAACAAAAGAAAAAAATTACATCTAGAAACCCTTATCTTAAACAAAAAAAATCAGTCATTCAATATATATATAATTTAGGTAGGAATCTAGTAGCTTATAAGAGATTATGGGATTTGATGGATATGGTTTGCCTAGAGTTGAATGGTTTGTTTGTTTATGTTATTTTTTTTTTTGAAATATTTATATACTTGACAATTATAATTTATCATATCATCAGTGAATGCCATTATTATAAACTTACAAGAGATAACAATTTAAGATATACCTATGTAAAGCATGGGTTAGTATTTTTTTTGGTAATACATGGGTTAGTATTTTAATTTCAATAATTACAATTAATCACCTGAAAAGTGTAATACTCCCTCAGTTTTAAAATATATACGTCCAGTTGGAGAATTTTTTTTCATTATTTTATATATGTTTTCAAAATTTCAAAGCAACATTTATTATTATTTTTATTTTCATTTTATATCCTTATTTACTCAATTAACTTTAAAATAGTGTGTATTGAGCTTCAGTGATAAATTTGACAACATACTCCTAATCAATATGTTAAGGGGGTCAACCTGGCATCCAATTCTATGAAGTATTTTCTCAAATGTATTCATTATTCTAAAATATTTTGTGGTTAATCTCGCATCTTGAAGTATTTTTTTTAATAAAGTATTTTGTGATTTATCCAGCAATCTAAAGTATTTTTCTAGTTGTTAATGAAAAAAAAAATTTAGAATGCTGAATGGACTTTTTGAAAATTAATGGCAAGGTTAACATTGCTTTTAAAAATTACTATGGGCAAAATTTCTTCTAAACTAATTCCTTTAAGGGTAAGATTGTACTATAAAATAATTTAGAATGTTGGATGTATGTAATTCAAAACATATTTCAGACCACTGAATGAATCACAAAATACTTTAGAACATTAGACACAATTGAGAAAATACTTTAGAGTGCTGGATACACCGTAATCCTATTTTAATGTATTGATTATATTTCTTAATCTATGTGAAAATATTTAAAAGACTTATTACATTGTGAAGCTGATAGAATATTAATAATAGACACACTCATCTTTCCACATATTGCACATAAAATTTCAAACGTAGACACACATGTTCAATAATGAACTGGGTAAACCTGTTAATAAATTTAATTGTTGAAAATAATGATGATTGTAAATCATTTTCAAATTTTATTTTTCAAAATATGGCTTTTTAATTCGAAGATAATTATTCTTTCTAGAGAAAATGACTAATCAGCTTGGCTATCATTAAAAGTAGATAATTCACAGAAAGCACTAGCAACAGCCTTATCTGCTGGCTGAGGATTTTATGTCAATTTGATTCTTAATCATATCCTATTTTTTATTCTACTTTTTCCTGTGATGGAATTTTCAGGTAACGATCGAAAACAAAAACAAGTAAGAACGCCGTATAATTATTCTTAGCCATATATATGCTTAATTGCTAGGTATAGAGTATACATATAACTAGTGGTTGTGAGAAGTTTGAAAAATGAAATACAACAAAACACAAGTAATGATAAGTGGGCATATATCTGTGTGAGGAATGAATAAACAAGACCCAAAAATGGTTGACAAAGTTGTTGTGTTGTGTTGTGTTGTGTTGAGTTGTGAGAGAGAGAGAGAGAGAGAGATTTGTTAGAGAGGAATATTTAGGAGAATGAAAAGGAATTAAGAAACTTACAAAGGTATTTGAAATTAGGGCTTAACATGGCCAATAAATGAAAGAAAACAAATAACCCTTTCGGCCTCTGTCTCAGTCTCCCCCCCCCCCCCCCCTCTCTCTTCTGTGTGTGTGTCTCTGAGTCTCTTCACACATTCAGGTCAATGGGTCCACTGATCATAACATCAATATTTCTTGCTTCTTAGACTATTACACACCCACCGCTTCATTTATTGCCCACAAATTGCCAAACTCACAACTTCATGCCATCCAGCTTTCATTAACATCTCCCCACGCTGGTTTCTTACTCCATTCTTCTTAAAATAATAAAATATAAATCACTTTTAATTATGTCACCAAATATATGAAAAGAGTAGTTATCACTCTGTCCTTTTTTTTAAAAGAATTCAGCTTACCTGATTAATTTTTACATGTCAAAAATATAAAGTTAGTTAATTCATTAAATATATCCTAAATTAATAAATTTTTACTCTAATTTCTGGATGGGTATAAAAATATAACTCTATTTTATACATTGTGCTTCAACTCTTTATTCTCTATATACATTTAAAAGGGGAAAAATTGTAACACTGTTATTAATTACTCTATAGGTGGATCAATAAGGACCAAGTGTTTTTTTAATCTGAACTTATAAAAATGATCAGAGTGGTAACTAGTTAAATTTATCTTAGATTGTTTTTTTTTTCAATATAATTTTACCCCTATTGAAAAATGACATTAATAAATTCTCTTGGGAATCAATTGAGTTTAATTTTTATTCTTGTTTTAAAAACATTTTTTCTGCTTTAGTATATAATTTGTCCCGACATAGAGTATGTGATTGGATTGAAAATTAAAATTCAAACACCGCACTGAATTTGAATCCTAATTTGGGCTATATACTAATGGTCTTTATACAAGTAAAGATTTAAAAAAATGAAGACTGGGACTAATGAAACTCAAACAGCTAGACTATCAAGAAGTCAAGATTGAATGCATGTGAATTTTTTGAAGACGATGGCTGATTAATTTATTTAAACAATATCCAGAAATTGTGAGAATACAAAATGGATGTTTTCTTTCTTTCTTTTGAAAAAGAAATCAAAACACAAAAACTTTTTTCCAAAAACATTTCTTATTCAGCGGCTGGCCAGAAAGCATGTCAGTAAAAGGATGTGATCTTACAAACTCCTATATATTAATGAAAATTCAATTCAATCATAAAGAGTTTGAAATTGATATGAGTTTATCTGTGTTTGATTAATTAAGAGACATTAATTGATGACATTTATTTAACAAAATCAGGATGAAATTCAACATGATCTAAGTAAGTTGGGGCAGAAGCAAGTATGGCTCCAAATTAATATATTTATATTTGAATCATAAGCTTCCACGCAATACTTTTATAAAAAAAGCATATCAGTTTTCTAGGAGGATAAGAAATTGAGCAAATCAGGACAAACGGCTTGTTTGTATTTTTCTTTCTTCGATCACACAAATTGGATATATTATTCAAATACGCAAGCAAGGAATTATTCTTGACACTTCATTTTTTTATTAATAAAAATCATGAATGCTAGCTAGACGACCTTGAACTCGCGGATAACTAGGGTCTGCTAAAAGAAATTACCTATTGTTTTTATATGACTGAGAAATATATAATAAAAACAAGTCACTCTATATATATATATAGACATTGGCTTGTATATGAGGAATCTCATTTCAATTCTATATTCATATTTGTCAAACTTAGTCTCTTCAAAATATTAGGTGTCACTAATCTATTATTACTCCCTCTAATCCTTAATATAAGACCTATTTATCTAATTTAATTAGATTAAAGAAATTATTTAAGTTAATTAATAAACATTTTTTTAAATTAAAACACCCTAATCATTTTTTTAATTCTCTCACCTCTTTTAATTAATTATTGTTGAGGGAGCACTAATAACGATGAATTAGGAAAAAATTGATAAATATAGAGAGGGATCAAGATCAATTTCTCAATTAGATAATACATTAAGAATTGAATTGGAGTGAATATAGATAGCTCTATACCCACAAATGGTTGATCATAATATCATTGATCAACACGAATGGTTGATGATATAATATGTATGAAGTGGGAATGGTGGAGAGGGGAGAAGAAGATTGAAGAAACTAAAACTGTTGGTGAGTGAGAAAGATTAAGAAATTTACATCGTGGTGTGTCGACGGGGAGAGAAAAAATTTATAAGACAAAGCTAGAGAGATTGCCCAAAGTTTGGACTATTAAGAAAAGGAGAGTTAAGATAGAAAAAGAAAGGAAAAGGCTTTGTTGGAGTGTCACTTTCCTATATATACTCTTAATGTTATCAAGGAACCGCACACCTCTCTCTCTCTAGCTAGTCTCTCTCTATCTCTTAATTCCTTACCAATTCTTTTCTGCTTTAATTTTCTTTTTCTTTTTATTTCGCCTAACCACACCACACCCCACCCCACCTCTCTCTCTATTCACTAAAGGATGTCTGTTTTTTGACGAAGTGCAGGAAAAAAGAGGTCCTTCTTTTATTCCCATTTAGCTCATAGCAGTGTATAAGTATAGATACATATATTGATGCTCAGAGCTAGCTTGCACCTGTATGTATCTCTAATCACTTGTGTGTGTGTGTGTTCTGTGTCCTCTTAAAATTGGTTTGCTTCCTTTTACTATATGAATAAGTTGAAGATTACAAGCACCCCGCTATGAGCAATCAGTGTGACTTTGTCGCTGTCTCTCTTGTTTTTGTTCTCTGAAGAATTCTATCTCCTTCTTCTTGTTCTAGTTCTTGGTTCTTGTTGTTGCTGTTGTGAGGTTTGAGGGGTGGATTTGGTGTGTTTGCCACTTGAAAATGCCCCAGAATAAAAATAAGATGATTATTTCCAAACAAGACCCATCATCGAATCCGATGCCTGATCTTTCTCTGCACATAAGCCTCCCAAACAGTGCTCCTTCTTCAATTTGCACTACTGGAAATAACAACAACAACGAAGAGGCAGATTCGTCTTCGTTTGATATTTGGAGAAGCAACACAGAGGAAGTAGACGGTGCCAAATCTCACAGTGAGAGTTCAATCAGAGAACAAAACCATCATCATCTCTCTCAATCTCTCTTGAATCGTGATCATCATCTTCACACAAGTGGTGGTTCTGAGGCTGAGAGCCCCTGTAGAAGAAGATTACTAAACGACGTCGTTATTGGAGAAGATGGTACTGGTAATGGTGGGTTTTGGGTTTCAGAGGGAGGACTCAATAATTTATCAAGAGCCGTAAGAGGAATCACACCTCAAGATTCCAATAATATTTCCGTATACCCAATTCAACAATTCCCCTATTATCCTAATTACTCATCATCACCGTCTTCTACTTATCATAGTCTTATGGGTGGTGGTGCTGTTAATCATAACCCAGTAATCTCATCGAGGTTTAATGGGATAAGCATGGAGAGTTTGATAAGTCGACCCCTTCATCAACCCAATCACGAGGCGTTTCACTACTTGAATCATCATCATCA
This sequence comes from Inga leiocalycina, assembly GCA_963242795.1. Classification (NCBI taxonomy): domain Eukaryota; kingdom Viridiplantae; phylum Streptophyta; class Magnoliopsida; order Fabales; family Fabaceae; genus Inga; species Inga leiocalycina. Next base: position 28,060,525 of record OY725322.1, read on the forward strand.
TCTTCTTCAACAACAAAACCATCAGTTTGGTTCATCAAACTCTGATTTCTCAAATGGATTTGGGAGGTCGTCGAAGATGTTGCCTAATAGGCTTCACAGTAATAAGAGGAACATGAGGGCTCCCAGAATGCGTTGGACTAGCTCCCTTCATGCTCGTTTTGTTCACGCCGTTGAGCTCCTTGGCGGCCATGAAAGTCCGTCTCTCTCTCTCTATTGATTCAGTGCTCTTTTTTTTTTGTCCCTTTTGTTATGTGTGGGGTTTTTTGGTCTATCTGTGTACTAATTTATTGAATCAACAATATGGTTTATTATTATTTAGGAGCAACCCCTAAGTCAGTTTTGGAGCTCATGGATGTGAAAGATCTCACACTCGCTCATGTGAAGAGCCATTTGCAGGTATGTATGTTGTATTCCCTCTTCTTCTTCTTCACCATTCATTTCACCCTCTCTCTCTCTCTCTCTCTCTCTCCGTGCTGCGTCTTGTTTGCTCTGTACAAGTGTGTGGACTTTGTGCAAAGTCTATCAAAGAGGCACACGCGACGAGAAAAATGCAGGGAATGAATGAATGAAGAGAAAGAGGGAACAGTTGAGAGAGTCTGTGGTCTTGTGCAATAGGACAACTTCTACTTTTCAAGAGAGAGAGAGAGAGAGAGTAAAAGTAGCCATCATTTCTCAATAATAGAAGCAATTACTCACCTTACCAAACATCAACCTCGTGCTTAATAAACAAATCTAGAAAAATCCCTCCTCCCCTAATACACCACACAACCATCCCATTTCTTTTAATCTCTTTGAAAAACTAAGATTTCCCCAATCTTTCTATGCTTTCCTCTTGTTATTATTCTTTAATTGTTACCTATATCCTTGGCTTTACTTGCTTTTTTTAAGTGTGTGTATATATTTATATGTACACTCTCACACACTCTTGTTACTTTTCTGTTTTTGGCTTCTGCAGATGTATCGAACTGTTAAGAACACTGACAAACCTGCAGCTTCCTCAGGTAATTCGTATTGTTTTAACCTTGCCTCGCATGTATGATAAGATAACTGTATATATTTTAGTTAACCCAATTAGTGCACTTCACTCATAATTAATTAATTTATTCCTTAACTTCCGCTCCCAAAAGATTTACTATAAAGAATGAAATTGATTTCTTTTTTGCAAGATTCCCTCGCTTCCCCTTTATGACTCATCCCCTTATTCATGCATTAAATAATAATAATTCTCTCTTCTTTTTTCTTTGTTTTGTTTTGTACATGCATGCATAACTGCGTTACCCACATAATTAAAGTTGTAGCAAGTACATATGTTAAAAAAAAATTATAATTGTTCTAGTATATATAAGTTTTATGATGATGTATTTTGAAAGTTCTGATCTATAAGTATGCTTATATTATTGCAAACATAATATATGTATCAGATGGAGATGAAGATTTCATGAGCCTAACAGCACCACCACTGAATGAAAATGAGAACTATTTTTCACCCAACAAGAGAGGCCCTACAAATGCATCATCTTTAGATCAGGATATGGCCTACACTAGCAGCATTCTGTGGGATGATTCTTCTAGGTAATCTCTCTCTACACACACACACACACACACACACATATCAGATGATGCATTTTTTTAACAGTTTTACTCTGAATTCTAACGGTTCAATTGATTCAAAATGAGTCATTTTTTTCATTTTTTTTTTAAAAAAAGAGAGAGCTAGAAGTTCACATTTCAGATCTGAATCTATGATCAATATTTAATAAGTAACTTTGAGTAATGCTTCTCTATGCATCTAGCAGCTAGCTAGGAGATTTATTGAGAAGGCAATGTGGTGTGTTTGTTAGTGTTGGTTGTGATGCATTTAGTGGTTAGTGTGGCTGTTTCCACTACTTAGAATAATTTGAGTTTAAATCAAGTAAGGAAATTATGAGAAACCTCAAGTACTCTATATATACCCATCCAAAATTGTGTAACTAAGAAATATGCTTCTCTCTGACAACTACTTTTTTTTCCTCTTTTTTTATTTTTTCATTCCTCTCTCCACTAATTGTGCTAATTACTTTCTGAAGAAGAACAAGTTAAAGCTCTTTATATAGCTCCTACACTACTTAGATCTATTCTCATCCATTTCTATAATATACCCCAAGTTCACTTTCTTTCTTCACTAGTTGAATTTTTTTCCTCATAATTAACATTATACTTTCTGTACTGATCTTCTTTTTCTTTCTTGGGCCATCTGTATTTGCACTTCCTTAATTGACTTGCTTTTCTTAAGAGTCCTTTCAATAATTGATGATGCCATTATTACTCAACACATCGTTACACTATCTAATTTTGAGGGTTTTCTCATCCATCTTTAATTTTCCCTGTCAAATATCAGTACTTTACTTCCTCTTTTTGATTCAAATTAATCAAGAAGCTAAATCTAGTGCATGGGTATATTAGCTAGATCTTTTATATATATAGATAGGAAACTAATCTATTATTCTTACCAGAACAATAACAAGCCGATACCAAAAATGATAAAAAGAGGAAAAAGAAATAATGCCCACTAAGACAGTTCACTATTTGAAACACAGAAAGTCAATCAAAATTCAAAACGCAATAAATCTTATGACTTTTATAATTATTATTCACACTGAAAGAGAACTGTGGAGTTCTGCAAAATATACAAGAAATGAAAGCGACCAATACAATTAATATACATACATATATATATATATATATATATATTCATTCACTATATTTATTGACTCACCGCTTTTAATAGACATAGGAAATGAGCGTAGGGTGTTTAGTTTGGGCGAAGATAGAAAGTTTTCTTTGACTCTTGAAGATTGTACTGGGAAAAGCAGTCTAAATACGCCAGAGAACAGATGGTAACCTTCAATGAGGTGTCTCTGTGTGTGTGTATAAGTGTGTAGGGTACACAAATAATTTAATTACTCAGAGAAGACATCATGTGACCTACCACAGTTAATTTTTTACTCTCTGATCACTCTCTTCTACAAGGACGGTCCACACACCATCATGTGAAAATTATATAGTAGAAAATATAGTACAAGCATCCTTTTTGGTGTAATTCCAAGTTACTCATTTCTATATGATTACTTATTTAGGCATCACAAACATATATTATACACAGACAGAGACACTATATATTTAGGTTTTAACAATAAGAGGGTTTGGTTAATTTCTCTTTACTATTAGTTATAAGGTGGCAAAACAATATGGTCTTCTTTGGATTTCATGCCAAATCCTATCTTATTTATCAGTTATATTATACTGTATTTTCTTGGTATATATGTAGTTATGTTTCTTACTTTATTGAATACCACTCTGGTTCTATTTATAAGCCTAAATTAACTAATTTTTATATATCAAGGAAAGTTAGTTAACTTATTAATTATGAGCTAAATTTTCAATTTTGCCCTTAATTAGTTCCAAAAATCAATATGAATAAATTCTTTTTGTTTATTGCAATTAAAATAGAGGCAAAAATGTAATAAATGCATTTATTACTCTGAAATTGAACTTACAGCATGGACCAAAATTTTTTGTCAAAATAGACTTATAAATAAGATTAGAGTGGTATATAATGTTGCATTATAAGAGTTATATCTCGGACTAGATTTTATAACTACATATTGTAAAAAATTTTCATTTTTAATTAAGTTTGTAAAGCATGGGGAAGGGTGTTGGACTTTCGGTCTTTTGTTTTGGTTAAGCTTTGGAATCATAAAAGGGTGTTTGTACAAGCATAAATGACTTCAACAAAAGCTAACACGCACATTTCAAATTCAGGTAAAAAGCTATTTCCAGCTTTTCCTAAAGCTGAAATTTTCTAAGTTTTCAAAGGAAAGATTTTTTATTCTTTTACAAGAACAAGAGGACAATCCAAACGAAGCCTGTGCCAAAAAATGAGAGTAATATTGTGAGGAAAATCAAAGCTTCATGATTTCTAATTTGTTGCCTTGGATAAAAATTAAAACTTTAAATATCAAAAAAGAAAAAAAAAAGAATTATTTGTCTCATTGCAAAAATTCATTTCTAGAGTAGTCACATGCACTCACATGATCTTTAAACAAGCTTACAAAACCAGTAAGTTGGCCACACAAAAAAAAAAAAAAAACCTTACCTAACATCACATGTAAGAAATATTCCCTTACATATATTAAGTTGCCCCAATTGCAATTTCTGAGCTGGTTAAATTGGATGGCTCCCAAACATTATTATAATTAGGCTAAGGGATCAGAGGAAGTATTACAATTGGATGGCTCGTTGATGTGAAAGGGGTTTGGAAGGGGGGAGGAGAAAGAGACTAGAGGGGGAGGACAATAAGAAGGAGGGACAAATCAGACGAAGGGAGAGGGAGGAGAGAGACTATTCAAGGAGAAAATGAATTCTTATTTAATTCATCAATCAAAGTTACTTATAATTGAGAACCCTAAGCTATATTTATAGAGAGTTAGGAATAATAAAATAACAATTAAAATTCAAATCTAAATCCTAAATTTAAAATTCAAAGTCAAATTTGGATAAATATCCTTATTTAATAATTCTAATGGATCACCCCATATCTCTTGACTAAACCCTAGATATTCCTTATCCTAGATCCCACCACTCATCTTTCTACAATTGCAATTTCAGTTTTGTACATTAGCCTAATAAAATCCAAGTAGAAAGATAAGCCATCCGATTGTAATACTTCCTCTGGTTCCTTATATAAGGTGTCTTTCAAAAATAAAAGCTGACCCAAATTATAAGATGTTTAGTCAATAAATTAAAAGACGTTCCATTTTATTTCAAATATGAATATCATTTTACTCCTTTAGTCCTATTTATATAAAAACAGAGAAAGACTTTTTAGTATTTTTTATAAGTTACATCACAAAATTTTTACATGAATATATAATTTTATCCATGATTTATTATTGTATGGACTTTGTACTTTTGTGATAGAGCGAATATTAAACATGGAAAGAGTTGAAAAGTTATTAAATTTAAGATATAGTTAATGAGATTTAAAATTTTTCTTAATTATAATGAAAGATATTGAAACTGACTTATAAATAGGACCAACGAAGTATATTTCTTTAATTGATAATGGTACACTTGGAATATTGAAATGTTTTTAAACAAATAAAGCAATCTAATGACTTTTCTTACTATGGATGCAAAAAGTGTTTCAAACACCTTGTATAAGGAAAGGAACCGGAGAGAGTATATATAACATCATAAGTGTGTTCACATGACTCCTTATGTTGTCTTGAAAAGCAGAAGAAAACAAAATGGTCGACTAGAACTTCGTGAATTTCGATTTCTTAAATAAGAATCGAATTTTCATTGGTCAAATATGCCGTGTCCTATGTGAAGATTTAGTTATTTTTTACGACGCAAAATTTTTCAGTAGACTAATTTCTAAAGTTGAAATCGCTTGCCCATGTGAATATGATTTCAAAAAGTTCATTTATATACATCAACGGCACTAATTGATAAAGAACCTTCATTAGCCCATAAAATTTTAAGGAAATATAATTAATGTTGCAATGTGTGTGTACTATCATAAAGGTAATATAAATTCTTCGTTATATATTTGTGTATAATTATTATATATATCTTATTCCTCTTTTGAGTCATAAGTTTTTCATTTCACAATTTTCACTCCAATTTTCATTATTTCTATTTTGGGTCATTAATAATATTTGTGCACTTGATGGAATGTAAGATTTTAAAGTCAAGCTATAATACTACATTCAAATATAGCTAGTGATCCATTCTGTAAAAAGAAAAATTTAGGGCTCTGGTGTTGTGGTACTAGGTTTTTAGTGTGTTGAAAGTTTGATGATTATTAGTTGTGCCTAGCATTTTCTTAATTAATTAATTGCTCTTCTAGGTGATGCTATATGGTTCCTCTCTGAAGTGAAATGACTTCGGTTTCACCCTTTTACGTACTCCATAATTTTTCTTACAATGAAGTTTCAAAATTACAACCTCATGACTTTAGTTGGGAATTGACATTTTGATATTGGAGGTTTGGTTAGATAAAATATGATGTTGAAAAGCATTATTTAGGGACTCAAATTTCATGAACCGGGCTTGATTATGATTTTAGTTTTGAGTAACAATTCTATTACATGAATTAATGATTTTATCTCATTTTGATTAAGAATGAAAATTGGCCAATGAATGAGAAGCCTTGCAGCCTGGCCTGATTTGGCTTTATGGTCGCGCTTATTCAAGTAAACCAGACCTATTTATTTGAATCATAGCCTGTAAGCCTCTCATCAAGCCACAACCTGTTTATATTTATAACAAAATTTAATTAATTTTATCAAATTATTTAATTACTTTGGCTTAAGTTAAACAATGTAGGCCTTTTCGTGTTTGGAGCTTAAGATCACTAGCGGTCTTCAAGCTTATTTGACAATATGCTTTTAAATAGGTCAAACGGCCAAGGGTTTAGCCCTAATAATCAATGTTGTATCGTCATTAATTGGTCGTTTGTCCCTGTAAGGTCATATGTTTTTCAGTTTTTACCACTAACCAGTATTATCATTTAATATACACACACACAAGAGCCTGGCTAGCAGCTGATCATCAAAGTCCTTAATTTACAGGAAATTTAAGGGCAAAAACTTACATGTGGTTCTTTATATATTTGTGTTATATGATAGATCGATTATCTGTGGTCAAGTTGAAAGAAGCATCTATGACGATATTTATAGTTTTGTACAGTGTTGCTTATCAATCAAATACTTAATTATATATATATATCTTGTCTCACATGAAACCTTTTGTTCCTTATGTAACGTTTGACCTTTACATATATATTATGATCGATATTCATTTACAGACACGCACACTCACACTCAAACACACATATAATAATTTGGCTTTCATTTACTATATACATATGTATATATATATTGGACAAAATTAAGAGTAACATACTGGTTTTTTCCCCCCATATGGATGGCAGTAGACGAGCATGGACACAAGCTAGTTCTACAGATATAGATGGAATCAGACCACCGCCTGATAATTTATCATCTTCTCTTCACCACATAACTGAGAAACAGTCCGAGGTCATTGTCTAAATTAAACCTGTTTATTCGAATACTGGTGCGCGTGTGTGTGTGAGATTTCAGACTTCTTGAGTATTTAAAAGTGGCCTGAATTGATGTATAAAGATGGTTACTTTGTGCAGGGAAATACTTTTTTGCAATCAAGAAGCTTAAAGGACTCTGAGAATTTAAGCTTGGAGTTCACCCTAGGGAGACCAAACGAACATGCCTAGTTAAAGTTTCGCACGTCATGATTCTTCAAAAGAAGCAAATTAAAAGAACAAATATGTAGATTTAATGCACACAGATATATATATATAGGGTACTGCTATTATGTTGTTAATGTCACTTTCTGCCAAGCTTAAGAGCATCTTTGTATATTCTTTTATTGAGCCAAAGCTAGGTTTCTCACTTGGTTTCTAACTTTTAACGTGATGTATGTTAGTCATTATTACAGAACTATGATGATAAAGAAAAAGCTGAAGAGATCAGAAAAAGAAGGAATCAGATCAATGGTGTATTTTTATTTTCTCACCACTTTCTTTTTCATGTCTCCTTTCTCTCCTTTTCCTTAGTTTCCTACAGATTCTGTCCATATACAATTCTACACACACACACACACTCACACACACACATATTTGAGTGATCAGTGTGTGAAAGGGATATATAGATAGATGCGAAGCTTGATATATAGATGTGATATATGATTTCTACTTTTTCCTCTTTGATTTGCGTCTTGACTTTGTGTGCAAGAGAAAGCTTAAAAGCTGTGAAAGGTGCCAATTTTGCTGAATATTAAGTTTTCTTTCACAAGCAAAGCCCATCTTTTTGACATCAATCATTCATTTCAATGCTATATAATATAGAGAGCGATAGATGGGAGACAAATAGGTTCCAACTGGAGGATGATTTTCACGTTGCGTGCATACCTCTCTAATAGAAAGTTAATGTCGTCGTTGTGGGTTGCATTATATGCCCCACTAAGTACTCATCATAACCACCTTTAAATTGATACGTTTATACACAAAATCAGTTTATCAAATATATATATATATATATATATGTAATCCACTGATGACCAGAGATGCTTGATAAAATGTAACAGCTGTAACCTTAAGTGAAGCATATTCAAAGGCTGCAGGCATTGAACCATATATTCTTTTAATTTCCACCAAGATATGCTCCACCCAAAATCAATCTCAATTATTATACATTTTCTTGTTCAAAATCTGGTTTTGTATAGTTTAATTTCTTTATTAAAATAGATTTTGTATTAAAGCATGGAGGGAGTATAATTTTTGTAGCAAGCTAATGGCTTATGAATGGTATAGCACAGTAGAATATGATGGATATGATTTGTTTTGAATTACATGCTCTGTTTGCTTATACTTCTTTCGTCTCTTTTATAAGTAATTTTCTCTTTCTTGAAAAAGGAGTGTATCCACTAATCTCTCTCTCCACTTCCTCTCCACTTACTTTTCTCTACCATTGGATTAGCTTTTAAAGGTTGAGATTTTATTTTATTTTTAAAATATCATTATAATATTAAACATTAAATGATAATAGTACTTTTACACAATAAATCTCAATTATTAAAAACTAATCCAATGGAGGAGAAAGTAAGTGGAGAGAGGGGTTAGTGGAGACATTTTCCCCCCTCTTTCTTGGGGTTAGTCATTTTTATAAACAACTTTCTCCTTTTGTCTCAAAATTTAAACTACTTTTTTCTTTTCTATCTTTATTAAATACACATCTTTATATTAATTACCCCTACTCACCACTAATTCTCTTTCATTTGCTCTTTTATTACACATTTTCTCTCATATTTTATAGTTATATTCTCTCATATTTGTTATTCATTTTCTCTCCTATGCACTTTTCATAAATAGGGGCATATTTGGAAGTAATATGACATTTTTGACATATTTATTGTTTTTAACTAATTTTAACTGTCAATTCATTTTATGCAATTAGGATAAAAGTTGCTTATAAAAAGGACCGGAGAGAATATTATCTTTATAAAATGTGTGTGTGTAACTAATTTAATATACGTAAAGTTGAATTAACTTATATTGTGGATAGGAGGGAATATATTATTTTAAATAAGGTTAGTCCTTTTTCTAAGTTACACTTCCTACGTTTATGAAAATTTCATTCACTTTATTCATTTTTTTTCCAAACACTTTTTTCCATTATTACTCTTAATTAATCACATGTCTCTCTCATCTCTTTTCCCCAGTCATTCTATCTCACATTAATCATTCTCATAATAAATAAGAGTATATTTGGGAAAAAAATTACATTTTCTATCTATTTATTGCCTTTAACTAATTTTACCCAACTTTTGAATTGATTTACATAATTCAGTTATTTTACCTTGCGTATATGAATGAGGAAGTAATAAGAGCTATCCATTTCTTTTTATATATGCCTTATAATAAGGATACTATGGAATACTGGTACTCCTTTAATCCTATTTATAGGACAGGGAGAGAGTATTTATTTTGGTCCTATATAAGTCACGTCATTAATTTTTTCATATAAATATACAATTATACATTACATTTATTATTATGCTGATTTTGTTTTTATGGATATTAAACAGGGATAAACTTAAAAAGTTGTTCAATTTTAAGATAGAAGTAATGGGGCCGGGTTTAAGATTTTTTGTAGTTTGTTTAATACATACTGAAAGTAACTTATAAATAAGACTAGATTTGGGGGGGTGTTTATAGTTGAGAACACCATTAATTGTGAAGATAGAAGACCTGTCCATATATGATTTTGGTATGATGTTAGAAGAGAATTAATTGTGAGAGGTTACATTTATGAGGCCTTATGAGAAAAGAGAGTGAAAGTGGTCCGTTGTCATAAATTGGGCATAGTTAGTGATGTACAAGATTGCAATTGGGGGGACAAAATGAAGAGCTGCTGATCTCATAACAGCAGACATTTCATTAGATTTCTTGGTCCCAATTTGTAACTTGTTGTGCTTTCTTCACTTACAAGCTTTCTTTTCCTCAAATAGGACAGCTATTCTTGTGCTTCCATGTTATCTTCTTCCTCGATTTGACGCCAATTTATGCCCAACTTGAAATGCATTCATGAGGCAGTGTTATCATTTGCTCATCATTAATTGCGGTTGTTGTAGAAGGTACCAAATGAACTGATCTATTGCCAAAGTTCTGATTCATGTTTCCATGTTGCTTTCTTTGGGTCACATTATAGAAGGAATTTGTTATCTCAATTAACATTTTGGGTATTTATTGTTTTTTTCAGAATTTTTTTTTGCAAAATTTCTTTCTTTGTTTTGGGGGGGGGGGGTGGTTAATTACTTAATTGGTGGAGTTAATTTGGGGTAAAGATGAACATTTTCAATTTGGGTAATTTGTGATATCAATTTCAAGACCATTTTAATGAGATAACTTCATTGAGAAGATAGTTAAAAGTGATGGAAGGAAGCAATCCTCTTCCCCTGTTTACAGTGTGGAAAGAGAATTTTTTTATTCTTAATACAAGCCATTTCATTAAATTTATTATATGAATGTATAATTTTACTCATACTTTTTTTTTAGTTCTTAGACTTCTAAGTTCTCAGCTATTTCTTTATATTACATTAAATAAGGGTAGAGTTAAAAAATTATCAAATATAACATCCTGAATTTGAATACTGATTAAATATGTTAAGTTGGCCCAAAAGGTAAAAATATGAGGAGTTTAAAGGCAAAAGAGAATAAATAAGAGTACTTATTAGACAAAAGTATAATTATGAAAAAACACTCAGTAATTAGATGGAAGTCTCAAAAGATAGAAAAGAGGCTCCTACAATATTTTTAAAGTTTGGAGAAGTTATTTAAAGTGAAAATGCCTCAAAAATGATTTATTTGACCAAAAGGCCTATTGTCATGTGAGATTTTAAAGAAACAAAAGAGAAAATAAATACTAAAATTATTCAGTGGCTTAGAAAGATGAGGAAACATTATGAAATATTATTTTGGAAGTTATAAAAATTATGAAAAGGTTTAATTCCTTAAAAGTAGCCAATATAAATTTAAAGCTAATTTATAGGAATTAGGACGTATTTTCTAGAGATATTCAAGAAAAATATAGCTAGAGGATGATTTTTATCCCTAAAATTTTAGAAAAATTATTTTACAAGGTAAAAAAGACAATTAAATAATAATATCCTTATATAGTATTAAGGATTAATTTCTAAAATTTATTTAGTAATTAAATACTAATAAAGGGGATAAAATAGTGAATTCATTTTTGAAGCCCAAAAATAAATTTGGGTGAAGGTCAAGTCCAATTTCAAAAGCCCAATATGTACTACCCATGATCAAAAGGATGAGCACTAGATTGTGTGGATATTGGCCGAACAACAAGAAGATTCTACAAAATTAAGCTTATTCCATGAGCTTGTATGAGAGTGGGGCCTTGGAGGTAATTTAAATTTTAAACATTTCACCAGTCCCCACAGCAGAAAACAGTGGGGAGATGGGAATTAAGGGTTGTTTATGCATTACATAAGTATGGAAATCATATGTTTTAATCTGTCCCTATACATTTATAATTGTTAGGTTTTGATTTGTCCCCAAATCTTCCAAAAAAGAAAGAGCAAAAAGGGCAAGAAAGTAAAATAAGTTTGGAGGAAAGCTCAAGAGGTAGTGAAACTTGTTGACTTGCATATAGTTTATACTTGACTGCATGCGTGTTTATTTTTCATGTATGCCATAATTATACCTTTGAACATATAATAACCTTATTTGAGTACGTGTTGTGGCCATGTATATTTGCTTGTAAGGTGTTGTTTTTACATTGACTATTTGCATGTTTAGATAATTACCATTGAACATTCACTAAAAAAACCGCCTTTTAGTAGTGGTAATTGCAACAAATTTGCAATCGTATGACTCACGCCAAATGTAACTTGAGTAATTTGTAGCTTCTGGCTCATATAAACCGCTGACATTTGTAGTGGTTGGATTAGACAAACTGCTACTGAAGATAAAACATTACAGGTTTTTAGCAGTTTCTATGAACCACTAGAAAGTGTCACGTAGATTGAGGTAGGGTTTCATAATTTGTAGCGATCTGTGAGGCAAAAGCTACTATAAAAGGAACTGCTACAAATTGTCATGTAGACTATTGTAGGGTTTTGTGATTTGTAATGGTTTTGTGGTCAACCGCTACAAATTACACGGCTATATAAACGTCGTCACCCCTCATTTTATCACTTTTGGCAAAATCCTTATTCGTGCATGCTCTGAGAAATTTTCATAAGATCTGAGGTTCTGCTCGAAGTTTTAAGGAGTTAGGTAGTCGAGGTTAGTAAAGTTACGTATTATATTTTATTTTTGAGCTAAATAGATTTTTTTAATAATTTTATTGTTATTTAAATATGTTTTTGTAATGTTTACAATTTTCTGAACCTATTTTAGTGAATAATTGTAGCTATAATATCTTTTGAGAGAGACAAGGGGAAAGGAAAGGCGATAGATGAGTGTCCCCCCCAGAGGACCTCTTCAGCAGGGGGACAGTAGTAAAGGTAGAGAGCACCCTATGGGGCGACAGGACCCTGTGTGACTATAGCAAGTAACCCAACCAGAGGTGCCTATTCCATCAAAGGTGGCTAACATTCGTGTGAGCGACTACAAGTAGGATGATTTTGAGATCAAAATTCCCTTGAGCGAGGCGGAGCGGTTCCTTGATGCTAAGGACTAGAATTACCCATGGCGGTCTTTTTCGCGGTTGACTAGATTTGATGTGTAGTTTCAGTAATTGTCTTAATAAAATAATATTTTAGTTAAAGCGGTTTAAATGTGAAATATATTTAATTAAAATTTGTGTTCAATTGTGTAGATGAGCAAGGGAACCTCACTAACAGGAGGCTGGATGTGGCCACTACAAATAAGCTTACTAGGGGGCTATTATAGTAGTTTCGTGGAATGAGGTCCAATCGATTGAGAGTGGGGTCATCTATTCAATCGCTTTCTGAATGAGTTGGATGGGAATTAGGTCCAGTTCCCTATCTACTTCCAGGACTGAAAGAAGCTGCCCGAGAAGCTGAAGGAGAATGCGTGGGATGGGGTTGTGAAGGTAACTAATTTAATATATTGAATCAAATATAAATAATTATAATTTATCTAATTCTTATTTAATTAATCAAATATATTTAATTATAATTTATTTAATTGTTATTCATGTATTTAATTTTGTGATGTAGGATAAGTTTGTCGTGTGAGACGATAGGAGGAGGTGCAACTTCATAAAGATGGGGGACGGGTAGAAGAACAGGAGAAATCGTTTCTACCACTCGGTAGATAAGGATGGGATCAAACTTTTTAAAGTCGAACCAGGCCGGATGGTCCGGCCGGCTGGACCGTTGGCTGGAGTTGGCAATGGCTCATTTTTACAGTGAGAGCCGCTTTTTATAACAGGCTGTTTTGGATCAGAAAAAAATCACTTTTTAGCTGGAACTCGTTTTTGGGCCGGGATACGAAAAGGTTGCACGATAATTGGATAGCTAAACTTGGGGTAAGAAATGGGTGGAGAAAAAAGAAAAAGAAAAAGCTGAAAGAGATGAAGGAGGTTCGTCGTCTTGTCTTGTGTATGTAGTTCGTTGTTGCATGTTGCCCCACCTCTTTGTGCTCGTTCATCTATTGCTGGTGTGGTTCTTGGTTTGCAAGTTATAGTTTAATTGCAAAGAAAAGAAGACACTAAGAAGAGGGGATGAAGAAGAAGAAGTGAACGACTGTTGACAGTAGGGAGAAAGAAAGATGATTGAGTGCTCATTTGGAATAATTTATTTTTGGGCAATAAGTGCTTATAAATCGTGATTCACAGTATACGAGATAAGTATGTGATAGGAGTTTTTCTCGGTTTGTGTAATAAACACTTATATTCAAAAAATAAGTATTCCCAAACATGCACTAATGTTTAACTCTTTTGCCCCAAAAGTAAAGCACATCACATCAATTAAGGGGGTGTGAGAAGGAAACTCATTTTGCTCAGAATATTGTTAGACATCACGGGATTGCTTGGGAGAAGGGATGACCCATTTTGATTTTTAGCATTCAAATTTCAAATAAATTATTATATTAAATAAGTTAATGGTTAGTTGGCAAAAGAAATAAATAAGCTAACGGTACATGTACAGTGATGACGAGAAGCTGGGAGGAAAATTTTTTGAATATTTATTATATACTTTTTAAATAAAAACACATAATAAAAATATATTTGTATATATTTAAAATTCATATTGTGGGTTCATATATATTATTTTTCAAATTAAAACTATTAATATTAATGTAAACTTTACATATATATATCTAATAGTACGGTATATATATAGATATATATTATATTTATATAATTATATATATGTAATATTATTTTTTATTTAGTTATTACGTGACGGTTCAACCGAACTATCTAACTAATCCGACTGTTTGGACCGTGACCTGCTAGTCTTTCTGGCTCAATGTCTGATCCAGCTTTTAAAACATTGGATGGGATGATGCCTCTGTAACAGTTGATGGAGAACGTGTCTGATGGCATCTCACTGATTGACTAGGCTAGATTTGTCTAGTACAAGAGGAGTCAAGAAGAACAGGTAATTTTTTTATTAATTATTATTTAGAATGGAATATTAAAAATTATAACAAAATGAAATATTAATGTTTTTTTTTGTTTTCATAGGCTCTTTCTGATAGAAACACTTGGAGCCAAGGGCACCAGAAGATCCATCACACGGCAGAATCGAAAACATTTGTTGTCACCTATAGCAAATTGGTATACTTACCATAATATTAATTTTAGTTTGATATTATAAAATAGATGGAGGTCATAATTTATTGTAACCGTCAGACGGACTGCGGGGAGTTATTCACTGTCACACATAGACACCGAGACGGTACTCTAACCTCTTAGCAGGTAGAGGAAGCCATTGTAAGAGATTGACATTGTTTGTTTAAATATGTTTTATTTATTTTAATTATATAAATTGCTTAATAATTGTTTGATAAAATGTGTGACAAGAGCAGATTAAGCATATACAGCCTGAGTTGAGAGAGCCCCAAATGGGGTCCCAAGGGTCAGCTGTAGAACTCACTATGCCTTTGAAAGCTGGTATGGGACGAGTTGAGCACCCTAGACACTGTAGGGTCTGGGGATAGGCGCCAAGCCCATTATAGTATGCGGCGGGAGAGGCGTATATGAGGCTGGGACCTCCAGCACTAGGAGGTAGAGCGGGATATCTATTGAGGACCTCTGCATAAAGGTTGCTAGGGTAGAGGCCAGGCTGACAGAGAGGATGTAGGCCTAGGATGATTTCTTTTATCAACAGCAGGCCAAGTAGCGAAAAATTATAAACACGCTGTTGTCCATGTCCTGGGAGAGGGTGTTACCTGGCTTTCTGGTTCTAGAGGTCCCGCTAGTCCCAAGATTTGTCGTCCAGCCACCTCTTGACCCTGTTGAGACGACACAACAGCCAGTAAGTGGCACTGAGGATGATAGTGCTATTAATTCTACTACCATCCTTGGTGGAGCCCCTGATGATCAAGAATCTTCTTAGATTTTCTTTTTTCATTTTTGTTATGTTTATATTTGGATTTCTTTACTTTTAAAAATTTGTTACTCTGGACTTGAAATAATTAATGTTTTAGTTGATGTTATATGTGTTATATATATCTAACTTGTCATTATATAATATTAATTGCAAATTTATGAGTTTTATAAATAATGTAACTTGAACTAAGACAAACTAATATCTAAATTGTAAAACGTAAAAGTAAATTTCTAGCTTTTGCGGCTGATCTTAGAAATGTACAGTGTGCTTTGGCAACCGATAGTTTTAATCCATTTGGGAACCTTCTGAAAAGTTACTGTATTTAGCCGGTAGTCTTAGTTCGATACAACTTGCACCCTTAGATGTGTATGAAATAGAGCTCATTCATTTTGTCTATGATCATTCCAGTGAAAGAGGTGCCGGGTAATGATATAGATGTGTACCTCCAACCGCTTATTCAATAATTGCTGAACTTGTGGAATGTTGGTATCAAGACATATGACAGTGTGCTTTGGCAACCGATAGTTTTAATCCATTTGGGAACCTTCTGAAAAGTTACTGTATTTAGCTGGTAGTCTTAGTTCGATACAACTTGCACCCTTAGATGTGTATGAAATAGAGCTCATTCATTTTGTCTATGATCATTCTAGTGAAAAAGGTGCCGGGTAATGATATAGATGTGTACCTCTAACCGCTTATTCAAGAATTGCTGGACTTGTGGAATGTTGGTATCAAGACATATGACACACATGAGAAGATACTGTTCAACTTGCATGTAGCCTTGATGCGGACGATAAGTAACTTTCCTATGCTGGGAGCATTATCCGAGTGTAATGTGCATATTGGGAAGATGTGTCAAACTTGCAACTTTGACTCTGAATCAGTGCGCCTTCCCTATAGTTAAAAGTGATGCTTCATGGGTTATCAGAGGTTTCTCAAAGGGACTCACAAATTTTGATTGCAATGGAATTGTATCAATGGGAAACCGAAAAAGAGAGAGACTTTTTAGACTTTATCTAGTGCAGATATCTTACAATAGCTTTAGGATGTTGAATACAAGTTTGGAAAAAATGATGATGCAGCATAAGTATGGAGAAAGACTAAAAAGACTTTTGCTTCTGAGCCTTAACAATGGTGGAAGATAAGTATCCTCTTCACTCTTCTATATTAGAAATCTAATTTTCTACGCCACAGTCTTGATGTTATGCACATTGAAAAAAATATATGCAATAATGTGCTATACACGGTGCTAAATGAACTTGGTAACTTAAAAGATCATCTTCAAGCGAGTAAAGATTTATGGGCCATAGGAATTCATGAAGACACATCATCAAGAGAGTTATTAATCCCTCGTGTTGATAAACCAGTTGAGGAAGTAAGAACTTCAAATTAACTGCAGCTGAGATGTTTTAGGCACATGAACATGTCTTAATTAATTGTAGTCAAGTTGATCCATTCCTTCAGTAAGAATTGTATATTCATATATTATTTTATATATTTCCTTACCTTTTGCTTACATATCATGATCATCGTCACTTACATCATTACTTATTGCAGGGAATTTGGAAGTCATGTAAAGCGAGGATTCATATCCAAACATCCTTTGAAATTGATAGAAAAGTTCTCAGAGAATTCTCAAGTTGGTTTACACACCGAATACTAAATTACCACAATCCACACTTACCAGATTTCAAAGCTCTCACAATTGGCCCACTTGACCATGCAAGAAGGTTTACCGCATACAATGCCAATGGTTTCTAGTTTTGCACGGTTTCACAAGATCAATGATTGTTAACCCAAAACTCAGGAGTTTATTGCACCTTTAGGACAGGGGGTTATACGAGCAGTAGTTACACAACATGTAGTTTAGAGTCATCCATTATTATGGAAAGCTTGTTGATGTTATCAAACAAAATTACCAAGGTCGTTTCACTATGACACTCTTCATGTGTTCGTAGGAAAATATGACAACTTTACGGGGACTCACAGCTGACGACTTGGGCATCACATCAATAAATTTCTCTTGGCTAATTCACACTAGTCAATTTGAAGATAATAAGCCATATATTCTTGCCTCAGAGACACACCAGATTTATTATGTAGAGGACGAGAGGCATAGAGATTGGAATATGGTGGTTCACTTAGAGCATCGAGGCTTTTATAACATGGGTGATGGTGATAACATCACCTATGAGAGTGAGCCCTTCTAGCTTGCCTATTTTGACAACTTTTCCCCCGAAGACGATGACAATTTACTTATAGTTAGGTACATTTTTATAAGTTTTATTTTATTATCATTTAATTTAAATATAATTTAAGTACAAAATTATGCACTCAACACTAACATTTTCTCCACACATTTTTTCTTTTGGGATGGCGACGACGAATGATTAACAAATAATCACTCCATTCTTCACTAGTGGAAAAAAGGCTTTTAAGACCGGTTTTGGATATGATCTTGATACAACCGGTCTTAAAAGTATGTCACTTTTAAGACCGGTTTGGTAACCGGTCATAAAAGTCTCACTTTTAAGACCGGTTGTATTAATAACCGGTCTAAAAATAATAATTTTAAAACCGGTTGTCATGAGCACCAGTCTTAAAAGACTTCTTTTGTAAGGCAATTTACATAACATTTTTAAGACCGGTTATAATTATAACCGGTTTTAAAATTTATTTTAAGACTGGTTTCATATATACATCGGTCTTAAAAATTTTAATTTTAAGATCGGTTGTACATAAAACCGGTCTTAAAAATTTAATTTTAAGACCGGTTATATGCGTAACCGGTCTTAAAATAACTTTTAAGACCGATTATTTTTATAACTGGTCTTAAAAGTGTTATGTATATTTTTCTAATTGTGTGTGATTAGGTTAGTTACCAGAACGCATCCTAGGATTGCTACCTCCAATGCCATACTTATTAAGTGTCATATGGTGTTCAGTTTGCTTCCACTTACCATGTCCTTTTGCTTTAACCTTCTCATTAAATTGGGAACTTGTAACATATCATATATCCTCATATATAATGTTTTGTTTAAAACCATCATATATATATATATATGCATAAATGAATTCAACCATGTCATATCATGCAACCAACAAGTCAATTCATCAAAATATACAAAAACCATGTTAAAACCAACAAACATGTCAAATCATGCAACAACAATATTTGCAACCAACCAACATGTCAATTCATCAATATATACAAAAAAATTCCTCAATTTTACAAGAACTCATTGTTGTAAAAGTTCATAAATGAATTCAGCACAACAATTGTGAATGTGCTCAATATCTTTTTCTGGAAAGGGGTCAGCAAGTTCAAACATCTGAAACACCAAATCCAGGCAAAACATTAACTTCACTTAAAAAAAATAAAAGTAATACAAAATTTTTGAAATAAATATACATTTACCTCTTCAGTAAGTTCTGTCGTGCCTAGGGTAATAATATTATACATGTGCCTCGGAATATACAACCCACATAAGTTGGACCCTGGTGATTGCCTATGGGTCTGAAAAATAATATGATATAATTAAAACAAGTATAAAATTAAAGCATGACTTATTAGTGAATACATTCTTAAAACAAACCAATATGTAACTAACCTTTGACAAGATCCATGTAGGGTCTTTTACCTTACGTATAGGCCTACCACAAGCAGTGTGTTGGAATGTCCGCATAGCCCTATATCATCAAAATCACAAAGGTTACTTATTTTACGCAAATTCTATAAATTTTGCACACTAAAGGTAATTAATAATGCAAGAAAACTTACGCGTTCAAGCTCTTCTTCAATTCACTAGTTGGCTTGCTGAGGTGGAGGGAGCATAAGAGGATGATAGAATAACTCTTCTTGCATAAAATAGCCAATTGCCAATTATCACTGAAAAAAGGGAAAACTTTTAAGCAAATATAAAACATTATGTATATTATGAAATATAAATTTTTTTCTTACCCATGTAAATATAGAGCCAAGAAATACTCAATTGAGGTTTCACTAAGCCTGTGCGATAAGTATGTGTGTATGATATAAGTAGTGGTCCCTTTGTTGTAGAGTTGAACTGGGCGCCCCTGACTTGCCAACAATTGACTCAGTAGTCCAATCTCTTGTTGCAAAGGACATATCATATGCCATCAGAATCACTTGATGCATGGGATTCAATGAAGGCCGTGAAACATCTTGAGTGGAGGGAGGTGGAGGTGGAGGTGGAGATGGAGGTGGCGGGAATTCCTTAGCTCGATCAGAAACAGGGTTCTTTGGCCACAAGATGAAAAAGTTGATGATACGCCTACAACCTTGAAGTCATCAACAGGGATAGGGAGAGGTGCATCTGCAACGATCACCTCTTCAACTGCCACTATGACTTGATCATCCTTTATTTCTTTGTGGTGGACAATTGATCCCAAGTTATGCACGCTCCCCTGTACAACCAATTGTCTCAGAGGATACTCCACAAACAAGTCACAAGTCTCATTAATTTCTTTTCCAGGACCCTCTGATGACTAACCAATACAACTCCCTTTAGTGCTCTGTTTAGGGTTTAGGGAATGAGCCTGGGGAGCACTGGTATTTGCTTGTCTTGTGCTCGTCATGATCATCCATTCCTCCTTCACTTGCTGAACCTTTCTTCAAATCGTGCATTAAATGATGCTTCTGCCTCGACCCTAGCTTCCGCCCTAACAGTGGCCAATATACACTACATCTCCTCCCTAGTCACTATACTACTTGAGGAACAGCGTGGGGGTGCTCCAAAGTAATCCCTTATGCCTACCCCTCCTCCAATCCCCCTGGCACGGCCGGGATGCTCAGGTTTTCATGTAGTTATGGTCAGGATGTCATTCCTCCCATCCGACCTAAATGATCCATCGGCTTATTTTTTTTGAAGCTCCTCCTATAAGATACAGATGAAAAATGTTAGTAATGAAATTTGTTTACTAAATAATTAATAACAACAAGTCAACAACAATACTTACAATTTTTTCATCGACTATACGAGATTGTTCACTCGTATAAAACCCGCTCCTCTTTTGGTGAGCGAACAACCACTTCTCTTCGCGACGTATCAGAGATGGTGGAGAAAGAAGAACAGAAGGATCGGATTGAGTTGCTTCTTCCAATATCTTCCGTTTGGCCGCCAACAAGTCTTTTTCAGCCTTCGCAAAACCCCCATGAGATATTGTATGGGGCAATCATTCTTTCTACCACTCTCTTGGGCCTTTTTCCTTTTTTCCTGTGAAAAAGAAATCAAAATTAAGTCATTGTAAATCAATAAAGACAAGTCATAATTCATAAGCAAATCAAATACAAAATAAGTCAACTCACCAATGCTTCTAGAGTAGTCCAAAGCCGCTTAAATTCTTGCCAAGTCTGTTCGTCAATAAAAGAATACTGATCACATAGATTAGTATGAGGCTGACCTTCTTCCACCTCGACATGCACGTAATTGTTGGCTAAACTTGTCTTAAATTTCCTCTAGCGTTCATCACAATACGTCATTGTCTTGTCATACAAAACTTCACTTTTAGGAATATCGTAAGTGAGCTGAATAGTTTACCAAATATGTTGCTTCACACTTTTATCCACATTTCTCCACTGCTCTATCAAGATGCTAGGCTTGTTGTATGCTAGGAGGATGACAAAACTCCTATACCGGCTTACATTAGGCCCGATTGGTTTCCAATAACTATCAAACTCAATTGGAATCTTTTCCCTGGTATTCTGATTGAGAGGAATGTCTCTCAATCAGGTGGCTCTCCTACCCTTTCATCTAGGCTGGTTACGTGGATCACTATGTTCCTGGCTAGGTGTATTGCTAGGCTCGCTTTGATTTGGATTAGTTGGATCGGGAGTACCCTTACTAGGACAACTCATTGTCTAAAAACACTTTAAGGACACTATTTAAGGATAGCTAGTGATAGTTTAAGGAAATTTTGCTACACGGCACTATCTACAAAGGCATTGTTCAAAAGCAATTCCTAAGTTATGCAAACATGAACAAATAATTAATTGCAATGCACAAGTTGAACATACATGCAAAAATAGGAGGCAATGTCAGCACAAGTTGAACAAAGTAGAACATAAATGCATTAGGAGGCAGACTTAGAAGCAAAAATAGGAGGCATGTTTGAACAAGTTGAACAAACATAAATGCATTAGGAGGCAGGCTCAGAAGCAACACCAAAGTTCATATCAAGCAATATCAGCACTACCTTATCCAGAGTTTTACTATATTGAACATGCAAAAATACAGAACCAAAATTGAACCCTTCTCATACACAACCAAAATAGACCCAGATCCACAGAAGCATAAGGACATTAACCTCAGACATACATGCATTATGTAAAACTCTTCAGAATAATTAACGATACCTTCAACCTTTGCTTGAGGATCCTCTTCTTTCTCTAAATTTGAACAGTCTTTGTCCACTTTACGATTTGAGTAAGGTCTCTCTTAGAAGGCAATGGACGCTTCTGAAAAGTAGGTTGATGAGTTACTGCAAGAATCAAATAAAGAAAATGAAGGCCAAGTCATCTCACAATTTCAATGAAATACCCAAAAACAAAACCATTAATTTAATTGAACGCCTGGCAACTGAAACACAAACCTAACAATAAAAATGAGGTTGAGAACGAAACTAATCGGAGGGAACAAACGACGATAGCCTTACAGTAATGTATTCAACCGTAAATCTCCATTGACGGCGGTAAAGTTAAGGACAGAGGAGAGAAGGGGAAAGGAGGAGCTGTCGCGAACTGACAGAGGGGTTTTGCTGATGTGCTTGAGTCTCAAATTTCAGAGTTAAAATTAGGCATGTTTTGAAATCCATGTCAGTTTTAAGACCAGTTGTAATTAACAACCGGTCTTAAACTTAATATTTAAAACCGGTTATTTATTAATAACCGATCTTAAAAATAGAAACTTTTTAAGACCGGTTATTAAATAATAACCGGTCTTAAAGTTTTAATATTTAAGACCGGTTTTGATGTACAACATGTCTTAAAAATAATAACCATTTTATTTTTTTAATTATCTTTAATTCAGATAATATTTTCTAGACTGGTTATATTTAGAACTAGTCTAGAAAATATATTACATGTATTTATTTTTTTAATTGTATATATTTTAAGACTGGTTTTTATTATAACCGGTCTTAATATTTCATCATAATTACAAAAATGCCACCGGTCATATTTTTAAGACCTTATCCGATATAACCGGTCTAAAAACCCTTTTGTATACTAGTGCTTGTAAAGTAATTAATTTATATTTTTTAAAATTCTAATTAATATGTGTAGCAGTTCTAAAATGCAACAAACTACAACATAATAGCTAGAAAAACAAACCGCTACAAAAACCGTCACCTTAACTATGCCAAACATCTCGCTGAATCCCTACACGCGTGCGCACGCACGCACACATATATGTAGATCCCCACCGCACATCATTTCTTACCTTTTCCATTTCTTCCAACCCCTCTCCTCCCTAATTTTTCTCTCACTTGTTCACATTTGTTGGATGAACAGCTAAGCTTGTAAGGTAAATTTTTTTCCTTGCAAATCTTGATTTCATCATTTCATTTTATTTTTCTTCTTCATATAGTTATTATACTATTTTTTTTCCTTCTATAGAAGTTCAAGGATGCTTCCTTCCTCCACATTTTCAACATTCCTTCTATAAATAAATATATCTCTTCATCTTCAACTTCAATTTCATTACGTGAAAAACCTAAATGATTATTACCTACACATTATGTTTCTCAATATTAAACATAATATTCATACTTATCTAACTTAATTTAATCATTCTCCTCAAATAATAATTATCATTATTTAAATTATTATTTATTATATAATCATTCAAAATAATATTGGAAAAATAAATAGAAAAATGTATTCACGCAATTTTTTTAATTTATGCAACATTTAGGAGCGATTGCCAACCGCTACAAATTTTTGGTGCCATATTTTCAAATTTCTGAAATTAATAGTAATGTTGGCGCTAAATTTTCAATTTTCATTTCCTGCTTCACCCACATTTTGGGAAAAATATTTGCCACCACATTTGTAGTGGTTACCCAACCGTTGCAAAGAAAATTTTAATAAAATTTAATCCCCCAAATTCAAATGACAGTTGTATAGTGGTTTGATAACCGATAGAAGATAGTCATAGAAAGTTTAATCTACATATGCATCTTGTAGCGGTTTGATTAAACTGCTACAAGCATAATAACGGTTTTGTTGCAAGCATAACAGTTCCAAAAAAACCACTATAAAATTGTTGGCCTCAATGTATTTTGTAGTTGTTTCCTTAACCGCTACTACTAGCATTTGTAGCAGTTAAAACTATTACAAATTCGCCATTTTAACCACTACAAATGAGCGAATTTTCTGTAGTGATCATATATTGAGTTGATATTTGGCAATTGAAAATCCCTCAAATCTCACCACTTTTCTCCCATGAATCATCAATATGAGCAAATTCCTCAAGGGGATAAAGAGCAAGCTTATAGAGGAGATATCAAGGTGGAGACTCCAAAGAAGCTTTTAGCTGTTATTATTTTAAGTATTAATTTCAGTCATTGCTGACTGTGTGTGTGTATACATGAGTGTATTAGGTTTGAAGTTTACTTTAGTTTAAATTTATACTCTGATGTGTAAATATCCTCCCTGAGGGGGAGCGGGGAAAGTGAGCATGTGTACTAGCAAGGGCAATGTCAGATAGCCAAGTGCATGGTTAAATAGTAATAGTTGACTGGTATAATATTTGAGCTTCAGATTTGGGTCTACTTAAATGCAGAGTAAACATTTGAATTAGGTTATGAAATTCTACAGAGAAATAGTACGCATCACAGGCTTTAACACAAGCCATAGTTCATAAGTCTTGGATATGTGGATTAAAAAATATGATTTTTCAAAGTTGATTAGGAAAATTGAAAACTGTTGTGACAAATTACGTTGTACAGATTTTAACGAAATTTTTTCAACTAAATGGGACAATGGTTAGCTCGGATCTTATTTTTCTTACATAGAGCTTATCAAGAGCTAAAGATAGAGTTTTGAACCACTATTTTTGGAGTTAGATTGTAATGAGTTCTGAATTTTCAAAGTTTCAGGAAAATTCATTATTTCATATGCATATACCCAAGTTTTAAGAATAGATTTGACTTTTGATTTTTTAGTTTAATTAACGGTACTGACTGAGTCACATGTGGTTTTTTAATTGGTTAAACATATACTACAATTGATCACCCAACACTGGAGTGGAGTTGGGGGAGACCCTACACTGAACAGCTCCTTTTTGGCTAGCCAATTATTGCTATCAAATTACAGCCAATTTGTTAAAAAAAAGAAAAATCGTAGTGTTCAAAACAAGAGCAACATCCTCCACCAAAACATTTGAACCCTGGTCCCCTTTACAACCTGACCCCACTAGTGTTGGACCTAATTCTTTATCAGCAAAACTATGTATTGCTTCCATAAGAGTCAAAATCTTATCAATCATGTTTTTGCATATATCTTCCTCTCCAGCATGTAAAGTTTTCTCAACGCGTGATGGGTCACTTATTGACATCAGTTTTTGTGCCGTGAGTTCACCAATACCTCTGGTTCAATTTTCGTAGTGGAGACATTTATTAGGAAAATAAAAGAAAAATTAATTGTATTTGTTTTTAGTTAATATCTTCATTTGGAGGGTGTAATCTATATATGTAGATGGGAGACAAATATGTTCAATTTGGAGGATAATTTGACTAATCATGAACACCTTTAGCTTGATATTTTTTCCAACAACTTTAAGTTCACACACACAAATTAAGTTTATATATATATATATATATATAATCCACTATGCTTGATAATGAGAATACATATGTAACAGCTGTAACCTTTAGTGAAGCATATTCAAAGGCAACCATATATTCTTTTCCATCAAGATATATGTTTAATCCAAAATCAATCTCAATGATTATAAACCCCTATAATTTTTGTTTCAGAGAAGTTAATGGCTTATGAATACTACTGAAATTTGATGAAAATGATTGTCTTGGATTATATCATGCTTTCTTTGTTTATATTATCTTTATAGAATGAACATTTCAATATAAAACTAAAGTAGACATTTAGCGTTTTAAGTTTACATTAAATTTTAGTTTAATTTCTTAAATTTATGTTTTAGTTTAATTTCTTAAATTTAAAAAATGTATTTTTAGTTCTTTAAACATAGGACGTTCCTTCTGACTTTAGAAATTTAAAACATTGATTCAGCCATTAAATGTTGACATGTTATTTATCTTTAATTTAAAATATGTAAATTAAAAAGAGAAATTTCTCTTTTATACTCGTAGAGCATCACCTCATTTATACTATAACCAATTATAATGCTTCAACTCATCTTAATTTAATATTATGTGGCATCCACTTAATTTACATTAATATTAATAAACTTTCAACAGTTTCATTTTTTGAGTGTCTTCAACTCTCCCAGTCGACCCTCCGTCCATCGCTCTTATGTGTTTGGATTAGTTTTTTAGAATAGCTTTTACGATTTACGAAGTAAGTGTGTGAGAGGAATTTTGTCTCGGGTTGCGCAAACTTAGATTTGATAAATATCCAAACACTCACTTAGAGGACCAACAAACATGTACTTTAACTTTAATATATACGCTTATGAGATTGGACAAGCCAACATCATAAGAGCCAGCGATTTGGGTATATTCAAATAAAGCATGGTAAATATTATAATTTCTCAAAAATCGCACGTGCATGTACACATTATGTGTGCAACTATTTTGATCATATATCATGCTTATTCATGATGCACGAGCAACTCATGGAAAGAGAATTATATATCAAATTGAGTTTTATCTAATAAAGTAATTGACACATATGCACCCAATTATTCTACAAACAAATACATTATTCGTAAACTATAAATGGTGTAATTCATTTTATTTTAAAATTTGAAGGAAAAACAAAGGAAAAAAGACCAAAAAAAAAAAAACTTGAACTTCAAAATTCCAAATTGGTTCTGTCAACAATAAGAGTAATGTAGTTGACAAAAAGAGTATAGTAATTGACAACTCAAATTTTTTTAGAAATCACTGATTTGATATTTTGAAGTTCAAATGGTATTTATTTATATTTTTCCTAAAAACAAACATACCATCTTTTTTTATACAAATGAAATAAGCAAAACAAATTACAGTATTGGGTTTTCATCAGACCCCTCAGTCTATCACTTATGGTATGATACATTGCCTGAGGACCCATATAATTTCCAAACCATATGCTCTTTCTAGCGCAAGATTAGCTAGCGGGTCAGCTTGCTCTTTTTGCTCTCTATCAAAATTCAGGAAATATCACGTTCCAATCGCAGCTAACTAATTAAAAACAAATATACCATCTAGTTATACAAGAATCTAGATATAATAATTAATTTTTTGTAATAGTTATTAAAATATAATGTGGTGCTAATTATAACACACAGATTATTGGTATATGAGGTTTTGATAAAGACAAAGTAATAACAAGAAACCAAGTTACGACTTTATATCATAATCATGGTGAGAAGGATGAAAAAGAATACAAATAGTAATAGGCAAAAATCTGGTGTTGTTCATGGTTAGGAACGACATTAATTGTGAAAAGTAAAGTCATATAGACGACGTGTCCATATGATGTTAGAAGAGAATTAATTGTGAAGAACATATACCACTCTGATTCTATTTATTAGTCATTTTTAACCAAAAAATTTGGTTCTATTTATAGGTCCAGTTTCAGGATAGTAAATGTATTTTGTACTTTTTTACCCCTATTAATTGCAATAAGCAAAAAGAGTTTATTGATGTTAACTTTTAGAACCAATTATAGATAAGGTCGAAATTGAAAATTTAGCTTATAGTTAATGAGTTAACTAATTCTTATTGATATATGAAAATTAATTAAAAAAAGATTTATAAATAGAATCAGAGTGATAAGTTATATTATTTATGAGATCGGTTTTATAAGAATGAAAGAGAGTGAAAGTGGTCCTTTATCATAGTGATGTCCAACTATTGGGGGTACAAAATGAAGAGCTGTTGATCTCATAACAGCAGACATTTGATTAGATTTCTTGGTCCCAATTTGTTTTAATTACTTGTTGTCCTTTCTTCACTTACAAGCTTTCTTTTTCTCAAATATGACAACGATTCTTGTTTTTTTTTTCACGTTATCTTCCTCGATTTGACTATAATTTATGGCCAACATATTGAAATGCGTTAATAACTTGGCAGTGTTATCACTTTCTGATCATTAATTGAGTAGTTGTAGAAGCTAGCAATGGAACTCTGTCACCCAAATCATTTCTCCTTTTTTCTATGTTAATCTACGTTCTTTGGTTCACACCATATATAGGAAAAATTTGTATTTTTTTCAGAAATTTTAATTTTTTGCAAAATTTCAATTAGTTTATTCAGAAATATATTCTTTGATGTGAAATTGAAATTATGTATGTACTCCTCCGGTCCATAATATAAGATACTTCAATTAGTTCATCATAATCAAGAAATGATAGTTAACTCATTAAATATATCTTAGATTGAATTTTTTTTTTTTAACTTTACCCATATTAAATTAGGTTTTAAATGAGAGAAAATATATAAAAAGTCACATTTAAGCATTAACTATATGGACAAAATTGATAAATAAGTATTAATTTCTTTCCAAGTGACTTATATTGTGGACCAAAATATTCTTCTATAAGTGACCTATATTATGAACTGGACAATGAATCTATGTATCGCCAAAAAGGAGAACGATGCAAAGGCTTTGACGTAGGGGAGGTGTTGGGTTCGCTATATGTGACGTTGCGATGATAAGGGGAAAACGAAACATATAACATAAAATAGAAGGGATAATTAGAGTGTTTGGGATCACTTTTTCTGTCAAATAAACCCTTTTTTGGACCAATGATCCCAAATAAAAACGGATTGCAGTTTTGCTGTGTTTGGCATGACTTTTTGTCAACAATTATAAGCCCAATAAGTTACCTTAAATTATAAGTTCCAATTGTTAGCTTATTTTTGAAAAACGCAGTAGCTTTTTTTTTTTTTAGTCGAGCTATCAACTCGTTCGTTTAGGCCCGCTCGCAATTTCAAACTTGTCAGGTTTGAGTATTTGACATTTAATGCATGGTTGGTCCTTTACGTGTTGTGCTTGGCGGCTAAACATATTTTTTTCTGATTTTTATTAAAAATTTGGAGAATGATAGGAAAAGGAATTTTGAAAATGTGAAATTTTAAATAAGGTATTTCTCATAAGTATTGATATCGCATATATGATTTATCTAAATTTTAAATTACTGTTGGATATCGCATATATGATCTATCTAAAACTTGAAGAATATACAAATGCCCTTCAAGTTTTTACTTTTAAAAACGCACTTATACAATCACTAATCCAAACACGTTTTGACTTATGAAAAGTCACTTATTCAACCGCTCATCCAAATATAAATCACATTACAAAGATTAACTTATTTATTAAGTCATTTTTAATAAGCCCGAATTATATAAGTCATTTTTCCTACCGCTATCCCAAACACACCCAATATAATACACACACATAACTGATTCGTTATGTCCTATTTATCAGGCTTATTAAACCCGGACCGGACCGGCCGGTCCAGCCCGGGAACCGGCGAACCGGCCGGTAAACCGGTCCGGTTCCCGGTCCGGTCCGGGTTGATATTTAAAAAAAAAAAATTTTTTTTTTAATTTTTCCTTTAGAATTTCATACTATAAGTCTAAAATTTTCAATTTCTCACCGGTTTGGTCCCGGTTTAGCTCCGGTTTGGTCCCGGTTTGACCCACTGACCCTTAACCCAGTATCCCAACCGATTCAATGACCGGTCCGAGTTTTAATACCTTGCTATTTATATATTTATATATATATATATATATAAATATAACCAACATCAATAGTAATGATGTTGATGTTGAGTTTTGTTTTTTTAACGGCCCTCGATGATGTTGATTTTAGAAGGTTTGAAACATATGCAGGATGTTCTGTACGGCAGGAAATATACGCAATTGTTAAGGTTAAATTCTATTGGGATTCACTAATTTGAACAAATAAAATCAGAATATCATTTAGACGCATATATACAAAATTGATCACGCGCAAAGACACAAGCTGATATATATCGAAGTTGAATATATATATATATATATCTAAGATGGTTAATTTTTTCCTGGATACCACAAGAACAAAGAAGAACAAATTAAAGATTTACAACAGTTCCAGTACATATGTACTTAATTACATTGAACTTTATCTTCAAGGATCAAGAATAATGATATTATGATTACAGCAAAAGAAGATTAATAATGAAGAATAATCAGCTCAGCAGCCAATGACCATTAAATCCTTTGAAGATGTGTTGGTGGTAATAGCCAAATTCTGTTTCTTCTCAGGTAATTTTGCATTTCGTTTTTTTTTTGAATGAAAACTAGAATACATTAACCAATGAAAAGGTTACAACCAAACACTTTCCCCAAAGGAAAACACAAAAGAAACATCATCCATGATCAACAACCGCCTCCGGCAAAGAAGGTGGTGGGTGATCAAGAATAACAAAATTCTCACTCAGACTATGGCCTAATCCTGCTAAATAATCAGCAAGAGTATTATTCTCCTTAGGAACATAACTAAGAAGAACCTGCTAGTCTTTCGATATCCAGTTTCTCGCATCTTCAATCACTTCACTGAATGGGTGATCCCTATGATAGCCTCTTGAGATTAAGTTAATCACATCCAGACAATATGTGAAGACAATAATATTCTTTAAGCTCTTGCTCTAGCAGATCTAAAGCCCCTGAATAATTGCGATGATCTTAGCAACCATTGGAGGCACTTGAACAAGCCGACTAATATATCCACAAATCTAGCTTCCGTCATCTTCTTTAATAGCTCTAGCGCACGCTGTCATGCTCGAATCCAGAACCAAGCCATCTGTCTCCAAAGTAGCAAAACCAGGTCTTCCCCTCATACCAACTGCATCCTTGATAATATTCCCATTGTAAAACCGGCAAATATGGGTTAAATCCATATCCCAAGCAGCTTTTTTTTTTGGAATGGAATGGATATATATTATCTAGTATATACAGCTACAGACACTTAGTCAAGAGCGTTGAAAATGCTCTCAACTTAAGTGTTAGATCAATACATCTGAGCAAGTCCCCTGTTGAGACTATGTGGGAGACTAAAGAGCAAACATAAGAAATGATACATTCCGGCGTCATGGATTCATTGGCAAATAAATGAGCATTCCTATGGTTCCACAACTTCCAGCAGAGAATGCCAAAGAAAAGTCTCCAGCGTAAGGATTTCCTGCGGGGATGTAGGTTCCATAGAAGCCATTCCTAGAACGGTTGGGAGAAAAATTCCATGGCTTGATTCTGAGGGATTACCTTTAGCCAACAATTGTGTGCAATGGGGCATCGTCGAAGTATATGGCTAAGGTCTTCTATTTCCTCATTGCAAATACCGCACGCTCCATCATATGACATACCCCGACGTAGTCTCTCTGCATTGGTGAGTAGCCTGTTCTTTACTGCCAGCCAGAGGAAGATACGCGTGCGTGGTAACCCTGGCCATTTCCATACCCAGGTCCAGAATGGTGCTGGCTCATCCCAATTGAATTGTTGACTTGCATGGTAAGATGACGAGACCGTAAAAGCTCCGTTTGAGGTAAGATTCCAGTAGCAATTATCCGCTGGGTTGTGACTCTGAGGTGGTAAGGTTCTGGTTATTTGCAAGGTAAGAGCTTTTGGTAGATGCTGCTCGAATTTTTCTAATCTCCATCGGCCTTGTTCATCCACATAATCACAAACCAACTTTTCCAATTCTGAATCCGGAATGTCAGCGAAAGTTAGGAATTTTAATGGTCCTCCATCGCCTATCCAATGGTTTCTCCAAAATCGAGTGGTAGTTCCATCGCCTACATCCCAAGATATATTTGACTCTACTTCTGGCCAAATTGCAGCTATACTTCTCTATGTATGCGAGGCTAACTTTGTCTTGAATTCATATTTGGTGTCACGGTTCCAATTATATTTTCCTTTTAGAACCCGGACCCAAAGCTTGTCAGGTTGGCTAATGAGGCTGAAGGCAAGTTTGGATAGAAAGGCTTGGTTTTGGCCTTTTGAGGTCCTTTATCCCACATCCACCATGTTGCAGGGGTTGAGATAATTCCTTCCAACTGACTAAGCTTGTTTTACGCGTTGAGCCATCCGATCCCCAGACAAAACCTCTCACTATTTTTTCAATATTTCTGCAGCAGTGCACCGGGAGTAGGGAGGTTTGCATGGTGTAAAATGGAATAGCGCTAAGCACCGATTTTGCAAGTACAATTCTGCCTGCTAAAGAGAGTGATCTTGCCTTCTAATTGGATAACTTGAGCTGCACTTTTTCAACCAAGTAATGGTATGTGTCTTTTGTGACTCGGGAGTGGAGTAGTGGCACTCCTAGATATTTTCCAAATTATTCTGTTTTTTGGAATTGAAGGAATTGACATATCCTATTTGCATCTCGCCTTACAGTATTTTTTGAGAATTGAACCCGAGATTTGCTTTTACTCACAACTTGTCCAGAGGCTTGGCAGAAATCCCTTAGGGTGTCCTGGACTAACTGAAGTTGGCCCGGAGCTATGCTTCCAAAAAGAATGAGGTCGTCGGCGAAGAAGAGGTGCGATAGAGGAGGTCCTCTTCTTCCTAATTTTATGGTCTCCCACTCCTTTTGTTGAACTTTGACCGTAATGGCCTGGGAAAGTCTTTCCATGCAGAGTACAAATAGGTACGGAGAGAGAGGGTCTCCTTGACGAATGCCTCTGGAAGGGGTGAACGATGATGTAGGTTTACCATTCCACAAGATTTGCATAGAGCTTGTGGTTACACATTGCATGATTAAAGAGATAATTCGCGATGGTAAGCCAGCATCCTCAAGGGTGTCATTAATAAAAGACCAACTCAACTTATCAAATGCCTTCTCTAAATCCACTTTAATCACCATCCATCCCTTTTTCCCTTGCTTCCTCTTCATTGAGTGGATTACTTCTTGCACAATAATGATATTATCCGTAATGCTTCTGCCTTTGATGAAACTTGATTGGTATGGGGAGATTAGAAGAGGCATCACGGTTTTGAGCCTGTTAGAGATGACTTTCGTTGCTAGTTTGTACAGAACAGAGCAAAGGCTTATTGGTTGAAACTCTTTCATTGTAGAGGGTGATTCTACTTTTGGTATTAGTGCTATCAGAGTTCGATTGAAGGATTGATCCAAGGTAGCACCATTGAAGAGGGATGATACCATTTGGAATAAAGAGTTCCCCACTATGTCCCATTGGCTTTGGAAGAAGAGGGCATGTAATCCATCCACTCCTGGTGCTTTAAGTGGTTTCATGTCAAACAGGGTGCGTTTAACTTCATCTAGAGTGACTTCTGCCTGTAAAAGATCAATAGATGCAGATGAGAGTGAAGGAAATTTACCTCTAGTCGTATACTGAGTTGTGGGTGTAGGTGGTGCAGAGTACAAGGACACAAAAAATTCACTGATCATTTGCTCCACGGATTGTTTGTCAGTAATCCAAGATCCTTCCTGATTTTTTAGAGTCACGATTTGGTTCCGTGACTTGCGGATGCGTGCTTTGGTATGGTAATATGAGGAGTTACGATCTCCTAATGCAATCCAATTTGTCCTTGATTTTTGAATCCACAACAATTCCTCTTGCAAACACACGCTTTCATAACTCTGGCATAGTTCTTCGTTGAGTTGCAGTAGGAAGGAGGAACAGGGGCGTTCATCAAGAGCTCTTTGCGTACCTGCCAGACGTGCTAACAGATGCTGTTTCCTCTTCCCAATTTCTCCAAAAGCATCACAATTCCACTTTTGTGCTGCTTCTGTGAATGTTGTCATATTCTCACTGAGGGAGCAAGAGTCACTCCATGTCTCACGCACTAAAGCAGTAAATGACGGGTGTGTGAGCCATGCAGCTAAACATTTGAAGGTACGGACAGGGCGGTTAGCAGGCTCAGTCAGATTCAGTGAAACTTTGAGTGGGTTGTGGTCCGATTTGATTTTTGCCAAGTGCTGGATGGTGGTGTTTGGAAAGAATTGGGCCCATTGGGTGTTCACTAGACCTCGATCCAGGCATGCCAATGAAAGCCCCCTTCTCCAAGTAAACCGTGGGCCAGAGAATCCAAGATCAATAAGGGAGCAGTTTTGGACAAAACAATTAAATAATGGGCATCAACTCCTCGTCGTTCCTGTGCTTGATCTTCTTTCACTCGTAGTCAAGACTGCACTGTAGTCTCCTAAAGCTATCCAGGGCTCTATTATGTTTGCGCTGATGTTGCTAAGTTCCGGCCATAGTTGGGAGCGTACTTGTGCTGTAGGACTTGCATACACAGCGATTAGGAGGAATGTTTTATTTTCCAGGGGCAATTGTATTCTTGTGTGTATAAATTGCCAATGGGTTTGTATAGGTTCTACTTTGATATTGTCTGACCAAAGTAACCAAATACCCCCTGAAAAGCCAATAGCTTCACAACGATTGGAGTAAGGGAGACCGATTTTCTTAATAACTCTATCTGCCATATTACCCGAGATTCTGGGTTCAAGAAGGATAAAGAGATCTAGCTTGTGCTCTTTGATTAAGGATTTAAGCACAGCGTGGAATTCACTCTGTGCTGCACCTTGGCAGTTCCAAGAAAAGATTATCATGGGAACGGTGCAAAGTTTAGAGCTCCATCTCGGAGTGAGTCTGGTCTTCATCCTTTTCCTGGGTATCATCTAGGAGTTCTGGGTTTGGGTCTAAAGCTTTGGTGAGGGTCTGAAGTACCTCTTCTGCCAATGATGGGATAGGTTCTCTTGATTTGGGCTTTTGATTGCCTAAACAAAGAGAGGTGCGCAGTTTGATGCCATTAGTTAGGGGGTTAAGGTCAGAGGGATCTGGTGCAAGGTTCTCTTTGTTGGTTCTATTTAAGTGGGCTGGTTTTGGATTGGGTTTGCTTGGATTGGGCTCAGTTGGGCTTGGTGTGGGCTTGGATGGTGCTTTAGGGTACGGGAGGGAAACGATTGTGTGGTTAGGTTGGTCAACTTGGGGTTTCGAGGAGGAGGCTATTTTGTAGGCTGAGGTGGTGAAGATAGTGTCGGGTGAGGGTCTAGGATTTTGCTATTTTTATGGTAGTGGGGCTGACTTGTCCTTGGGAACTTTTTCAGGTTTCATCGTTTTGGTACGAGGAGGGTGGGGTTTCTGTGATGTGGTGGCTGGGGTGGGGTTTACGAGGTTGGTCTTATTGGTGTTGGGGCTTGGGTGCGTCTGGGTAGTGTCAGATGTTACTTCATGGTTTTGGAGGACATCGTACCTAGAGCCGTTTATTACACCCTTTTGGTAACTGCCTTCTGTCGTCCTTTTTGCGTCTCTGTTGAATCTCCTACCTGAAGTGGGGGCCTGCATCCAAGTTCCATAAGGTTTCGTGTCGTTGACTTCCTCAGCGGTTGGACCTCATGCTGTTAGCGCTGCTATGGTTTCTGGCACGACGGATGAAGGTTTTTCCGGCGATGTGGGTTGCTTGAGTGGGCAGCCGTCCTCCAAGTGACCGTAGTGCCCGCAGCTGTAACATATCATCGGTAGGCCTTCGTACTCAATCAAGAGAGGCTTGCCATCAATCATTATCTTTGAAGTGAGGGGGTTAGAGATTTCTAGAATAATCGCCACCCTTGCAAACTTGCCGCCCTCCCCATATTTTGTATTGTAGTCTATGCGGATTACTCTACTTAGGACTCTTCCAATGGCTCTAATAATATTTTTCTTGTAGTACTTTGTGGGTAGCCCTGGAATATGAATCCAAGCAACCACTTGGGAGATTGAGTGGTTAATCGGTGAGAAATCCGGTGTCTATGGGTGTACGGTAAGGTAGTGACCTGTGATTACCCAGGGGCCATCAGTAAGTGCTGCTTTAAAGTCTTCTTTATTGTTGAAAGTTGCAATGAAATAGCCTCCTTCAAGGTCAGTTAGCTTGAAGGTGGTGGTGAACTTCCACAGTCTCAGAAGGTTGAGCTGGAGTTTTCTGTACCCAATCGGGCTTCCTAAGAGCTTAAGAACAATAGAGAACTTCATGCTTTCCTCCAGAGCTTTGTGCACTCTCGGTGAGAAGCGAATGGACGGAAATATACCTTCTCTCTCGATAGCAAAGTCGTCTTCATCCAACACAAAATCATCTTCGCTTTCAACTACCTTATCTCTGCCAAGGAGTTTGTCGAGAAAGGATGCTCTGTTTTGTGTTTCGGAATGCTCTGTTTGTCTAGTGATTAATGGTTGGGGATTTGGCACGTCGGCTATCTTGTTCGGCCCTGTTTCATCCTCACTCTGCTGATTGGGTTCCACCGGGGCCATTTCAGTGTCCTCCGCTTGACTATCAGGCAGACGTATCTTGACTTTCTTAGTTGAGCGGTTGTCATCTGGATGCGCCGGTGAGTCCTCTTTCTCAACAAGCTTTAGTTGAGCGGTTGTCATCTGGATGCACCAGTGAGTCATCAGGCAGACGTATCTTGACTTCCACTGGTTCTCGTTCTTTCTCGCCTACTTGCGTTTCTCGCTCTCTCATTGCGTTCAAATTACTCAAATTTCTCGCTCCAACTTCATACCAAATTTTAGAAGGAGAATTATCCCAAGCAGCTTTGAATAAACTAGAGTGACCATTGTGATGGTCCATCTCTTGTTCATTTCCAAACAGCTTCGAGTAACGAGCTACCTAGATGTCGCAGCAAACATACCTGAACAAAGCCAGCTAACTTTACTAGTGAAGTTTCTTCCCGCTTCATTCCTGAGATTCCATCGGATCTACTCCAAACCCTGTAGGTTAGAGAATTGCTCCCATAGAACATGATTAATTAAGGAAATCCACCTCTCCCTTGCATTAACACAATCCCTAAATAAGTGCATCAAATCCTCCTCAACATCGCATCTAAAAGCACATTCTACATGATCCATCAAGCCCTTTTTTTCCCTCGGTTTCGTCGTAGGGATCCTCCCATGAGCAGCAAGCCACATAAGAGCCTTTATCTTCTCTATTACAGCTTATCTCCATAGCATCCTCCAGAAAGATTGATTCTGATTCTGGGGACCTGCAAAACAAAAGTGACATGCAGAACTAACAGAAAAATAACCATCAGTAGCAAGTTTCCAAAAATATTTATCCTCTCTTCTCTCCTCACAGGGCAGATGCGCGCTCGTGATTTTCTCGATATCTGGCTACTGGAACCACTGACTTAATTTCCTTATGTCCCATTCCCCCCACGAATTGACGTGGTCTTGAACGTTTTCATTGATGTCCATGAATGCCTCCAAACCCAGGAAGAAATCTATCAATGGCCTATTAAAATCCGACCAGTTGTCATACCAGAAAGAGGCCAAAGTTCCATTGCCGACTTTAATCCTCACCCCTTCCTGGAATTTCTCCCAAACAGAGTAGACTCCTCTCAAGTATAAGATGCAATTTGCCAAGGTCTCAGTCCATTCATTTGATCCCAATTGTATTTGCTCCTCAGGACATTCATCCATAAGGTTTCCTTATTTGTAAGAAGATGCCAGCACAACTTCATAATAAACGCTTCATTCTACTTGCACATATCATGAATGCCTAGGCCACCTTGTTTCTTATCCTTCTTAATTTGATCCCATGATATAAGATGCATCTTCCTCTGATCCTCCTTCTCGTCCCATAAAAAGCTCTTGCTCTCCTTTTCAAGCTCCTTTAAAATTCCTTTCGGGAGTAACATGGTTTGCATGTGATAGGTCGGTAAGGCAGATAAAATTGATTTGATAAGAGTTAACCTCCCTGCTATATTCAAACATCCTCTTTTCCATCCTAATAATCTCTTTTACGTTTTCTCAAGAATTGGGTTAAAAATAACCTTAGAAACCCTTTTATGAATTAAAGGGATACCAAGGTATTTACCCCAAGTTTCCTGTTAAGAGAACTCCCATAGCTCTGCTTAGCCTATAGGCCCTATTGAAGTGGACATTTTTTGAGAAACACACTTTAGTTTTCCTTCTGTTCACTTTTTGACCTGACACATCACAAAACTTCTAAAGACAACAGAACATCTGATTAATCTGGTCCTCTGACGCCTCCCCAAATAAAATTAGATCATCTGCAAAGAAAATGTGAGAAATGGGAGGGCCGCCTTTATTTAGCCAAATCGGTTTCCATAATCCAGTATTGACTGCATCTTGAATAATGTGACTTAAGCGCTCCATGCATAAGGTGAAGATATATGGTGAAAGGGGATCTCCCTGCCTAATTCCACGAGAAGAATTGAAAGTATCATTTGAATCCCCATTCCACAACACCTGAAAAGATGGGCTTGAGATACAAGCCATAATTAGGTCACATATTTTCCCTTCTATTCTGATAGCTTGAAGCGTATCCTATATGAATAACCATTCCAGTCGATCATAAGCCTATTTTAGATCCACCTTCACAACCATCCAACTTTTCTTCCCAGTCTTAATCCTCATAGATGAATAACTTATTGTGTAATAATTATATTATTACTGCTCTGACGCCCAGCAATAAAGCTACATTGATGTTGTCTGACAATTTTCCCTATTATCTCCCGGAGACAACAACTGAGAATTTTGGTGGTAATTTTATAGCTCACATTACACAACAAAATGGATCTGAAATCTGTAACGGTCTTTGGGTTCTCCAATTTTGGAATGAGCACAATGTTTGTATTGTTTATATCTCTAATCCGGCCAGGCTCTTGGAATATATGAGTCACCAAGTCAACAACATGTTTACCAACTATTGGCCAGTATTCTTGATAAAAGATTGTCTGAATACCATTTGGCCTTGGGGCCTTGCAAGCCCCAATATCAAATGTAGCTCTTTTAATCTCTTCTTGGGATATCACTGTATTTTTCCTGGTCAAATCATTATTACTTAATCTGTTAAATGTGGCTTGGGTATTAATGCTATTGCAATTCTATAGTCTACATTGAAACAAGTCTTTATAGTAATCAACTGCAATGTTTTTGAGCTCCTCTTGGTCAAAAGTCCATTCATCGTTGCTCTTTTTCAATCCCTCAATCCTATTACGGCGTCTTCTAACAATTGCCATAGTATGAAAGAATTTACTATTTTGATCCCCCCATTTCAACAATTTGCATCTTGATTTCTGGTACCATAATAATTCTTCCTGGGCTAGTAATTTGTTATACTCTTTCCATAACTCATTTTCAGTTTGGATCAAGTACCTGTCACGTCTGGCCCGAGCTCTCTCAATACCTCTAATTCTTTAAAGAGTCTTCCGTTTTCTTTCATTTAGATTCCCTACTCTTCTTTTGTTCCAATCCCCCACCTTATTGGTAAAGTTATTAATTTTATCATTCCATTGACCCTAAGACCAAGAATCTTCAACCATGTCATGAAATCCTTCTTCTAAAAACCAAGCTGCTTGGCAACGAAAATAGGATTTAGGCAGTCGGTAATTTGAAGGACAAGATTTAAGCAAGATTAGTCGATGGTCATAACCAAACTTGGACAAATGATGAACCTTAGTGAGCGGATAAGCTTGATTCCACTCTGAATTCATAAAAGCCCAATCAATTTTTTCCTTAAGAAGTCCTCGTTCCCAGGTGAATCTATCTCTAATAGTTTCAGTTTCAAAAAGACGGCAGTCAGAGATACACTCTTAGAACTGTCTCATAGATCTAACATTTAACTAGGAACCCCTACATTTATTGTCACTATACAAATAAGCATTGAAGTCCCCAATGACAATCCAAGGTATGTTAATCAAGCCACTCAAACCATTCAAATCATTCCATAGAGTTTGACGGAGAATACGATTTGGTTCAGTGTAAATACAAGAGAGCATAAATTCCTTAGAATTTTTATTAATCAAAACTTTTGCATGGATGGCCTGGGTAGAAGAAGAGATATAACGAATAGGTACATCTTTAATATTCCAAAGCAACCAAATACCACCAGCAAAACCAGTAGCT
Organism: Inga leiocalycina; assembly: GCA_963242795.1. Classification (NCBI taxonomy): domain Eukaryota; kingdom Viridiplantae; phylum Streptophyta; class Magnoliopsida; order Fabales; family Fabaceae; genus Inga; species Inga leiocalycina. Next base: position 28,100,217 of record OY725322.1, read on the forward strand.
TCCAAACGAAGCCAAGTATTAAATCCTAACCTCTTAATAATCCTATTAGCTTTCTCACCACTAACCCGAGTTTCCATAAGAATTAGAATATTAACATCATTATCCTTAAGCACATCTCTAATTCTATTTGGAAATGTTTTAGAAGCAGCACTCCTACAATTCCAAGATAATATTTTTATAGAATCCATAAAATAAATTTGGAATAAGAAGACTTACCTGTTAAAAAATCTGCTACTGAAGTGGTTCAAATATCTGCATTATCTCCACATCCACAAGAGCACTCTCACTAATGTCAGTAGATTCTTCAACCTCAACTCCCATAGCATCCTCCTCGATGTTGTTAATGTTTAGTGCTTCATGTGGAGCCAATTGCTCAGTCGGTCTTGCAAAAGGCACCAATAAATCTTTGCTTTGTTGTGAATTATCGTTGGAATTTGCAGTTGGTTTATTGCATCGGATAAAATTTGGGCAGTTAGGCTCCATGGGCATGTGATTATTAGAAACATTTTGTTTAGGAAAGCCCAAATTCAGAGGCCCATTGTTTGAAGTAAAGCTAAATACTAAAGTGTGGTTTCTCCCAAGGTTTTTGCGTTTTTGTTATTGGGGAGCATTTTTCGGCCCATATCTACCATTAGTTTTTCGACATTTCAATTTCTCCCAAAAAGGCCCTTTCCTTTGCTTGATTTCTTGTCTTAATAGCACCACCAATTGGGCTTGGTTCAGCCCATCCTCACTTTGGGTTAAAGCCTTATCCTCTTCTTCCTCCCTAACGATTTGCGGCCCCTAGTTCTCCTCCCTTAAACCGTCGATCACCTCCTTCTTCTTTGTCTCTTCTCTCTCCATTTCAGTATCCATAACTCCGCTACTACTTCCTACCTAAAAAATGGAGATAAGATTTTCCATTTTTTTTGTCTTCCTTCCATCGCCGTAAAATGTAGACAAGTTCTGATATTCATTCTTCCTCTATTGAACTTCAACGCCCTTATTCTTCTTATTGACCTTCGGTGTATCCCTTGACATGACAGGCGAATCCAGCTCTTGCAAGGCTGAAAATCTCGATCCTGAAATGTGATTTGCGTCCTTCCGGATGTTCCGAGTAAAACTAGCCATTCTACCCTGTTGACTCCTCTTTGAACTAGTGTTTTGGGGGCGCGATTTGACGAATGACTTCACGTGCATCCAATTTCTATACTCATCGTCGATCAATATGCCCGACATGGAGAACACTGGGTGTTTCACGGTGAGTTGACCGCCTTCTTTCTCCACCTGAGTTTTCTCCGACACCTTCGGCGTAAGTGGTGCTGTCGAATTGGTTGGGCATGTTTTCACTGTGTAGTCGTATAATCCACATGTAAAGCATATTGCATTTAGACCTTCATATTCCACTGGGTAGATATGGTTCCTGAGAATAAATCGTGACTTTAGCCTCTTGTTAAGATCAACCTCCACACTCACTCTAGCATATTTCCCCTCTCCACAGTCTGCTTGTTGTTTTCTTGATTGGCTAGAGTATTCATATCAACTTTAAGAGTTTGCCCTATTAAATTTCCTATTTCAAACATGAAGTCCTCTGAGTACATATGCATCGGAAGGGTAGGAAACCTTACCCAAACAACAACTTTTTTCACTTTGTTATAATAAGGGTTGAAGTTAGGACTCCAACGTTGAACTGCTAGATAATTGTTAGGATCGGCAGGCACAGCGAAAGAATTTAAAATTTTACCAATCCTAATCGAGGATCTATCAACGGCGTTTAAACCAAGTTGGAAGGATTCATACCTTTTATGATTCAGGGTTTTCATGATCTCTAGGAGCCAACACGTCAGGTCCGCTCCCTCTACCGGTATCCACACGAATGTTCTCCAACCGAGACTGCGTGCTAGAGCCTCTAATGTCTCCTAGGGTTTCCTTGCGGCTCTCAATTCTCATGTGTATCTCAATATATCTGCTCTATCAAGTTTATAACCTATGAGGGCTATTTTCAAATTTCAAAATTAATCATCATTAATTTTAAAATTAATTAACTATTAATTATCTTGATGAGCTAATTAAATAAAATCAGTTTAAATTAAATCTTTCCAACAGTTTTAATTTAACCTATTTATTTAATCCAAATAAAGAGCTATTAGATTTAATTTATCTTCATAAATTAAATCTAAGATACTATATCTCTATCATGTTAGTTATTAAATTTAATATATCTTAATAAATTAAATTTAAAACTAACACAATATAATAATATCATATAATATACACACACACACACACACACATATATAAGATATATATATTTCAAAAATATATATCTATATAATATTATTAATGAATTTTATATTATATATATATATAAATATAAAATTCGTCCACCCTAAATTAAACATTATTTCGTGTTGGGCCATTCTTGTGTGCGACCCTGTAGGCCCATATGAAGTTGGCAGTGGGCCAATAACTATACTAACCCAAAAGTCACAAGCGGCCTCTAGCAAGACATTACGAATACCCAATTCATATGAGGATCGTTATCATGATGCAACTTGTCATACAACCATGTCACGTCCCTTTTGTCACACGATATATCGATCAAGGATAATGCATAGATAATGTCATCCTCTTGTTTCTGACCATTACTTTCTCGATTCCTGAGTAGCTTAATAATAGAGACAGAAACTCTTTTCATCATAGTATGGCCATACATTTCTCAGACTCACTCATCGAGGGGCCCAGTAATATCTCTCTACTAATGTAAGGGACAAATTCCATCTTGATCATTCATATTCCTCTGCATGAAAAACCACCAAGCCCGATCGTAGCCTTTATCATCACCCGGTCAAAAGTGACTTTTGACCAGTTCAAAGCTTAGCAACTCTCATGTAGGAATCCATGATGACCTCAAGTCTAAGGGCATTGTGATGTGGTTATACATGAGAAAAGCTTATGACTTGATCCATGTAGCTTTCTCATAGTGGGTCGGTCCAGCACCTTGTACTCTTACAAGTGCCTAAGACTTTGATTCGTATCTCTATATCTTATCAAAGTCATACTGGTCTTGTTTCATCTCTGCTCCCGCATAGATGACCGACTAGGGACATTTTAGAACAATCTTTATGAATTATCCAAGGATACAATAATCATAGTTAACATGCAAATAATATGATAACAAAATGGAGAAATTTCATTAAAATAATAATGTTCAAAGTACAATGATTGGCTCTTAAGGCACAATTTCCAACAATAATGACCTTGGATTAACTAAGGGCCATCGAATAGGAGTTTTGAACACAAAGCTTGCTCTACTATTATGAACACAAAGTAATTGTTTGGCAAGTCAATCAGCTCAAAATTATCTGATCGAAGAAGCCTTCTGACTCTGTCCTTCATCATGTATAAGTTAGTTCTCCTTCCCAACACAGTTATGATGAGTGTGTCTTTCCATAGCCTGCACAACTTTTTCAACTTTTCATTTGGTATATTCAGTGACGGTATAGATCCTAATTTTTCCCTCTGTTATTCTGTTAATTCTGGGGACATTTCCTCCTCTTCTTTAAGCCATTTCTTCATTTATTCATCAAAATTCCTATCCAGACTCTCCTCCACCTCCCCTAATAGTTTTGCTTTATAGGAAATTTGTCTTCTACGGGTTTGGTTCATACTTTGTTTTTGTTGCGTTCCCTGGCCAGAGATGTCCTGCATCAGTCCATCTGATGTTTGTTGTTCCTCCACCTCAGTGTTTGATCTCTTTTCAATTTCCATTCCTGTATGTATTTTCTTTATATTTCTTCTTATCCAATCTTCTTCTTCCTTAGAATTTCCTTATGCTCCATCAACTGTATATCCAGTACTTCCGGTGGTGTTCGAAAGCATAGGATGTTCGCTCTGTCTCTCACTAACTTTCTCTCTCATCATGTCTCTCGGTTTATGTTTGCATTTTGTCTTATTAACATACCATATTTCTTCATAGTAATCTCTCTCATCAACCGCATCTTTCTCACTGTGAGAGAGCTAAAAAATGCCAAGTTGAATAAAAAAGGAAGACCAATAAAGATGACTTGCAAATTGATCAGGGTCATTAGAAAATGTTGTCATTTCGAACTCATTTGTAAATATTCAAGCAACCCAAATATGCCCCATCGTTTCCCAAGTATTACTTAATCTCCTTTCCATACCATTTGAGGAGAAGCGCCTTGAAATGTTTAATAATTCTAAATCATTGATAGACGTTTCAAAGCTGTTACCAAATATGATAACATTACTTAATAGATTTGGTTCCCAATTTGCTTCTAAGAGGTTGTTGTATAACTCTACATCACAGTGTGGCATGAAGAATATAGTTGGTTTCTGGGTTTGTCTCCTTGCATGTTCATTGATGGATAAGACAATACAACCCAAAGATTCTAAAATTTGGATTTTAGTTATTGAGAGGATAGGATCAAATACTTGCATCTCACCAATCCAAGTGAAATCTTTTTCCATTAGGATTGCAAGGCTAAGCTGTAACTTTGGAGTGTCATCTTTATCTGATTTAATACTGCCAATACCATAAATTACCTTTTGCATATTTGGCTCTGATCCTAAAACTCTTCGTATGCATTTGAAAATCAGTTTTCTTTGTATTTCATCCCGAAAATCATGATAAAATTGAGACATCTAAGGTTCATATATAATTTTTTTTCATTTTGCATGTCAATTCTTCTTGATTTGTCAGGGATTCAACTTTTTCATCTTTCACAAAGTTTTGATTATTCGCTTTAGTTGATGTTTCCATTTATCCTTGATTTATTTGAGTTGTTTCTGACCAGAAACACAAAAGGTAAGTGACGCGAAAAAGGAAACATACACGGTATATCATAGGAAAGTATGTTACTTAATATTCATTAACCGAAGAAAGTATATTATTTATATTAATATTTTTCAACCCAGAATAAATGAAAATACATTTGTGAACTGAAACATCACTTTTGATATTGCCCGTTTTGGGGTTACTATCACCCCTCATAGTTTTAAAACATGTTGAGAGTTGGAGATATCCAGCCTCTTATAAGGCGTCTTCATTCTTCTCCTCAACCAATGCGAAACATAACATTTCACCTACTTTTAGGCTAAGCATTCTCACTAGCACATTGGGCCATATCAATTTGAGTTTAGCTCTAGTACCAATTGTAATATCCTAGCTACAATTTGAGTATTATTGGTGATTAAAAGGACCTCACATGCCTAGCTTGGTATCCTAAGCAAATCCAATGTATAACATAATATCTGGTCATCGATAATATTCTAGGGAAAATGACACCTATGTCCCAAGCAATAGAAAAAATACCACAAAAGTTTCTTTGAAAAGTTAATGGTAAAAAAAGTCCCTATTAATTCCCAATGTCCATTTACACAATTACCCCCTAAGGAATTTAAACTGAGTGTTCATTTTTGAAACAACGGATCTATGGCTTTTGAAATTTCATCGCTATTCATATGATCTACCTCATCAACGACATTCGAATCGCCATCAATGGCTCCTCTAGTGCCTAAGCTTCCATCACGGTCAGCTGGCCAAGCATTCATCGTTCCACCGCTGCGCCAGCGTCGGCCGATCTTCCCACGATAAAGAATCCGGCGTTCCTCTGAATTCGTAGGTTGTATCGGTCCTCCCAACATCCAGCGTCCCTCCATTGCTCCTCTGAAGCCGCATGATTAGTAGTTCGCATGGTTAGTCCTTGGCCGCCTTTAATGTCTTTTTTCTTTTTTGTGAAATGCCACCTTTAATCTCTTGGGTTGCTACTAGTTTAGGATTGGGGCAAAAGATATTATCTTGCAATTGAGTTGGGGAAATACATTGGTTAAGGAAAGTGGTTTTCGGATTCCAATTTTTGCTTTCTTTGTGTTTCGCTGCTCTGTGATGGCCGAATCAGGTTGTTGTTTCGAGGGGTATAGATGTTTGTTTATAAATAACATTGAAGGCTAGGGACTCTTTTATAATGTGATTTGCTAATAATGTGCTCCTCTAGCATTGGGTTTCAGGTCTGAATCAATAGGTATGAGGTTGATATATATATATATATATATATATTTGTGTATGTGATGTTTGAACAAGCAACCCTTGTTTTGATGTAAAACCCCAGTTAAGGGAAGAATTACTGCACTTAGAAGTATGTTAATGTTGATAATCAGTGTTCTATTAATGCCGCTGTTTGTGTTGGTTATTACTATTTTTTAGTGGTTCCAGCAGAAGAATGGTTAGTATAGGAAGTTAAATTGGCAATAGGTTCAATGTAGACCAATATATGAATTGGTACTTGTCACTTCAGGATAGTTAGCAATTGCTGATATGAAAAAATGTATGATGTGTGTGATGAGTTCCAGAATAAAGTTTTCTTCATGGCCTTTCTTTTGAAGCCTGTGAAGTAAACCCTTGTGCTTCATTGTTGATATATATGAATGTGTAATTGATATATTGTGTAGATGACTCTGTTCTTTGCATTGCTGATCTGGAATTGCAATTAACTTAATAAATTACTCATTCATTAGTTACAAATGATTGGTTAATGTCTTATGTTTTTTGTGTTGGGTGATTAAAGTAGTAATTATGTTTAAGGTTAAGCAGAAAATGCTGAAGAACAAAAAAAGGAAAGATGGAGAGGGAGAGAGGCTGCCAAAAATGTTTGGGTATATATTGTTCACACAAGACTATTTTAAGAACAAGAAGAACAAGAACAAGGAGTGCAGTGTTTAAAAGAGGAGACTTAGTAGATGAAAGAAGCTTGGAACTCATTGAAAGATGAGGAGAATGAGGCATATAGGGTGAGGGCAAAGAATTTAAGAAGTGAGGCAAAAGGGACAAAATATGTGGTTCCATTCTTGACTGGCTGTGCTCCAAATCAGTTTATAAAAGTGTGAAGAATAGAGAAGATAGGATGTAGCAGCTAAAGAAAGTTGGTTTTGTTAAGTTAGTTAACATATGTTGCTCACAAATCCCCCGAGATTTATGTGGTTAGTTTATGTCTGCATTTGACCCTCTAACTAACAATGTTTTGATTCGAGGGAGGTCACTTAATATCCGCTGGGAAGATGTAAAATAAATGGTGGGCTTACTGATAAGCTCATTTTATTACCACAATTTCTATGAATTTTATTATTGGTTAGAGCATTTTTATGGGCTAAAAATATGTAATTTGTTATAATACGTGAACATAGATGTTGTCTGATTTTTTTGGCTAAGTGCAGGGATAAATGGAGTAACTATCCAAAAGATGACTGAATAGCTGGAGCATATCAATAAAAGAAGGAGCTTTGACTTGACACGTGGACATGGCAAGAGGGAAGACTTTTCAAAGATGATCTAAAAGCTAACTCGTTGAAAAAAATACTTGGTAGGCCCTGTGATAAAGTCTGCTTTTGGAAAAGAAACAAAAAGAACAGGGAGAGTTGGGAACGAGAGGATTTTTTTTCAAAAAGGAGAATAGGGCTTCGGATACTCTATGACTTCACTGTGTGGCTAATCAGAAAAATCTATCGGATATTCACTACACAAAGCTTCCCACACTCCGCCTCTCTCATTTTCACATCTCATCACCTTCGTTTCTTCTGAGCAATTTTCTTAAAGATCTAGCAATGACCGAAGCATTTTCTCAGATCACTGAAGCTGATTCCAAATCCATGAGCAGCTAGATTTCAATTCTTCCCTAAGAGAGGAGCCAAGCTTGAGTCATTGGTCTATAAGGGAGTTGATTCAATCATTATATCTAGATTAGGATTCATTTTGTTCTATTTAGAGATTGTGGATCTTAGTCGATGATTTTTAGATTTTGAACTTCACTGTGATAGTTAAATCATAATTGTCAAGATGTTAATTACTTAAGTGTTTAATACTCTCTGATTCAAAGTAGATTCGGTGATGATTCTTGATTCGTTCAAACCGATTGTTATGATTGAGTTGATTAATCTACAATGAATGTTGTTTAATGTTCATTTAGGAGTTTTAAGTGATTTCATTCTCTGCTAATTTTTGAAGTCAGAATTTGAACTTCTTTTGGATTAATTCATTCAATTAGTGGCAATGAAGGTTAGTCAAGACTCTTAGGGAAGGGTTTCCATTTGTGATACTCTATTTCACATCTCTCTATTTTCTGTCATTTCATTTCTTTACTCTGAAAAATTAATAAATAGTAGGAAATATGGTATATGTCCACCAATGATTCAGCAATACAAACTCATTCTTTTAATTTGTTTAAGTGCTTTTACAATTGAGATTTAAGGATTTCTAGCTCCTCAAGAGAATCGACCTAAGTTGCACTACTATATTGCATATTTAGTGTCCTAGTATTTTGATAAAACTCACATGACAGAGTTAATCACGTACCATGTGAGGGGGAACATTGAGGAAAATTTCAATAATGAAGAAGAAGGTTTTGAACAATTGAAGATGTTATATGGGATAGTGCCATACAAGATGATCGGAAAATGGCTAATTGAGAGATAGGAGGATCCAGAATTTGAATTTCTATTTGTTATATATTCGTTGGAAACTCTCTTGTGTCTCAAAACATGTATTAAAGTGAGTGATCGAGTGTTGAAGGTGATGCCGACAACAAAAGGAGGTTTTAGGGACTACGATTGGTCAACCTTTATGTTGAATGAACTATCCAATTCACTTGCACAGTACAAGAAAAAATTCATGAAAGGGAAAGATGCAGGCAAATCAATGTAGGCAGATGTATATATTTTCTTATGGTAAGTGCAAGTTTTATCCATGTAACCTTTGTTGGCTTTGTTTAATTAGTTGTAAATTGCTGCATTAGATGTTGAAATTTGATGTTGGTAAGTTGTTATTTAATTTCTATACAGGTGTTTTGCTTGCAACATTTTCCCCTGGGCCAACTACACGCCTCTACAAGTGACAATGGATTGCATTTTGGAATGACAACAACGTCAAGAGTAGAGTACAAATAAAGAAGGAAAGCACTTCATCTGCATGTCAATCCACGGCCACCAAGGTCATTGGATGCATGATTGCCCCATCAACTCTCAAAATCTCAAATAGATTTTGGATGAGTGATTTTAACAACAATTATTTTACAACGTCTTCAGTTACATTTATAACATGCATAGTTATTTTTACAACTCATTAAGTTATGTTTACAACTAATTTCTGTTGTTGCACTAGGGCAATAACTTGTGTAAGAAGTAATAACATACATAGCACTTTACTGGCAATTCTATCATTGTTTACAACATGTAATACTTTATTTACAACAGTAATAGTCATATTAACAACTATCTCTACACGGTTAAATTTTTCATAGTGTCACAGAGTCTTACCATCAACTAAACCCATAGTAATGACTCAATGTGCCCAAAATTCCTGATGCCACATTTGCAACAACTAAAGTCCTTGTTCACAAGGCATTATGTATGTTTTCACAACAGAAAGAGTTATTTTCTTAGGACAACTAAACTTACACTTCTTATTCTTCCATTTAACCAGTCATTGTTGGTTCTATATTGTCATTATCACCATCCTTTTCAATATACACATGACCATATTGTTCATTAAATTTGATTAAATGATGCACCCCTTCATCATCTATAAGATCCACAAATATTGATGTATCAAGGGTAACTTTGAACTTTATTTGGATTTCATTACTTTATTTTCCCGTTATGGATGATATGATTCTTCAAAACACCTTATATGTTGTGCCTTCCTTTACGCATCTTGTTCTTACCAAATCACCAACATATTACATTTCATTTTCTCTACCATTTAAAAACTCCCCCCCAACATGAAAGAAACAAATAGATTCTTCCCCAAACAACTTCCCATCTTTCATAAGAATCTGCAACACAAACTTTGTATTAACAATTCCACAACAATATTTACAACTACATATGCACATATTAACAACATGTTTTTTATCATCATATCAGCATTTTCTAATAACACAAACCACACTAACATTCAATCAGACCCACTTAAAACAAGGCCAAACCTTTGTTTGCTTCCACAAAAACAAAGCATGCCCTCTATTACATTGCCCAAAAACAAAGCACATGTTTAGTATTAGCAACTACAACTGTCATAGTAACAACTACAACTACACAAATTTACAACACTTTTTTGTTTTCATTTCAACATTTTCACAGCAAAGAACCACAATTACATTCACCATTTCCACTTAAAACACAACAGCCCCTGTGTAATCTTGCCCCAAAAATAGAGCACTCTAACATAAACATAACCCACCTAAGGTGAAACCCCAACTTCAATGGTCAAGAACATATGTGTAGCAAATTCATAGCATTTTTTGTCTACCACCTACAACTTACTCCATTATTGAGCCCAAGCTCCAACCTTTGATGAACCCCTCAATCTCAATCCAACTAACTTTGACAAAGAAAAAAAAATCCAGTTTGCTTTTGTACCTTGCTACCCGTAGATGGACGATGCAGAAGAAGACGTTTCCAACGACATAAACACCATGCTGTATCCCTTCAATGTTGCACCTCCAGAGCCTATCGTCAGTGTATTTTTCTCTTTCTCCTTAATCACAAAAATTTGCCTTCCCTCCTCTCCTCTTGTGCCTTTTCTTTAGTTATTTCAGTGGGGGTAATTGTGTAAATGGACATTGGGAATTAATGTTAGAAAAGTCCCTAAGGACTTTTCTGACCATTGATTGTTCAAAGGGACTTTTGTGGTATTTTTTCTGTTGCTTGGAACCTAGGTGTCATTTTCCCAATATTCTAATAAACCATACAATTAATCGAATATACAAGATAATATCGGATCATATATAAAATATACTAATACAAAATATCCTACCTGTAGGATATGATACTAAATTAGGTGTGTGCCTTTGATCACAATAATACTCAAATCATTCTGTTTATTTTACTGTTCAGAATAATTAAAGACCACAATAGAATAGTTAAACCAGACGATGTTAGAATAGTTAAACCATAATCATAATAATTGATATCTAAGCAAGTTATGGTAGAAGCAAAGACAGCGTTAAAAGATAAAGATATAGGGGAATAACTTACCAGATTTGAAAGAGAGATCCGGTAGAGAGAGAGAGAGAAGAAGAAGAAGAAGAAGGAGAGGTATGCTTGACACTTATAGGATGAGATGGAAGGATCTCTATTGCCCTGTTTGGTATGCTAGAATTGGAGGTACGGATTTGGAAATGGAATTAAATTCCATATACTTAATATGTTTAGTACACTTTTGGAGACATGGAATTGATTTCCATGTGGAAGTCAATTCCATCAAAACTGATGGATTTGAATTCCATCACATAACCCATGGAATTCCTAAATATTCCATGGAATTCCCCTGATGCCCCTCGATCATCTTTCATCTCAAACTGATCTCCATCCAATCATCACCGACCACCGACTCAACCTGACGGCGACCTCCAGGAACAGGCGACGGCGACCTCTGGAAACTTGTGACGTCGACCTCCAACAACCAATAGCGGAGCCTTAACGTCAACCTCCAACAATTTCCATGACGACAACTCCGATGAAGACAAAGATCTCCAGCGACTTGGACGAGATCCACACGAGAGAAGACGAAGCGATCTCCACAACTCCGACTCCGACTTTGTCATCATAACTGGCGGCAAGATCGACCTACAAGATTGACGGATCTTCAATTTCTGGTCCGATGTGTCTTCGTCTTCGATGAATCTGCAATTTCGGTGGGTTTGGTTGATTTTTTTTTGGACAAGGTGAAGATAATTAAAAGGGCATTTAAGTTTTTTTATATAAAAATCATGTCTCATTTCCATGACATACCAAACATACTTATAAAACTCATTTCCATCTCTATATCCATTTCCATATCCATATCCATATCCATCAAAATCAATTCTGTGTACCAAATGGGCCCTATATATTGTGGTGGGTAAAGGTACTAGGAAAAAGGTGTCTCCATGGATTATTCTCCTCATTTTTTTTATTTTATATCTCTACCATTGAATCAACTTCTAATGATTGAGATTTGATACATTATAACAATATCACTATAATATTAAATAACAAAAATAAATATCAATAAATTTAACCTGCACATATAGTCGAGAATACGAGCTGGCCCTTCACAGGCCGGCCTATTTAGGCTTGCTTCCTATAAAATCCCCTATTTTTGAAGCCCGTGGCCCTATAGGGTTGGGCTTTCACGGGCTCGAGCCTAAACTCATTTTAATTTAAATAAAATTCACTTTCAAGTTTTATAATTTATTTATTATTTTGCTTTAAATTGAGATACATTATTTTTAAAACTCATAAATTTCTAGTTAAAATAATTATCTAATGTCCAAATGAGCCTTTTTTTTGAAGTTTAAATGAATAAACCATTGTAGAAAATATAAATCAAGCCATTTAATAAGTGTTAGCCATTTACTAATACTCTATTAGGTATTTAGGTGTCTCTTATATTGATAATTTGATATAATGATATTACATATATTAATTTATTTTCAAAAAATATTAAATGGGCCTAGGCCGGTCCTTTTAGGCCCAACTCCTTCTGGAACCTCTAAATCATAAACCCGGCCCTTAACTGGCTTGGGCCTAAACGAGCTGACCCAACGGGCTTGGCCTGATTTCCCGGCTCTACCTGCACACACACACATTCCAGAAATGTAGGTCGTTGAGGATAAAAATAATAAAATTTATAAAATATTTTAATTAAATTTTACTATATTGATGTATTTATATTAAATTTTAACATTTTAAATATATATGTGTGTGTATTTATTTATTTATTTTATTTAATATTATAATAGTAATATTGTTATAATGTATTAAATCTCAATTATTGAAAGTCACGAGATAACTAGTAAATTGAGTAGACATGGAGGGCAAGGGGTTGAACCTAGATAAGTACAAGTACGACTTAAGTCGTTTTGATATAAAGACAATTTTCATCTACACTTATATCTAAAATTCAATATTGTATCAAAGCCATTTGATATATGGGACAACAAATAAAAAAGAAGAAAAAAGTAAAAAAAAAAAGAATATTGTGGATAAGAGGTTTCTGAGACTAAAAGAAGTACAAGCCCAAGCAAAGTAAAAACTTGAAGCCTTGGAGACTCAATAAAAAAAAAACAACCCTAAGAAAAAGAGAGAAAAAATTAATGGAAAAAAATGTAGGAAGAATATTAGAATATGTCGTGCATTGAATAGTTAGGCATTGAACTAAAGGTATGTAAAATGTGAGTTATGTCCAATGAATTGACTTAAATCATTTTGATAGAAACAAGACAACTTTAACCTTCACATATCCACAATAGGTGGCAGCATATACAAAGCAAAGGATCAACTCGCTTAAGAGTTTTCAATCCTCAGATCACTTTAATGAGTTCATTCCACTTGAAAACATAGAAATGAGGGATCATGAAGACAAATCTACTAATTGGGACCCAAAAGTGACAGAAGGAAAGCCCTGTAGTTGCCAGATGTTTCTGAGTGAACTGAATCGTTCAGGGTCTTGTTATATTTTTTAACATATTCAGCTTTTATATACTGCATATCAATCTCAGTCCTTGTTACAATCACCCTTATAAGCGCAGAATCATCCGTCCCAAAACCTTTCATCGCCTTATATAACACCTGCATTCAGAAGAAAACAAGACATACGATATATTCATATTATATATGTGTGTGTGTGTGTTTGGCAATAACGAATCTTGAAAGGTTCCAGTATGCTTGTGAAACAAACATGTTTTAATAGAGCATATCACTTCAAGACTCAGTCTTTTTCTTCTCAGTATTTAAGAGATTCAAAACAAGAATAAAGGGGAAACAATACAACAAATTTCTATGGAGGAAGAAGAAATAATTTAGAACTGCCTAAAACTGCCCTTCTCTTCAAAGAAAATGTTGCTCTAAATGAAACTAGAGAGACTAACTAAATTGCTTTGAGAAGTAAATTCAAGGGACAACATTGTTTTAATTGAAACTATAAGGGACTAAGCCTTGAATGCAGGTTTTCTCACAGAAAAGCAACCAACTTATTTCCCCATTTTTTCAAATCATGAGGGATAAGGTTGGTTCTATTGAAACTAGAGACTAAACTTAAGGAATCACATCAGAAGGATATATCTGCAGTTAAATGATATATCTGCAACAAGAAAATAACTGACTTCCAAGTACAGGGGAATACCTTAGCAAAAAACTTTCCTGGATTCTTTGCACATCGTACTATTGTCAAAAGAGCATAACGGAAATTCCCAGATGTTTCTTTCTTTATTGCCTGATATATTGGATGTGAACAACGTAAGCACCGGAATCAAGTTTGCAAAAATATAATCTACTCTGTAGGAAGCTAAATTATGTGGTTTGACTTGTGCTTTTTGAGCTTCCTGTTTTGTCTAGCTATGCATGCTTGCTTGAATTGCATTGGATTAAAAATGTCATTGTAATTGTGACAGACAGATAATGAGTGTAAAAACATGGTTCTCCATCGCGTCCTTAATATAAAAGTTAAATGACTAATTTATGGATATTAAGAAAATTAGTTAAATTAGTTATTTATAACAAATACCTGTTAGTTTGCCTAAAATACCCCTTTTAATCATGTATATTGTAATTACCCTTGATGAAATCCTCCTTCTTGTGTGTAATTATCAGGAATACTTTGGGGGACAAAATTATAAATTTAGGGGAACAAAATGGACTGAAGTCCTATATTTAGGACCAAAATAAATCTCTTATCTAACTCTTATATTTAAAACATAGAGATGGTATAATATTTATTTAAGCCGTAGTTTCTTCCCATGTAATGAATGGGTTAGTAATTCTAGTGTATTTTAAAAGGGGAAAATATGGTTTTGAAGTACCTTTTTCAGTGAGTGGCCATACAGTTCATGGTAACAAGAATTAGTGGCATTCAATTGGGGCCTGCTTCTTTCACTGAAAATTTGGATAAAGGTCTCCTCATCAGTTCCAAATTTCTTCTCTCCTGCTTTATACAGAACCTTCGCATCCTGCTCAGCTATCTCTCTGCTCACCTCAGGCCCTTCATAACGAGGAATGCTTACATATGCAAGCAACATCTGACTCAATGTTCAGCAAAAAAAAAATCATCAGGACCACAAGAAAAGTAAGCTTTTAGATGTCAAAGTGCTTTTATAGGTAAAGCAGCAGCAACAATAAATCCATAGCTCCCTAGGTGGAGTCGGCTATATGAATAGATTGTTAACTAGAAAATCTTGCCTAATAACTTCATTGAGTATTTTTTTCGGTTTTCTTCTACCCTTTTTAATTAAAAGCAATCAAAATGTAGAGTTGTCCTGGAAGAGGCAAACCAATATGCACTTGGAAGAATTTTGAAGCGCATTGTATGATCTTCTCATAAATAACTTCAAAACTATTTGTTATTCTGGAAGGCTTGAGATGTTTTCGTTTGGAAAAACCAGAAACTGTTAGAACCTGAAAAATAGGAGTAGAAATAGGGGGAAGGGAAAGAGAGAGAAGAGGAAGAACAGTGAAGAAGAGGAAATCTAAAACTAGAATATGTAATTCTAGATGAATAGGGAGTTAGAAGAGAAAAGAAGAAGGAGGAGATGAATAAACGGGTTTGGGTTCTCTCAGAATCTTTTATATAATTTTCTTCTCAGAATCTCATCTTCATCCTCAAATTAAAAGAAAAAAAATAGATGGTTCAAATCCCATATTTTATAAAAATATTATTTTAGACATAAATAAATAAATTTAAACTATTAAGATCTAATCAATACAATTTATAACTATAACACAAACAAAATTTTAAAAAATTAAATTATAAAATAATATAATAATAGTTTTAAACAATATTAAATCTGAACCATTCATTTTTTCTATTTGAAGGTGGAGATAGGATTCTGAGAAGAAAAGGAGAAAAAAGATTTTGAGAGTATCTTCTTCCCATATAAACCGAAAATTACTGCCTTATCCTATCCATATAAAACTGACAGTAACGAACACTAAACACATACAACATTTAACACGAGACACATAATAAAACATATATAAAGTACAAATAATGGCCGGTTCCTATCAGAAACAAACAAGGGACAAAGAGGAAGCTCATCACCTTCTTATGATCTCCGGATGTCATCATTTCAATGTGGTGCTCAAGAGGAATTGCAAACTTAGAATAGTAGACCTGTCTTAAGTATTGTAACTGAGACGGTGTTCGTGAACATATCACTTCTGTTGCAGCTTCCAAGTTTTGATCCACAACTAGTTTCTTCCTGATCACTTCTGCATCACGCCCTGCAGGGTCATGCATCCAAAGCAATACTGCATCCTGATAATCACACAAAATGCCACACTATAATCACAGTTATTACTATCTTTTTTCCCTTTATAAGAAAAAAAGTTACTGAGTGCCAACAAAGAGAGGCGTTTGTTTCTCAGGTGAGATAATAATATATAGTGTCATGATTTAATTAATGATTATTATATCAGTACCTCTAACCTGCCAGTAAGCTCAGAAGATAAGCGTTTGAGAAGCTCTGAAGAATACATAGTTCTGTATTCATGTTGGATGTAGGCACGTTGTGTCGCATCTCGATGAGCAAGGATGTCAATAACAGCTTTAGTATCACATCCAAATCCTGTTAATGCAAAGAATTAAAATAAATGAAAAATGGATTATGGATGAATTGAGAACAGCACAAATTAATACTAATGGCCTGACAATCATTTTGGTCTCTTAACCTCCTCAACAATAATCAAGGAGGGGAAAAAAAAAGGAATTAAGAGAAAGCATGTCATATTAATGAGAAGACAAGCTAAGTTCATGTAGAAACCAAAATACATGCTTTTGAAGAGGTTACAACTATAAATATAACATATTGAATATATTGTAAAAAGAAATTGAAATCTAGCTAACCATCTGGTGGCTGCGAAAATCTTAAAGAAAATAGTTCTCTGCCAACAATGAGTTCCAATCACAGAATCCAGGGCTTGCTACCCAATCAACTCGTTATCATCTAACGTAAAATATAAGAGAGATTATGAATACATCTACAAATCCTTATTTTAAAATAATTTCCTCCCAGAAAAATTTACATAGATACTGGCATACATGATTCAATGCTCAGCGTCTAAAACCAGGTCTTTCCCAGATATTGAAACCTATTATATAATTACATTATGAACAACAAATTTAAAGAAAGAGTAGTACCTTTGAACGCACGGTGAAGCTGTATGGCATCTTCCCTGGGGGAAGGAGGAACTGGGGGTAAGCTTAGCGTTGACATTTTCCTCTCCCAAACACAATTTTCTGCGTTTTTCGATGCCTCTCTCAAAATCTTAAAGAAAATCAAAACAGAAGCCGCAAGAAATATGCAAGTTATGTCCTCAACATTTAGATGGCTTTTGTGATCTATTCGTCTTTTTTACATACAAGTGTCTGGTCTGCATTCTATGAATTTTTATAATTAATTAAATTATGTACTTGAGTTTCAATAAACACTATCATATTAAGTATCTAATCTAAATAGTAAATATCATATATAAAGTTCATCTAAAATTAAATATACGATTATTGCATAAATTAAGACTTAACAGATCACAGATGCTTTTTTAGAGAATTTTATGAAATTACACTTAGATTTTCCAGTTTGAAACATATGACATTAAACCGTGTTTCTATCGAATGGGTCACGTTCAAACCATGTTGTAGGGGAGTGTTTTGAATGTTGTTCTTATAGAAATGCCAATGAACATACTGAGTACTAACTCGGATCTTTAATATAATAACTAATTGACTAATTTAAATAGATTCAGAAAATTAGTTATGTTAGTTATTTGTAATAAACATAAGTTCATTTTTCTAAAATACCATTTTTCATAATATCACCTTGAATACAAAATTCTTTATGTGTAAAATCAATAGAGATGTTTAGACGAAAAAACTATAAATTTGAGAAACAAAATGAATTGAAATTATTTATTTAGGATCAAATTCAAGTCCCAACTAACTAACTCTTATGTATGTTAAGCACGGGAGGTAGTATGATATTAGATCTTTTGAACCTATGGTTGATGCTATTAGTAATCTTGGATCCTTGACTCAAACCTGTCTATGTCAACCGTTTGATTGAAGACATCTATTATGATCTTGAATTCTATGGCCATGAAAATAAAGGCCCAAGATACCTTAATAAACAAACTCACATGGAGGAACAGAGCTTTTTCAAGGCGTATGAAACATATTTATGCAAGAGCAAACAAATTGTCCACGTTTCATTGCAGTTTCAATAAAAGCACTCAATCTCAAATCTCTTGAATGATAAAAGAAAATCTCCAAATTTTTCTGCAAGGCACTGTTGTGCAAAAAATATGTACATGGAGTTTACACCATACAACTTAAATCCCATCATAATGGAAAATAAAGATCCACATCGCACGAATATAATTAAACAACAGTATTTCATCTCTCAAGACTCAAACTGAAACTTTTATGTACCAAACACCAAATACAACTCATCTTACTTACAATATTACCATATTGTAAAGGAGGAGAGTTCGAAGTTATTTATTCCACACAAAACACCAACATCATGATCATCTTACTGGTTGGGACCCAAAAGTGCCAGAAGAAAAGCCCTGTAGTGGCCAGATGTTTCTGAGTGAACTGCATCATTCAATGTCTTCTTGTATTTCTTCTGATATTCAATTTTTATATATTGCATATCAATCTCAGTCCTCGTTACAATCACCCTTATAAGGGCAGAATCGTTAGTCCCCAGACCTTTCATTGCTCTGTGTAAAACCTGCATTGGGAAGAAAATAAGAGTGTATATATATATATATATATCCATCTCTTGGCAAAGAGGAGTTTTTGAAAGTTTCCTTCATACTTCTCAAGTAAACTTCTTTGAATCAGTACAGCAAATTATTGGCATTTCCGCCCTTTCCAGATAACAAGATGCAGAAAATAGAGCACACATTAAAACTTGCACCACTTATTGCAGCCTCCATCTTTAGTAGTATGACATAAAAACTTGAGATTGAATAAGAAAAATTGTTGCTTCAATGTAATTAAATGATACTGCTGTTGAACTAGCCATGAAGAACCATATGCAGCCTATTTCCTTTGTAAAGCATAGCTAAGTCGCGGTCGCTACCCCATCTTCGGTAATTCAAAAAATAAATGATACTGCTATGTGAAGTAAATACCTAATTGAAGTGCAGGGAAATACCTTTGCAAAATACTTGGCTGGATTCTGTGCACATTGGGCTATTGTCAAAAGCGCGTAACCGAAATTCCCTGATGTTTCTTTTTTTACTGCCTGATATGGGTGCAAAGAAGATAAGCACAAGAACAAGATTTTTTCAAGAAGAAAAGGTATTTGAAAGGGGAAATCAGGTAAAACTGTAAAAGATACCTTCTTCAGTGAGTGTCCATACATATCATGGTAATAAGAACTTATGGCATTCAATTGCGCTGCACTTCGTTGACTGAAAATTTCGATAAAAGCCTTCTCATCAGTTCCTAATTTCTTCTCCCCTGCCTTGTACAAAACCTTTGCATCCTTCTCAGCCATCTCTCTATTAACCTCAGGGCCTTCAAGACGAGGAGAGTTCATATATGCAAGCAAGATCTGAGTCAATTTTTTAAACAAAGAAAAAAGACAACCGCATCAGCACTAGCAACAAGGAGAGCTTATATATGCAATCAAGATATCTGACTCAATTTTTAAACAAAAAAGTAACAGCAATAGCAGCTTCATCGTTCCTATATCTTCAAAATGAAAATTCCAGGTTTTGCTTTATAACTCTACAGTTGGAAGAATCACATGGAGAGATTATTCAAATGACTTTGTCATTGCATAAAACAATCCAATGGGATTTTGCTGAGCAGAACATGATGACCACACGAGATGTAACTTCAAAAAATTTCAACCGCAAATGAGCCAATTAAAAAATGGCAAAATAGAACTATCCTGGAAGAGGCCAAACAATATTATACTTGAAAAGAATTTTTAAGCCCATCATTCTCCCTACTCACATGCAAAAATATAATTTCAAAGCCATCTGAAATGACATAGTGCATTTCAACCTCCAAGAGACAAATCAACCAGAACTGTTCAACTCACAGTTCACAGTAACTGGAATATTAGGAAGCAAGGAAAATTGTGAAACTTTTGGCCAATGGAGCACGTTCAGTGTGACTATTTTGGAATGCTAAGGCAGCTTTCCTAAGAGCCACAAATACAGACAAGGACAAAGAGAAAACTCACCTTTTTATGATCTCCAGATGTATTCCTTTCAATGTCATGTTCAAGAAAAACTCCAAACTTAGAATGATATATCTGTTTTAAATATTGTAGCTGAGATGGAGTTCGTGAACATATCACTTCAGTAGCAGCTTCAAGGTTTTTTTCTAAAACTAGTGTCTGCCTAAGGATTACAGCATCACGTCCTGCAGGGTCATGCATCCAAAGTAGAACTGCATTCTGAAAATCAGAAAAATGAAAACAAATACAAAAATAAATAGTCATTAAATAGAAGATACAACAGAAAAGATTATTATAAACAATATGACACGCATCACAATGGATTTCAAAGCAATATCAATTAATACCTCTAACTTGCCACTAAGCTCAGAAGATAAGCGTTTAAGAAGGTCCTCAGAATACATAGCTCTGTATTCATGTTGGATGTAGGAACGTTGTGTAGCATCACGGTGAGCAAGTATATTAATGACAGCACTAGTATCACATCCGAATCCTGTGTGAATGCAAAGAATTTATGAAATAGAAAAAAAAAATTGAAAAATGAATAACGGACTGGAGGCAAGCTCAAGTGGCAGAGTTGGTAGACATGCTTGAACCATCTCAAAGTGATAACCAAAAAGGCACAACACGTATTAATAATGGTTTTATTAACATTTTGGTCCCTTATTTTTTTATGTTATAATATGGTCCCTTAATTTATTTATTTTTTAATTCAATTTGGTGCATTAACTTTCAAATTGTGTCAGATTAATCCTTTCTGTTACATCCATTAAATACCATTTGGAATGCAAAATAACATTAAAAGATCATTTTGGAATAAGTTAAAGGACCAAAAGGATATTTAACCCATCAACAAAATAAAGCATGTCTAGAGGAAAGTACTCTTCAAGAGCAGCTCCAAAATGTGAATTATGAAGGCAAGTTCAACATAGAAACCATAGTACTCCTCCAACCCTTAATATAGGACATATTTAAGGAGTTGATCTTAGTTCTAAATATAAGATAAAGTTTTCATATTTGTCAATTTTTTCCTAATTTACCTCTATTGATGCTTCTTCAATAATAATCAAGGAGAAGAAAGGATGACAAAATTAAGGAAGGTAATTAAGGTGTTTTAAAAAGTACATATCACATTAACTAACTTAACCAATTTCCTTAATCTAATCAAATTAAGTAAGTATGTCGTATATTAAGGACCGGAGGAATACACTCTTTAGAGGAAAACATATTGAATACACTCTCAAAGGAAATTCAAATATAGTTAGCTGTAATTTCAGCTTTGAACATGTCAAAGCCTTGTTGGCTTAGTGGCATAGGTATCACCGTTGTGGTGACTGGTAGGCGGTAGTAGGTTCGATCCGGAATCGGCTCCCATCCTTTTCTCCAAAGAAAAGCATGATCCTTTTCTTCCTATGAGTCGTTGGATTAAGATCTCAACGATCCAGATTTAATATATTATAAAAATAATATTAATAATATTTTTACAATATATTAAAAAATAATAATTATATTTTTATAATATATTAAATCTGAACCGTTGAGATTTTAATCCAACGGCTCATAAGAAGAAAAGGACCATCCTTTCTTTCCCTGGAGAAAAAGATGGGAGCCAAATCCGTTCGATGCCGCAGCCCTCCTAAAAGCAATAACTTGCGATTCCAAACCAAACAAAAATGTCAGGAATGTTTTCATGCCTGCTGTGAGTTCCAATCACAGACCCTAGTGTTACGGCTTGTTACCCAATCACCTAATTATGATCCCAAGTATGAAAAATAGGAACGGGATTAATACATCAACAAGCCCTCATTTTAGAAAAAGTATCCCCAGAAATTCATGTTTGATTCTGAGACATTATTCCTATCATATTATGCTTCGAAATGTCAGATAGAATCGTTAAACAGGATTAACTGCAGTTTGACTTATTTCAAGAAGCGAAGATTGACAGCTTATTAATTGACCTTCTTTTTCATAAAATCCTAGGCGTGCAGAACCCGGTCTCTTCCGCAATTAACCACACAACTTGAAGTCAAAAAGAAATTGAAACTCACTTGAGAATGATCAGTTAACATGCAAGACCAACAAAAGTTGAAGGCGAAAATGGAGAATCGTTCCTCATTACATTACACAGTCACAAACAAATTTTGAGTCGGAGACACTTTCACTAAGTAAGGCGGCTAGCTAATCCACGACCAGAGGTTTTTCCTTCCTTTAGAGAGAAAGAACACGTAGAAAGAGAGGAGATAAGAAATATATTCTCATCTCACGACTCGAGTCTCTCAGTGGAACTTGAACTTTCACTGGGTCAACGTTTTCGAATGAACGCTACCCGACAAGGGATTTCTCTACCTTGCGCCGGAGACCTTTCTAGCCGGGTTCTCTCATTCAAAACGCAATTAAGCGGTTGTGGGATCGATATCGATCCCCTCTCTGGTAGCCCTGCCCCTGTCTACAGCTATGCTATCTCTATCACTGCTAAGGTAACTTTAAAAAAAATGGAGAGAAATCGAGACAAAGGGAGAAGGTACCCTTGAAAGCGCGATAAAGCTGTATAGCATCATCTCTTGGGGAAGGAGGAGCTGGAGGAACACTCAGCGTAGACATCTTTCACGCAAGAACCAATTTCTAGCGGTATTTTAATTATATCTCTGACTTTCCCATCAATTTCTTCACACGGAAGCTGCATTGAAAGCAAAACCGGCGTATTTATATAGAAATTTTTTTGGATGGTATTGATCCAAACAAAGATATAGATTTTTTTTTTTTTTGGGAAGCAGCTATAAAGAAACAGAGAAACTCATTTGTAAATATCGAAGAGCCATTCCCCAAAACCAAGACATAAATAAATACGACTGGGCCAAAATAAATAAATAAGCTATGTACAGTGTACAGATGGCTTAACCGTAATTGTTGATTAAGATGAACAACTTCTCTTACCAAAGAAACGAGAGAATCAGGTCCAAATGGTATTTTTTTTATTATTTAAAATAAGAAATTTAATTTATTTTTAAAAATTAATTTAGAAATATAATTGACATGTTATTTTTTTAAAATTTGTGTTTTTTATTGAGAATTGTATCTGTATCTACAAAAATAACGATGTAATTAAAAAAATAATAATATTGTCTTGAGCTTTTAAGGTAATAATATAAATAGGGAAAGAAACAAAAAAAGAGCTAAACGAGTGGTGTAACTTTATAAACAGCAATTCATTTTTTAAAAAATATTTGATTTAGAATTTTACGATTTTAAAGTTCTTTTTCTTTTTTTTCCCATATAAATATTACTACTAATGATTTTTCTTATAAATTTAAAGTGACAAATAAAAAAATTAAGTACTATAATTAATAAATTTACACATACATACTAAAATATCTATATATAATTTTATATGCGCTATTACTTTTGTTGTTTATAAATTTATAAAAAATTAAAAAATAAATAATAGAATATTCAAAAATTATATTATATTAATATCATAAAAATATAGGAAAAAAGATAAGAAAAGACCACTTAAACTTTAACATCCTAAATTAGTCTTATTGTCTATAATTATAAGAGTATAGATATTGACTACATTTGTATAGTAATTGACTTCTCATTTTAATAGAAAATTACTAATTTAAGATTTTAAAGTTCAATTGATATTTTCTTATCATGTTTTTCCAATGATATGCTCACCGCAATTTTTTTATTTGTTTGGTCTAGAGTATGCTTATCAAGTTATCATTTTTTATGTAAAAAATCTATAGACTTTTTCTTCTTTTTTCCGAAGGACTTTTTCTTGTCAGTATTCAAATACAATTTTTTGAGTATTTAAATATAATTTACTTTGACAAGTTTCTGTTTCACCTAATAGACAATACAGAAGTGGTTTCGGTCCTTTTCCCTCAAAGAAAAGCATCATCTTTTTTTTTATGGGTTGTCGGATTGAAATTTAATGATCTAGATTTAATATATTTTTATAATATTATTTTTAATATATTAATATAATAATATTATTATTATATTAATATATTAAATCTAGACCGTTAAGTTCTCAATTTGATGACCCACTGGAAAAAAAAAGCACGATCCTTCTCTCTCTCAGGGAAAAGGACCGAAGCGGTTCCGTGACGGTAAGGAGGCTTAGCTCAACCACTCCATCTAGAGAAACAACATTTTCGTGTTAAATGCGCAATTTGTGATCAGTTTCAGATGGGGTGGTTGATAGAATGTGAAAATGAATCATAAAATTTATTAATAATAGTTTTAGAAAATTTCTAAAAAAGAACTTTAAAAATTGCTAAAAAACAAAAAGGTGCTTCGAATATTTATAATACCAAAAGAGGTGTAAGCAACTGATTTTTTCTTTTCAAAATTAAATAGAAATGACATAACTGTCCCTCTAGGTTTAAAAAACTTACTCTCATTTTTTATAAGATTTAATAAGTTCAGATAAGGTTTTAACAAATTTTGATAAGATTTTCACAAATTCCAATTTAAAAATCATCACTTGCAACAAATGATAAGATATTGATTCCCACTTCTGATAAGGGTTTCACAAATTCTAATAAGGATTTCACAAGTTGTAATAAGATTCTTACAAATTTCAATTCAAAATTCACAACTTGCTATAATGATGAGGTATTGATTTTCACTTCTGATAAAGATTTCACAAGTTCAGATAAGGTTTTAATAAGTTCTAATAAGAATTTTACAAATTCTAATTCAAAAATCACCACTTATTACAATGAGAATGTATTGATTCACATTTCTGATAAAGGTTGCACAAGTTCATATAAGGTTTTAATAAGTTTTGACAAGATTTTCTCAAATTCTAATTCAAAAATCACTCATTGTTATAATGATAAGATATTGATTTACACTCCTGATAAAAATTTCACAAGTTCAAATAAATAAGGTTTTAACAAGTTGTTCTCATAATATTTTCCGAAATTCTAATTCATGCCACCAGTTCGTTTGATTCCCATGGCCTTCAATAAGCAAGATACGATGAACCAAATGGAACCAAAGAAAAAGCCTAGCAAGAAGGAAGATCATTGCTATTTGCTAGAGTCAATTCAAGAGCCAGCTTCATTCTGTTTCAATCAGTTTCTCTTTTTCTTAAAATTATGGGGTTTACAGCAATTGGGCAATTGTTAACCGATCCATAGAATGCCTTCTCGAGAATTTCAGGGGTAAATGTTGAATCACAGAAGGTGAAGTTGTTATATGAGAAGTTATACTTCACCATTCCTGGGAGGTTGTCTAAGAGAGGTTGGGGTATTTCACCACGCCAATTGTTTATAAAATGGTCAAGAATTTGGAGGTTTTTGTTGTTTAGCGAGGGAATTTCCCAATGAGATTTCATAAGGAATGTGACCAAACAAACAAAATCCCCATCTCCCTTCTCATTCTCTGCTTTTCCTTTCCAACATCAAAGTCGCTGCCCAGAGAAAATCTTGCATGAGAGCAAGAGACCTCCGTCACAGCTTGAAACCTCCGTCACCAACCGCCCCACTTTAGCAATTGTTGGCAACCATTTTTCCAACATCACTTAGTTCGAATTTTAGTAAAGCTTTGTTTTAATGCTTATGAGAAATCACACGTTGAACAACTTACCAAGAATAGGAGAGGAAGAGACTCCGGAAGTAGACCAGATCAATGAAGGATCATTTGGGCACACAAGTCGCCGGAAAGGTGGGATCGGAGACGATGGTAAAGATTGAATAGGAGGGAGAAAAAGATTCTGTGGATGGATGTGAATATACGTATAAAAAGGTATTTGTGTTATTTCCTTTGATTTTAAAAATAATAAATCAAATCCTTATATCTCATTGATATTATAAATATTGGGAATACTTTTATGTCTTTTAATATTTTTTATAAGGGATTTTCCTTAATAGTTGTGTTTAACTTTTGTATAATTTTTCCAACAAAAGGGATAAGCGAATTTTAACAAGTGCCTAAATTTTTTTAATAAAAGTGGTAAATCAAGTTGTATGAAGCCTTTTGAAAATGGGTAGAAAAAGATCAAAATAAACCCCAATAAAATTATTGACAGGAATCTCTTAATTAATAATTTAACTAAATATTTGACTGTTGATAAAGTATAATAGTATCATATAATCTATATGGCTAACTTCACTAGTGGGATGAGATTTGTAATTATTGTTACATATGGGTAGACATTAATGACTTAAATTACAGGCGTAACCAAATACTTGGCATCCTACTTAGAAATTACTGGTAATTTTCATGACGCTATACTGCAATCAATTTTGCTAGACTAACTTTGAGAATTTAATGTATGTTTGGATTAATTTTTAAAGAATAATTTTTTCGATTTATGAAGTAAGTATGTGAGAGAAATTTTATCTCGGCTTATAAAAAAAAGACTTCTAAAATCGTGATTTAGGTGTTACTTAAACATGCACTAAGATTAACCTTTTCCACCAGTCAATTGCTAGAATCGGCCCCCAAATCAGACAAAGAGAAATGGCATCAATAAACAAAAGATTTTCAGGTTTTGGTGTTTTGCCCCAAAAGAGGAGTAAATAAACAAAAACTTGAATCGGAATCAGATTACGCGTTTTGTATGACTGGAATGGCGAATTAATATTAGATTATTACAGACCCGGATTCCTAAGGTTCTCAATATAAAATATACTTCTGGTTATGCTTTTATTGCAAGGAATCTGATACTTAAAATAATGCCATCATTTAGCGTAAAGTCATTTCTTGAGATGCTAGAAAGAACGTACACTTAAAGAATAAGAAAAATGTAGGTCGATCTAAACACGCTCTTAAAGCCATTTCTTGAGATGCTAGAAAGAGTGTACACCGGTATGTTTGGCTTGAAGGGAGAAAAGAGGAGTGAATTATCTTTTTGGGTAGGTGAGACTCAAAATTTACCCTCTTATTAAAGAGAGGGATAGGGGAATGAGAGGGTAAATTTTAGGTTCCTCCCGCCTAAAATGGTAATTTACCCCCTCATTTCCCCCAAACCAAACACATATTGTAATTTTGGGTTAAATTATCTTTTAAGATTAAATGTATTTAAATTTTGGATTGAAACCCAAAATTTAAAAAAATGAAAGGATAATTTTAGATTTATTTTATCTAATATTGTAATCCCCCAAACCAAACACACCCACACCCATGGAGTCTTGATGCCTCAAAACTAGGCTTGGAAGCTCAATGTAGGTTAAGCATATATTTTTTCCTTTGTTTGAATAAGCTTATAAGTGAAATGGCTTTTGTTCTCCTAGCCTGAGTTTTAGATTATTATTATTATTATATCTCACCTGTTGTTTTCATAATTTATAATTTTTTTTTTAATTATGGGTCTGGTTTTGTATCAGTTACATTTTAACACATTTTTCTATAATTACTCATAATTAATTATATGTATTACCTTATGCCATCACTTTAGAGTCTGCTTGATATAAGGGAAATGGAGAAAAGGAGAGGGCTTCTGAAAATTTGTAGGGAAATTGGGAGAATTCAAAGAGGAGAGGTAATATTTTACCCTGCACTAATCAATATACCCTTCATTAAAAAACCTTTAAAGCCATATTGGACTACCTTTGCAGTAACACCATTTTGTGTTTCGTTTTTTTCTTGTGAATAGGACAATATGATATGAGCAACATTATCAAGTCTTGTGGAAAAAAAAAAGGTTTAAGATGTAAAAAAAAAAAAAAGAGATTATCTTAAAAATGCACTTAATACCAAATATTTTTTTTATGAATAAAAGTAACTATTAACTTTTAAAATATATATAAAAACAAACGTTCATAATTAGTTGACCATTTGTTTAAAATTTTTGATTGAAAATGGTGACATGAAGGTTGGTTAGGATGATTTAGAAACAACTTTGAATAATAATTTACTAAGGGTGTGTTTGGAACAGCGATTGTCAATTGGGCTTGTTTCAATTGGGCTTGTTGTGATATTACTTTTGATAAAAGCTAAATTATATAATGTGATTTGTGTTTGGATTGGCGATTGTCAATTGGGCTTTTGCAATCATGAAAAAAATGATGTGTTTGGAACAACGATTGTCAATTGGGCTTTTGTGATAATGATAAAAAAATACATTAAAGATAAAATTGTAGTCGGTCTCCTAAGACTAGGTACAACTAAAAAATTATTTTAAAGAGCTAAAAGCACAAAAAAAAATATTTTAAAATAATCTTTGGAGCTGAAAAAGTACATTAAAAGTAAAATTATAATAAGTTTGATAACACATTAGGTGCAACTTGAAAAATATTTTAAGGGTTTAAAAACATCAAAAAAATATTTTAAAGTAATTTTTGGAGCTGAAAAACTACATTAAAGGTAAAATTGAAATCAGTCTGATAACTCACTGGGTACATCTGAAAAAATATTTTAAGAGATTAAAAACACAAAAAAAAATATTTTAAGGGGTTAAAAACACTCAATTTTTTTTTTTGAGTGTACAACTAGAAAGTGGGTAAAATTGCAATCAGTCTGATAGCACACTAGGTAGTGGGTATAACTAGAAAAATATTTTAAGGGGTTAAAAACACTCAAAAAATATTTTTTGATACTACATACTATTTAAAAAATATTTATGGGAAAAGTCAATATCATATAACTAATTTCCAGACAACCCAATCTAGCATAAAATGTCATTAGCTTTTAACAAAAGCTCCATTTTCTAGTTTCTCCCAATTGAGCTTTCACCAATTGGGCTTTGGCAAAAGCTCAATTGCCAATTGGTCTCTCCAAACACTCAAATTTAAATTCTCAATTGGTAATTGAACTTATGGCCTCCAATTGGGCTTAAAAAGGGTCTCCAAACACACACTAATTGGGTAACGGAAATTAAGTCTGAATAAAAAAGGAGAAATATAATATAAATTAAAATGAACTTGGGGAAAATATAATTGGGATTGAGATTAAATCAAAGACAACCTAGGGTTAAATCAAAGGGAGAAATCAAGACAAGGGAAACCAAAATGCCATGGACTTAGACCGAGTGATCGAACGAACGCGAGATCGGCGACGGAGTTCAAGAAAGGGAGTGCGGTGAAGAATATTCGCTACGAAACTGGGACTTTCGGTACTATTTGTTGAGCCATTCATTCTATCTTGAAGGATGTTCAAACCTTGCAAAGCTACTGTATACCCGATATTGTTAGGAAAACGAAAGTATTACGAGTTAATTAATAACTGGCTAGATATCGGTTGAACATTGCTCTTATTTTTGTCTTGGCAACCATATTCAAGATTCTGTGATTCTGTGATATATTATAGGGTTAATGGGGGTAATTTTGTCCAAAAGTATAAAAAAGGAAGTAATTTTATTTTTGTTGTTATTGACGTTAATTTTGACCATTAATTAATCAAATATACTAAATTGGTGGTCCACATGATGTCAACATCATTTTTGTTAAGGTGTAAATTTGTATCGGAAGTCCATGTGTTTCTACTTCATCTTTTTTTGAAGTTATATTTAAAACTTTTGGGATAAATTTATACTTTAACAACGAAAATGATGTAGATGACATATAGAAGACTAACTCAATATATTTGGTCAATTAATAATTAAAATTAATTGAAATAACGGAAATGATAAAATTGCTCTATATTTTATATATCCAGGGAAAAATTGCCCCCTATCCCTATATTCTAATGGATTCTAACGGTTTTAATTTATATTATATTTCTCCTTCCTTATTCAGATTTAATTTCCTTCGCCCAGTCAGTATATTATTATTTCATGTTGTTTCTCAATCATTAGCGTCATCCTTCATGTCACCACTCTCAATCAATAGATTCAAATAAATGATCAAATAACAATCAACGTGTTTTTTTGCACATGTTTTGAAGCTTATATTTACTTTTGTCCTTCAAAAAAGTAGTTAGTATTAGAAGTATTTTTAGGAAAAAAACCGTATGTAATTTTGCACCTTAATCTCAGAAAGAAAATTTTATTTTACGTGTTTCGATGTGTTGGCACAACTTGTTTTGGTACAATGTTGGCACAATTTTTTAATAATAAAATTTTCTCAAACCAAAAGGAGATCAACTGTGATGATTATTTTTCCCCTTTTGAGCATAGATATCTTTCTATTAGAGACAATCTTATTCGAGACATTGTGAAGTAATAAATGTGAGCATTTCTTTTAATAAGAATTCAAACCTTGATTGACTATCTAATGAGAGACTAACCCCTTCTGTTAGATCAAATTCCATCGATATTGTGTTGATAAATTGGAGAGGGGTTAAACAGGCCAACTTATGAGCCAAGAGACCAGCCCATTTCAACATGCAGGCTAATAAATGGGGCCAGGCTCTGTAAATTTAAATAGTTTTAACTTTAATTATTTATAATTATTTTGAAACAACAGGTGCATACAGAGGTTTCTACTGCTTGATCGAAATGGAAAGTGGAAACAATCATCCAGGGGGCACGATTATTATGCTGCATAATAGGAGAGTGAAGTTAATGGACACTAAGCAGCAAGATTTAGATAATCATGGTAGCCATATTTACAGGTTGGGACCCAAAAGTGCAAGAAGAAAAGCTCTATAGTGGCCAGATGTTTCAGAGTGAACCTCATCATTGAGAGTCTTGTGGTATTTCTTCAGATATTCAGCTTTTATATACTGCATATCCATCTCACTCCTTGTTACTATCACCCTTATCAGTGTTGAATCATTAGTCCCCAAACCTTTCATTGCCTTGTGCAGTACCTGCATTACACCAACAACAAAAAGTTTCAACTTCCTCAAACTGCTACCATTTCTTCAAATTATCCAACACTCAAATTGATTTGAGAAGATAAATATTACAGTATCTTTGATCTTTAATATAAGATCTAGTTTGTAAAGCAAGTGAATCTCTTAAATAGTGGAATATACCTTTGCAAAATACTTGGCTGGATTCTGAGCGCATCGGATGATTGTCAAAAGCGCAAAACCGAAATTCCCCGATGTTTCGTTCTTGACTGCCTGATACACACACGCACACACAATGTGGTTAATTAAGCAGCAGAACAAGATTTTGAATCCAAAAAGGGGAAGATGAGGTGTAATTACAATGATAGTACCTTCTTGAGTGAGTGTCCATACATATCATGGTAATATGAACTTATAGCATTCAATTGTGCTGAACTTCTTTCACTGAATATTTGTATAAAAGTTTTCTCATCAGTTCCTAATTTCTTCTCCCCTGCTTTGTACAGAACCTTTGCATCTTTCTCAGCCATCTCTCTACTAACCTCAGGCCCTTCGTGACGCGGAGTGCTTATATATGCAAGCAACATCTGACTCAATGTTCACACAAAAAAGTATAAACAATACAAGTCTTTAAAAAAACCACACCCTAAAAGCTAGCTATTAGAGTTGAAGAGTTCTGAACCTTATAAAGCCTTTAATGTAAACACACATAAAAGAAGGACAAAGTGAAGCCTCACCTTTTTATGATCTCCAGAAGAAGTGTTCCTGTCAATGTCATGTTCAAGGAAAACTCCAAACTTAGAATGATATATCTGTTTTAGATATTGCAGCTGAGAAGGAGTCCGTGAACATATCACTTCAGTAACAGCATCAAGGCTTCTAACTCTCTGATCTGTCATTAGTGTTTGCCTTATGATTTCTGCATCACGTCCTGCAGGATCATGCATCCAAAGCAGAACTGCATCCTGAAAAACCAGAAAAATAAATATTAAAACACAGCAGAAGAAAAGAGATTTATCATAAACAACATGAGTTATTGACTCATTATATTCACCTCTAACTTGCCACTGAGCTCAGAAGTTAAGCGTTTAAGAAGGTCCTCAGAATACATAGCTCTGTATTCTTGTTGGATGTAAGCACGCTGAGTGGCATCTCGGTGAGCAAGGATATTGATAACAACGCTAGTATCGCATCCAAATCCTGTTTCAACATGAATGAAATAGAAGATATGGATCATGATGAACAAGGCCTTACACAAGTTAAAAATATCATTTTGCTGGGATAATTAAGAACATTACAAAACAAGACAAGTTCATATGTAGAAACCAAGAGAAGAAATTGAAATCTAGACAGTTGTCTGGTGTACTTATCAGCATGCAATATGGAAAATATCACAAATGTTTTTCTGGACAGCCATGTTTCTAAATCACAAACTCCATTGTTAGAGCCAACAATATTGGTTTTGACTTTTTGAGACATTTACAACGGCCGTTCTTTGACACAATAGCAGTATTATGATTTATTCCAAACCCCCCCCCCCCCCCAAAAAATAAATCAATAAAAAAGCTCAGCCTCCAAATCGAAGACCATGAATCTCCCAGAATTAGCCACAAACTTTCATGGTAAACAGAAGCTGAAACCCACCTGAGAATGATCAGTTAGGTCATAAGACCAGCAAATTTAAACGCCAAAAAACCTTACTTTGGAGGTTTTATTAGGTTAGGTTAGGTTACGGTCACGTTGGAGGTAAAAAAATGGTGTTTGGATGGAAGGAAGTTAGGTTAGGTGTTGGATGTTTTTTTATCTTTTAGTGGTCACCTAACCTAGGTTGTGAACCCTCCAAAATTGGGTTTTTCCTAGGTGAGAGAATATTTGTCTTCAATTGTGACTAAATTACCCATGACAATTTTTTAAAATTCTAACACTGCCCTCCCTTGTAAAAAGTTATCACTTTGTTTCATTCCCTCTCCTGCTCGAAATCCCATTTTCTCTCATCTTGTTCGCAAGCTCTGCAGTCAACTCCTTCACCACGCTGCTCCTCCAACATCGTCTCGGGTCTTGTAGATCTAGCCGCCGCCTCCTCGAGTAATAAATACATTGTAAAAGAAGAAGGAAAATATATAGAATGACATTTTTATCCACTTATAATTAACTTATCTAACCTAACCTCCTAAACCAAACAAGATACCAAACCTAACCTAACCTCTGTTTGAACCAAACAACATTATAACTTCCTCTAACCTAACTTAAACAAACCTCACTTAACCTAATCTCCATTGAATCAAACACACCCTTAGAGAGAAAGGGTACCCTTAAAAGCATGGTAGAGCTGGATAGCATCATCTCTTGGGGGAGGAGGAACTGGGGGTACAGCCAATGTAGACATCTTTCTCTCCGGATTTCAAATATTTTTTCCCCCAAACTTTACTGTCAAAACTCTTCTCACGGATGCTTTCAATGGAAGCAAAACTACTGGTTACTATAGAGAAACTGAGAAACGAAACAAATAAATGAAGAATTTAATTTCTTTGACCAATAATCTGTCAAAGAATGCAACTAGGGACCACAGTCCCATAATTGCATTGCATTGTAGCAGTTGTGAGGCAAGTCCTGTAAGCTACAGGTACCCAAAAGAAGGGTAGTGAGTAAACAAAGACTTGAAGTTGAAGGCAGATTACGCGTTTTATTAATTGTACGATATATAGATGCAGCTTCCCAGCGGATGGCGAATTAATATTCACGCGGATTCCTGGGTAAAAGAATGTCTCTAATGATGACCGTCTCCATTTCCTCTCTATTGAATGTCTCCATCTTTCGATTAAATTTAATAGTTGAGGTTTCATATTATATTTAGTAATATATTAATATTTTTATACAGCATTAAATCCTAATCATTGAAACTTAATCAAATGGTGAAGAGATTCAATAAAGAGGAAATAGAGAGAAAGATCAATGGAGACATTCCTTTTCGAGTCCCGCCCTCGCTTCCGTATGATATAATATGGAAAAATGAGTAATGACAACCTTCACTGAAAATTTCACATTTTATGAAACATATTTTTTCCAGAAATTTTTTAAATAACAATATGTCGATTTTTTATGTTCGAGCAAGGATAAAGATGAGAACCCCAAAGTAGCAATCACAATTGCTTGAGATAAAAAAAAATGGTGATCCTAAACAGAATTGGTTTCACACTCACTACAGAACAGAAAACCAAATACGCCACAGCACACAGAGTCAACAACAGTGCATGTTAAATACATAGTGGAGTATTTTTATTCTAGTCTAGTATTAAAAAGGGAAAAAAAATCGCCCTTCATTTTTTCCATCAAAAGTAAGAAATGGCTACTCTAGAAAGAGAAATTAAAATGGGTTACCTGGAGCAATGACATTAAATTTACAACGGCCGTTCATTGACACGATAGCAGTATTATGATTTATTCCAACACCCCCCACCCCAAAATAAAAAATAAAAAAGCTCAGCCTCCAAGTCCAAGACCACGACTCTCCCAGAATTAGCCACAAAATTTCATGGTAAACAGAGGCTGAAACCCACCTGAGAATGATCAGTTAGGTCATAAGACCAGCAAATTTAAACGCCAAAAAAATTATGAGAGGGTACCCTTAAAAGCACGGTAGAGCTGGATAGCATCATCTCTTGGTGAAGGAGGAACTGGGGGTACAGCCAGTGTAGACATCTTTCTCTCCGGATTTCAAATATTTTTTTCCCCAAACTTTACTGTCAAAACTCTTCTCACGGATGCTTTCAATGGAAGCAAAACTACTGGTTACTATAGAGAAACTGAGAAACGACACAAATAAATGAAGAATTTAATTTCTTTGACCAATAATCTGTCAAAGAATGCAACTAGGGACCACATTCCCATAATTGCATTGCCTTGTAGCAGTTGTGAGGCAAGTCCTGTAAGTTACAGGTACCCAAAAGAAGGTTAGTGAGTTAAGAGGTTTGGGCAGAAGGCAGATAGTGTGTTTCTTCACGGATATATCCGAAAGTCTTGTGATAAATGTTGAGTCGTATTGTAGCAGACTTGACTTGCAAGTGGACCTGAATTGAAAGTCTCAACCAATAAAAGGTAATTTCATCATAATATTATACTCTTTATAAATAATTTTTTCTTTTAATTATATAAAATGAACTGATAGTTAAAAATAATAAGTATATTAAAAATGATTTTTTTTATATATGTCCCTATTTATAAAAAGGATATAAGAGAGAGAATAAATAAAAAAGTGTGAGAGATAATTAATATAAAATATGAAAAAGAATAAGTATTTAATAAAAAAAAAACTTATGTTTTTAAACAAAAAAATAAAAATTGTTTATAAAAAAGATAAATCCTATAAGAGAAAAAATTACTTATAAACATGACCGAAAAAGTATAACTATATATGTGTGGTTGTTGTTCTGGGCAAAAAAAAATATATATATATATATATGTGTGTGTGTGTGTGTGTGTGTGTGGTTGTTGACGGGAAAAAAAAAATATGTGTGGTTGAGGACCTTCGACACAAAGACCCGAAGTTGAAGGCAGATTGCGCGTTTTAATAATATAGATGCAGCTTGCCAGTGGATGGCGAATTACTATTCACGCGTATTCCTCGGGTCCCGCCCACCCACCCTTGCCGCCGTATGATATAATATGGAAAAAATGAGTAATGATAAGAAACAAAAAATTGGATCAGGTAATAAATTGGTCACAATATAAATTTAAAGGTTAATGAGTTAATCAAGATCTAATCGATAATTAAATCAGTTATATTAAAATATTATAATTTATTAGTGGTAATATATATTAATATATTTTTAAACTTCTATAGATAAAAATGAAGATTTTTAGAAAAAAATACTTAAAATCTATTAGTATGAGTTATAATGCATATACTTATGCAATTATATCTCATTTTTTATAATTATTATATCTTTTTAAATAATTTTTTCATTATCTTCTTCATTTTTTTTAGATTTGTTCTTTCTTCACCTAATTTTCTCTTCATTTTAGTCTTCAATGTCCAATTTTCCCCTAAAAAAAGAAAAAAAAATTATAAAAAAAAGAAACCGGTCCAACCGGTTGAACCACCAATTCTGACCGGTTGAACCGGTTTCAGACCGGTTCCCAGGTTTAACCATCAAACCATACCGGACCATTGGCCGGTTCTCGGTTCAACCAGCCGGTCCAATCCGGTTTTTTGTACAGTGGTAATAACACCTTTCACTGAAAACTTCACATTATATGAAACATATTTTTTCCAGAAATTTTTTTTTTGAATGAAAACTGGAATACAATACCCTATGCAGGGTTAACAATAGACCACATTCCCTAGATGAAACATAAAATAAAACAATCAACTATGATCAACAACCGCCTCCGGAAAAGAAGGTGGTGAGTGATCAAGGATAACAAAATTCGTGAACATACTATGAGCTAATCGGGCCAAGGAATCCGCAAGAGTATTTTCCTCCTTAGGAACAAAACTAGGAAAGACTTGTCAGTCCTTAGACATCCAAAGTCTCCCCTCCTCAATCATATCCATGAATGGATGATCCTTATTAGAGCCTCTAGTGAGAAGATTGATGGCCTCCAAGCAGTCTGTGGAAATAATAATATTCTTTAAATTCTGATTCCAGCAGATTTAAAGACCCTGAATAATTGCAATGATCTCTGTGACCACCGGAGGCACATGAATAATCTGACTAATATAGCCACAAACCCATCTACCATCTTCATCTTTGATCGCTCCAGCGTAGCCTGCCATGCTTGAATCCAGTATAGATCTATCTATCTCCAGAGTAGCAAAACCTGGTCCTCCCCTCATACCAGCTCCCATCTCAGCAGTGTTACAATTGTAGAAATGACAACTACTGGTTAAGTTACGATCCCAACTGGCTCTGAATAGACTTGAGTGGCCATCTTGGTTTCCTACTTCCTACTCATTTCCAAACAACTTCGAGTAATGAGCAACCCATATATCCCAGCAGACATACCCAAACAGGGTTAGAACTTTGTCCACAGTGTTGGTTTAATTAGAGAAATCTACTACTCCTTAGCATTAGCATAATCCCTCAACAGGTGCATCAAAACTTCATCCTTATTGCATCCAAAAGGACAACTTGCATTTTCCATCAAACCCCTTTGCTGTCTGAGCATAGCTATGTGAGCCTTTCTATGAGCAACAAGCTACATAAAGGATTTGATCTTCTCAGGCACCTTCCACCTCAATAGCCGCTTCCAAAATGCTTGATTCGGGTTCTGGAGACCTGCAAAATAGAAACGATATGCAGAACTAACAGTAAACTTACCATTAGAGGCTGGTAACCAGTAATACTTATCCTCTCCCTTTTCCTCACAGGGGGTTCACGCTCGTAATATGCTCGATAATCGACCGCTGGAACCACTGACTAAGTTTTGTTGTATCCCACCCGTTCCACTGGTTAACATAATCCTGAACTTTTTCATTAATATCCATGAAAGTCTCCGAGCCCGGGAAAAGATCAACCAATGGTCTGTTTAAATTAGACCAATTATCATACCAAAAAGAGGCTCTCACACCATTTCCTATTTTTATCTTCACTCCTTCTTGAAATTTCTCCCAAACCGAGCAAATACCACTCCATGTATAAGAAGCAACCTGTCGAGGTAGCAGTCCATTCATTTGGTCCCATTTATATTTGCTCTTAAGCACTCTTGTCTATAAGGCATCCTTGTTAGTAAGCAGAGGCCAGCACAGTTTCATAATAAAGGCTTCATTCTGTTTACACAAGTCCCGGATGCCTAATCCTCCATCTTCCTTATCTTTCTTAATCTGATCCCAAGAGATAAGATGTAATTTCCTCTTATCCTCCCTCTCATCCCAAAGGAAGCTCCTACTCTTCTTTTCCAGCTCTTTTAGTACTCCTCTTGGTAGCAATATGGTCTGCATATGGTAGGTCGGGAAGGCAGATGGAGCAGATTTGATGAGGGTAACTCTTCCTGCCATATTTAAACATCCTTTCTTCCATCTTGTTAATCTCTTTTGCGTCATCTCCAGAATGGGGTTAAAAAGAGCCCTGGAAACCCTTTTATGAATCAATGGAATCCCAAGGTATTTACCCAAATCCCCTGTTAAAAGAACTCCCATACGTCTGCTAAGATCATACGCTCTGTTGAAATGAACATTCTTTGAGAAACAAACTCTAGTCTTACTTATGTTAACTTTTTGCCCGGAGACTTCACAAAAATTCTGTAGACAGCCCAACATTTGGTCAACTTGATCTTGTGACGCCTCACCAAAAAGAATTAGATCGTTCGCAAAGAATAGGTGAGAAATGGGAGGACCTCCTCTATTAAGCCGAATCGATTTCCACAGGCCGGCATTGACTGCATCTTGAATAATATGACTTAGCCGCTCCATACATAAAGTAAATATATAAGGAGAAAGGGGGTCTCCCTGTCTGACTCCATGGGAAGAAAGGAAGGTATTAGAAGCTTCCCCATTCCACAGCACCTGAAAGGATGGGCTCGAGATACAAGCCATAATAAGATCACAAATTTTCCTTTCTATTCCAATAGCTTGAAGGGTATCATGTATGAAAGACCATTCAAGTCGGTTGTATGCCTTTTCGAGATCCACCTTCACAGCCATCCAACTTTTCTTCCCTGTCTTGATTCTCATTGAGTGGATCACTTCTTAAGTAATAATTATATTATCACTACTCTAACAACCCGCAATGAAGCTACATTGATGCTGCCCAACAAGTTTATCCATAACCTCCCTTAGTCAACAACTAAGAATCTTGGTAATTATTTTATATCTCACATTACATAGGGAGATGGGCCTGAAGTCCCTAATAGTCTTAGGGTTATCTAACTTCAAAATGAGCACAATAT
This sequence comes from Inga leiocalycina, assembly GCA_963242795.1. Taxonomy (NCBI): domain Eukaryota; kingdom Viridiplantae; phylum Streptophyta; class Magnoliopsida; order Fabales; family Fabaceae; genus Inga; species Inga leiocalycina. The sequence goes on from OY725322.1 coordinate 28,139,024, forward strand.
TTGTATTATTAATGTCTCTAATTTTGCTCGGATCTTGAAACACATCATTTACCAGGTCGACAATATGTTTTCCAACTACCGACCAATATTCTTGCTAAAAGATCGCTTAAATACCATCAGGCCCCAGAGCCTTGAAAGCACCAATATCAAAAGTAGCTCTTTTAAATTCTTCCTGAGAGACAAAAGCATTTATCTTGGTTATTTTAGTGTCACTCAAGTTAGGAAAGATGGTTTAAGTATCAATGCTACTAAGATTTTGGAGACCGCATTAAAACAGGCCTTTATAATAATCCACCGCAAGGTTCTTGAGCTCCTCTTGGTCAAAGGTCCACTCCTCGTTACTCATTCTTAAACCCTCAATCCTATTCCGCCGTCTTCTGACAATCACAGTAAAAATTCTTCTTGGGCCAATAATTTGTTGTATTCTTTCCATAGCTCATTTTTAGTTTGGATCAAGTATTGGCTATCCCGCCTGGCCCTAGCTCTTTCAACCCCTCCAATCCTTTGAAGAGTCCTCCGTTTTTTTTCATTAAGATTTCCCACACTTCTTTTATTCCACTCCCCAGCCTTATTGGTAAAATTATTAACTTTCACATTCCAGTGTTCCCCATTCCAAGCCTCTTCTACCATATCTCGAAAGCCCTCTTCCAAAAACCAAGCAGCCTGGCATCTAAAAGAGGTCTTAGCCCGTCGGCCATATGAAGGATAAGCTTTTAATAAGATAGGCCTTTGGTCAGAACTAAATTTAGGCAAATGATGCACTTTCGATAGCGGGTATGAGTGGTTCCATTTGGAGTTCATAAAAGCCCAATCAAGTTTTTCTTTAACCAATCCACGTTCCCAAGTAAACCTGTCTCTGACGATTTCAATGTCAAAGAGCTGGCACTCAGAGATACAATCCTGGAATTGCCTCATGAATCAGCATTCAATCCCAAACCCCCACATTTATTATCATTGTACATGTACGTATTAAAGTCCCCTATAGCAATCCACAGCACACTGATAAGACTGCTCAAATTATTCAATTCATTCCAAAGATTTTGATGGAGAATTTGATTCGGTTCAGCATATATGCAAGAAAGCACAAATTCCTTAGAGTCTCTAGCCATCACAAATTTCGTATGAATGGCCTGTGTTGAGGAGGAGAGGTAGTGAACAGACAGATCTTCACTATTCCATAACATCTAAATGCCACCAACAAAGCCCGTAGCTTCCAGACGGAACCAAGTATTAAACCTCAGTCTCTTAATTATTCTATTAGCCTTTATACCACTGACCCGGGTTTCCATAAGAATCATTATCTTAACCTCATTATTCTTTATCACATCTCTAACTCTATCAAGAAAAGTTTTAGAAACTGCACCCCTGCAGTTCCAAGACAATATATTTATAGAATCCATAAAAGAAAAAATTGGAGAAAGAAAATTAACCTGAGAAGACGCTAATGTTGCTCCAGATCAGCTACTTGCAACACCTCAACATAAAAAAGGTTACCTTTTCCGAATTCATTTGGAATCTCGGACTCACCCTTTATTCTCGCATCCATATTAATACTCTCGGCTGAAACTTGATACCCCATGTTTGTGTGATGTTTCAGTGTTTTCGTAGGAGGCATATGGAAGTCCTTTCGCTGTTGTATGTCCATCTCTGCATGTGCTGGATTAATTTGCCTAATAGCTTCTAAAGGTATGGGTTGAATGCAATTTATTGGATTGGATAGATCCAATTGAAAAGATCCATTAATAGATGAGGACCTAAACACTAAATTATGATTTCTGCCTATTTGCTTCTTTTTAATTTGTGGAGAAGCAATTTTCGGCCCATCCCCATTGGTATTTTTCCTGCATTTCAACTTATCCCAATATGGACCCTTCCTTCTTTTGATTTCTTGTCTAGAGATTTCCTGTATTTGGCCTGGCTCTGGCCCATCAACCCCTTGCATTTCATGATCTTCGATTTCCTTTCCTTGGTCTTGTTGTGCAGAACGCATTTTGTCTTGGGCTTGACACGGCCCAACATTCCCTTACATTGAATTTCCCTCACTCTTCTTATGATGGGCTTGGCTTGGCCCACGAATTCCCCTATTATCCTCTTCTTTACACTGATCCGTCAAACCCCTCTCTTGATCATTGACATCGACAACCCAGCGTTCTCCATCTCTCCTCTCCCAAGGTCTACGGATTTCTCGTTCACGGGTTCCACGCTGCTATATTTTCCAACCTCGAAGATGGAGATTAGGCTATCTAGCTTCTTCGATTTCCTTCCATCACTGCCAGATTTAGGTAGGTTCTAATCCTCCTTTTTCCTCTATTGAACCTCGATCCCTTTACTCTTTCTATGTAATTTCGGTGTATCTGACAGGTGTATCCCGCTCCTGTAAGACGGCGAACCTCGACCCAAACCTTCGGTCAGTATCCTTCCCATTTTTCTGAGAAGAACTAGCCATTGTGCCTTGTTGATCTTTGTCTGAATTACTGACTTAGGGGTGCGATGTGCCCAATTTGGCAGACGATTTTACCTGTATCCAAGGTCTGTACGCTTCTTCCACTGATACACTAGGTACGAAAATAACAGGGTGTTTTACAACCCCTTCTCTACTGTCAACCTCCGCCTGTGTTTTTTCCAACGTCATTGGGGCCTTTGATTCCGGTGACTGTGTTTGGCAAGATTCTATTGTGTGTCCATACAAGCCACATTTAAAACATATAGCATTTAGCCCTTCGTACTCCACTGTGTATACCCGGTTTCTAAGAATAAATCTAGATTGAAGCCTCTTATTAAGATCAATCTCAACACTTACTCTGGCATATTTCCCTCTTTCCACAGTCTGTTTGTTGTTCTCCTGATTGGTAAGGGTATTCATGTCTACTTTCAAAGTTCACCCTATTAAATTTCCTATCTCAAACAGGCAATCCTCTGAATACATATGCACCGGAAGGGTAGGGACCCTTATCCAGACAGCGACCTCTCTCACTCTATTACAATAAGGGTTGAAATTGGGACTCCAATGTTGAACTGCAAGATAGTGGCCTTGGATTAACCAAGGACCATCGAACAGCAGTCTTGAATACAACATTTTGTCCACTGTTCTGAAAATAAAATAATTGTTTAGAAGATCGATTAATTCAAAATTCTCAAATCTCAATAACCTCTTGACTCTGTCTTTCATCATATATAAATTGGTTTTCCTACCCAGAAGAGTTATGATAAGGGCATCTTTCCACGGCCTGCACAACTCTTTCAATTTATTGTTAGGCATTTGCAAAGAAGGGATAGAACCCATATTTCCCTTTTGTTCCTCTGTTAGCTCTAGAGACGAGTCCTCCTCTTCTTTCAGCCATTCTATCATCTGCTCATCAAAGCTCATATCCTGGTTTTTCTCTACCTCCCCCAAGAGTTTGGCTTTTTACGATATTTGACTCTTAAAGGCTTACTTCATGCTCTATTTTTTCTGTGTAACTTGAGCTGTAATGACTTCCATCGAACGACATGAGGTTGCCCTCCTTGCTCTTTTATATTTCTACTCACCTCAATTTCCATTTCAATAGGCATCTTCTTTATGTTTCTTCTTAATAAATCATCTTCTTCTTTTGAATTTCCTTTTCCACCATCGGGTTTGTTTTCAACAGGAACATATCTTTCAGTGTTGGTCGAAAGTCCGTTGCTTGCACTCTGTCTCTCACTAGTTTTCTCGCTCATGTTCATTTAGTTTTTTTTTCCAGAAATTTTTTAAATAACAGTATGTCGATTTTTTATGCTCGAGTAAGGACAAAGATGAGAACCCCAAAGTAGCAATCACAATTGCTTAAGATACAAAAAAAGGTGATCCTAAACAAAATTGGTTTCACACTTTCACTACAGAACAACAAACCAAATACGCTATAGCACATAGAGTCAACAACAGTGCATGTTAAATACATACCAGTAGTAGAGTATTTTTATTCTAGTGTGGTATTAAAAAGGGAAAAAATCGCCCTTCATTTATTCCATCAAAAGTAAGAAATGGCTACTCTAGAAAGAGAAATTAAAATGTGTTACCTGGAGCTATGACATTAAATACTAGTACATAATGTCTTGTATTACGTGATTTAAGTTTTTCTAATCAATAAAATTTTTAACAGGGGCTATTTCCTCTATTTTTATTTTTTTCTAGATAAAACGTAAATTTCATTTAGTAAATTCTTTGAGAGCATAACAAACATAATCATCATGTTATATTATGGCATGGTATGGATTAGCATTATTTTAATACAGAGGACAAGCTTAAAGCTTGAATTAGGAGACAAAAACGTGATGATATATTGCTATCAGCTTTGAAAATATGATGGTGGAACATCCCAGTTGATACATCCTCCATTATATAAAACATGGCTTGATGACATATTGCTATTGTGAATGTTTGGGAGAAATTTACTAGCAGATTAGGAAAGCACGTTCTAAATTGCCAATCCACATATTTTTGGTGGGATAGGCAGACACAACTACAAGAGCCTCTCATTGATTATGTATCTCAGAATATAGAAGAGGTGAATTCAAGAGCATTGGCGTCTTTATCCTACCTGGTGGGAGGTGGGATATTGAGAAATGGAAAAAATTCTTTCCTAATTGGGTAATAGAAGTGCTTCAAAAAGTTTAGCCTCCATCAAGCAGCATTGAAGATAATAATGTAATTTGGCAGAGTGCTTTACATCGTAGATTCTCTGTTAAGTCAGTTTGGATTAGCATTTTGATGCCAACATGCGAGGAGAAAATTTCAAGACATGTGGTGATTCCTTTACATATGTTTAAATAATCTTTTGGCCTAATTGACTTTTAGGACAAAAGATACTTAAAAGCGCAAACAAAAATGAGGTTACTTTCCCATCGTACCATGGAGACGAGAGGGAGAAAAAAGTTTGTTGAAGAAAAAGAGGACTTTCGGAAGTGGGTCTCACCATATTGTTTTAACATGATTTTTATGCATTTTGTATAAAAAAAAATTAATGTCAGTTTTAGACATTTTCATCTTAACTTAGGTTTTTAAAAGGGAAAATGACACATAGGTCCCAATGACCCAACAAGACAACAAAAAAGTCCCTTTAAAAAGTCAAAGATCAGCAAAGTCCTTAGGGACTTTTCTGTGATTATTTCCTAAAGTCAAATGATAAAGTTTCCCTTAGTTTATCAGTCATTTTACAATTGACAATTTCATCAGTCATTTTCACAACATATTTTTACGCAATGAGTTAATTTCAAGTTTACCAAGTGCTTAAGTTCACAACTATCATTATGTGTTATAACAACTGCTTGAGTGATTTTTACACATTCTTTTTGTTGCTTAAATGAAATGACCTTTTCCAAAACTCCAAATATAACAACTGCATAAGCCTTATTTAACAACCGGTTATGCTTGTGTTTACAACATTTTTGTATTTTTTACAATATATTTTTCAGATAACAATGAAACTACCTTTTTAACAACTGTTCATCATTACAAATTGCTTAATTTACAACTCGTTAAGCGTGTTTTCACAATATGTTGAGTCATTTTAACAACTTCTTTCTCATGTGTAAATGAAACTACCTTTTTACACATCAAGTTCAACACTGAAAATTCCTCAGTTTACAACTAGTTAAGCATGTGTTTACAACATATTGAGTCATTTTTACAATTTATTTCTCGTGTGTGAATGAAATTATCTTTGTTCACATCTCCAAGTTTAACACTGCAAATTGCTCGGTTTACAACTTCTAAAGATGTGAATGAAATTATCTTTGTTCACATCTCCAAGTTTAACACTGCAAATTGCTCGGTTTACAACTTCTAAAGCGTGTTTTTACAACATCTTGAGTCATTTTTACAACTGTTTTTCATGCTTGACTGAAATGACAAGTTTCAAAACTCCAACTTTCACAACTACAAATTGCTTTTTTAACAACTGGTGATGCTTGCTTTCATAATATCATGATTCATTTTTACAACTGTTTCATGCTTGACTGAAATGACAAGCCGCACAACTCCAACTTTCACAACTGCATGAGTTATTCTCGTAGGGTCTGTCACAACAGTTGAATTGGTTTTTAACAACTTCTTATGCCTTGTTTTATAAGTGTATGAGTCATATTTATAACAACATGAGTCATATTGCATTTTATCTTCTTTACCATTTAAAAAGTTCCCTCGACATGAAAGAAACAAAATAGATTCTTCCTCAAACTAGTTCTCATCTTTCATGACAATCTGCAACATGAACTTCATATTAACAACTGCCACAGTAATATTAACAACTACAAATGCACATATTAACAACCCTTTAACAACATTTTTTTACACTTTAACAACATTTTTTTCATATCACAACAGCATTTTGTAATCAAAGAAACCACAATCATATTCAATCACTCCCCTTAAAACAAAGTCATCCTTCTGTTATATTGCCCAAAAATAGAGCATTCCCTCTATTATATTGCCCAAAAATATAGTACAGGTTCTGTATTAACAACTACAACAACCATATTAATAACTTCAACTACACAAATTAACAACACTTTTTTTCATATCAGCATTTTTACAGCAAACAACCACCATCACATTCAACCATTCCTACTTAAATTAAAACACATCACTCCCTCTATAACCTTCCCCAAAAACAGAGACTATAACATTCACATAACCCAACCATAGTGAGACCCCAACTTCAATGGTCAAGATCATATCTTTAGCAAAATCTTAACATTACTTATCTACCTCCTACCACTTAATCTACTATTTAGCCCAAGTTCCAACATTTGACTAACCCGTCAATCTCAATTCAGCCAACCTACACACAAAAAAATCAGTTTACTGTTCTACCTTGCTACATCACAACAGAGGCTTGGGTGGTAGAGGAGCGGCGAACGAACGCACCAATGCTAGGACTTGGAGGATTGACGGATGACACACCAATACTGGGACTCCGAGGAGCGGTAGACGATACAAAAGCAGAGCAGAATGAAAGAGAGAGAGAAATAATAGAGAGTTTTAAATTCTTGGGGGGCACATTTGTCATTTGACTTTGGGAAATAATCATAGAAAAGTCCCTAGGGACTTTACTGATCTTTGACTTTTCAAAGGGACTATTTTGTTGTTTTGTTTGGTCTTTGGGACCTATATGTCATTTTCCCTTTTTAAAATATCATTTAAATATAAATTAGTGATGAGGAACGTTGGTTCTAGGATATGGTTATCTTTCTGCATACCTATGTCAAAATCCTGGGAAAATCCTTTGTCACCTTTGATGAATCTACCCTGCTAAATCTCCTGATGACTCGTCTTTCTTAGCTAAGGTAAACTAAATGCTTGGTGGCTATGATGCAACCCCTTCGGATGTTATGAAAAAGTGGTGGTTAACTCTGGAGACAATTAATGGGTGGTCTTTGGAAGGGTTTGAAATACTGTTCTCATTTTCTGGATCTCAACTAGATTGTCGTCTTCTTCCCAAATCAGAGGATATCTTTGATAAAAGCTTTGAAGATTATGCTGCCTTCTTATATTCTTTGATAGTCTAGAGCCCTCTAGCGATAGCAAAAACAACTTTGGAAACAAAATGAAAATGGTTCATTTACTTTTCTCTATTGGTTCCATATACTCCTATGCCCTTGCAGGACCAAGGTACAGAATCCCCAGGCTCCATTCCTCAATCCCCTCAACATGCATCTCAAATTACCTTATTCGACAAGAACAAAGAAGAGGTAAAGGAATCGCATGACAAAGGCATAATTTTCAAGCATGTTCTTGTGTATCGTCCTGTATCTTTCCATCTAGACCTGAATGTAGAACCATCAATTGGGAATGTTAATGGCATCCTGAAGAACCCATTAGCCAGAAAGATATAAATAGAATCTTGCATGTCACTAGACTCAGTTACAAAAAGAATAAAGACTATTGTTGATAAGGTATGGGAAGCTACCATAAAGCTTCCCAAGAAGCCATGAAGTCTAAATGCTAGAACTGTCATGAGTTTAGAAAGGTCACGGTGGTTTAGAGATACAGGTGATTAACTGCAAACCATTGGCCTAGTTTTGTATTACTTTATGAAACTAAATATTGGTTCAAGATGCTAGTACTCCTTACGACTTCATAATTTTATGGGTACTGATGCAATCTGGCTTGAGGATGGCACAATATTGGATGGGGTGATTAGCTTAATATCTCTGTGTTGAGCTATCCCCTTACTTCTGTCACTGTTTGATTACTAGTAATAATATGTCTTCTCTGTGCTATGTCTCTTTTGTTTATGGCTCTCTGCCTCCTTTCGCTATATTTTTTGGCAATGAATTAAGAAAACCTCTATGAGTATGAGTCTACCCTAGCTTCTGATTAGAGACTTTAAACAAATCTTCCCTCATTCTAATAAATTGAGTTGTTCGGGTTCATCATCAAGGATAGGGGATTTCCAAGAATGTATTGATAGTTGTGTTAGAAAGGATTGATATGCCCTTTGCTAATTTGTCTTGGATAACATCCTTTCCATCTTTAAACGTCCAAACTTTAGCTCTTGCTGTGTTGAATCATAGCCCAATGTTATTCACCACGAAAAAAATTTTCGAGCATGTTAAGCTCCAAAAATTTGAGTCCTTTTGGTATAATTTCAAGGATTGTAATCAAATTATTTCAAGTTATTAGAGTAATAACTTCTCTGGTTCTCCTTCATTTTGTTTCAATGTATGATGCATAGTACCATTAACAACTTGTCAAATTGGAGTAAGAGCAATGTGGGGAATCTGTCTCAGTGAATTAAAGATGCTAAAAAAAGACTACTGCTTCTAACATTAAGAATTTCTCTTCAAGATCCTCTTTCTCACTATTCATAATGCCATATGTCTTCTCTCAAACATGAGCTTGAATTTATGTACGATTGTGACCATGGTTATTAGGCACAACAAGCAAAGATAAAGTATAAAGTTCATGGAGAAAGAAACACTGAATTTTTTTATACCTTTGTTAATAGAAGGAAAGAATCAAGTTAGATCCCTGAGAAGAGATGATGGAATATAGATGGAAGATCAAAGTGAAATCAACTCTATTGCTTTTGACCATTACAACTTTGTTAATGGCACAGCTCTAGACTAGCCAGATGGCCAAACTTCTATCTTGTTGGAACAAATTCAAATTCTTGCTTTATCATCTGAAGATGCTCAGTCTCTTTTGTCACCAATCTCTCATCTTGAAGTCAAAGAAGCAGTCTTCTTCCAAAGGATAGCTCTCCAGGTATTGATGGTTCTCATGCTAGTTTCTACCAAGTTAACGAGGATCTTGTATAGCGTGATGTAGTTGAAATGGTTAGATCATTCTAGGATTCTGAATATATGCTCAAGTTTTTCAATAAGGCCATCATTACTCTTATTCCTAAAGTTGATAAGCCTCAGAGTATTAAGGATCTAAGACCGATAAGTCTCTGCAATGTGGTGTACAAGATCATATCCAAAGTCCTGGCAAATAGATTGAAAGTAATTTGGCCTCAATTAATATATCCAAATCAAAGTGTGTTCTTAAAGGGTAGATTGATATTTAACAATATCATGATTGTGGCTGACCTTATGAATCATATTCATAATTCAAAACAAGCAAGACATTGGCAGCACTAAAGATTGACTTCTCAAAAGCCTTTGATATACTGTCTTGGGAGTTCATCCTAATGGTGCTAGCTCAGATGAATTTTCCTCAAAAGTGGATCAATCTAATTCACTAGTGGCTCTCTACAATTCAGTACCATCTTCTTTTCAATGGAAAGCTCTCTCAACCTCTATGTCCTAGTAGAGGTGTAAGACAAGGAGATCCCTTTTCTCCTTACATTTACATAATTGCAACAAATGTTTTATCCTGTATATTTAATTATCTTGAAGAAATAAGGGACTGGAAAGGAGTCAAGATCAACAGTATTGTCCAACCTATGTATCACTTGTTATATGCAGATGATTCCTTGTTCTTCTTTGAAGCCTCTTCTTATTGCATCAATGTAGTTAAAATGCTTTTCAGATGTATTGTAATTGGTTGGGACAATACATCAACCACATGAAGTCAAGTATAAACTTTAGTCCTAATGTAAATCACAACCTCAAAATGGAAATTTTAAATGCTCTAAACATTCAATTCTCAAGAAGGCTTGGCAAGTAATTGGGCACACGGATTGACCTGAGAAGAGAAAAGTCTGTGATCTATAATCAAGCTCTGGAAGCGATCAATAGAACAGAAGTATGAAAGGCATGTATGCTATCCCAAGCCTCCCGTTTATAGCTAATCAAATTTGTGCTCTCTTGACTTGAATTACATATTGTAAAATCATTTCCTTAAGCTCATAACATTAACTCACCTTCCAAATACTAATCACGACACAACTAAAGTTTAACAAATAATTCAAGATTTTACCAGGATTATAAAGAGTTTCCCATTTCAAACTAAAATCATCCACAATAGGAAAGAGATGATCTAAATATTTAAAGCAATCATGAATAATACTTAGACCTTAAGTTTCTTGAAGCTCAGAGTATAACATTCACTAAAAGTTCAAGATTAACAATCCAGTTATGTATAGTATCCAAATCATAGTATGATAATCAAAAGTTTCCAAAATATGAGTGTGTGGATCCATGTATATTCACATGCAATCCTAAAGGCCTCAAGCCTTCTACCATCATACTAGTCAGTGACAGTTTAATCAAAAGTATACAGTTAAATCAGAGTTTATAAAATATGAGCCCTATGAGTGACAATATACATTAATTCATCACATAATAAACCAAAAGAGGCTATACAGATATATAGAGAGATATATATGCCTTAGGAGCTCTCCCTAACGTCATAGCACGGGAACTATCACCTGAAAAATGTTAAATCGACGGAGTGAGACAAACGTCTCAGTAACCAGCTATCCAACTCATTACACATGCTGATATGTGCTCATGAGGTGCCAAGTGGAACAGTTTATATAACAAAGTATTAAAGATATAATTCATAAAATTTAATATCACAAGTTTCTATATCATATATTAAGTATCATAAATTTCATATCACATTTTCCATATCCAAATTTCTATATTACAATTTCCAAGTCGCCTCCCATCAATCCAACCGAACCACCTTATTTCTACCGACTAGACCTATGGGCTAAGTTGCTATCCATGTCACTTGTTCTCAAAAAGCTCTTCGGTCACGTGATGAAGATCGGCCAAAATCCACAAAGCATATGTCCGGACCATGGGTCATTTCCCCTCATTGAACTAGTGAGGTGTCACAGCCCCTCATTGAACCAGTGGGGCAATCCCTCAATGAACTAGTGGGATAATAGAAAGCCAACTATTGTGCATCAATGGAGGCTATAACACGTGGTAATGACTCCACCTCATCCCAAACCAATCATCACAATAATTATTAATAAATAACTCAATGAGAATTTCTCAAAATTTCTATATCCATACAATGATATTCAAATCATCTATATATATATATATGACATAATATATCAATTCTTAGTTCATATGTAAATATATATATTTATATGTTACAATTCAAATCATAAGATTCCACAAGGCAAGTTTATATCAAAATACTCCTTAATATCATGATAACTTTCTCAATCACAATAAACCTTTACTCATTGAAATATCTAATAAATATCAACATACCATTTTCAATCTCATAATCATTTTACAAAATACTCACAAACAACATACTAACACAAATAACAAGTAGAAAGTGGTTACCTTTTGCTAAAGCAAATTATAACCATACACTGCTCCTAATCCAAGAGCTCAAACATACAAAAAAAATCAATCTACAATAATCAATTTACCACACATTAATAACTCTGAGTTATTAGAACAATTAACTTAATTCTATAAATTTAAAGTTTTGAATTAATTACTCAAAAATTACAATTTCACTCTAAAATCCCAATTATTTGTTTTAACATTAATTCAAATATTTTCCCCATATAACCCAACAACTCATTTAAGTCATTAATTATCATCAATTTCATTCCAATTCATAAAATCCCCAATTTAAATTTTAGGGCATGAAATGGCTAAATTCTAAATCTCCACTTTAATCCAGAATCTAAACTAGTTAAAACTTTAAGAGTGCCTCCAATAGTCCAAATAAATAATTGAACCCAAATTTAGTCGGTTAAAAAGTCCAATATAGAATTATCTATAAACTAATCATATAAAAAAATTCATTGTAAAATATTATTCTTACTAAATAACAAAAGTAAATAGATTAAAATTAACTATTAATCATCCTTTACATTCATGTAATTATATATTGACAAAACTCAAAACTTATCCAAAATTCTAATCCTAAAGTATTCCCTAATCTATATAAAATTATTATCATAAGAAAGAGAAAATTATTTAGAACATATTTTATAAAATAAGTTTTGTGATTAAAAATGACTTTGAATACCTTTTTAATCTTGAAAAAAAAAAACTCCCTCCAGTGTCGTGTTTTCCGCCTTTTGGAAAAATCCAAAGTTATGGAACCCAAACCGGACCGGCCAGTCTAGCCCGGAAACCGGCGAACCGGTCCGGGTTCAAATTAAAAAAAATTTATATTTTTTCTTTAGAATTTTATACTATAAGTCTAAAATTTTCAATTTCTTACCAATTTGGTCCCGGTTTAGCTCCAGTTTAGTCCCGGTCTGACTCACTGACCCTTAACCCAATACCCCAATCAATTCAATACCAAATCCGAATTTTAATACCTTGAAAAAATCACTTCACCCCTCATTGAAGTGATTGTTGTTCCCCAGGTATTTATAATAAGCTCACCCTCCTGTGGCTCCTAAAGGGGCAACGTGGCCCTTTAAGGTGCCACATATTAAATATTTTTTATTTTTATTTTATTTTATTTTTATTATTTATTATTTAAAAAAATTATTTTTTTTAAAATTTTCGTTTTTATCAATTTACAATTTCCCTCACTCTTATAAATCATATGAATAACACCCTTTTATTTTAATAATTATATAATAAATTTATTTATCATAATTAATTATTTTTAAATTATAATTAAAATCTTAATACAAAAATTAGAATGTTACACATATACCTCTCCCCCAAAACATAATCGTGACAAGATAGAATCGAGATGTATTGACTTTTTTCTGGGGATCTTCTGGAGACAAAAGGAAAATTCACCTAGCCAATAGAAACATTCTATTTCGGCCAGTTGTTTTTTTTTTGGGGGTGGGGGGTGTTGGTCTAGGGCTTAGGCCAGCATACACGGTCACTAAAGCCCTTATTGCAAAACAGGTCTGGTGAATTGTCATGTCTCCTCCTACAAGCTTGGGCGCAAAACACCCTCAAGGTGAAGTATGTTAATTTGACAACATCGCCCAAATTCAAAACTCCCTACAACTCTTCTTGGTTACGGAAAGGAGTACAACCTCATGTTCACCTCATCGTATTGGACAACTGAGATGGAGCATTGGTAATGGATCTTCTATTTCTCTTAACCACCCGCTTTGGTGTCCTTTGCAATTGGGATTAGAAGCAAGGGGTCAAGGCCTTTTTGTTTTCAATCTCCTAATGCACGATCCCTCTGGGATTCCTCTCAAAACTTGGAACTCTGAAACAGTGTCCTCTCTTTATGCTCCATCCGTTGCTCATGAAATCTTCAATTCTCCTTTCTCGCTCTTGAACATGCCTGATCAAATCTACTGGGCCAGAAATGGTTCAGGAAAATATCAGGTCAAGGATGATGGTTTTCGCATGTCTTTGAGCGGAGATCAACATGGCTCTTATGATCCGTTTTGGAAATTTCTTTGAGCATTATCGTTACGTCGAAAACTTTTGCTGTTTATTTGGAAGCTCTTGAATAATGCCATTCCATCAGTGGATATCTTAAGATTTCATCATCTTCAAATAGATGGCAAATGCCAGTTTGGATGTGATCAAGATGAGACACTACTTCATATTTTCTGTTCCTGTCATTTTGCTTGGGCAGTATGGTTTCTAAACCGTGGTGTAAACAAAGACTTTTCTGACTTTCAAACCTTTCAACAATGGATCAAGCACTCTTTACCAAAGCTGCATGAGGAAGACAGGGAAGAGGACATCCACAGAATCATCATTCTAATAAATTCATTGTGGATGTGGCGAAATCAAGCTTTACATGAAGGGAAAAGAATTGATCCTCAAAAAGCTTCCATTGATATCTGGTCGATAACAAAATTTTGTCAAACGGCTTTTCACGTTGAAACATCTCAGGATCAAAAGGAGCAACTGAAGGAATCTCCGCAGCCTGTAGTAGTCAGTAATCGAGGATGGACGATTATTACGCATAAATCTGGAAAGCCCCTAAACTATGAAGCATAGGTCTGTTATCAAGGGCAATCTCTTATTTGTCTTCATTTTTTCAGAGCAAAAAGGGGAGACGATTGTTTTCTCTTGAAAGCATTAAGGGCAACAATATTGCGAAGTTGCATATCTTCTTTATTTGTAAATGGATTGGATGCACTTCAAATTTGGACCTCGAGAAGAAACATGAAGTTTGACAATTCATCACTCATCCTTGGTGGTATCAAGGGATATGGGATCTCTGCTAGCCTATTTCAGCTCGGTCACAATTCAGCTTCTCTCTTTTACCAATCACTGCAATGACTACGTTTTTTTTTTTGTGTTACATGGACAAGAGAAAATATTCTTGGAGGTCAGGTAGGACCTATACAACAACTTGCTGTAAAAACAAAACGACTAAGGTAAGGACCAAAAGTTAGCTGAAATCAGCTAGCATTTGGGTCACACAAAACCTTGGAGGAGTCCTCAGCAAAGACAAATCACTATGTGAGTCTAGTGCCATTTTGGTCAAAAAATCGGCGCATCTGAGCGCTTCCCTATGTGAGTGCTGAATCTCTAGGTCCCAATGACGGTAAATTAGCTGTCTAACTTCCTCGAGCTCAGCCTCTAAAGGTTATAAATCACTGCAATGAATACTTTTTTAGATCTTGTAATATGCTAAACTTATCTATGTATCTATAAGCTTATATCTCATAATATATTGATCATTTTATAAAAAAAAAATATAAATTACTATTAACTTCTATCCTAACTTAACTTTGTAAAAGTTAGATGAAATAAAAGTCAATTTTAACATTGTTAATCCAACCACATCCTATATTTTCTTTCATTACATTTTATTACATTCCCACCAACTCCATAAAGCAAACCAGCCATTAATGAATATTATCCCACACTTTTTTGTAAGCTCCATTTGTGCTCTCATCTTAGAAAATCCATGCAAATTAATAGTAAATACGTACTCACACGAAATGCTAAGTTTAAGCATTAACATGCAAAAGGTTGTCATTTGTCACCAACAAAAGACCTTATTTTTGGACTGTTTTTCAAAGACAATTAAGTCAAAATGCTCATTGGAAAATATCTTTGAATAGTAGTTGACATAATTTGTACTCCATCCATTTTAAAATATGCACCCCCATTCACTTTCAAGTTTCAACTATCACAGTTTCACCAAAAAAAAATTAAGAAAAGGAAATTCCCTCATTATATCTGTATTAAATTAGAAAAATATATGCTTTTACTCATACTAAATCAGGTTTAAAATGAGAGAAAAAAATTCAATAAGTCACATTTAAGTATTAATTATAATAGCAAAAGTATGGTAAAAAAAAAATCCAAGGGTGTAACTAACAAATAAATATTAATTACTCTCTATATGACTCATATTATGGACCAAAACTTTTTTTTTTAAAAGGTGGCTTGTATTTTGTACGTAAAAATAATGTAACTTATATTTTGAACCGGAGTAATATAAATCAAGTGGTGATTTTAGATATTGCACTAAATGATACGGTGAACCCGATTGATTCATTGGCAAAAAAATAAGAACCCGATTGATTAACTGTATTTACAATGAAGGGAACCATTCGTTTGTTTAGGTTACTAAGGAAGCAAATTTAATAACCTATTGGTTGCTAAAGTTTTTTTTGGAGAGGTCTTGCCCAGTTAAATGAATTTATTTTGCCATTGCATCTAAGGAAGATTTTTGGGAAAATCCCAAATAAATACTATTTAAAAATGTACAACCCTAAAAAGTCTATTAATACTTTAAAAAGATTTAGAGGTATCAAGTATCAAATTGGATTTTTCAAGTTTTGACACATTTACTATTTTACTTATCAAATTTTTTTAAAAATAATAGTGGTGCCCCTGCAGGCTGGCCGGCCGCCCCCTGGTGGCCGGCCGACCGGGACCCCCGACGGCCGAAACTCCGGTCGCCGGCAATAGAAGCTCCAGCCGGTGGAAGCTTTTTTTGTAGGAAGTTGTTTTTTTTTTTTGAAAAAAATTTGTAAAGAAATAGCAAGGGGATGGGATCGAATCCATCCCACCCCTTTAGAAAAGAAGCATGATGGCCACTAGGCCACCAAAGCTTCTTTGGTATATATATGCATTATTAAATATATATATATATATATATATATATATAATATAATTAAACGTGTAATAGCTTTGACAAAGTCAGTAATGGCGTTGATAAATTCAATAATGGAAATAACAAAATTCGTAATGATATTGATAAAAAAGTTTGCTGATGAATCTTGACTTGTATGTTTTCATCAGCATTTTTGCACAAAACGTTTTTGTCAAAACCATTATAATTCTTGTCAAAATCATTACTAAACCTGTCAATCTCATTACTAAATTTGTTAAAATCATTTTATTTATATTATGAATGTTTTCATAATGAAATCTCATAATGAGATTGTCAAAACCATTACAATTCTTGTCAATCTCATTACTAAACTTGTCAATCTCATTACTGAATTTGTTAAAATCCTTTTATTTATATTATTAATGTTTTCATAATGGAATCTCATAATTAGATTGTCAAAACTATTAAAATTCTTGTCAATCTCATTACTGAATTTGTTAAAATCCTTTTATTTATATTAACAAGTAATAATGAGATTGACAAGAATTGTAATGGTCTTGACAATCCCATTATGAGATTCCATTATGAAAATATTCATAATATAAATAAAAGGATTTTAACAAATTCAGTAATGAGATTGACAAGTTTAGTAATGAGATTGACAATAATTGTAATGGTTTTGACAATCTCATTATGAGATTCCATTATGAAAACATTCATAATATAAATAAAAGAATTTTAACAAGTTTAGTAATGACATTGACAAGTTTAGTAATGAGATTGACAAGTTTAGTAATGAAATTGACAAGAATTGTAATGGTCTTGATAATCTCATTATGATATTCCATTATGAAAACATTCATAATATAAATAAAAGGATTTTAACAAATTCAGTAATGAGATTGATAAGTTTAGTAATGAGATTGACAAGAATTCTAATGGTCTTGACAATCCCATTATGAGATCCCATTATGAAAACATTCATAATATAAATAAAAGGATTTTAACAAATTCAGTAATGAGATTGACAAGTTTAGTAATGAGATTGACAAGAATTGTAATAGTTTTGACAATCTCATTATGAGATTCTATTATGAAAACATTTATAATATAAATGAAATGATTTTAACAAATTCAGTAATGAAATTGACAAATTTAGTAATGAAATTGACAAGAATTATAATGGTTTTGACAATCTCATTATGAGATTCCATTATGAAACATTCATAATATAAATAAAAAGATTTTAACAAATTCAGTAATGAGATTGATAAGTAGTTTAGTAATGAGATTGACAAGAATTGTAATGGTTTTGACAATCTCATTATGAGATTCCAATATGAAAACATTCATAATATAAATAAAATGATTTTAACAAATTTAGTAATGAGATTGACAGGTTTAATAATGATTTTGATAAGAATTGTAATGGTTTTGACAAATACGTTTTATGCAAAAATGCTGATGAAAACATGCAAGTCAAGGTTCATCAGCAAACAGTTTATCAATACCATTACGAATTTTGTTATTTCCATTATTGAATTTGTCAACGTTATTACTGACTTTGTCAAAGCTACTACATATTTAATTATATTATACATATTTAATAATGCATATATATATCAAAGAAGTTTTGATGGCCTAGTGGCCACCATGCTTTTTTTTCTAAAGGGGTGGGATGATCCCACCCCTTGCCATTTCTCTACAAATTTTTTTCAAAAAAAAAAATCCCTCCCCACCAAAAAATCTTCCACTTGCCAGAGCTCCTATCGCCGGTGGCCGGAGCTCCGGCCATTGGGGGTCCCGGTCGGCCGGCCAGCGATGGTGCTCCAGCGGGGGCACCACTATTATTTTAAAAAAAAATTGAGGGGTAAAATGGTAAATATATCAGAACTTGAAAAACCCAATTTAGTATTTGGTACCTTTAAGCCTTTTTAAAGTGTTAATAGACTTTTTAGGGTTATACATTTTCAAATGGTATTTATTTAGGATTTTCCCAAGATTTTGTTTTTTATAATATGATGGTTTCTCCTTTCAAAATTTAGAATATACAAAGTTTGCCTTGTTAAATAAATTCAGTTGGAAAAAAGAAAAGAAAAGAAAAAGGTTGCCTTTATTAAACAAGCGTTTTTTTTTTTTTTTTGGTAAAATAAGAAAAGGAAGAATTTTGTTTTTTTTTTGTAGGTCCAAGATATTCACTATCAACAATGATGACTAATTTCTTCACAGGGTAAACCTTTTGAAAAAACTTTAATCCTGATCTTGAGATCTTCTTTATACATACCATTAGGATCCAAACCTGACTATGTGCGTGTTTGGAATAGCTTATTTTTGGGCAATAAGTGCTTATAATTCGTGATTCACGGTATACGAGGTAAGTATGTGAGAGGAGTTTTTTCTCGGCTTGCGTAATAAGGGCTTATTTCCTGTACAAAAAGCTCAGCCAAACATGCACTATATATCTTTCTTCTTCTGGCCCAAAACAAGAATCGTGGACTCTGTTCTTTTTCTTTTGGCGAAGAACAAAATTACCCGGGAATAGTGCCTCTCAGTGGCGGAGAAATTCGGGTCATATTGAAATATTTCAAAGTTTTGGGACATTTCTTTCATTTTCTTTTTCAATTTTTATCCACGTCATTTCCCAGGACGCCATCGGAAGGGAGTATGAGGGGCAGGTCGCCACTGAACCCTCTCTTTGTTTAATTTGTTTGGTATGATATTGAATTGATTTTTAATAATTAAGATTTATTCTGTAAAAATATTATTATCATCTCATATTTAATATTATAATAATATTTTTAATATGATATAAGATCTTTATTGTTAAAAGATAATTTAATGATAAAGAAATTAAGTAGAGATAAAATAGAGAGAAGGATTAGTGGAAACATTCATCTCTTTATAAAGTCTCTGACCCAAGTTTTGAATGAGTCAGGAAATAAGTGTCTCCTATAATCCCTCTTTTAACTTTCTTTCTCTTTAATTCCTTTATTATTAAATTAATTTTTAATGATTTATTCGGTTGAAAATATTATTAAATAATAATAATATATTTATATAACAAAGTTTTTACCACTAAAAGCTAATCCAAGAAAATAAGCGGGAGAGAAAGCAGAGAAACGTGGCAGGAGACTCTGCTTTACCCTCAAAATTATCTATTCGCCGCATATGTTAGGCCCATCGAGCTCGTGCACTTGTCTCCTCATTACTGGTTTCCTTGATTTCCATTCCACGTTTCATTTTCGCGATCCCTTACTTCAGTTTTCAACTTTTCATCAAGTACAAAAGAAACCGACCCTTCTCGAATCCTTTTTTAATTTATATTAATAATCTTTTCCCGATTATTCAATGCGTCTCGAATCTTTTTCTGCGTCCTATCCTTAGCTGCTCGTTTATTCGTTTCCCTTACTTATCACCGTCAATTTGAAAGAGAGTCATGATCCTGATAACCCCACCAACAAATTTGGACTGAGAGAAAGAGGAATTCTGATTCCGTTAAATTTATCCGCGGTTTCTTGATGTTCAAAGAGCAAACAAAGCTGTCCAAGTCACAGTGCCTATTTTGAAGCGACGATTCCGTTTTCGTCTGTGTTTCCGTATAACTCCAGCTCACCGAAAACGTAATTTAATTTGGTGTTGAATACAATTCTGTGAAAGAAGGAATCATTCAGTTTTAGCTTCTTCTATATTTGGCTGGAGGCCCTTCAACTATATTTGGATTTTAATTTTCGGAGGCACATGGATAGAGACATTTAATACCACAACGGTTTTATCTGTGCAAAGAAACGGACCTTTGTTAAATTCTCAAATTGAAACTCATCGACGAAGCAGAAGCAGAAGCAGGAGCAGGAGCATATATATAAGCAGGGGATCAAGAGGAGGAAGAAGAAACTCTCGTCCGTAGAAACAAGGAAACGATGGCGACCGAAACTTTGGTTTTGAGGGCACAAGACGGATCGTCGTCGCTTTTTTTAACGTCCGGCGCGACTGGCCGCATAAACGCCTTGTTTTCTATGCGATTGCTGAAGAGCCTGCTAATGCTGATAAACTCCATAATTTTGCTGTTGCTTTTACCTTTCCGTGGACCGAGGCGGGTCTCGCCGGTTGATAAACCTGGTAAGGACGAGAAACAAATCGATTCTCACCGTAAGGGGGTGGTGGTGCGAGTTCCGACTGCTTTTGTGCCGTGGAAGAGTTATTTAACCGTCGGCTGTAGCAGTAGTAGCACGGTGGCAGCGACGGTGAAGGCGGTGGATGAGGCTGTGGAGGCAAGGAGAGCGCTGGCTATACGGAGAGTTGTTGAGGATACAGACCCAAGGACGGTGAGAGAGTACTCCCTAATCGGTACGAAAAGGGGTGATACCATTTTCACGCAATCTTGGACGCCAGTTTCGGCTAAAATCAGGTAGGCAATAGCTTACGTTCTCCAATATACTGAAAAAATTACTTGCTCTACTGGTTTCTGTAACGCATTTGGCAAGATTGAGCTTAGTAGTCATAGTAGAGTTTGATTCTTGCTTTTAATCCTTATTTACAATAACATCAGTTGATTCTTTTAACATAGTAATTCTGGCTTAGTTTAATTCTCTAGTAGAAATTAAAACTTGGCTGTTTTATGCACGCTACTGAGAGAATTAGGCGTGGCTGGTTGCATCTGGATTTTGTTTGACATTTAGAAAGAATATATTCTGTCATCAATTGTCACCTACTGTGAATAACTGGGCATGGCTTTTGTCTTCGAAGGAATAATCCAGTCTGCATTAATTTCTGCATCAGAAAGTCACGTAGGCCCAATTTTGCATTCCCCAATTAGGAAGCGGTATCTTATCTTCATGTCCTTTTCTGAAACCATTTGTTTTCCTTGTGGTCCCCTGCCCTTCCCTGTTGCACTTAGTACTATTAATGTTCTGAAGTTTGAATTATGTGGTAACACTAATTAATGTTCGGAGTGTCTACTATTTAATTTTGTGAAGTTCGCTTATTTTTATTAAAAAATAGGAGTTGGAATTATGTGATACCCTGGTGGCCATAATATCCTGTGGGGGTGAGAAAATATTCGGATCGGACTATTCAAATTTTTGTTACTTCATAATATTATAGGTGCCTCAACTTTCTTTATCAGTATATGTAAAGAATACGTGAGTGGTAAAACTGATTGTTCTGTTTCCTTGTCCCTAGAGGATGTAATTCCTAAAGTACTCTTGATAACCACTTGATTTTTACTAATTCACTGCACTCTGGAAACACTTGATGAGTTGATACTTTTTATTAGATATTATAGTTGTGATCAATTATGTGCAAGCTGTTTCATATTGAATTTTCATCTTGCTCTTTTAGATTTGTATTTCCCTTTTTCGGAACAAATAATTTAATCATAGTGTCTGCTGTGTGTGTTTACCCTTTTATTAAATGATACTCTAAAGGACTTTTGAATTTTATCATTCCAATTATGCTGCTTGGTGTTCACCCATATCTTCTTTTCTTTTTTTAGATATACACAAGTTCATATTCTTTTTATTAGAATTTGGACTGATAATTTGTTGCTTCCTTTGTACAGGGGGCTTGTTCTAATTATGCATGGACTTAATGAACACAGGTTAGCAGTTTGTGCTTAATTCAAGTTGGCTGCCCTTTCAGTTCTTATCAATTTATAATCCTTTATGCAATTCTGATTTCTGAAGCCAATCCCATTCTCCTATAACAGTGGCAGGTACAGTGATTTTGCAAAGCAGCTGAATGCCAATGGCTTCAAGATTTATGGGATGGATTGGGTTGGTAAGTCAGTACAAATCTCATTCCATGATAGTTTTCTTTCTCAGCATATATTGTGAGTTATGCTCAACTAAATTTTATGTTTTGGCTTTTGGTAATGAGAACAGGCATATAGAAACATCATAATTTTCCTGGTTAAATGGAATAATGAACTGTTCACTTAGTCTTCCATTGTATGTGTGATCATTCCAAAAAATAATCTGAAAATGTGAATGTTGATATGATGAGGCTTCAAGCGTGGGGTATATGGAGGCAAAGCATGTATGAGTTTCAGAAATATCTTTAAGAGGCCATATGAGTCCTTCAAATGTGTCCAGCAAATATTAGCCCTTTATTTTCACTCTTGCAGGATATGTTTATTCTTTTTTCCTCCTCTTGTCAGTATTTTTTAAAATTCAACTAACTATTCTCTTTACTCCAGGCCACGGTGGAAGTGATGGGCTGCATGGATATGTGCATTCCCTTGATGATGCTGTTTCTGACATGGTATGTGTTCCAATCTACAAGGATTTTGTAGAACCTTATAATTAAATGGTGCTGTGGTTTTTTTTTTTCATAAGTGAGTTGGAAGAACCAGAGACTTGCAAGCTTTATTTTTGTCCTCTTACGGTTGTTGTTCTAATTAAGAGTTGTTTCTGTCTGACCTCGCACAGAAAGTTTTTCTGGAGAAGGTTCTTATTGACAATCCTGGACTACCTTGTTTTTGCTTTGGGCACTCAACAGGTGCAGCCATTGTTTTTAAGGTATAGCTAATATAAAATAAATTTCTTTCAATTATCAATTTATGGAAGAAATGTTCAAGCTCACGAATTGTGTCAATTTCTTCCCGCTATCTGTACTGTAGGCATTGCTGGACCCAAATGTAGAAGCTCACGTGTCTGGTGCAGTAGTGACTTCACCTGCAGTTGGAGTCCAGGCTTCTCATCCCATATTCCTGGTGAGCAACACATATTCTGTTGTTTGCTTCCAGTTTATCTGACTACATGCGCCAACATCTCATTTTGCATAAAAATGTATAAAACATGGGATCTGACCACAAGCTCTAACATCTCATTTTTCATACCTTCTTTGTTGCAGGCACTTGCCCCTGTAGTTTCGTTCTTGCTGCCTAAATATCAACTTAATGCTGCATATAAGAAGGGTTCAACGGTTTGTCGAGATCCAGATGCACTTGTATCTAAATATTCTGACCCCCTAGTATGTAATGGAGCCCTCAGAGTCCGAACGGGTTATGAGATTGTCCGTATCACGACCTGCTTGCAGCAAAATTTGAGAAATTTCAAAGTTCCGTTCCTGGTTCTCCACGGCACAGCCGATACAGTCACTGACCCTGCCGCTTCTATGAAGTTCTATGAAGAGGCTTCTTCATCTGACAAATCCATCCGCTTATACGAAGGATTGTTACATGACCTCCTTCTTGAACCCGAACGTCATGTTATCACACTGGAAATAATTCAGTGGCTGAATGATAGTGTGTGAGGTTAGGTGGCGTCTTCATGGAATTTTTCAGAGGGAAAATGCCTCTGGTTTTCCTCTCCTTAGATTTCTGCAAGGTGACTCCATGTGAAAGAGAAAGGAAAACTGCAGCCCAGTGATATTGAAGCATTTTTTTCCTGTGCGTAACTAGTGACATGTATAACTCCATATTTACTTGAGAAGTAGACAGGGAAATGTTGAGTATGGTTCTCAATTTGTCACCATCCTGTTTTATTGTGGAGGTGATTAATTTGTGATGTGATAGACTGTACTTTAAGGACTATAAGGAGAATCAGTTATTTTAATTTTCCAAGTTAATTTTCTCAACTATCAGCTAGCAAGTTAACATGTGCTTTTATTGCTTATCCGATGTGTAGCCATGTTTGTGATTGATTAGTTGTGCCGTACAAATCTTCTAGTTGAACATTCAAGATGAACAATCTGAACCAAAAAATGATAATAAGATGAAATTCAATCAGTTGACAAATGATTTAAGAGTCTGATTTTCTGAAGCAATGTTTACGTTATATATGTTATATATAGATATATGAAGAATATTTATTGATAACAAATGATGATTTACAAGATATGAATCAATAGTTTAACTATAATCATCCTTCATTAGAGAGTGATTAATAAATAACCATAATTTTAGGGATTTTGGAGGGACTTCTCTCTTTAAAGAGATACTCAAATTATCCTCTTTCTACATTTGGTGTAAATCTCATTATTTTACACACTTAACACATTAATTAGGACCTCTGTTTATAGGTTCAATCACTAATCATGATCTTAACTAACAAGATAACATTTTAACCATGATTCAATACTCCAACAATAAGAACAGAAGAAGAAAAAAGGAATATTGTGGACCTAAGGCCTCTGAAAAACAAGAAGTAGGGAGAATATTAGAATACATAAAAAAAATTCCTACATTTATTGCTGGAATATTGAAGTGAATGTATATGATCTAAAAGTAGGACTTATCAAATTAGATTGAATCATTTTGGTAGAAAAATTAACCTATACATATATAAGGTTCAATATACTATTTATTTATCGAATTGATAAATAAGTTGACAAAGCTCACTTTCGCAAGCTTTTTTTTCATGAGAATTGAGAATAATGGATAAGAGAATACTGGCTTGCTCGATTTTGATTTCGTATTTTGTATTTTTTTTTTAAAAAAAAAACAGTTTTGTGCAACTACTATTCAAAACAAGTGTTTTGAAATAAGAAATAATTTTTTTATTATTAATTTCTCTTGAAAATCACATCTAAAAAAACATTTGGAAAAAAATTCACATCTGAATTTCTGTTTTATTTATTATCTTGGGTGAAATAAATTTTCATGTTTAGTTTTCTGATCAAGCTATTATTTTTAGAAGTTACTTTTCACCTATTTTATCTTATTTGTCATATCTTCAATTATATCTTAGGGAAAATCCTTCAAAAAGAACTTTAAAATTGAGAAAAGACAAAAAGGTGATCCAAAATTTCATATTCCCACGTAAGTGCGAGTGCCTGAATTGGAATATTACAATTTGATACAAAATGACGTACGTAACCCTGTAAGTTTTTAAATTGAAAAGCGTTGAGGGAAGCGTGATAATGGCGGAATTGCGCGAAAACGCGGTCAGGACTTTTCATCTTCTTCTGCCGTAGTCGGTGCCGTTAGTCGACCCTGGTTTCGTGGCCTTGAGAGAGGATAGTGGCAACGATATAGGTGGATTTTCCGCATGATCACTTGAGTTTGCCATTGATAACTCGAGTTCAGATCATCACTGGACGGTAACCGACGAGTGATTCTTTGGAGCCACATATCTTTTCTCATGATCACTCGAGTTTTCCATTGATAACTCGAGTTCAAATCATCACTGGATGGTAACCAGCGAGTGATTAGGATTTACCAGCACAGTTTTACATTTTCACAACATCCTATAAGACTTTCACTGGTTCAATCACTAGAGTTTCACATCTATCACTCGAGTGATGAAGCATGTAACTAGCTAGTGCGCACTTTTTACTCAAGTAATAGATGTGGAACTCGAGTGATTGAATTTGTGAAAGTCTTATAGGATGTTATGAAAATGTAACACTGTGTTGATAAATTCTAATCTCGATTTGGGACTCATGTCAATGATGAAGCAGATGTCGATGATAATCGTGAAGAAGAAGATAAGGAGTTGTTGGCGGCGATGGTCGGTAGTTGCGATCATTACTAAATTTTCTCAGGAAGTGATTGGGTCAAGACTCAGACAATTCGAGTGATTTTCCTAACTTATTCATTACTTCTTATGATCACTCGAGTGTTCTCAATAGTTACCTCTTCTCTGTTTATCCCTATTTTTTAGCGCATATACAGAGGATCCTACAAAACAAATAATTAAGCACCCTGATGCTTAAGTTAGTAAAGAAGCAACCCATTCACTCTTTGACCAACTCATGCAGATGTCGGTGATAACGATGAAGAAGAAGATGACGAGTTGTTGGGGGTGATGGCATCAGAGTTGCTGGCAACCAAGAAGAAGAAGATGATGACGACAAGTGCTCAAGATTTCACTCTATTTTCTTTCTAGTTTATCTTAACTCATGGATTGATACAGTTGTGTGCTAAAAATATTTTGTATATAACATAATCGAACTCACTGTGGACTTCATGCTCAAAACAAACTCACAATGGAATTTAAGCTAATAAAATATTATTTTGATTTCTTTTGTAGTGTTTGAAGCTCTATGAAAACCATTGTGGGTGTAGTGAATGTGTGTGTTTTAGGGGGTATAGAAGCATTGAAGTGATATGAACATCAAGCATTTTCCCGAGAAGTTGATCTCAGTGATAAGCTTTATGAAGTTGAAAGTTCTACATTAGTGTTTTTATCATTGTCTTCTCTCAGATTATGTTCCTTGAGGAATATTTGTTGTATCATTGAAGAAATATGTCTTTAGGTCTCCTTTTTCACCATATTATAGTTTTTGGCTTATCTCTTGTGGATGAATTATTGTTATAGTTTGTAAATAGTAATACATCGTTGATATTGTTTAACTTTTGGTACTTCTCACTTTTTCAGAATAGGATTTAATTCAGAGAAACACAAAAGATTAAATCTTGTGGACTATAGCAATCCAATTGCAGTTGCAGACTTGATTGATGGCCTGAACCACAGAAAATTTAGTAATGATCGCAACTACTGACCATCGCCGCCAACAACTCGTCATTTTCTTCTTCACGGTTATCATCGACATATGCTTCATCATTGACATGAGTCCCAAATCAAGATTAGGATTTACCAACACAGTGTTACATTTTCACAACATCCTATAAGACTTTCACATGTTCAATCACTCGAGTTCCACATCTATCACTCGAGTAAACAGCGCGCACTAGCTGGTCGAGTGAACAGTGCGCACTAGCTGGTAACTAGTTAGTGCGCACTGTTCATGCTTCATCACTCGAGTGACAGATGTGGAACTCGAGTGATTGAACTTGTGAAAATCTTATAGGATATTGTGAAAATGTAACACTGCATTGGTAAATTCTAATCTCGATTTGGGACTCATGTCAATGATGAAAATTAAAACTCATCTCAATGATGAAGCACATGTCGATGATAACGATGAAGAAAAAGATGACAAGTTGTTGGGGGTGATAGAGTCGGAGTTGTTGGCAGCAATGGTGAAAAAGAAGACGAGGATGACGAACACAAGCCTTCCCTCATGTACTTGGATGTGCACGTCCGAGGTCTCTATTCGAGGAAAGAGATGCAATAAACAGAAGTAAGAAGAAGGATCATGGATTTATAACACTACCTCACTGGAGTCTGTTCTGTACAACTCGAGTTTGGTGCATCTTGATACAACAACTCTCTGGTTACCCTCCAGTGATGATTAGAACTCGAGTTTTTAAATAAGAAACTCGAGTCCGTCCGTGGATTTAAAACACTACTTCACTAGAGTCTGTTCTTTACAACTCGAGTTCGGTGCATTTTGACACATGTACTCTCTGGTTACCCTCCAGTGATGGTTAGAACTCGAGTGCTATATGGGCTAACTCGAGTCCTTAGGCGGAATTAATACAAGTACGCACTGGAGTGAGCTTTTGAACACCTCGAGTTTGGTGCGGCTTCACACTATCAATCTTTAGTTACCCTCTAGTGATCAGGAAAACTTGAGTTTCTCATGGGGAAACCCGAGTCGATTCGTGGATTTACATCAAAATCTCACTGGAGTGAGTTCTTCACAACTCGAGATGGGTGCGGATTGACACAATCATTCGTTGGTTCCCCTCCAGTGATGAGCAACACTCGAATTGAAATTCCCTCAAACTCAAGTTATGTGAGCCTACTTTTGTTCTTTACACACTCAACTTATGTGAGCCTACTTTTGATGGAGCACTATGGAGAGCAAGTGATGATCATGATGTAATGTGTGCTTAAACATGATTTTCTTGTTTCTACCTCATTAGATCAGATTGTTCGTGTTTGGGATATTAGTTCTGTTAAATAGGATCTTCTTGTTTCTGCCTCATTAGATCAGACTGTTCGTGTTTGGGATATTACTTCTCTTAAATAGGATTTTCTTGTTGTTCATGTTTGAGATATTAGTTTTGGAATATTAGTTCTCTTAAAAAGAAGACTGATTCTTCTACGGATGAAATCCTTAGATTGGGTTACATGAACACTGACAAAGCACGTCTTGATGTTCTTTGTCCCTGCCCTCTCGTGCAAGTTGGATATTCAGTAACTCCTCCACCACTACCTTTATAAGTCTGTTTCGATGTTCATCGATAACTTTCACCAACCGCGCATGGACCTCCTTCAATTCCTGCAGTGATAGCACATTTTTATTTGTCAGTTAAATGTATAAGTCGTCTTTAACACAAATTAGCTTCTACAGATAAATACTGGGTCTAAATAAGGGACGTCATTTGTATCCTCATTCCCCGCCCTTACTTTAAAGCCTTTCCCTTGATACAAAATACCCATATTGCTCATCCTCTCGGTGTTCACCATTTCGATTATCTTTTCCTTACTCCAGAATTCAATGGGTGTGGTGGACTGTTGGTGAACATTTTGTTTCAAAGGGAAATTTTCCCCAAAAAACAACAGCACCATGGAAAATATATGGATAATTATTTGTCAACGTGAATTATAGTGTTACATGAATGTAAAAAAGTTACATACCAGTAATAAGTACAGGCAACCTCCCACATTGCAGCTCCCTTCCCCTTTCTTCTTCTTCCTGTATACTTTGATATAATAACTTATTTCCTTCCACAAGACTTTCATCATGTAGGTTGCCCAGTCATATTTTTCAAATCGGTCCATTGTGTAAGACATAACTCTCAACATCCTGTCATTTATGAGTCCACTTAAGGTAGGTCATAAAAATGATCCTAAACTGTGCTTTACAAATCTTAGCAACGTCTCATTAGGTTTTCAAAAATTTCTGGTTTTTTTTCATAACTTTACTTAAGCCATTCCCCAACTCCATACATGACATTTTCAAAAAAAAAATCAAATCATAATTTCATACTTCACAATATCGTCTCACAACTTCTAATCACGCATTGACAAGTTCACATGTTATTTCAACAGTTTACCAATTTCATAATTTCCAATTCAGACTTCTCTACTTAACAATAGAGTTTCACAACTTCTCCTAAACTATTCGCAACTTTACTTTACAGGTTCCCAACTAAGCACTCACGACTTTGCACCACATTTCAAAATAGCATATATTGTTGCCGTTATGTTGTATCCACATTGCCTAAACTTATTTAAAACCATGGACATTGAACTGCCATTCTACTCAATAGGACAAAGTTAACATGAAAAACATTAAACATAACCACTTACCGGACTTAAGCACCGAAGACCGATGTCGCCACTAGTCTCTCTCACCATCACAGACCCACAGTCGACCAACAACATTGAATGACGGCAATAGGATATGAAGAGTCCCGACTGCGTTTTTGCGCTATACACCCCTTATAATGCCTCCCTCAACGCTTTTCAGTTTAAAAACTCTTAGGGTTACTTAAGTAATTTCCTTTCGATTTGTAATATTTCAGTTCAAACACTCGTATTTATGTGGAATATGGAATTTCAGAGACCCTTTTTGTCTTTTCCCAATTTTAAAGTTCTTTTAGAGGGATTTTCCCTATATCTTAACCCACCAAAAATAAAAATCAAAGATCTTACATTGTATAAAAAACATTAATGTCTTGAAGTAAGAAGTCTTGGCATTCCCACTCTCTCCTTTCCTTCCTAACTTTATGTCATTTCATCACGCATTGCTTATTAATGTGCCTAGCAAAGAAGTGGAACATCTCTCAATTTATGCCTCACATCTTTTGGTTGCTTACTGGTTTTGAGATTGGAGGAAGCGTGCTCAAATGTCCAATGTTGGATTGGCATTAATTAACTATCACAACATTTTCAAATTTGATTTGGTAATCTTGTGTTGACCATTGGTCTTATTAGGGGCCACATGGACATTTTCTGGCCATGAACTGATTTTCTATCAAGTATGGGAAAATTTATAATAGCTGGAATTTGCTCTCCCAAAAAATTGTGCAGCCAGACGGATATTGTGAAAATAACTCATTTTCTTTTTCTATGAGTATATTTTCAAGCTACCCTAATCTTTCCACATTTAATAATGTTCAAAGTCTGGAACTCTAGACTGATACTCTAGGCTGATACAGAGTAGGGAGGGGAGTGGCATGGGCAGTAGAGCTATGGTACTTAGTTTCATTTTAGTCACATGTCATTCTGATTTTATTTATAAATTTTTTTAAATTAAAAAATTTGATTCTATTTATAAATCCAATTTCAGAATAATAAATATGTCTTGTATTTTTTTATCTCTATTAATTATAATAAATAAAAAAATATTTATGTTGACTTTTGGAATCAATCATAGATAAGAGCAACATTTAAAATTTAGCATATAGGTAATAAGTTAAGTAACTCTCATTGGTATGCAAAAATTAGTTAAAAATGACTTATAAATAGGATCAGAGTGATAAATTTATAAAGTGTAGATTTAATCATTCAATATTCACACTATTAGTTTTATGTAACAAAAAAATGTTAAACTCATTAAATTTAAGTGATGAATGTGCTATTAAACGCTAACAAATCATATTTATATTTTTTGGCTAGTAATCATGCTTTTATTTTAATTTTTAAATATAATATTTTTACTTTTTAAGTTGTGTAAATTAAAAAAAAATGAAAATAACTCTATCTTTGTGAATGCTTTATTAGTATTTAATTGCACATTTATGATTTAAATTTGATGAATTAACATTTTTATTAGATAAAATTAACCGTGTAAATGTTAAATATTAAAAATACACTTTATAAATTTAAGACACTAAAGTGAAAGATGATATAAGTATAAATGACCAAACATATACCTTAGTAGCATCTAATTGCTAGTAAAAAAAATTAGTAAAAATTGTAAGGAACACTTAATTGAATAATGTAGAACAATAAATATGTAAAAATTGTAACCTTTTGACAAAAATACCCTTATTTATGAGGACACGGGGATAAGAGAGAGAATAATAAAATTATTATAATAAAAATTATTTGTAGAAGACAGAGAATAAAAAAATTAATATTATAGGAGTAATAAATATGATGGTATAAGAGAGAATGAGTGATAGCTAGAGGCTATAGGAAATAGGAACATTTGTGTCTTTAGTGATTGTATAAATGTTATCAATATGTTTATTTAGAGATTGTGAGGGGACCCTCCTTTCCACCACGTTGTGGAGGAAGCTTAGATCTTCTTTTGTAGAGATTGGTAAATTAATCTTAGTCATCTGTATAGAGACAAAAATTCTATTGCAGATAGTTTGGTTAGGTTATCTCATCAATTGATAGGGAATTTTTATTTCTTTGATCAACCACCACTTCTCCAATGGAGGAGGTGGTAGATGAAAGAGGGTAGTTTTCTTTTTTATGCTTTTGTTATAGTTCTCCTTTTATGAGATACTGTTATCCGGGTTTTATTAAAAAAGAGAGAGAGAATGTGTGGTGGATAGGGAATGCGAGAAATATAGATAAGGCTATACGTTTGGCCTTTTAAATTTGCATCAAATATCAATTTAACCCCTCAAATTTAAAAAATGTACTTTTAATCCCTGAAACTTAACATTAGCATAACTAAAGAAAAATGATTTAACAACTATTTTAAGATGATGACTCAGCACTTAAATGGTACGGCGACACTTTAATTTTTTTTAAATTAAAATATCCTCCATCTGCCTTCTCCCACAACACTTCAAGTGAATCTGCACAGTCCAGCCTCAACACCAGCAAGAAGACCAATTTCTCTGCTGCAATCTTTAGAGGATTCAGTGTAAATCTGACATATTTCTCTATCTTCCTTCTTTTTTATATTTGATTAAGTCAGTGGGTACAACTTTTTTACCCGATTTGTGTAACTTTCCTTTGTTCAAATGGTGCTTTAGAAATTTCATTTTTATCTTGTTTCTTTAATCTACTAACTTGGAAAGTTCATTTTCTACAGTCGCTTACACTCGGGTCTTAATTTTGGATGTTTGTTGTGATACATCAAACAGATGAGGATTGAGGTTTCTTATTTAACTTTGCTTTTCATCCTAAAGGCCGAAGACGACAAAACTGAAAACATTCCATATAGGCCACATGCATGACCTTTCAATTTCATGCTTAGGGATGACTTAATTTTCACTAGTTTTGATTTCTTGCTTTTAAGATTTGGGTTTTGAGAGGATAGATGATTCACCAGAAGTATGAGGTTAATGGCAATTAGTTATCATTTGGGTTTAAAGGTTTTATTTTAATTTTTTTAATTTACATATTTAAAATTAAAATTTAATGTGTCAGTATTTAAGTATTGAGTCATCATTTTAAAATAGTTGACAAAACATTTTTCGTTAGTGATACTGACAGCATTAAGTTTAAAGGACTAAAAGTACACTTTTAAATTTAAGGAACTAAATTGATACTTAATGTAAACTTAAAGGATCAAAAATATACTTTAGCCTATGTGTAATTAAATAGGGGCAAATCAAAAAAATAATTGACAAAATTAAGACTTTATCTGAATGTTTCTTATAAATGAGCATTTACTCCCCCGTGCGATGCGCGGGAAGCATTTTCTTTAAATGCAAGCATGCAAACAATTGGGTACACAAATATGTTCACTTCAAATACATTACATTCTCATTACAAAAACATTCCACGAAACAACTAACCTAAACATTTGTGTTGAATACATCCTCATTAACTATGTCATGTCAGGTTCCTAAACACCTCCTTATACACAACATTAGTTGTTGCATTTTCGGATGTCATGCCATCATCATGTAATAAAATCTTCAAGCCCCACATACTCCTAACTCTTGAAAGTGCAACATACAACTATCCATGTGTAAAAATAGTCTTCGGTAAATAAATACCCACACATCGTGATGATTGCCCTTGGCTTTTGTTGATAGTCATCGCAAATGAAATCGATATAGGAAACTGCCTCCTCCTCATTCGAATCGGCAAACGATTGTCTGAAGGGTTCATGTCCATCCTATGAATCAAAACCTTTTGGTTGGGTCTTGAGCCATTAAGAGTCACTGCCTCTAAGACAGATTGACCAAGTTGTGTCACACATAAACGTGTACCATTACATAATCTAGCTGCCTGATCAATGTTCCTCAACAACATTATAGGTGTCCCAACCTTTAGAGAGATCTTATGTACTAGTAACCCTGAGCAATTTATGTTATTCAATAGCTCAGGAGTATAGAGATCTTCAACTCCCTCATGGTCTTGATATGTCTTGCAAACAGCATCACGGCTAAGATAGTCAATTGACTCACCAGGCAACAACGAATACATGTACTCATTCACCTGATTGACAACCTCAATTATAGGAGCTAGAATAGCCCTATCATTGAAATAATTAGAGTTGCCTAAATTATCCAACAAATTTGGATAAGTAGCAGATGCAATGGCTTGAATGGGATCTACATAATGTCGTATCAATAATTTCTCAGGTATATCAATTTCTACAACACCATCGTGTGGCAAACCCAACTTGCCATCACCAAC
Organism: Inga leiocalycina; assembly: GCA_963242795.1. Classification (NCBI taxonomy): domain Eukaryota; kingdom Viridiplantae; phylum Streptophyta; class Magnoliopsida; order Fabales; family Fabaceae; genus Inga; species Inga leiocalycina. Next base: position 28,172,789 of record OY725322.1, read on the forward strand.
ATCCAATAACCACTAAGAAAACCTCCTCAACTCCTCGGCTTGCTGTTCATTTGATGATGATGTCAAACGCATGTTTTTTGTCAACTGAAATATTTTACAATGCTCCCATAAAAATGATAAACTAATACAAGCATTAACAATGTTTGCACGAGTACCTTTGGGTATCACAGGAAGGATTTGACGAAAATTACCACCAAACAAGATGCACTTTCCACCAAACGGACGATTGCATTGCATAACATCCCTCAAGGTGTGATCAAATGCCTTAATACAGTGTCATTGAACCATAGGTGCTTCATCCCAAATTATCAGTTTGGTTTGTTGTAATAAATTTGATAATGGCGAATTTTGCTTGATGTTACAAATGGATTCTTCTGTAAGCTGAATCAGATCACCCTAATATGTTAAAGATTCAATACTTAATAATATAATTGATTATGTTGTTTTTTCCAATCAAAATATGTTCTAACCTGAATCAGGATTGCAAACCTCGAGTGGGCAATTCGACCAGTAGGTAACAATGTTGCAGCAATCCCATTTGACGCAACAGGAAGAACTATTTCTCCCCTAGCACGAATAGTAGCAATCAATGTATTCCATAGGAATGTCTTGCTTGTACCTCCATGCCCATATACAAAGAAAAATACCCCTGATGAAGATGACAATGAAGCCATAACAATTTCAAAAATGTGCTTCTACTCATCATTGAGTGCTTGTAGAAGCCTCACTGACTCATCATGCAAATAACAACGATCATAACTTAACTCCTGTAGAATTAGATTATTTGATACATCAATTGAAGAGGATGAAGGTGGAAATGGAAGAGACGGATGGTCTTGCAAACTTCAAGCAACATTTCAATCTTCCTCAAGGCATCATGTTCCTTTTTAGTATTAGATATCACGACACCTATACAATAAATAATGGTCAAAGTGACATGTGAAAAATGCAACACATCTAAATGTTGATAAAAAAATATACATAAAATAGTAACAAATATATGTGGTGGTTGTTTCTTATAAAAAGGGAAAATTTCAATAACAAACATAAAAAATGTACATAAATAGTAACAAAACAAGGTACATGTGGTGATTGTTTCTTATAAAAAGGAAAAATTTCAATTAGCCCCTTCGGGAGCAAATTAATTTTAGTCAACCCCTAAAACTTTTTAAAACTTCACTGCATCTCCATAATTAAAATGAAATTAGTTTTTGTGGGTGAAAAGACAATGATGCCCTTACTTTATTTGTCTTGTAAATTGTGTTATTTGCCTTGTAAATACCCAATTTGTCTTATAAATTTTCATATTTGTCTTGTAAATCGCCAAATTGTTTTTAATTCTATATGTTATTTCGAATCTCTTTATTTGTTTTATAAATATATTTATTTGTCTTATAAATGCCTTTATATGTCTTATAAATACTCTTTTGAAAAAAATAAATAAAAGAAGGGCATCATTATTTTTTCACCTACAAAAATTAATTTCATTTTCTTTATGGGAATACAATGAAGTTTCATAAAGTTTGGGGTTGACTGAAATTAATTTGCTATCAAAGGACTCCTTAAAAATTTTTCTATTAAAAAAAGGAAGGGAGGAGTAATTACTCGTACATAACTTATTAGGAAAATTGTTCACAAATACTTCATTAAAAACTTATTTGTCAAATGAGATCTTCGAGTGTAAACAATCCTTCCTCGTATGCAAAAGATTTTTCCTTGTATTCAAACAATCTTCCCTTATATACAAAAGATCTTTTCTCAAGTCTTAATTAATAAACAAGTTTTTAATGAAATATTTATGAACAATTCTCTCTAACTTATTTTAGTGACAAAAATATATTTCTGTAGTTTGACACCGGGTTAAAAATTGCGACTGTTGGCAAAAAAAATAAATAAATGAATAAATAAAATAAAATAAAAATTGGGACTGCGATTTCCAACTCAGCTCATGGACTTGATAAACATTTGAAGGGAAAAACAAATGAAAAATTTCAGTAAGCGTCCTTTGTAACCTTCATTTCAGTCAACTTTAAAACTTTATGAAATTTTACTGTAAATATGATTGAAATAAAATTAATTTTTATAGATAAAAAGATAATGATATTGTTATTTTATTTATATTATAAATTATTTTATTTTTTTTATAAATATTTATGTTTATTTTATGAATTTTTATATTGATCATGTAAATTACTAAAATATTTTTAATTCCTTATGTTCTTTTGAATTTCTTTATTTTTCTTGTGAATATTTTTATTTGTCATGTGAATTTTTATATTTGTCTAATAAATAGTCAAAATATTTTTAACTCCCCAGATTTTTTTGAATCCCTTTATTTATTTTATATATATTCATATTTGTCTTATGAATTTTCATATATCTTATAAATGATTAAAATGTTCTTAATTTCCTATATTTTTTTGAATCTCTTTATTTATCTTATAAATCTCTTTATTTATTTTATAAATATTCTTCTAACAAAAAAAATAAAAAAATAATATAATTATTTTTCCACCCATAAAAATTAATTTCATTTTAACCATGCGCATGTTTGCTGAAATTAATTTGGTTTGGGGCTGGCCGGGGTTGAATTTTTCCCAAAAACAAAGCGTCTGATTTGGCAGCATCCCCTCCTCTGCTTCTTCAACCCAGTCCCCGCGCATTACCGTCGGCGAAGTCCTCAGCTGATGCCCCGCCGTGTGCAGCCCAAGCTCCATCGATTACGCTATCATCTCGATCCCCCAACGCTATCAAAGGGTCTACCTTCTTGTAAAACTATAATTCCAAAACTTTTTGAAGTTACGATATTCTCACTGACTCTCGAATGTCGAATGCTCCTTGCGGATATACCATGTCTTCAAATTGCTGGCCATATGATTCCCATGTACCAAGAAAAGCTCCACATAACTGTGGCGTTAGGGAGTTAAACCCTAGAAGGAAGTCAAAGCACGAGACTCATAAGCTCACTAATGGAAGTCCTCAGCTGATGCTACTACAAATCCAGTTGAATTCGAGCTTGAGCCATAACGCTAGAACTAGCATTTCTATGAATTGCAACGACCTTCGTGTTCGCCCCAAGCGTTCCAAAAGCCAGAATGAATTTTCTTTGAATGAGGTCATGAACTTTGTCTCCGTCACCGAACATCTGGTGCGAGTTCCGGCTGCTTTTGTGTCGTGTAGCAGTAGTATCGCGGCTGCGACGGAGAAGGCGGTGGATGAGGCTGTGAAGGAAAGGAGAGCGCTGGCGGTTCGGAGAATTGTTGAGGATAGAGACCCAAGTACGGTGAGAGAGTACTCCCTAATCGGTACGAAAAGGGGTGATACCATTTTCACGCAATCTTGGACGCCTGTTTCTGTTAAAATCAGGTAGGCAATAGCTTGCATTCTGCAACATACTGAAAACTTACTTGCTCTACTGGTTTCTGGAACGCATTTGGCAAGATTGAGCTTAGTAGTCATAGTGTTGAGTTTGAGTATTGTTGTTAATCCCTATCAATAATAACATCAGTGTATGATTTTAACGTAGTAATTCTCGCTTAGTTAAGTCTCGTGTAAGAATTATAAGTTGGCTGTTTTATGCACGTAACTGAGAGAATTTAGAGTGGTTAGTTGCATCTTGATCATGTTTGACGCAACTGAAAGGATATTTTCTTTGTATAGATATATAGAGCTCCATATTCTTTTTTAATAGAATTTTGACTGATAACTTGTTGCTTCGTTTGTACAGGGGGCTTGTTCTTATTATGCATGGACTTAATGAACACAGGTTTCAGTTTGTGCCTAATTCAATTTGGCTACGCTTTCACTTCTTATAAATTTATAATCCTTTATGCAATGCTGATTTCTGAAGCCAGTCCCAGTCTCCTGTGACAGTGGCAGGTACAATGATTTTGCAAAGACGCTGAATGCTAATGGCTTCAAGGTTTATGGAATGGATTGGGTTGGTGAGTCCGAACAAATCGCATTCATTGATAGTTTTCTTTCTCAGCATGTATTGTGAGTTATGCTCTATTAAAAATTTTTAAACTTTGGCTTTTGGTAAAGGGAACTAGGACATGGAAACCTGATAATGCATTATCAGATTCTTCTTGATTGACCAGCCTTAGAACCATTCGTGATAACGTTTTGCTTACTGCTTTTAAAGAATATGTATACTGTTCAACTGATAACACTATGAGCCTGAAAACAGAACTGTGGGCAATCATGTCATGTTCCTCACATTTTCAAGTGCTCCTCCTAGATTAAGATTTGACTTTTAGATAATAAATAGTATTTCATCAACAATTTACATCTGCAGTTCTTTAACCTTTCTTGTTTAAACGGTGTAATTAACTGTTCAATTATTCTTCCATTACCTGTATTAATGTGATCACTCCAAATAAGAATCTATTCTGTATGTTGACCTAAAATGTGAGTGTTAATATGATGAGGCTTCAAGCGTTGGGTATATGGAGGCAAAGCATGTGTAGGTTTCAGAAATATCTTGAAGAGGCCTTATGATTCCTTCAAATCTGTCCAGGAAATTTCAGTGCTCTATTTTTACTCTTGCAAATATGTTTATTCTTTTTCCCTCCTCTCCTCTTGTCAGTATTTGTTAAAATTGAATTAATGCTATTCCTTACTGCAGGCCACGGTGGAAGTGATGGGCTGCATGCATATGTGCATTCTCTTGATGATGCTGTTTCTGACATAGTATGTGCTCCAATCTATAGGATTTTGTAGAACCATTTTTTTGGTGACAAGTAGAACTTGTTTAATTGAATGGTGCTATGGTTTTTGTCATAAGTGGATTGGAAGAACCGGAGAGTTTTAAGCTTTACTTTCGTTTCTTACAATTGTTGTTCTTTTTTTTTTTTGAATTGGGAAGCAAGCAAAAGCTTGATATAAATCAGAAGACTAGATATGTGAGTCTTATCTCCTTTCATGTGCATATTGAACTGCACAAACGGAAACAACAAAGTCAAAATACATGGGAAACATACCAGCATCATGAGAATTCTTGACCAGAATATCTGCGCATAGCAATGCTTCTCTGTGTGTTCTAATTAACAGTTGTTTCTGTCTGACCTTGCACAGAAAGCTTTTCTTGAGAAGGTTCTTATTGAAAATCCTGGGCTTCCTTGTTTTTGCTTTGGGCACTCAACAGGTGCTGCCATTGTTCTTAAGGTATAACTAGTATGAAAGAACCCCTCTGGTCACCAAAAAAAGAAAAAAAAAAACAAAATAGTATGACAGACATTTCTTGCAATTATGAGGTTATGGAAGAAAAAAATTAAGAACATGAATTGAGTCAATATTTTTCTGCTATCTGTATACCGTAGGCATTGCTGGACCCAAAGGTCGAAGCTCTAGTATCTGGTGCAGTAGTGACTTCACCTGCAGTTGGAGTCCAGACTTCTCATCCAATATTCTTGGTGAGCAATACATATTCTGTTTTGCTTCCAGTTTAAAACATGGTGTGCTGGCATATGTATGCCCTAATGAGAAGAATGAGGAAGTTGTCTGATCTCCATACCTTCGTTGCAGGCACTTGCCCCTGTAGTTTCATTGATGCTGCCTAAATATCAATTTGATGCTGCATATGAAAAGGGTTCAATGGTTTGTCGAGATCCAGATGCATTAGTTTCTAAATATTCTGACCCCCTAGTATGTACTGGACCCCTCAGAGTCCGAACAGGCCATGAAATTCTCCAAATCACAACCTACTTGCAGCAGAATTTGAGAAAATTCAAAGTTCCATTCCTTGTTCTCCACGGCACTGCTGATACAATCACTGACCCTGCCGCTTCTAAGAAGTTGTATGAAGAGGCTTCTTCATCTGACAAAACCATCCGTTTATATGAAGGATTGTTGCATGACCTCCTTTTGGAACCTGAACGCCATGCTGTCACACAGGAAATAATTCAGTGGCTGAATAATAGAGTGTGAAGTTAGTTAGCGTTTTCATGGAATTTTTCACAGAGAAAATTGCAGCCAAGTGATACCAAGGCATTTTTTTCCTGTGTGCAACTAGTGACAACCATGTATAACCCTGTACGTAGCAATTTTTCAGAGAAAATTGCATCCAAGTTAATTTTTTCTAATTGTTATCTAGCAAGCTAACATTTGCTTTTGTTTGCACATCTGGCCATGCAGATTAGTATTGTAGAATGTTACATGACGGATTCGAGCGGATAAAGCTGGCAGTTTGCCAATGAGATTACTTGTGCCATACTAATCTGCAAGTTGAAAATGATTATAAGATGAAATTCGATTAATGAAGAAACTCACCCTTACGTCCACTTTGTTCAGGTATTGCTTAATATGCAAATGTGAAGGTTGTGCAGTTCCAACAGGGGGAAAAAACAAGTTATCTAGCAGCAAGACAAGGATAGCGTGAAAGATGGCATTGGTTTTTCCTTCCACAAGATGAATTGATTGGCAACACAAAGGATAATCAGTTTTTCCTTCCACGGATATTAATCCAGCAGAGGGCAGCTCTCTTGTTTGCTACGAGGAATTGGAGGGAAAGGGAGGGGAAAGAAAATTTTTATAAGTTAAATTTTAAAAAATTGGAGTTATAAAATTTTAATAAAAGGGAAGATGTAAGATAAAAGAGTAAAAAAAATTAATTAAAAAATATTAACCCCACTTCTCTAATTTTTATAAATTTAGCTCAAAATTTTTTTGGGAGAATTACACTCAGGTCCTAGCAAAAAAGGAAAAATGAAAAAATGATCCCTTAAAATTTCACAATGAAAAAAATAGTTTCATGAAATTGTCAATGATGTTCCTGGAGCTGTCAATGACCCGCACCTGAAGTTGTCAATAAAGTTATTTTTTCATTTTGCAATTTGATGAGACCATTTTTTCAATTTTTCTTTTCTTTGGGACTTGAATATAATTTTCCCAAAAATTTTCTCGTCCTCACCTTCCCTTCCCTCTCCTCATACCAAACAGCCCCTAAAGCATTGGTGACAGAAGAAATGAGTCATATTTCTTTGCTTTGTCTGGTGGATGTCACAAGATGGGATTGCCTCATGTTTTAACTTCCAAAGAAACAACAAATGTTTGTGAGGGAGTAATAGGAACAATGAATGAAAAAATAAATAAAAGTATAGCAAAAAGCCCCTGACAAATAAAGCAGCATTATGGGGGTACGATAAGTGAAGATTTTATTAACTCTTCTTTCTGCATCTTTCTTATAGACTTAAAAAAAATCGAAAATCTGCATATAAATAATACCAACAAACCAACAATTGGACTCACTTAGTTCTTGTTATAAAGACGTGGTCAGGTTCTACACTGTATAGAATTAGTCCCACATCGGAAACCGAAGCAGTGAGCCAAAGAATGAGCGACTATAAAAAGCAAGCAAACCCACCTAAGTAAAGCATACCTTTCTCGGCCTTTTGGCTAAGATCAAGTGTAGTATCTGTTCTTATCAGTTTAATATCTGATACGTGAGCCATTGGCTCACATGATATTAAATTTATTTTTTAAGGGGGAGAGCCCACTACAGTAGCTTGCTATTGGGGCTCTCAAGCGTCGCCCATGCGTTGCACTATTGCACGGGCCTGGCGCACCCCACCGATTCTAGTGCAAATCTTTGTAGTGTAAAATGGGCTTTAATATTTTTGGCCTAACACGCTTTCGATGGAGGTGGAGAAGTGTTTAGTTGTTGTCTCTTTAGAGTATGTTTCTGGCATACTATATGAGTTATGTATTCTATAATTTGGTTATTTCTTTTCTTTTCGTTTTTTTTTGGGTTACAAAGACCAAGACAAAAGTTTGGAATTAGACTATATCATAACATCCTGGTGAACATCCCTAGCCAAAAAATCTAGGCATCTAACTGACTCTCTGAAAGCATAATGTAGCTGAGCCTCCCAATTCGAAAACAGTAGTTCCCGAGCTTCCTAAATCTCCCCTCTAAGAGGGATGATGAGGGTGACATATGCTACCCTGTATAATCAACTGATAGGCCTCTAAATAATCTATGTAGGCATGTACTTGTTGTAGGCCGAACTGCTTACAAAGATTCAAACCTGTCACGATCCCTAATAATTCAGCTCCTATGGTCAAAAGAACCCCTAAGTGACATTGGAAACCAACCACCCAGTTGCCTCGTTCATCTCGAATTACCCCTCCACACGATGCCCATCCTGCTACATCAACAGAGGCATCTGTATCCAAACGAACATATCTAGCCGGCAATGGGTGCCAACGGAGATTCACAACTCAATCAGTCCGGAACAGGCTGTTGTTAAAAGTGTCAAACATACTGCTATCCATCAAAGAAAAAATCCCCTGATGAACGACATCTTGTGCTTGTATGCGATTTCCTTCCATCACCCCTTGTATCTATTCTTCCATAAGAGCCAGCAAATAAGACTGAAGATTTTAAACCAAGGCCATCTCCTGAAGTGCTCAAAGCCTATATTACGGGAAATATTCATCCTAAGCCAACCCTGCAAATCAGTTTGAAAGAAACGAAAACGAGAATTAGGGTGAACAAAATATAACCACACATTTCTGGATAGCTCACAATCACGAAGGATATGAAGTATATTTTCCACTATCTGACAATGAACAGGACACTCCTCACTCTAGGTTAAGCCTCTCCTAGCTCTGAGATAGTTTGTAGGAAGTCGCTCATGAATCACTTGCCAGAGAAAAAACTTCACTTTTTCCGGTACTGGGAGTTTCCATACCTTCTGCCACTGGAACTTAGCTTTCGGATCTCATTGTGTGGAAATAAATTTATAAGCAGCACGAACACTAAAACTCCCGTCTGAAGCTGTTCTCCAGTAGAAAGTGTCAGCTTCTTGCCCCCTCGGTGGATTAATGTGGGAAATGATACCAATCACCCACTGCGGAAGAAACTGCTTCCACTTTTGAATATTCCAATTACCATCTGGTAACACAAAGTCTCGAACTTTGGCACATGGGTTTATTTCATGGATATTCTGGTCTACTAAATGAATAAGAGGCACTTCCATAGGGGTCCATAGGTCCCACCAAACATTTCTAGACCTATCATCATTTAGTTTTTTGCCCACTCCTATATAGAACCGTCCCCACACCAAAGAAATACCACGCCAAACTCTAGAGGGATTATGGCTGGTGTACACCATCGAATATAATTCCATCCTCAACCATATTTCGTCTTGAGGCACTTGACCCCAAGGGCCTAGGTTTTTGTTAACAACCCTCAACAAAGTTTCATAATAAAGACCATATTTTGATTATAAAGATCCTTAATTCTCAGGCCTCCCTTCTCTTTCCCTTACTTAATTTGGTTATTTCAATTGAGTGATGTAGAGCCTTTTTTCTTTCCGGCAAAAAAAGAAAAAAAAGATGTAGCGCCTTTTTTATTTCAATTGAAATTGGTTATTTCAATTGAGCGATTGTGTTAAAAAAAGAAAAAGAAAACCATTCATACCTACAATTTCATATATTATGTTGGGTGTGATCAGCCTCATCCCAATCCAAAGAGGTACCCCAATAGAGCTGGTAATATGGGTTGAGACCTTAGGGAAAACCTATATAGTTCCAACCTGTGACGAGTTGGGTTTTGAAAATCTGAGATTATTTGGGAGCGATTCTTTTAAGTCTGAACCCATATTGTTCCAACCTATGACGGGTTGGACCACCGGGTTGGCGGGATGACCCATTTTTTTTTATATATATAATCCAGGAGGCAAGAGGTAAGAGACTAAGAGCCAAGGCCCAGTCCATTACTCCACTATTTAGTCCAGTCCACTGTTCAGATATCCACTCCTCAGTCCTCACCTGACCTCATTGCCTCGATTAGTTGATTTCAGTCTCTCTTTTTTGCTATTAGTCGATTTCAGGCTCTTTTTTGCACAAAAGTTGATTTCATTCTCTCATACTCTCAATCTCTTTTGTGGATTTATATTTATTTTGTTATGTGTGAACTTGTGATGAATGTTTAATTTGTAATATATTTTTAATTTTGTTATGGTTCAGGTGTGTAGAAAAAGTCAAAAAACAATCTTAGTATATTGCTAAATGCCGACCAAAACCCATAACCACTGGGTTGGCGGGTTGGGCGGGCCAACCCTGTCAACCCATATGGATGCAGTCCTTTTGAACCCGAACTCATATAATGCCAACCCGTGACGGGTTAACCCAACCCACTGGGCCGAACCATGTTACTACCTCTACCCAACACGGTGGGCAATAAAATCCATTGAAAATGATTTCATGTGAATGAAACGTTAAGCAAACAGATGGTAGGCCAACTGAAAAAAAAGTAATGCAGGCGTAATTGAATTCTATGGCTCAGAAAGGGAATTGATCGAATCTAGTACCACAGAAGTGAGTCAAGGTAGAATATGGGTTCAAACTTTGAACCCGTGTTCCTTTTTCTATAGGGTAGATGTGTGATTTTACCATTTTATTCTTCCTTTGCCTTCCTACCAAACAACCCACGGATTGAGGAGATCTTCATTTCCATAATCTTACTCTCTTTCCATTTCGAAAAAAAAAGTCTACCAAACATGGCCCTATCCTTATAGTGAGTCTCCAGAAGAACAGTGGCATTGGCCATTTCCCTTGCGTAATTGTCCATATTCGTTTCAGATACCATTATAGCTCAGCAGGTCACCACCTTGACTAGGACTTTACCAATGGTCCTTGCAAGAGCAGCTTCCACCGATGAAATGATGAAATCTATTTGAATCTCTCAGTATGATTGGCCGTTCAATCATCAAGGATGCAGATTTCATGAAAGCATGGCAGTCATCACAAACACGTATGTTCTTTATGATCCTTATGGGCGCAACAGCACGTGGCTTCCTCAGTAACGCAAACGCAAGGGCTAGTTTCTCACTATGGTAGGAGATGGATCTGACCTTTTCCTCCTCCCCTACATCATGCAGAACAATCTTTGTATCTGGTTTATATCCGAATTCCTGCAATTTTGTGATCAGGCAGGTCAATTCACTATAGATTTTTTCGACTTCTGGATGAGTACGATCTTCAGAAACAAATCTGTGAACTTCATTTTCAATCTCAATCCAACTGTATGCAGCAAACTTCTTTGCGCTATTTCTCTTCATTAGGGATCTGGTGGCAGCTACATCTTTCCATCTTCCACAAGCAGCATACATGTTGGAGATCATGATATAAGGTCCAGCATTAAGTGGATCCAATTCAAAGAGATGCCTAGCAGCCAACTCTGCATGTTTTACGTCACACTTTGCAGTACAAAGTGATAGTAAAGTTGACCAAATTAAGTAATCTGGTTTATGAGGCATAGCTTTTATCAAATCCACTGCTTTACTGATATAACCCGACCGACCAAGGAGAGTAATCATGCATGCATAGTGATCCAAAGTGGGTGTCATGCCACGTTCAATAATGGAATCAAAATACCTTTGTCCTTGTTCAACCATATCTGCATTTATACAAGCAGATAAGACACCCACAAAAGTAATATTATCAGGTTTTAACTTTTCCTGCAACATCCTTTCATACAGGGCTACAGCCTCTAAACCCTGTCCGTTTCGTGCATAACCCCCAATCATGGCATTCCAAGAAACAACACTACGAGTAGGCATAGCTTCAAAAATGACCCAAGCATCTGAAGTTACTCCACATTTGCAGTACATATCTACTAGAGCACTTGACACAAGCATGTTATCATCAACACCCATAAGAATGGATTTGCCATGAACAATCTGACCATGGTACAATGAAGCTAGTTTTGCACAAGAGCTTACCACACTTGAGATGGTGAAACTGTCAGGCCGAACATTTTCATGTAGCATATCACAGAATAACAGCAAAGCATCCTCTTCTCTCCCATTTTGTGCATAACCAACTATCATTGTGGTCCAACAAATCTCGTCTCTTTTAGTTATTTTGCCAAACATTGTCTTTGCATCATCTACACATCCACGCTGAAAGTAAGCATTGAGGACATTTGAAACTGTAATTTGATCGGGTTTAAAACCTGATAACTGCATCTTATCAAACAACTGAATACACTCATTAGGATTCCCTTTTTTCACATATATAGAAATCATCAAATTCCATGAAACAACATTTTTATCAACCATTTTATCAAATAACCACCTTGCCCTACCAATGTCTCCACAATTGGCATACATATCAATCATAGAATTGCATACATAAACATTTTGCGCCGAATTACTAACAATAACTCTCCCGTGAATCTGTCTACCATGCCTGAAATCCAATAAATGAGAACATGCCTGTAATGCACTTACATAGGTGTACTCTGTGGGTTCTATCCTTTCTTCCTTCATCTGTGACAGAGCCCTCAAAGCTTTTCCTGAACGCCCATTTTTAGTAAAACTTGATATTATTGTGTTATATGAAACGGAATCACGATGAGGCATTTGATCAAAGAGTGCACACAAATCCTCAACCAACCGCCACTTTGCATAGGCTGAAAGCATCGCATTCCAAGAATAAATATCTTTCTTGGTCATCTTATCAAACAGGTTTTGAGCATCTGAAAGCCTTCCAAATTTTGCATATAGATGGAGGAGTTGATTATGGACGAAGGCATCTATGGGTTGGAAAAGGTGACACTCCATATGAGCTTGCAATCTCTTGGCTTGATAGATGTCATTGGATCGAACACAATCAATCACAATGCGGGTATATGCCCCAGAAGTTGCACAGCCACAGGAATACAAAAAATCTATAGCTTGGCGAAGCTTTTGCTTGACCATCATATCTGATTCTCAGTTAGCTAACCTCTACAGCACAATCAGGTTGGATCAAAAAATCTATAACTTTGATGTTGCCTTCAACACAATCATCTACTCTAGAAAAGTTTCTTATTCACCTCTCCGTCTAAAAATGGTCATGTATCTAGCAAAACAACATAAAATGATCGCAAGCGAACTTGAACTTGGAGGCTCTTTGTTTGCCTTGAGCATCCCAGCAACATGTTGTTCTGTCTGGAGTTCAGACCTTAACCACCCAAGCATGATTTCTGGAAGTTATGTTTGTAACAATGGAAACAAATAATCAATTCTCAAGATAAAAAAAGTAATTAAAGTAGTTGAATACTTGAATTCAATAACTATGTTATGAATGTAATTTTTTTTTCACAAATTCCCTCATTTAACAATTGATTTTAATAATTGATATCCGTTAATAAATACACATTGTTAATGAAGGGGAAAAAAAGAGAAAACTTGTAATAAATGCTTCAAAAAATATATTATTATTTCTTGTATATAGGACCATAAGATGATGAGAAAGGAGAGAAAAGAAAATAAAATAAAAATAGAGGTATAAAAATATATGTAACCTAGTCCAAGACCAAGAGTGCGGGTGAAGATATGCGAAACCAGAGAGCTCAGAAAAAAATGGCTCCAAAATCCAAGATAATGGAAAATTGATTTCCTTATTTAAAAAAAAAAATTGATTTCCTCAAAGAACAAAACGAGTGGAAGCCAAGAGGATTTAGAGGAAAAAATCCTCAAAATCAGCATGAAAATTACATCAACTCATTCGAATTGGACTTATCAATCCCTTAAAAGTTAAAACGCATATTTGCTCCCGAAACAGGGGAAAGAGATATCTATATAGATGCTAACATAATCGCAAAACCCACCCCCTTACAGAAAATGAATTTACCGATGACTAGGGGTGGAAACAGGCCAGGCTTGTGCCTTAACAGGCCAGGCCTGTCAAGGCACAAGACGGCCTGAGCCTGGCCTGTGGCCTGTTGGAGGCTTTTTATTAGGCCTAATCCTGGCCTGTACATAGGCCTGGCCTAGCCTGTGGCCTGTTAAGGAAGCCTAGATTTGGAAAAAAACTTAAACATGCTAACAAGCTAGCATCCTAGACAGGCCAACACAAGCAGGCCCAAAACAGGCCCAGTAACAATTTTTTTTTTTGGATAAAGGATGCCATACAATCAAAACTAACACCTACAAGGGTTCCTTACATCAGCCATGTCATCCAACATCCAACATACATACATCATAAAATATGAAATTAAATACAACAACTTAATTTTCATTACAACTTCACCAATTTTCAAATGTAAAGTTAATGATTCTTCTCACCTTCACATCAAATCTTCAAAATAATTTCTTCTCCTTATTCAAAAACCTTGAAAAAAATTAATGAAATATACAGTATTAGACATAACACAATTTAACATGTATAAAAAATAATATTATTTTAACAACCAAATGCCAACAACTGTTAAAACTTTGTGTTTTATATAATGTCGATTACCAATGCCCAAACAGGATAGACTAAAAGAAGGATTATGCCGATTGTGTTTGATACACCATGAGCTTTTGTGAAGGAAGCCCTGAAACCACCAGAAGCTTGAATGTGTTCTTGCAGTAAATAACATGCAATGGTGAGGCATATCGCCAGGCCAATCCAGCTGCTTCTCAAGGTGCTAGCGAATAGACTAGGAGCCACAACTATAAGCAGAATCAAAGCAGCAGGCAACTCCAACCAATCTGCATGGAAGTTACATTTTCTTAGAAGCTCTCTCTTTGGTAAATAAAGTAAACATATCTATAAGAAAGATATTGAAATCGAATTGATTACAATTTTTTAACAAAACCATCTTAAAAGTGGTTCTCGTTCAAAAGCGTTCCTGGAAACGACTACATATCAAATTATAATTCACTTAATCAGGCCTAGTTAAAAGAGTTTTCTCATACACAAACAAATCAGTTAAAAAGTACGTTTGCTCTAGAATAAAACATAGATCACAAAAAGTCATAGCAGCACAAGATACTTGTCTGCTCAATCAAAGGCACCCCAAAAGTTTCTAACTTGAGGTCTTGACCCAATACAGACAAGAAGAACGATGATTAATGATTTAATGTCAACTGAAATCATATATACCAGGGAAATGTCTTGGAAAGAAAAGCCATAACACAATAGCAATAAAGGCTATCCATTTCCTAACCTCTCCCCTGCATAAACATGCAAATAAGTAGCTTGATAAGAGAAAAGAAATAGAGTTGAACTGAAACAACCAACAGAATCAAACAGAAATGAGAACAAAATCGACGAGCTGAACCAAATTGCAAAATTTCAAGCCCTGAATCAGACACATTTCAGTAATAAATAAAAAAAAACCAATACTTACCTAATAGCTTAAATGAAACACGACGGAGAGTCTTCGACGGTGGACTGAGAGTGAGAGAGGACCGATCTTCGACGGTGGACTGAGAGTGAGGGACGACGGAGAGAGGACCGATCTTTGACAGGAAGGACAGATCTTTGACAGGCACACTGGGAGAAGACGGAGAGAGGACGGTTGCTACTTGCCGGACGACGGTCGGCGGAGATAGCCGACGAGCTACATGCTGTCTTGCGGATTTCTGGTGCAGTCACTCAGAGTCACAGTAGAGCTATGGGATAATGGGAGATTGGGAGTTGAGAGTCGAGATTGGTATAATGGGAGATTGCGGTGCGGTCACTCACAGTCGCGGTGCTGGATGCCTGGACGCAGTTTCGAAACTGTGAAAATGAGGCTTTGAAAATTAGGGTTAGGGAATTAGGAAAGAGGAGTGGCAGAATTGTAATTATATATGACCTCTAGATTTTTATTTTTATAAAAGCTTGACAGGCTCAGGCCGGCCTGACGCCTGTCAATAAACTTTGGTCTGGCCTGTTAAGATAAATAGGTTTTTAGAATAGCCTTGGTCTGACCTCTTAACTTGTCAGGCCAGGTTATAGGCCCCTGTCAGACGACCTAACCTATTTCTACCCCTACCGATGACCACAAGAAAATGCAGGAAATGATAATCACATGAAGAAAAACCTAAAAGAAAGGAGATTTATATAGTGAAATAGATGAGTGGAAAACATGTTACCTCTGCTAAATTCCTTCGACCTTCGCGCCATCCCGGTCTCAAGAAGGATCCTCAGTTCGCAGACCGCAAGTGAAATGAAAGGGCCAACCGCCAACAATGACACACGAAGAGGCCTCCATTTAAAATAATGACCCGCAAAAACCCGACCTTTATTATTTATGGTATCACCCAAAATTCCGAAAACCCTTCATCATTGGGTTGGGCAGATGTGAAGTTCGACTCCATTAAGGAAAAGCCCAGTTAATGTTATCCAAACACAAAAGGGCCTGGATGTGCAAAAAGCCCCGTTTCACACCCCCTATATAATTGACCCAAAGCTCATTTCATTCGTATTTTATTATGAATAAAAAAAACACAAATGTTTATATATGACTTATGTATAATTCTCCCTCTTGTCCATGATATAAGACCCTTCTAACTACTCTTCTGGTCGTATTTATAGAGCAGAGAGAGAAGAAAACTTTTGGTCTTATATATAGTGCACGAAAAGAAAATTTTTATATGAATATATAATTTTACCTTTCATTTATTATTGTATTGACTTTATTTTTATGGGGGTATAATGAATATTAGATATGGGTAAAATTTAGAAAGTTGTTGAATTTTATAGAAAATTTAATGAATATACCTTATAAATAGGACCAAAAATCATGCTTGGGTGAAAGTTATGTTTTCTCCAATAGTTTGAGGCACTTTCATTGTCGGAATAAGTTTTCTCCATCTTCATACCATAACCACCCAAGCATGACTGGAAGTTATGTTTTGCAACAAAGTTTTTTATGAAAGTACCTTATACATAGAGGTAGAAGAATAGAGTACTTTACAAGGATTAAGAAAAGTAGTTATAAGTAGTTGGTGTCATTAAAATGGTAAAAAAATTCTTACTACTTTCCAATATTATGATCTAATTAAAATCAACATATATATCTTAATAACCTTTAATGTCTTTCTTATGCAATATATCTCTGTACATCATAATTAATGAGGGTGTTTGTGGAAAAGAAGAATTTAATGTTATTGACTTTTGAAATATGATCTTATATTTAAGACCACAAAGAACTAGCATATATATATATATATATAAAAAAAAAAGACCACAAAGAACTACTAGAAGGGGTTCTATAATAAGGACAAGAAGGAGTACTCATTTTTCTATGTACAACAATCTGTAGGTTAAGGTGGTAAGCAGTATCAATCTCAAAAAGCATACTTATTGGGAGAAACAAAAACCTTTTAGGCTCTAAGCTTTGAAAGGAAAACTCTTAATAAAAAAAAGAAAAGAAAAAAGAGGCTTAATTAAAACAAAATAACATGACCATGAATCCATGATATGATGCTCCCTAAAGGGATTATCAAGACAGAATATCTCTTCTTATTTGGATTTTGGAGTGATATAAGATTAATACTCTAAATTATAGAAAAATAAACCAAAACTTCAAGCTACCCAGTCATTCTTTTTGCAACATCATACTCATCAAGGGACTCAAAAATTAGAACTACTATATGTTAGGAATATTTTAGAAGTTAATTCCTTAAAATCCACTGATCTAATTAAAAATTGATGGGAAGTTGGCTAACGAGCCATTATCAGAATTGTTACACCAAACAAACTTTTTCCCACTGTGCTTGAATCATTTAGAAACACTTTCCCAATCACAATAGAACCAAACAAACCAAAACAGTAATATATATTACACACTACAATTAGGCCTATTGCTTGTGTGTGACTAGTCCTTCACATATTTGAGCGTCCATAAATTAAAGCTAGCACTATATTCTTATTCTTTAAAAGCCAATCAACCTTTTAGTGTGTGTGTGTAGAACACACTACGTCGGTAAAACAGGAAAGACAAGCCTTAAAATATATGTATAGGCATATTTCAACTTTCCTGATGCGAGATGGCAATGCACATGATGCAACAAAAGCACCAATAATAGTTTTTTTCCAAGCCTAGCTAGCTTTGCCTATGGTGTTTTCCATGTATCATCGTGTATCTTATAGTGTTATTCCTTGTTTTTTTCCATCATTACTTTATATTTAATGAGAATGGAATGAATGAATTAATGGTTGATTAAGTAACTCTTTCTTCTTGTTTTTCATGCTCTTTGAAAAAAAACTGAATCAGTTTTGGCCATTGCTGATACCAATATAGCAAGTTTTTAACACTCATATGGAGCAGTCGATTAATTAAACAACTCCACGCAACATGTGAAATGAGACTCATATGGGTGGGGAAACACAGAAAGTTATTGCTTCATCGGCAAATAATAAGTCAATTCTCTTCATATTTCTTCATCTTTTCCTTCTTGTTTTAGTTTATAATGTCTTTATCTCTTTCCTATTTGAGGAAACAAAGATTAATGTGAAAAAATTTCTATAGTTCATTTAGATTAGAGCATAATGGAAACCTTTTTCATGCTCATACTTTTAGTCATGTTTTCAAAGATGGTATAGAAATGGGTTTTTGGAATAATCAATTATACAAGCTATATATCTTGCTTGTGGTCCTAATAATGAACTAATTTACCTTAAATAATAACGAAAAAGACAATACCCACTACTCAGATATGAAGCATAATGCTTGTGGTCCTCTCATCAGGTGGTCGAAATTGGAAAGGAGACCCACTTTTTTATACAGATCATGCCACATTCTTCCTGAAAAACTCTAGTTGATGAAGCTTTAACTTAAATTCTTGATTCTTTATTTATTGTGCCAATGAAATGAATACCTTAATGCAACAATATATACAAAAAAAAATGTCCCCTTCATGATGTATCAGTGAGGAAGCTTGAAACTCGTTTCCTCTTAAATATTAAAACTACGCTGGAGTTAGAAGATGGAGAAAAATTTTCCCCTGAACTTGGAGTTCAAACCCCTTAATTATCTCCCTGCAGGCCTGTTCATGCATTTATATATTAATGATAGTAATTGTGACTTTGATTTGTTTATAAGGTAAGGTATTCTCTCTAAACCTTAGTTTTTGAAATACTCTTACTTGTATACAGAGCTCAAATACTTATGCTCATAGTGACACAGTTAAATTATCTTTGTTAAAAACCCTTGAGTCTAGTGGTATAAGATGTGCCCTTTGTCAACACCCGTTTCCATTTCGATATACACAGAGTAATAGAGACCAAGTTTCACAGGCATACAGAAGATTACATATATACTGATAAAAGCATTTGTTTACAGTTCAAAGTCAACCATATAGAATGCGACAATATACACCACCATTAAAAAATATCCAAAAGTATTTTAGACATAGACTATCTATAATCACGAACTTTGTATTTGCCTCGAAGCACATGCCAGTCACTTCCCTTGGTCTACATTCTTGCCTTTTGATCCACTGGCGTCCGCTGAGATGTTTGGTTTAGAAAAAGGGGTGAGATTCCAAAGAATCCCAGTAGAAACATGCTATCGTTCATAGAAGATGCAAAAAGTAAATATGATATATGCTATGTATGCACCAATTAATGAACAATATAAACATATCATCTGTATGTATATATGAGTAGGGCCCAGCCCCACTAATCTACACTGGTTGGTCTTCTGCCAACTCCAGTGTAAGTGCCTCTAGCACTACTGGCCCCTCTCTAGGCAAAACATGTTGATTAATAAAGCGCATTTACAAACAATGGCATCCACACAATCATAAAACTATGGCATGATGTATGAAGAATAATGTCCCTACCTCAAAGTTCTATCGACCCCTTTCTGTGTGCCTTGTAAATCGTGTCGACTTTCGGCTCCCGATTCGGTCCTAAAATATTAAATGTACAAGAAATAGGTCATAAAATATCCAAGTATCATTTTAGACTCTTCCATAGTGTTTCTTGTAGTTATATTAGCCTATGGTGAAAATTTACCAAAATGCCCCCGGGACTCCGGCCTGACCCCACCGTACCCGGCCCGATGGCACGTTTTCCCAAATTTTTGACTAGGGTTATCCTAACGTATTTTCATCCAAGAAATCCATTTCCGGGCTTAAAATTACCAAATTCAATGTCAAATTACGTAATTGCCCTTGGCAGCCCTACTTTTAGGATTTTAGGGGCGTTTCCGTAATTATGCTTTCTCGGGCTTTTCCGAAAAAGTGCCCAACTGTAACCCCACCTAATTTTCCCTTCTGAATCTAATGAAACCATCAAATCATTGAAAATCCAACTCCTAACCCTAGATCTGGCCCTGACCGAAATTATGGAGTCCTCCGAGCAAAATCGGTGTTTTGTGTTTTCGGCTCCGTAAACGCATTCCTTTATACTCCTAATCACTTTATTAACCATCTAATTGAGTTATAACAACCATTTGAACTAAAATTGGGTAGCATAACCCTTAGGCACACATTTTTCCAAAATTTAAAATCAATGGCATTCCAGCGAAATTTCACCGATTAAATTGCCCATAGTAACCAGAATAGTTAATATACGAAGGTTTGGAAGTTACCTCAAGCTCCCACAAGCTTTTCCCAAAAATGGCTGAAACCCTAACCTTTAGAACACCAAATTTGAGCTTTCCAAACCTTGAATAACATAGTAAAGTAGCTTAGGAACGGAATTATACATATTAGGAACCGATTTACCGAAGAAATCACTCACCTTTGCAAATTTTTCTTCTTTTTCTCTCTCTAGAATTTCACCCTTTCTCTCACTAGTTCAGATTTGGTTGGGCACGAAAATGAGCTGAGGAAGATGATGGTAAATTTTTTTTATTATATTATATGATTTTTTTAATGATTTATGGAATTTCCAAAAATTCCAAAATCAATTTTATGTACATAAACCCTATGTACATGTAACTAAGCTCATTAAGCCTAACCAATATTTCCTTCCTCTTGAAATGTGTAGGAGACACCTAGGGGTTCCTCCCTATGGTCTCAATTGGCTTCACAACTTGTTCCGGTTACGTATACACGTAAAGTCTCAATTTTGGTCAAATTTTCCATAAATTCATATTAAATTGACCAAAATATTCTAAATATATTTTTAACCTTTATTTTCCTTAATTAATTGAAATTAACTTCAATTAATTGGAAAATAATTTATTTTGTACTATTTTGGCAAAATTACGATTTTACCATTACCTTTCTAATCCAATTCCTTTTCTTATTTTTATTTGGTCAATGTCCATATATTTTTGGACCAAATATTTTCTCTAATATTCCTTCATTTTTGGACCTTAATATTGGGCTTTTTAAATTACCCAAATTAATTCCTTAATTATTTTTGCCCAATTTCCTTGAAATTGAACATTTATGAATTTCATCAATTCCAAATTCATGAATATTCACAATTTTATTGAATTTCCCAAATAATTACAATATATTTGGTGAATATAAAATTTGGGGTATTACATCCTTTATGGCACCAAGTGTGGGGTTCGATCCCCACTACTCCTCAAGCATGCACTACGCCTATCGTCCAAATTTTTTTCAAAAAGCAGTTAAATTATGTTTGGGCCTTTACATATCGGTATGAACTTTAACAATGATGCTTGTATATCAAACAGAAATACGTACATTTTCACACACCCATATATAGTACTCGTGTGTGTGTGTGTGTGTGTGTGTGTGTGTGTGCGGGTCGGTTATGATGAAGACTAGAGTTCTACAGACCTTTGAGTTACAGAGGTAAGCAAGTTAGCTTCCCAAATGAAAGGCCTGGTCTTCCTCTTCTACTTTTGGGAAAGTTGTTGAGTGTTTAGGTAATTGATTAGTATGCTAATCCTTAGGCCGGTTGCTACTCTAACAGTATTAGGTAAGTCTAAGATATAATAATACTTGCAGCTATTAGGTAAGAGTAAGCAACATAGTAGCTAATAATATACTCTTAACATCATTAGGTAATTAAGGAAGCAACATATTACATAAATTTGCAGAGAACACCTGCAGTTGCAGCTACTAACACAATAGATCATAGAGAAAGGAAGTGTATGGCAATAAAATTTAAAGGGTTAATATAATATTCGGTTCATCAAATTTACTCATATTTTGGTTTTGGTCTCTTTGACTTCATTTCATTTAAAATATTGGTCCCTATAATTCAATAAAAACTTTGACTATTTTGCCCCTACAAGGGTTAAAACCAATTATTTAAAACGTGAAGGACCAAAACCAAAATGAGATTAAGTTTGAAAGACAAAAAATGATATTAACTCATATTTAAAATTTATATATAGTCTGGGTATGTTTGTTTGAGCGATTCGATTGCTTATAAGTTGCTTTTTAATAGTGATTTACGGTATACGAAGTAAGTATGTGAGAGGAGTTGTGTCTCGATTTACGTAAAAAACAACTTATAAATTTTTTTAAGTTGAAACAAACATGCTTATAATCTCTCTTAATTCTGTACAAAAACAGCAACAGGACCCACTAAGCAGCATTCTTGGGCATGAGGATACTCTCAACCCATAACAAGATTCTACAGAGAGAAATAGAATGGGAGTGGAACCTAGATTCTACTCTCTCTTTTTTCATGTGAACCTGGTATCTTGGGCCCACATTACTTCAACTGAAAATTTTAACACGACTCTACCACTAAATATATTTAATGCTACTGCATTCTCTGGTTCAAACTCTAAACCTTGTAAAGTTGGTACAAGTCATTTGCCAGTTTTTTTCTCAAGTTACAAAGGCAGGCCAGACAATGCAAGTGCGACAAATAGCTATGTTTTGGAGAAGAAGATCTCTAACATCAATGACAATATGGCGCAGGGGTTGATCTGCCACACGTTCTCTCATATTAAGATTAGAGGCATCTGGAAAATCAGAGTAGAAAAAATCCCATGGAATCCGAATTGACTATCGGGTTCTAATCCAATTTTGATAGCCAATGGACTTTGTCTCATGTTCTGTCACCGAAGCCATTTGCCAATTGAACCAAATGCTCAATGATTAAAAAGTAAACCTACTTTGGGAAGATATAAGAGGTGAGCAAGAAGAAATCTGACAAGGGGAAAAGCTGGGTCATATGTGTATATAGTGCTGGTTTGGAATAATTTATATTTGGACAATAAATGTTTATAAATCGTGATTCACGATATACAAGGTAAGTATGTGAGAGAAGTTTTATCTTAACTTACGTAATAAGCATTTATATTCAAAAAATAAGTATTCCCAAACATGCACTATATACTTTTCCTAGTACACGAACAAGTTAACAGGAAAGCGTTTTTCATAGAAGGAATTCACCTTTTAGTGAAAGGGCAGGAAGTTAGATAGCTTAGAGGGAAAAACATAGAAAAAGAATTTTGAATTTGTAAAATTCTAAATAAGATATTTCTTAAAAAATGAGTTGTGTATTGTTTACCAAGTTTTATTATTCCTTAATCAACTCATAATAACAAATCTGATTTAAGATTTTATAATTTTAAAATTCTATTTTAATCTTTTTTCCTAACTTATATGGCTCATATATTCAATAAGCTGATGGCAATGTGGTTGGAACAAAGTCCAAGTGGAGGATGACTGGCTGTATAAGTGCTATAATCTCAAAAAGGGGCCTCAGTGGCCTAGTGGCCTAGCTTGCTGCTTGGTTTTGTATGGAAATGTGGTTGGAACAAAGGCCAAGTGATTTGACATATATATGTTTTATGACAATAACTTGCATAAATTATTGAACCACACAAGACTTGACAAATTGACTCAATTATGGAATCCAACTTTTTGAGCGAAAAAAAAAAAAAAAGGAATCCAACTTGAAATGAATTATATGTTACTGTCAAATATAATATTATATTGATAAGGGCAGGTACATTGCTTGATTGCTCTTTAGCATCATTATCATATTTTCGTATCTTCAGATCATGGATTATTATATTATTAATCATTAATTATTAATATCAATCATGATTAAAACATATGAATAATAAAGTAGCTTGGTATTAAGGATTGATATTGAGTAAAGATCAATGATTCAAACATTTTCAATATATATAAACAAGTTATTACGGTTTAGTAATAGCAACTTATAGTGTTAAAAAATATAAAACTTAGACATTTAAATTTATATATTTAAAGTTTTTTTCAATTGATATGCTTAAATCACTGTCTCAACTAATATGAATTTCAGTACTGTATCATCCAATAGCTAGGGAAATAAATGATGAATCCCATTATGAAGTATATGAAAAACCGAAACTTTCGGTGTCCCATCACATTACGAAACCAATATCCCTTATAAACTACTAATGTCTAATATAAAATAA
This sequence comes from Inga leiocalycina, assembly GCA_963242795.1. Classification (NCBI taxonomy): domain Eukaryota; kingdom Viridiplantae; phylum Streptophyta; class Magnoliopsida; order Fabales; family Fabaceae; genus Inga; species Inga leiocalycina. Next base: position 28,196,838 of record OY725322.1, read on the forward strand.
ATTAATATATAGCATGGAAGAAAGGAATAAAAGTCAGCGTGCCTAATACGACAGCTTTCCCTTGGAGGCATCAAAGATTACAAGGACATTTGTGTTTTGCTTTTTGATAATATAAAACAGATGGAAAATGGAGCATTAATAATTAATTTTAACATGAAAAATAGGACTTACAAACTTAATCCATTTGTCTTTGCATGGAGAAGAAGATCATGGTCCGTCCATAGTTCAATTCTGGCATGGATTTATTAATATAAATATGTGACACAGGGCTCGTATTTTGACACTTGTGGGTTCAGGCCCACCTTATGACTTAGGCCTCGCAATTTCAATTCCCACACCCCTACCCACTTCCCACTTCAAAACAATTCCCATGTAGTTTTTTTTTATCTTTAATATAAGATATATTTATATAATTAAATTAAATTAAATATATTAGTTAAATTAGTTACAATGATATGTATTTTATAAAATATCATAATTATTTTTTTTAAGTTCCTCATTTTCTTTCCTCCTTAATTATTGTTGAAAAAGTATTAATAAGAGTAAATTAGGAAACAAATTGATAAATATGAGAACTATGTCTGATATTTATGACTAAAATTAACTCCCCAAATATATCTTATATTGAGGACTGGATGGGCATCAATGTTCAACATTCTTCAATACAAATAAATATTACACAATTTTTTTTATATCAGTTAATTTATTTTTAGTAATTGTTGGACAAAAATATTTTTGGTAGGATCTAATTTGGAGAGTTGGTCTTAATTCTGAATATAATACTTATTTCTCTTATTTATCATCCCCTTTTTAAATTACCCATTTTGGTACCCTCAACGATAATAAAAAAAGGCCTCATCAAAAACTCCTCCTAGCTCTTCGTTTTAGGCTAATAATCATGGCAACCAAGTGGTCTGTACTCTGCAAGAACCTACTTTTTTCAACAACTTGGCCGTGCTAGTAGGTAAAAATCTAAAGTGGCTTCACCAGAAAGAATGATGTATACCCATTTTCCCGCATAGTTTTTGATGGCCTTGCTAGATAAACTTTTTTGCTTGCAAACAAGATGAATGGACTATGAATTTGCTTACAAATTGGGTTTTAGTGGGACATGTCAACAGAGTAATTCCATTGGTTTGGCTCCTTGCAAAAGGTTATCGCCTTTCTGTGCTTAATTGTAATTTCAAGGGACCTTCCCGGATCTTTAAGGTGGAATGGGTAACCTGAAAATGACATAAATATAATAAAGAAATTATTTTACATGTGGATCTTTTAGTTATAATATTTTCAAATGAAGGAAAAGGGGAATTAGAATTGGATCAAAACTTTGAAATTAAATATCAAGAGATAGAGGCAAAAAAAGAAAAGATTCTTTATGTTGTCTTGTCCCATGTTTCCCTTAACCAATTTTTAATCAATTCCATTTAGGACGGTACAGAGTTGCATGCCTATAAGTTCTCTGACTCCTCTACCTCTTTCACTTAATATCTGATGCAAAAGCCCCTTTTCTGGCTTTCTTTTCCTGCTCTGGCATGTCACTTCCATTCCTTGGTAGATTTGTTGCAGAAAACCATTGGCGAGCAGGGAAAGAGAGCAAGAAGTAAGTGTCTCTGCGTATCTGTCTCTCTGTCTCTTAACACTCTCTTTGTGGTTCTTTTTCATATGATTGATGAGTGTATATTGCATTAAAAAGACTATGGAGGGCTTCAAGTTGAAGAAGAGCAAGATCCTGAGAAAGATATTGAGCAATGATAACTTGGATGGAGGAGATCATCATCAGCACTCACCAGAGGCAGAGCTGGAGTCTTCAAGATTGAATCGAGCATCTGCTGACTCAAACAGAAGCCTGAGACATCACCATGACACAAAGAAGTATGGAAACAGACCAGTTAACGTTCTCTAACACTTGCTTCTGCATGACATTAATCCTGTACATATTTTCTCTAATGATATAATTTCTCTCCAGAATCTTTGTTGGTTCATGGAATGTTGGAGGCATTGCTCCACCCAAGGATTTGGACATGAAAGATTGGTTTGACACTCAAAATAACTCTGCAGATATATATGTTCTTGGGTAAGTTTCTTCTGGGTTACTTATACTCTTCTATAACTCAATTTGCATTTGAGAATAATCTAACTCGGATAACATCTGCTTTGTTTCAGGTTCCAAGAAATTGTGCCTCTTAATGCAGCAAATGTAATAGGCCCTCAAAACAGAAAAGCTTCCATGAAATGGAATTCTCTCATTGCGGCAGCCCTTAACAAGAGAACGCCAAGAAAGCGGGTTCAAGACAATAAAATAGCAGAACCCCAAAAAATATATCCTATGAAGGAACCTGTTTGTGCTGAGGACGAACATGGTCAAGATTTCCAGTGCATCACAAGCAAGCAACTGGTGGGAATGTTCATGACTGTTTGGGTTCGATGTGACCTCTATCAACATATCAGGCACCTGAGTGTCTCTTCAGTTGGCTGTGGAATCATGGGCTGCATGGGCAACAAGGTGTGTCTTAACACATTGTAGAAATAGAGAGACCTATGGAATTTGTTTCTTTTCAAGTTGTATAGAATATAGATGTAGATAACTATTCATATGAAAGTTTTTGAAACTTAAAATGATTTCTTAGATACTTTCTCTATCTTGGAACACAGGGTTCAATATCAATTAGATTTTGCTTGCATGAAACAAGCTTCTGCTTTGTGTGTAACCATCTAGCTTCAGGGGAGACAGAAGTAGACCGAAGACAAAGAAACGCTAACGCAACTGATATTTTGTCCCAGACAAGCTTCCCTGCTGGTCACCAGCAAAATTTGCCCCAAAAAATTCTTGACCATGAGTAAGTATCCTGTAGTTTGAAGTACAGTAGGAAACTATCTTTTTCTCGTCACTACCAAATCTCATCTTATCTTCACATGTTAAGATCTAGATAGAGGAAAAGTAAAACCATGCCTTAAAAAAGAAAGAAAAGGCACCTAACTAATAGGATCATTTGATTGATAACAACTGAATATATTTAAGTGGAAGACCACTTAGTGGGTTGTAATCCATTTCCATAGCATCAAATTGTTAGGCACTTTACCAGAAAAAAAAAATTGCCCAACAAAAATCTCTGAAACCAACCACAAATTGTATATATTTGGAGACCCTCGTCTAAAATGTTTACCTGTTTCCTTGCAGCCGGGTGGTCTGGCTCGGTGACTTGAATTACAAGATCTGCTTGCCAGACTCTGCAACTCGATCATTAGTCAAGAAAAAAGAGTGGACCACCTTGCTGAAAAATGACCAGGTAAAGCATATGATCATACTACTTGCTCTAGTATTTTCAGTTACCATAGTTTTCTTGTTCAAAAATTTAAAAACCCTTGAAAACAATAAAGCTCAAGATGGAGCTCACGGAGGGCAATGTATTCAAAGGTTGGCAAGAAGGAGCCATAGAATTTCCACCCACCTACAAATACCATCCAAATTCAGAAGATTACATTGGGTGTGATCAACGCCATATGAGCAAAAAAAGGCGTGCCCCAGCATGGTAAGCAATAACATTAATCTAAATGCTTTCATATGTGAATGAAACATTAAAACAAACCGGTGGTGGGCTAACTACAAGGAGGGTAATATGCAGGTGCGATCGAATTATATGGTTTGGACAAGGAATGAAGCAAACCAAATACGACCGAAGCGAATCAAGGCTTTCAGATCATAGGCCTGTGCGAGCCATGTTCACAGCAGACATCAAGATCGTAGGAACCAGTAGATGACTGAACGAGATTTCAAAGGCAATTCGTCCAAGAGATTGAGATTCTTTCCGTTATACTATCAATTGATGTCTTTAGGTTAGAAAGGCATTCAAGTGATCGCTCAATTCTCTGCGAGATGTGATTCGCTTTCCAATTAGAATAAGATTTTTTTTGTTTTTTGCCGATTAGATGACATAAACCATAAAGAATCCAAAATAAAAAACTGGCTCGTTCTTCGAAGCCTGGGAATGCGAAGGTTTTGTAGGAAGGTTTCTGTTTCTGTATTCTTTTCACAACAGAAACTGCAAATGATTAATGGAAATTGGGTTCATTGAAATTTCACACGGGTTTGCGAATTGTGACGTATTCCTTTCGCATCGCACAATCTGGAATTTGAGATCTCAGGTTTGTGAAGACAACCAAAATAAATAAGTCAGAACGATGGTGAGATATTGAAGAATGCGGAAATTTTATTTTACCAGAGACGAAGAGCAAGATTGAGAATAGAGAGCGCGGAAAGCTAGAAATCAGACCGAGAATTTTTTTCGATGAAATATAGAATTTCGCATTGAAGAAATAAAGTTATACATTACAAAGCTATTGAGCATATGGGATATGTCCTGTAGTATATTTGCTATGTTTCACGTAACAGATCTATTTTGCAAGATTAATTTTGCATGGGATGTTTTGACCAATTTACAAAATAATGGAAGTTCCCTCGGGCGGCCAATGACTTGTTGCGGTAGGACAAAGCTTAGTGCGTTTCTAAATGCCGCCAATTGCATATGCAAAGGACCTAGCATTATTTTCGGAGATTCAGTCAAAGCATTGAAGATATCGGTCCCTAGTAGAACTTGAGTATGTATACACCTTGTCGCATTAGCAGATCTTCTGATTTGAAATTTAATCAACCATGCATCCGGCGGAATGGATTTTAGACTGTCTCTAGGCAAGAGGTGGTAATTAGTATTAGTGGTGTTCGGGATTGGGACGGGATCAGGAAATGCCATTTCCCATCCCGATCTCAAGAAGGGTTCGGGAATGATTTTTATTTCCGATCCCGATCCTGAAAATTTCCCAATCCTAAAAATCGGGAAATTTCGGGAATTCCCGATCCCGGATTTTTTTTAAAAAAAATTTCTATATTAAATTTTTTGTTATATTTCTTTTAGTCTAGTATAAATATATAATTTATCTAATATCATATTATACTAAATAAGTCTAATATAAATATATAATTAATCTAATACATGCTTAAAGTTATTGATTCAGCTGCAAAAAGAATAAAGACAAGAACAAAAAATTAGAATTATTTAATAAATAATAAATGAAATTAACTAAATAAACTAAAAGAATAGATATTACCTTAAGGGTGTTAGAGATTTTTACATTTTATTTTACATTTGATCTTATTTTCTTAAATATTTTTAAAAAATATACACGTGTATATATATATTTTCGGGATCGGGAAAAAGTCAGGATCGGGAAGTCCCATTCCCGATCCCGATCCCGAAATCACATTCCTGATCCCGAAATTTTCAATCCCGTCCCGATTTACTCGGGATCGGGACGGGAAGGTCGGGACGGGAAATTCATGAACACCCTTAATTAGTATCCCTTTGACCAGCCTGCGGACCTTCCACCTGATTCATATGCAATGCAAAAGCCACGGCTCTTGCCTGCGCCATTTGGATAACTAGCTGAGGAGTAAACTTCGCTCCTGTATGACCATGATCAGTTAATAAAAAACTGGACTCGATCGGTCGGTTCAACCAGTTGAACCAGGAATCGGTCAGTGATCCAGTCTGGTTCACTCATTGAACCCTGAACTGGTCTGAAACCCGTTGGACCGGTCTGAACCGATGGTTCAACTGGTTGGACTGGTTTCATTTTTTTTAAAAAATTTTTCCAATTATTATTTTGTGCTATTTTTTAGGGGGAAAATGAAAGGTTGAAAACTAAGATGAAGAGAAAAATAGGTAAAGAAATAACAAATTTAAAAAAGAAGAAGATAATGAAAAAAAATTATTTAAAAGAATATAATAATGGGATAAGGTGCAATTTTAATTACAATATTTTATGTTAAGAGAGACTGGCACCATTAAGTTTTTAAGGGTACTAAAATACAAATAAACATTATAATTGGGGGCAATTGTACCAAAGGCCTTAACAATGAGAAAACAGACGTTACTTTAGTTTTAGTGCGTCCCATATGATGTCCACTTGTCATTTGATCGACAGAAAGTCACACTCACTTCTCGACCTTAGCCCATCTACGACCAGTCGACTACCAAGACATCTAGATGAAGAAAATTTGGAAGAACGACGCTGACGTTGTCCACAAAAGAGCTACCGGAATATTGCTAAGGTTTGCCACATTGGCTGCCATTCCAACTCAGCATTGGAGACAATAGCAGAGACCGATGGCTAAAGCTGATTAAGAAGTTGTTTAAACGTAGGTCTCATCTTGGTGGCAAGGGCTTCAGTGAAAGAAGGAATATCGTCAAGCTGCTGAACGTCCAAGGGGATGACGTTGGGTGACGACGAAGGTGATGATAACCTCAAGGGGTCTTCTTGAAGCGAGAAATTTGCATAAGTTGGGCCAGGTTCAGAGCTTCTTCTCGCGTCTTTAATGGTGGCCGTGGGTCCTGATCTTCTTAGATTTATTCATGAAAGTGTTAGATCAAGCGTTTCACCCAAGAGGGGGGGGGGTGAATTGGGTGATACTGAAATTTCTTTCGAAAATATAAAACTTTGACAAAAGAATTAAAACAGTAATGAGTAAGGAGAAATATCACCGAAGTGTACACCGGGAGTTATACTGGTTCGGTCACAACCACTTTGACCTACGTCCAGTCCTCAGAGCTTCTCTGAGAGTTTCACTATAGCTTCCAAGATTCAGTGGATTCTTGGCACCTCAGTACAAGCAAGTTCCTTACACCTGGACACTCGCTCCCCCTTACAGGTTGTAATCCAATCCCAACTCAAGGTTCCACAACCTTAAGTTATCTCAATAACAAATATTGAGTTTGAATGAAATATCTCTCTTACAGAGTAAATAATAATCACTGAAGCATAGAAATACAATTTCAACGTGAAAATAGAGCAATGAACTTAATGATACGTTCGTATGTGTGTTCTTGTGTTTTCTTATATCTTTATCTGTTCAGATGTTCCCATATATATAGTTACGTTGGTAATGATTGCTGGAACATATTTCTTCATGTCCGTTAGAGCGTGCGCAGCCATTATTGACTTTTCTAGTTTTTGAAAAACATACGTTACGGTAGGTGACGGTCGGTGACATTTGAGCATCGCTTTTGACTTTCCTTATTTGGTAAGATCTCTTCACTGTTTACCTGTTGAAATGCTAAGTACACTAATATAATGAAAAGTTAATCAAATAGGAAACAGAATAATGACCGTTTGGAATGATTTCAAACTTTCTGGATTAGCTTACTCGAGTAGCTCCTTGAGTAACCCTTGAAGTTTACTCGAGTAGCTCCTCGAGTATCATCGGGAAATCTTTGTTTATTTGAAAGTCAATGAAGAAAACAAGATTACTCGGGTAGTGTATGGAGTAAACTAAATTTCAAACCTTTGGGAATAGTTATTTACTCGGGTAGCTACTCCAGTAATGCTTTTGCAACTTCATAGATTACTGGGGTAACACCTTGAGTAATCCTTTAAAAAACGTTTGATTACTCGATGCTCTACTCCAGTAATGTTGGCAGGATTTCAAGGCCGAGAGCAATTACCTTGTTACTCGAGTAGGGACTCGAGTAATGCATTCATTTTTACATAGGTTACTCGGGTAGCTCCTCGAGTAACTAAGACTTTTGAGCATGATTTACTCTGGTAATGACTTGAAGTTTACCTTGAAAATATTTGTGCATACTGGGGTACTTACTCGAGGAATCCACTTAAAATAAACCATGAAAAAACTTGTATACTAGAGTAAGTACTCGAGGAAGATGAAACAAAGAGAGATCAGGTTAATGGGGTACCAACCTCCAGTTTTCACTTACTTTAGTATGTTACTCGGGTAGCTCCTCGAGTAACATTGGCAGTGGTACAAAGTGCCGAGAGTTACATATTTTCAGAACAAAGTTACTCGAGTAGCTCCTCGAGTATCATGGGGAAAACTTGAAGGCAACTGGAAGTTTTCACAGGGTTACTCGAGTAGCTCCTCGAGTAACATTAGCAGTGGTACAAAATGCCGAGAGGTCAACATTTTAGGAAACACAGGTACTCGAGTAGCTCCTCGAGTATCATTCGGAAAACTTGAAGGCAACTGGAAGTTTTCACTTGGTTACTCGAGTACCTCCTCGAGTAACATTAGCAGGCCGAGAGTAACTCCAAGTTTTTACCTGGTTACTCGAGTAGCTCCTCGAGTAATGGTGGCAGGTTACTGGAAGTTTTCCTTGGTTACCTCAAGTTTTGTCTCATTACTCGAGTAGCGCCTCGAGTAATGCCTTAGAAACTGTACTTCTGATCAAGTTCCTCAGCATTTTCTCTTGGCTAATCTTCAATACTTCCATGCTAACTTCAAGTAAAGCTTATTCCTATCATTACTTAGTTCAAGCTTGATTATTAACCATTTCCTTTTCAAACCATTCCTTTGTTATCATCAAAACATGAGATCTAACAGAAAGTATATCTTAAAAGCGGCTGTGATTTTGAATTCTATCATTTCATGCTAGTAGATCTAAAAATTTTGACAACCTATGTTTAAATATTTAATTTGTGTTAAGGCTTTTGTGCACATTTGTTAGATTTCAACATAATTTGTAGAACAAAATTTAAAATAGTTTTCCTGCTAAGGTTTTAGTCCAGCACGAAGATCCCTTTTCTGAACTCCGAATCCTTTAAGCGTCATTGTTCCCGTTGCTGTATAGGTTTGAATTAATTTCTCGTTTTTGGTTCTTGGTAATGAGAATGATCGTGAATCGTGAGATATTTTACTTGTTAAAGTAAGGAAGTTATTGATGAATGAATATGCAATTTCATCTTTTAATCGACCTTTGAGTCTTCCCTTATGTAGAAAGAAGGCTCACTGGAGTGACCGATATAGTGACTAGGATGGGAAGGCTCGCGCGATATAGGGAAGAGGAAGAACTATCGCTGAGGCATGACTTTTAGACGGTCAAAGGGAAAAACAAATGACAAGCGTACATCACATGGGACCCACTAAACATCCGTTTTCTTAAAGTTAACACCTTTGGTAAAATTGCCCCAATTTGTGATGTTTATGTGTATTTTAGCACCCTTAAAAACTTAATAGTGCCAGTCGCTCCTGACATAAAATATTATTGTTAAAATTGCACCTTTATCCTTTAATAATTATAGGAAAGGAGATATTATTGCATAAGTATAGACATTATAACCAATACTAATAGATTTTAAGCATTTTTTTTCTAAAGATCTTTATTTTTATCTATAAAAGTTTTAAATATATATATATATATATATTGCCACTAATAAACTATAATATTTTAATATAGCCGGTTTGACAACCGGTTCACCCATTAACCCTTGAACTTATGCAGTGACTGGTTTATTGCCCAATCCAGTTTTTTGTTCTTGTGTATGGCAAGTCTGATTTCTTGCAAACCACAAGGATTCTAACATTTGAAAAGGTAAGCTTGGCATGAAATTTCTAGAATCCTTATCATTTTCTATCCAAATGGAAAGCCAGCTAGATAGATTTCTATGCTGAAAATCATTCATCCTAATACCTAGAGAACTTCCAAATCAACAGGCTCTAGAAAAAGGACATTATAAAAACAAGTGATCAGAGATTCATTATTTGATGAGCAAAAGGAACATACTTCCACGCTTGTGATATGCCTACATCTTAAGAGATTGGAAGTTGGCAGTATACCTCGAAGCATTTTCCAAATGATGACTCAAAATCTTAGAGGAATCTTCAACTTCCAAACCCTCGAGAAAAGGAAAGCAGTAGAAGGATGAGGTTGCATTCTCCTTGATAAAATTGATTGTGACAAGAGAAATTTATCAAATTGATTGACCACCTGCTTGGGGTATAGAGAGGAAAGAAGGCAGTAATTCCACCTTGATTGAGGGCGCAATATAAGATCTGCCACCTTGAGAGAAGGATATGACAATCCTGACTTCTGTAAGGGCCACTAAAGCCTGTTACTTAAAGCAATAGTTGTACCATCTCCTACCTGCCAAGTGAGTCGATTAGTGATTAACGATCTAGCTTTTAAAATCTACTTCCAAATAGGTGTACTATTCTAAGAAGCACTGAAGACATAGTTTCTTATCATCATCCTGATATTTCTGCATCATAAGCCTGCTCACTAAGGTATTCTGATTTGAAACAATTCGCCACATATGTTTAGCCAAAAGTGTTGTATGAAAGGACTCTAGGTGAGCAATCTGCAATCCACCTTTGTCTGTTGGCAAACAGATCTCATTCCAACTTAGCAAGTGAGCTCTTTGTGATTCCGATAAATATCCTAGAAGAAATTAGCCATTTTCATTTCAAGTTGATGACACAGATACTGAGGGAATTTCATACAAGAAAATGGATATACCAATAAAGAAGTTATAGAATTTTTTATGAGTACCATACGACCAGCCTAAGAAATGAGATGATTTTTCCACTCCACCAATCATTTTTCAACTTTTTGAACCATCTTATCAAATTTCCTTTTCTCCGCTCTTTGATCATCAATATATGTACCGAGATATTTTCCTAACTGTGAAAGGAAATGAATTTCCAAAATCTTAAACAGCTTCCTTTTCAAAACATGTGATACCGCAGGGCTATAAACGAGGCTAGATTTTTGATAGTGAATATGTTGCCCTGAAATAGAGGAGTATCTCCTGAGAAGAGCTTTGACTACGTGACAATCTTCTACCGTGGCTCAACAGAAAGGAAGGGTGTCATCCGCATATATCAAATGAGTTAAAGGGTCTGCTTGACAAGATATGTAGATGCCCTCCCACTGATGAAAATTGTCTACCAGGTGGATCATGCAGGATAAAACATTCGCACAGATGATGAATAGATAGGGTGATAGAGGATCACCCTGCCTCAATCCTTGCAATGGTTTGAAAGGGACACCAGGAGATTTATTTACTACTACTTGATAGGAGACCGTAGTAACACATTGCATGATGAGATGTGTCCACCATGAGGGAAATCCTATTATCTCCATCACCTTTCGAAGGAAAGTCCATGATACCTTATTATAGGCTTTGGCAATATCTAGCTTGATAGCACAGCAACCAACCTTATTTTTTCTAGTCTTCCTGATTTTAGCCATACATCCAATGCTAGAATGATGTTATCTATAATTAATCTCCCTTTAAGAAAAGCATTCTGATTTGGCGTGATTAGATCCCCAAGAACATGCTTCAATCAATTACATAAGATCTTTGATATTAGTTTATAAACAACATTGCAGAGGCTAATCGGTTGAAAATCCTTGAAAGTATTGGGATATTACATTTTACCACCAGAATCATGAGAGAATGATTAAATTCTTTAAGAAGGTAGCCTTGTTGAAAAATCTGGAAGACCATAGCAATAATATCTTCTCTTAGGATGGACCAAAATTGCTAAAAAAATCATGCATGGAATCCATCTGGACCTGGGGCACTATCAGCTTTCATTTCAAAGATGGCATGCTCAACCTCTGTTAGAACCGGCTGACATCCAAGAGGGGGGGTGAATTGGGTGTAAGATAAAAACTTAAGAACTTTGAAAATCTTTTCGCATCTTAGAGGAGGCAATAAATATAAAAGTGATGAATCATAAATCACAGTTAGATATTTAAATGATATATGCTAGGAGTATAAGAGCTTAGGGAAGAGAATATGCAAACTGTGATTTATCCTGGTTCGGCCCAATCCACGATGACCTACGTCCAGTCCCCAGGCTCCTCCTGAGATTTTCAATCCACTATCTTCCTCAAGTTTTACCGGATACTTGAGAACCACTAAAATCTCACAAGTTTGATCCGGGCACTTGTGAAGCCTTTACAAATCTCGCACTGAGATTACTCCCCCTTACACACCGTAAGGTTACAACCAAGTTGCTCCCCCTTACACACCGTAAGGATACAACTTTGATGATGAAAGATTACAATCAATCTTCTCTCTTAGAAGTGAATAAGATGAACACTGAAGTACAATACAAATAATATCTCTCTCAAAGGTAAATCATATAGAAGCTAGAGAAACAGAGAGTATGTGCGATGAGTATTGATGTCAGGATGTTGGCATTTGGACGATGTATCCACTCTGAGTCTTACTTCTATTTTGGATGATCTTCTATTTATAGCTGATGAGGATTGATGACCGTTTGAGCATTTCAACATGTCCGTTAGAGTGACGTAGCTTTGTTTGACCGTTCTTCGATTTTGAAAACTAGCCGTTGGAACGTTGGCCGCTCCGCTCCGTAAACTCAACTTTTATCTCTTCTCATCATCTCTTCATTGTTTTATTGGAAAAATGCATTAAACACTAATACAATGAAGTGTTAGAGTGATTAGAAGCCATAAGAATGAGTTTTATGATCATTCCATTGATTTCCAGAATCTTCGGGATGTTGCTCTGTTTTCCTAGGAAGCATTACTCGAGTACTTACTCGAGTAAACATCAAGTTTCTTCACAGGTTACTCGAGTGGCTACTCGAGTGGCCTTCCATTTTCTGCATAGCTTACTCGGGTAGTAACTTGAAGTTCTCTTCTAAATAACTCTGCGTACTCGGGTAGTAACTTGAAGTTCGACTTGAAGTTCGGGTAGTAACTTGAAGTTCGACTTGAAGTTCTCGTCTAAATAACTCTTCAAGTTTTGCTAGCACAGTGCTTTACTCCAGTAGCTACTCGAGTATTCATTAAAGTTTACTCGAGTACATACTAGAGTATCATCGGGAAAACTTTGATGAACTTCAAATTTATGCTTACCACAGTGAGTTACTCGAGTAGCTCCTTGAGTAACATTGGCAGGATTGAAAATGTCGAGAGCAACTGCAAGTGATCTACATGGTTACTCGAGTACTTACTCGAGTAACGTTGGCAGGCCGAGAGCAATTGGAAGTTTTCTATCTGATTACTCGAGTACCTACTCGAGTAAAGTCTTTTGTTATCAACCAGTTACTCGAGTAGTGCCTTCAAGTGAATTCTTGATTTTGACTCGAAACATGGAAAATTATATATCATCGGAAAGCCCTCATTATCTATATTCTAATGCAACAAGAATCAGCTCCAAACTCGTTGTGTACAGAAAGTTATGATCCAAAGAGTTCTACTGTTCTTAGACAATCCTGAAATCACGAGCAGCAACTTCCAGATGGCATAGCTCTTAGGATATGGCTTCAAATGTGACAAATTATATATCCATGGAAAGCTCTTTGAGTCTTCTTTCATATGGCACCGGTTTCGTCTCAATCCGATATGTATTTTGAGAGTTATGTCTAAAATACCAAAAATGTCCTGGAATATGACGCTGATTCATGTGTCAACTTTCGAGGCTTATATCTCTCTCATTTGACCTCCTTTGAATGTGATCTTGGTCAAAAGTTCATATTGGAAGTCTGGTTTTGAATGCCACCGGTTTCAGTTCGATCCGACATGTGGTTGGAGAGATATCATCAAAATACCAAACCTCTGTTCTACCGCGCGAAAATAGAGTGCCATTTACTTCAAGTGCCGCCTCGAGTAATTCATCAAATAACCCGGCAGATTACTCGAGTAAGGCCTCGAGTAAACACATCCAAAATCAAACAATGCCATATTACTCGAGTGATTACTCGGGTAATCATTCCCAAAGGTACCATAGCTTCTGTATACATCATTTTAGCTTCGTATTGACCCATTCCAACTTCCGTATGATCATAGAAACCTCCGGTATCACTTCTAGGATCTTGAATCTTGATATTCTCATGTGATCTTGCAAGTTTTTCTTTGTTTAATCTCTTTTTTCTTGTTTTTCCTCTTGATGATCATTCTTCATAATCCAACTTCAATCTTCTTGATGAATATCTTCAATCTTCATCTTTCTTTCTTCTTTCGTCTTTCTTCAATTCCTTGCCTCTTGATTTTCTTCTTGATGATTATTCTCCATTTATGAGGCATTATAATATCAACCCACAATGATGTCTATGACTAATCTACAAGATATACAACATTTAATATGGTAGTTAGTCAATGTGGAAGATAAGTATATTATACAAACTTTTTGCTCATATTTGACATCTATATTTGACATCATTAAAACTATTCATATCTAACAACCTCTTCTACAGATAAGCACTTGTTAAGACACTCAAGATGGTGACGTGATAGCTTTGGAAGATTTATATGGTTTAGTGTATGGTCAACACAAGCCTCATTAATGTCAGAAAATTCTTCATATAGTCTTTTGAAAAATCTTGATTCTTTCTTACTGATTTCATCTAGATCATTTAGCCACACCCCTTCATCATTTTGAATCTTTGCTAACTCGTTTGTGAGAAGTAAAAATATGAATATACTTAGTATTTCTATCCCACTGAATCATCCAATTCTGTCTTGCCTTTTGAGACCACAAAATCTCCTCACAGTCATACCAAAATTCAAGGATGACTTTAACCATGCCATAACATCCAAGTCCGTAGAAGAAAAAGAAGATTTATCTTGCCAGAATTGTAATTTTTTCTCCAAAGAGGAAATATTAGAAGAAATAAGCCTAACCTCTTTTCTGTTCCATGTAGACAATGCACTCCTAATGCATTTTTATCACACATTATTTTGATAAGCCCAAGAGCCATGAATGCTACGTCTCCACTCCTTCTGCACAATATCATAACATTTTGGAAAATAAAACCAAAAGTTCTCAAACCTAAATAGCCTTCGAGACACTGAAAAACAATTAGTTTGCAAAAGAATAGGGAAATGGTCAGAAGCAGCCACTGGCAAAATTTGAAGCAAACTCAGGAACTTTTGGATCCATTTTGAGTTTCAGAGTGCTTGATTAAGCTTTTCCATGACACAATTTGAGCCCTTCCGATTATTGGACCAGATGTACTAGCCACCTTTAGTGGAAGCTATGTGGCAGCAGAACCTTACGGACACAATTACACATTTATCAATAAGATTACAGAAAAAAGATGCCCCCGCTGTTGAGAAGAACAACTGAATTTATCATTCAATCCTATAACTTGGTTTAAGCTGCCAATAATTAGCCAAGGTTTAGTAATAGAGCATGCAACATTTCACAACCATAACCACAAAATAGATTTGTCAGAAACAGACAGAAAACCATACACAAAAGTAATATATATTTCCTGATCATCAAAAGTACAAGAGGTGTTAAACAAGTTAGATTGATCTAAGACCTTATAAGAACCAGTATTACAGACATGCAAAAATAGATCACCACTACGACCCACAGGAATTACAATATAAACATTATCAAAAGAGAGGGAACGAAGCACTTTAGAGATTCTAACTTCAGACATTAAGGTTTCACTAATAAATTAAAACTAGGAGAATGTCTACAGAAAAGAGATTTAAGTCGTTGAACTGTCATAGTTCTACCAAGACCACGACAGTTCTACGATAAAATCCTTATATCGCCACCTACACAACCCAATTAAGAGAGTATTAACACAGATGATTCCTCAGTTCTAGCATATTTGTGAAAGATAGACGAAGAGAAGGACTCAAGAATAATAGAAGCTTGTTGAATTAAGTCCACACTTTTGATATGAGGCTATAAAGGGATGACATGGTTATCGACCATATGAATCATAGGCATTATATGAATGTAAGACTTAGCTTTGAAGTTGTAGATAATCAACGGATCACCCATGTCCATAGGATAGACAAGTCGGACTAAAGGATCAAGGATGTCCGTTAATGCTTGAGCCCATATATCCTCATTTGGAGGTGAAAGGCACCCATGAGCAGCATTTAACGAATTAAAACCAAAATAAGAAAGGGCTAGGAACAACCCATTAAGCTAGCCAAGATCTTTGTCAAAGTCCAGAGAAGGAAAGATTTCAATCCAAGGGCCCTCAAGAACCATAAAATCTGACGAGTAGCAATAATGCTCTAATGCCTCAATAACGCTCAATTGGCCCACTACTGTAGCTAAGTGGGAAATATTATCCATATGCCTTCACAGATTCCCAGTGCTACGGCCCTGTATTCAGCTTCAGCACTGCTTCTCACAACTACACTTTGCTTTTTACTTCTCCATGTGACCAGGTTACCCCACACATACGTACAATATCCATATGTGGATTTCCTATCATCTCGATCACCTGCCCAATCAGCATCTGTAAATAACTCTACAATCCGTTTGTCAGTTTTCTTAAATAACAAGCCATGTCCTGGAGATCCCTTCAAGTAAAGAAGGATCCTGTAGACTTCATTCAAATGTTTCTGTTTAGGATCATGAGAATGCTGGCTGACCACACCTACGGCAAATGCAATGTCTGGTCTAGTATAAGACATGTATATTAGTTTGCCTACCATCCGTTGATAATTCCCTAAGTCCACTGCTTTACCGAGATCTGCATCTTCATCTATTTTATCTACCCGTATAGGTGTGTCACTTGGCCTGCAACCTATCATCCCTGTTTCCTTTAGAAGGTTGAGTACATACTTCCTTTGGGAGATATAAATGCCTTTCTTAGATCAGGTAACTTCCATTCCAAGAAAGTACTTCATTTCTCCAAGATTTTTAATCTGGAATTCTCATGCCAGGGCTGTCCTGATTTGATTAATTTTCACCTCGTCATCTCCTGTAAGAATTATATCATCAACGTATATAGCCAGAACAACCATCTTACCCTTATGATGTTTGACAAACAAAGTATGGTCACTCTGCCATTGAGTATACCCATGTCTCTTCAGAACTTGGGTAAATCTGTCAAACCAAGCACACGGAGATTTCTTTAACCCATATAACGACTTCTTTAACTTGCAGACTTGGTCACATTTTTTTCCTGTGAACCCTGGAGGTAACTTCATGTACACTTCTTCTTTGAGTTCTCCGTTGAGGAAGGCATTTTTTACATCGAGTTGGTGTAGATTCCAATCTAAATTCACTGTAATAGATAATAAAATCCTGATAGTATTCAGCTTGGCTACTGGAGCAAAAGTTTCTGTGTAATCTTCCCCATATTTTTGTGTAAAACCTTGTGCAACCAGTCTAGCTTTATATTTCTCAAGTGTTCCATCTGCTCTATACTTAGGAGTGAATACTTATTTGCATCTAACAACCTTTTTTCCTTGAGGTAAATTTACTACATCCCATGTCTTATTTCGCTTGAGAGCCTCCATCTCTTCTAAAACAGCTTGTCTCCACTCAGGTATAGCCATAGCCTCATCAATCGTGTCTGGTATCCTGATTCTATCAAGATAAGAGACAAATGTACTGTACTTAGATGAAAGCGCCTTATAAGAGACAAATTTTTCTATAAGATATCTGGTGCTTGATCTGGGTTGTCTAGGTTGTTTTCGCATTGCAATGGGATGATTAAGATCAGAACCTTCTATTTCTCTTGGATCTACCTCTGGTACTGACTCTTGGTGAGTGCTAATAGGCTATGGTTCATTACCTCTTTTGTGTCATCGCATGTAGGTATTACCCCACATATTTGTGTCTCCCCCTGAAATTGGCACATTATCAGAGGTATCAAGGTTATCAGGAATCTCAAAGTTGTTATTAGGTGTATCAAAGGTATCAGGAGCAGGTTCTGTGCGGGTAGGTATATAAATTGTGAATGTCTGGTTATCCTTTGGTGTTTTATTTGTCTGGAATTCACCAGTTCTCTCCCCCTGAATTGCAGACAAGGCATAAAAAGGTGTATTTTCAAGGAAGGTGACATCACAGGTGACAAATAAACATTTGGAGACTAGATCATAACACTTGTATCCTTTTTGAGAATGAGAATAGCCAAGGAAGACACACCTAAGGGCTCTAGGGTCAAGTTTGTTGGTGTGATGGAGATGAACGTATGATGTACAGCCAAACACCCGGAGTGGCAGAGTATTTTCAAGGTATGAGAGATTATAGTATTGGTGGAGAAGTTGAAGTGGCGTTTTATAAGACAGTGGTCAGCTTGGCATTCGGTTAATGAGAAATATGGCAGTTAGGATAGCAACATCCCAATGACATTTAGGAACAGTACTACTAAACATAATGGCTCTGGAAGTCTCAAGAATATGGCGATTCTTTCGTTCAGCAATGCCATTCTGCTGAGGTGTATTGGGACAAGTACTTTGGTGAATAATGCCATTTTCAGCCAGGAAGGTAGAGAGGGCCTGATTGAAATATTCAGTTCCATTATCGGTGTGCAGGATCTAGATTTGGGTTTGAAATTGAGTTTGGATCATGTAGTGAAAGTTAAGGAACGTTTGATACACCTCTGTTTTATCTTTCAACAAATAGACCCAACTAACACGTATATGGTCATCAATGAATGTGATGAACCATTTTGTTTTTGATCGGTTTGGTGTGCGGGATGGTCCCCATAAGTCACTGTGAATTGTGGAAAAAGGTTTTGAGGCTTGGTATGGGATTTTTGGGAATGAAGTACGATGATGCTTAGCCTTTTCACATGAATCACAATGAAAATCAGAGGTACTTTTATTAGAAACGAGGGATGGAAACATTTGAGACATGTAATTTAAATTAGGATGACCTAAACGTTTGTGCCTTAACTCCAGGTTACTAGTGCTAGGGAGAGACACTTTATTACAAGATTTAGTTTGAGAACGATCACTTTCATTAAGGTAATAAAGACCATCAAGCTCTTTAGCACTCCCAATCGTCGTCCCCGTCAGCAGATCCTGAAAAATATAGTAGGTAGCAAAGAAGTTAGCTTGACAATGTTCATCATTAGCCAATTTGCTTACGGATAGTAAATTACACTTCAACTTTGGAACATGTAATACGAAGTGAAGAGTAAGTGTAGCTGAGATTTTGATGGAACCAATTCCAGTAACAATAGGTTCAGAATCATCAGCAATTCGTACAGTTACACCCTTGGTGATAGGAGTATAGGATGAGAAGAGAGCCTTATTATCAGTCATATGATTTGAGGCACCTGAGTCAACAATCCAACAATTCCCTGCACATTGTTCTTTTATCACAGCCAAAGCTTGAAAGAAATTACCTCTCTTGACCACTGTGGCAGTAGGCTTGGTCGTAGTCTGTAGTGTGGCTAGCATTTCCATGATTTTGTGTAGAGGATCACTTTGGGATGATTCCTTGGAAGTTTTAGCCACGTAACCTCTTCCTTTCCCTTTCTTCGGCTTCCAGTCAGCAGGTTTACCATGGAGGTTCCAGCAAGTGTCCTTAGTATGCCCCTGTTTCTTACAATGATCACAGAATGGGCGACCTTTAGAACCTTTTGGTTCCATGGATCGAACAACAAGTGCTGAGGCCTCAGAAGTAGCAGCAGAATTATTCGAATTTTGAAGCATTGATTTTCGTCTATCCTCTTCATTTCACAAGAAAGTATAGACTTCACGTGCATATGGTAAGGGTTCTTGACTAAGAATTCTAGCCCGAACATCATCATAAATCACATTAAGACCAGTAAGCAACTCATATACTCTCTCTACTTCTTTTGCTTTGCGATCTTCTTGAGTATCTTCCCCACAATGATAAGTTTGATTCTGTAGGGCATCAAGGTCTTGCCAAAGTGAGGATTTTTCTAGATAATAATCACCGAGTGGTATGTGGTCCTGTTTTAGCTGCCATATCTTTTTCTTGACATCAAATATACGGGACCTATTTCCCACAGGACTGTATGTTTCACGAAGAGCTTACCAAATTTCTTGAGCTGAGGGAAGGTACATAAAACTCTTCTTAATTGAGGATGACATCGCATTGATTATTCGGACTTCAATTTGCGAAATTCCTTGGTTTCTGAGGTTGGAGGTCTTTTTACCTCACCAGTTATGTATTCAAGTTTGTCCCTTCCATTGAGAGCGAGAATCATGGATTGAGACCATTCTCGATAATTGTCACTGGTAAGTTTCTCAGAAACAAGGAGGACCGTGGATAGATCATTATAACTAGATCTAGGCACAGAGGAAGAGGCATCTGAAACTGTAGACATAATAACTAGAAAAAATAGTGACAGAGTGGTTCTTAAAAATCAGAAATACAATTTAGTCCTTCGAATATTAGAAAGGACAGATTGGTCCTCTGAATTTCCAAAATGACAGAATGGTCTTCTGAATATTGGAAATGACAGATTGGTCCTCTGAATTTCCAAAATGATAGAATGGTCTTCCAATCAATTAAATAATTGAGCAGTGGACAAACTCGTGTCGGCAAACTTGTGTCTTCTTTCTCTATCCCTTGCTCTCCTTGGATTAGAGTCACGGCGAGAGGAGGTCGAAGAACAAGGTATGTCGACGGTGAGTGACGGCAAGCGGAGTAGCTCTGGTTGTAGAGGCAACGATGTCGGATGTCTAGAGGCGAGGGATGTTGCAGTCGTCGGAGACGAGAGAGGTCGACGGACAGTGAAGATCCAGAGGCAAATGAAGTTCGCAGGGAGTGGGGAACGAAGGTGACAGCGTGGTGGTGGCTCGTCGGAGAAAGTGAAGGTTGCTGTAGATCGAGCCTGAAACTCCGTTCTTCTTCTCCATTCAGGTCGCGGTGCTGGCGCTAGACAACAACATTGAACGGGAGACGGGGGCGCCGGGATACGCCGACAACGCTAGAGACAAAGACTGGTGACGGGGGTGTAAGAACAAGCACTGACAACGTCAGAGACAGTCACCGATTCTGGTTCTGATATTGCAGAACACAACGGTGAGTGTTGTGAATTCAGTGTCGATTATTTTCTTCTCCAAAGCTCTGATACCATAAAGAGAATTGGACTACTGAATTGATTGTATTAAACTGAGAGGATTTACATGGTATTTATAGATAGGAAAAAATATAGACAAAGTAAGAGTGATTAGCGGGAACAAATCAAAGAGTAGTTGAGGAATAGTCAACAAAATGCACTACCAACTTGCTTCTTCAACTATCTCATGCCACTGTATTAATCTGTGTTCATAACACTTGTCAAAGTCCATTCCAAATCCCAGTCACAGTCCCTTTCAGTGTGCCCAATTCTTCCACAGACACAACAGATTCTAAAAATCCTTTCATATCGAAACTGCACCCACTTCGGTTTTGAGGAATTTTCAAAACGAATATTGCACCCCCATGATAAGTGGAAGAGCTAGATCGATTGTTGCTCTGACATGAAGGAAGCAAATATTTTCAAGATCGTCTTCTTCCTAGTCTTAATCAAAGAAATCTCCAATTACATTCTCCATGACTTTAGCAGTTGAAAGGGTGTGATAATCAATCGGTAACCCCCACACTTGCAACCAAACTTGAACTCTAGGAAGAGGCTCATTTTCTAGAACAATATTCTCTTTGAATTGTGAGACCAGAAAATAGAGTTTTTTGGACCATGGGCCCATCTCAGTCATATACTTCAGATCTTGGCCATTATCAAACTGCAATAAGAACCTATTTTTACAACGCCCCTTGACAATAACTCTATTTTGAAGTTTCCATGCATGATCTAACTCCTCCTGTAGATCACGCCTTGACCATACTTTGCTATCAATGATGAATCCAAAAGCACACTTTTGTAGAACGTGACGTCTATTTTCAGTATGGTTTGTTCCTAGAGATATAGCAGGACCCTGACGAGGCAACCTAAAACCCCGAAAACCACCCCTTGGAGAATTCTCGGTATTAAAACCACTGTTAAAACTTTCTCCAAGAGATGTGCTGCTTTCAGACCAATTAAACTCTCTTGCATGTTGAAATTGCAACAATCTTATAACACCCCAGTAGACAAAACTTACATAAAATAGCTAAGAAATATGGAGATGCATAGAACTAGATTAAATTGAGTGCTAGGAATAATAACTTCTCAGAACTGAGAGTGGAAAAGAGAGAACATAATAATAAGATTTGGAGATTAGGATCAGAAGATGGGAGTTTGACGAACACACTAAGAGGCTCCTATTTATTCGTTGTTATAATAAACTGAGATTGAGAATTGACACCAATTGTAAACTTTTTTTATTTTTTTTCCTAGAAAGAAAACATAATAAAGAAGAAGTGACTTTTCTTCTCAAATGAAAAAACCATGGTTATTAAACCCAGACCAGCTACTGAATGGTCTAAGTAGTAGATCAAAGGTTAGTGGATCATATCAGAGTCAAACTAGAGTTAACTCGAGGTTATATATTTGAGGAAGTGAACTTGAACGATAATTGTTTTGAAATTTGAGAATTTTTTAGGATTAAATGATAATATTTTTGAGTGATTCTTTTTGCATTAGAAAGCAGGCATATCAAGCTTTCCAAAGAGTCTTAATTTGTTATTTATGAAAATATGTAGAATTATATATGAATTTTTTGAAATTAGGAAATTTTGAATAAACAATGAATTGGTCAAACAATTTGGATCGGACCGGTTTGGTGACTGATTCACCGATTTCATGGTCGAACCAGCTGATCTAATATGATTTTAATAACCTTGGAAAAAATTGACTTGAACTTGAGCTTGTTCATAAATTTATTTTCTTATTTTTTTCCATGTCCAAACAAAAATCAACTAGTACTGGAGCTCAAAAGGCAATACCACAAAGAAACACTAAATTGGTTCGGTCTTAAAATCCCACCCATCTAAGTTGTTCTCTCAAGTATAATGATAGACATAACTCTATTAAACTTGGCTATATCAGAAATTGATATACTACCTCCGGTCCTAAATATAGGACATAATTTGTAGTGCAAATTGCACTACAAACTATGTCCTATATTTAGGACCGGAGGGAGTATTATTTTCAATCCTACATGTGATAAAACTCCAAGTTCATCTTATGTTATCCTTCTAGCTCTCTGGTTTTGCCTATGTAGCATCTTAAAATCCCAACCATCTAAGGTCAAGCATTTTCTATGGAGATCTCTATATTAGTCTCTTGCTAACAAAACAAGCTCTCTTTTGTTGTCCACTCTATCTCAAATTTCATCATGCTTCATTATCTTCTTTTGAGAAATGTTGTGAGTATATATTTCTTACTGAAAGCTGTAACACCTTATTCTCGTAATCAGTCGAATGAGCTTGTACACAATAAGTCCGAACCACTTTCGTAGAATCGTTTTAAATTCCCAACCTCATGACAGGATTCGAACCTGTATATGGGTGAGTTTTTTAGAATAATTTCCAATCTCTTATGGAAGTGTCATTCAGTGGTTTGCAGCTTCATTACTACTAATTGACTCTCACTTTTATTTAATTCAATCAAAGCGATTCACTGCTCATTCTTAGTTCCTTTACCAGGATTACGTACTAATATTCGGGTATATATCTTCCATTGCTAGGAGTACTAGTCTTTCAGTGTTCTTATAAAATTTGGCAACCAACAAAAGTCTTGAGCCTTTATCTATCTACTCTAGCCGTCTTTGTTTACCTGCTTGCTTTTGAACCGCTTGCTCTTGCTGTACGTTAGTCATTAGAAAGAGTGAGATTCATATGAATCTCAGTAGTAACAATTCACTTATATGACATATAATTTCATAAAGCATGTAAGTAATCATCACATACAACATTCACAGCAACAATCATTCTTGACATTCTTCACATTCGTAACATTCATAACAATTCTTGACATTCATAACATTCATAACAATTCTTGACATTCATAATAGTTCTTGACATTCTTGATATTCGTAACATTCATAACAATTGATGATATGCACATACATACAAAGCATTATACATGATATAAGAGAAAGAGTCGCTACCTTGTTCTTTCTGATCTCATTCTAGTATAGATTTCTTATGCTCAAGGCAGATATCGAATCCTATAAATAAAATTAAGGACGATGAGTTATTACTTATTTTCATTCTTTAATAACTCCAAAATACTTGGGGTTGGTTATCATTTGAGTCCTTTAAGTGGCTATGGAAAGCTCAGATTAAAGCCCAAGAGGTTTAGGGAGTGCTAGACCAGAAACCACCTTTGAAAAATTCAAAGTGCTAAAATTGGGGGTTGATCGTGGCCAAGGAATTCTTTGGCTATGGCCAAAAATAGGTCAGCATCTTTTTGGCTATAGCCAAGAAAATTCCTGTTTCTTGGCTAAACTTCCAAAAATCACAACTTAATCTACAAAAATCGAGATAGAGTGATTCAAAGTTCTATAGAAAGCTCTTTAAATCCTCTACACAGGAAAAATATGAATCACTACCATCTACAACCACAAGAATATAGAATTCAATGAATTTCCATACTGTTCTAGAATAAATTCCAATTTCAACCTCAAACCTTGGAAATACATAACTTCTAGCACACACATCCACATGACACCTATTTTATATCATTTTAAAGCTTGTCATATCTACTACTTAACTGGAAAATTTCATAATTTTTAGATATGATTCACTTATTCTAAACTATCTTGTAAATTGACTGCCTTGCATAGAACTTTCATTAACAAAACTTTCAGTTTTTCAACATTGTTTCCAATGGTCAAGAATTTATAACTAGGGCTACTCCCCACACAATTTTTCATGTAGAACACAATGGAAACCTCAAAACAACAAAATTTCCATTCCTTTTCTATGTCTTATTTTGGCAAGAATTACACACAAAATCCTAAAATTACCAAACTTTCCATTCAATTCCCAAACTAGTTACATATGTCCAAAACACACCACAAAACACCATATATACTATTAAAACATCATGAACTCTTAAAACTCTAATATACTTGAAAATAGGGAAAAATTACACAACCCAAAGTTCTCAACCAATCATCACAATATATACACCAAAGGATTGCTCTTGCTTACCTCTAACTCTTCCTCTAGGTTGTTCTTTGATTTTCAGACTTTAGCTTTTCCTTGAGCACCCAAACACCTCTTGAAAAACTAAAACCATAGAAGTGAAGCTCTTATCAAGAGGAACAAGGTTAGAGAAGAGGTTTTTAGTATTAAAGGTGGTTAGCAAGGTCAAAATCCAAGAAATAGAGCTCACATTCACTTGAATCTTCTTTCTCTTTCCTCCTCTACCTTAACCGAGCTTAAGAGCTTAAGAGAGAGAGAGTAAGATGTGTTAAATGATCCTATCTTCAGGCCTCCACAAACCTTTAACCGAATTGAGAAGAGAGAGGGAAATTTGAAACATTAATTATTTAACTTTTTAAAGCTTCATTGCCTAGATCATGTGGTACCAAGTGTCACCATCCCATGGCTTCTCTAAAAGCATATAACCATATAGTGACTTTAACTAATTCCATTAGCCATTTGGTCACACCTCTTGCTCTTTTAGTTAATAGTCAATTTCTTCTTCAATTGTTGACTAATTGGCTGATAAATTTCTTTCTTCCCGTTTTGCCTTTGACTATGGCAATTTTAGTTAGATTGCCACTTGTTGCACTATCTAACTCCATTTCCTCTTGCCATTCACCTTTCCCTTGTATTCTAATTCAATTTAGACTTTGTTACCATAATTAAACTTAAATACTGGCCTTGGACACTTTCTACTGCTGATTCGGGTCATAATTCATACTTTATTCCCCGAAAGAGTTCATCTAACATTCATTATATTTTCATTTGGAGTCATGAGCCCTTATACATATTTTGGGGCCTTACAATTCTCTCCCTGTATAATAAATTTTATCCCTGAAATTTGTTACACATCTTATGGCATAAACTCCGGATAACATCTTTTCATGTCTGCCTCTGCTTCCTAGGTTGCTTCCCTCTAAGATAGTCCCTTCCAGACCACCTTCACAAATGGTATGTTTTGATGTCTGAGCCATCTTTCTTGTCATTATTGATTCATTCCTGCTCCACTGCATAAGTAAAATCATCTTGCATGTCAACATCTTCGTACTCGATAATATGTGTAGGGTCTGGTTGGTACTTCTTCTATTGTAAAACATGAAATACATCATGGAGTTTGCTCAAGTTTGGGGGTAGAGCTATTCTGTATGTTATCGGTCCAATTATCGCAAGAATATCAAATGGACCAATGTACTGTGGGCTCATCTTCTTTCTCTTGATCACTTTACCAATTCCCGTGACTGGAGACACCCTCAGGAATACATGATCTCTAACTTCAAACTCTAGAGGTCTTCTTCTTTTATCAGCATAGCTTTTCTATCTATTTTTTTTCTTTTAGGAGCCTTTTTCTGATAATTTTGATCTGCTCTATGGTCTGATCATCAAGATCCAGCCATACAGTCTTCTTTCAGATAACTCTGTCTAGCACAGAGGTGATTGGCACTTTCTCCCAAATAGCACTTCATACAAAGCCATCTGAATGCTTGGATGATAGCTGTTGTTGTAAGTAAACTCAGCGAGTGGAAGGAAGTGATCCTTATTCCCTTTAAAGTCCAGGACATATGCTCTTAATATATCTTCTAGTATTTGGATAGTTCTTTCTGACTGTCCATCTATCTGTGAATGATAGGCCATACTAAACCTTAATTTCGTACCTAGAGCTTCATGTAGAGCCCTCCAGAACCTTGAAGTAAAGTGAGGATCTCTGTCTGAAATAATGCTTTTCAGTGTACCATGGAGTCTTACTATCTCTTTGACATAAATCTCTGCCAGTTTATCAAGAGAGTAGTTGGTGTTGATCGATGTAAAATGTACCGACTTTGGGAATCGATCAACAATCACCCAGATCGCATTATAGTTTCTAATTCTGGGTAATCCTACTACCAGATCCATGGTCACACTTTCCCACTTCTACTCTGGAATTTCTGGGCTCTGAAGTAATCCTAGCAACCGTTGATGTTCAATCTTTACCTTCTGACAAGTAAGACATAGTGCCACGTGTTTTGTCACATTACTCTTCAATCTTGGCCACCAGTACATAGACTTCAAACCGTGGTACATCTTGGTCATTCAGGGGTGAAGAGTATACCGGCTCTTGTGTGCCTCATCCAGGATTTTTTACCTCAAGTCAGCCTTTAGTGGAACATAGATTCTCTTCTTGTATCGAACTAATATACTAGATGAAAAATCATAATCTCGAGTCCTTCCTCTTCCAATCTTATATTTTGGGCTCCAATAATGGGCTTTTATGAAGACACAAATTAAATTTTATGTCTTATTATCGCCCAAAATTCATATGGCCACCAATTGCACTGTTTGGCCATTTCAAGTGTGCCAATATTCACTATTTTATTCCCTTTAATGCCACAAAGTGCAAAGGAATTTCATGACTGAAATTTAGGATGTTATATTTCTCCCCTCATTCAATAAATTTCGTCCTCGAAATTTGAATGTCTACACCTTAAAATTTTAGATATCATATAGAATGATTATCCTAGGGAAAATCCCATCTTAATATGCAACTCCTTTTGGTCTTATACGTACTTATAATGTACGCATCACAATTATCTGATAAGTATGTGTTAATTGCCTAACAACACTCACACATATTCAACCTATTTTGTACTCATTGGCTACACAATCCATTGCTACACTGTTCAATACATCATAAAATGCCTGTCAAGCCTTACTGCTCAGGGACACTGCCCCATGTAAACATGCACATCGGGTCTTATTGCCTTTGTCACTGTTCAGCATAATTGTGATTGCATAGCAATTTGCTATACTTTACCCTAGACCGGTATATTTTATGATATGAGGACATATAGTCCATTAGTATCTCTAGGCCTCATTGTCCTGTACGAACATTATAACCCCCTGCCATAATTATATCTGAAATACGCGATTAAAGTGAAATAGAGACCAATAATAAACAAATAACATTTACTAACCCATCACATGACGGGGTTTTCACAATTACCTTTTGAAATCATTTATAAACTTGGTCTCATAATCACTTTTCGAATACAATTACTACACGGAATATCACATTCATAACAAATCAGAGTACACAAAATAATCCCAGCAATCCCGGGTTCCGTACATTAACTCAAAGCCTTATAGGGCATATTCGCCCCTACAAGCCCTCATATGGGGATTACACAAAGTCTT
The DNA here is from genome assembly GCA_963242795.1 of Inga leiocalycina. Classification (NCBI taxonomy): domain Eukaryota; kingdom Viridiplantae; phylum Streptophyta; class Magnoliopsida; order Fabales; family Fabaceae; genus Inga; species Inga leiocalycina. Next base: position 28,224,594 of record OY725322.1, read on the forward strand.
CTCAAATACACATCTCAAATACATATCTGAATACATACTCAAATATACATCCATATCATATATAATTATCCCAACATCTATGATAACCAACTACCAAAATCTATAACCTGAAGTAGTCCTCATCGCTTTTGCTTGTTTGCTCCAACCTCGATCCACCTACCCTGTCTAAAATATTGATAGGGGAGGGTGAGATTCGAGAGAATCTCAGTAGGAAACAAATACCAAATGCATGTATGATAAATGTATAATGCATGACATGCTTGCAATACATATCACATGTCCATACCATGACACATCTGCATGCTCAATGTTTCAACAACACACTCATGGCCATAGCATAAATAGAAACAGAGCTTCAAACATCATATATGTTCCACATAATCAAGCAAATCAATAACATGCATCAACACATTAACACAATATCATATATAGGCAAAAGAGGTAAGTTCCCTACACTCTTTCCACGTTTGCTCCAGCTTCGCTTACTCGCGATCAAAATGAATATCGAACCACGATCAGGGCGAATATCAACCCTATAACCAAGCAAGGACATAGGGTTAATCCCTTTCTCAATTCCTCAACATACAAACACTTAATGTTGGTTATCATTTAACACCTTTAGGTGGCTAATCAAAGCCTAAACATATGCCTAAAGGCTTGGGAAACACTTGACCAAAGATCACCTTTTAAAAGTCCAAAATGCTGATTTTTGGGGGTTGGCTGCAGCCAAGAACCCTCTGGCTGCAGCCAGAACACGCATAGAAGGTTTTTGGCTACAGCCAAGAATTTCTGGCTGCAGCCAAAACGTGCACAGAAACTTTTGCGCTGCAGCCAGGATTTTCTGCTGCAGCCAAGGCGACTTTGAAAATTCATAACTAATTCCACAAAAATTGAAATGAGGTGATCCCGAAGCCAAATGAAATATTTTTAAGTCCTATTCATAGGAAAAATATGGCTCATTACCAGAAATCACCACACAAATCCAGATTTACACAAAATCCAACATTGCTCCAAAACAGAATCCAGTTTCGACCTCAAACTTTAGGCAAACATAAATCCCAGTTCACAAAACGAAATGACACAATTTATATGTCAATTTTGAAGCTTGGGATGTGAAATTCAATACTGGAAAGTTTCAGAATTTTCTAACATCATTTGCCCATTCAAAACGTCAACACAAACAGACTGCCCAGAACAGAAATTCAATGGACAGATTTCTAAATTTTCACAATTGGCTTCCAATGGTTCAATTTTCATATCAAACATCATTCTCACACAAAATTTCACAAGGAATCCATTGGAAATACCAAATCAACCAAATTCACATTATATTGACATGTTTCACAATGAATTGCAACATGTCACACAATATTACATTTCAACTCAACATTGCACAACTTTCCATCTCAAGTTCCCAAATCAATTCCATTGACCAAATACCACAACATGGCACCATTTTCAACATAAAACACAACCCAATTCATCCAATCCAAAATCACAAGAAAATCAGGGCAAAATTCAAAATTCACTAAACTCATCCACAATTCACAAAACTTAGATCAAAAGGCTTCAAATACTCACCTCTTCCTCTTTCCCAAACCAATTCTTTGATTCTCCATCTTTCCAAATTTCCTCAAGCCATCAAACACCTTCAATAAAGAATCTAAAACCATAGAAATGAAGCTCTCATCACTATGAACAATATTAAAGAAGGGTATTAGAACATTAGATGACAAGAAACAAGCCAAATCTCACCTTATTCTTTTCTCTTCCTTCCCTTAGCTTTGGACGATCATGGAGGACAAGAGAGAGATGAGAGATGATGATGAAGATGGGGCAAGTCAGTTTTTAGAGCCCCAAAACTGACCTAAAGAGAGGGAGAGGAGAGAGGAAAGATCTTTGACATGTTGACCCAATCCAATGGCTCAAAAGATGCCAAGTGTCAAGATCTTGACAAACCTCACATGAGCTCACAAACCCACACGTATACTTGATTCCACCCTTTGATCTCTTGCACAAATCAATCTCAACCATTGATTTTGAAGTTACCAATGAGTTTCCTCTTCGGTAACTGACCAATTGATCGGTAACTTTACCATTTTGCCCCTGATTACGACAATTCCTCTTGAATCACCACCAAACACACCATATCATTCCTTTTCTTCCACAATGCGCCCTCCCCTCTATTTTAAGTCAATTTAGATGTTAATCCATAATTGAGCTTAAATATAGGGTTTCAGCGCTGCTCACAACACATACGAATCACATCGGGTGCCAAATAACACCATAATCTCCAAAAGGGTTTATTCATCACTAACCACATCCACTTTTGGAGTCATTATCTCTTAATCACAATTTGGGATCCTGCTCAACCAGGGCTTAGCAGTCCACCAATCTCAGGCTTATTCTCTAGCCTCAAGTTTCAAAATTTGGGGTATTACAAACATGCACACAGGGACTCATTGCCAATCTTAGGCTTTACTGCCTCTTTAAATTGTTACATCTAGGACCTTAACCTTAGTAGTATAAGGGCATATTTTAAATCATCATGTTTCCAAATCGAGTCAATCATTATCAACTCTATAATATAAATAAGGTAACTCATTCCATAAGGCTTTAGCTGTTAAGAGGTATTCGCCATCATGATGCTCTGCTACACTAGGGTTCATTCCAATCTCTGGCCACATATTGAACTACTGACCACACAATTCACGTTACTGCAAACCTTACAGGTTGCATCATTATAAACCACACAACCACACAGATCTCTACATTACAGACCACACAGTTTGCCATACAACAAGTTAAGCTCTGTAAGCCAAATTTTATATGTGACTTGCCAACACCACTCATAGGTGCTCTCATGGTCGCAAACTACCTCCCCTAGTAGATCAAAATATCAATATTGAGTCTATCATATCTAATCTAAATATTGTCAATAATTCCATGGTGTGAAAAATTATTCCTCAGGAGCAAGTCTAAGTAGATGCTCCTGTTTTTCATCATATGATTGGCCTCATCGGCAACATGTTTCATTTCTTAAAGAATATTTGCTTGGCTTGGCTATTAGCCTGATACGGCTTGCTATTATTCCTCTAGGAGGAAATTTCTTAATGCTTGTGTTTCTGGGAAGAATCCCCACTATTAATATGCCCATCATTCACTGTTTGGGTCAAGTCTAGCTCCTTGACCTTGCCCAACATCTATACCTCTTATGTTGGAAATTGTGCCCTAAGGGCCAATCATTGTACTTTGAACATTATTATTTTAATGAAATTTCTCCATTCTGTTATCATATTATTTGCATGTTAACTGTGATAATTGTATCCTTGGATAATTCATAAAGATTGTCCTAAAATGTCCCTGGTCGGTCATCTATGTCGGAGCAGAGATGAAACAAGATCAGTATGACTTTGATAAGATATGGAGATACGAATCAAAGTCTTAGGCACTTGTAAGAGTACAAGGTGTTGGACCGACCCACTATGAGAAAGCTACATGGATCAAGTCATAAGCTTTTCTTATGTATAACCACGTCACAATGCCCTTAGACCTGAGGTCATCATGGATTCCTATATGAGAGTTGCTAAGCTTTGAACTAGTCAAAAGTCACTTTTGACCGCGTGATGATAAAGGCTACGATCGAGCTTGGTGGTTTTTCATGCAGAGGAATATGAATGATCAAGATGGAATTTGTCCCTCACATTAGTAGAGAGATATTACTGGGCCCCTCGATGAGTGAGTCTGAGAAATGTATGACCATACTATGATGAAAGGAGTTTCTGTCTCTGTTATCAGGCTACTCAGGAATTGAGAAAGTAATGGTTAGGAACAAGAGGATGACATTATCCATACCTTATCCTTGATCGATATATCGTGTGACAAAAGGGACGTGACATGGTTGTATGACAGGTTGCATCGTGATAACGATCCTCATATGAATTGGGTAGTCGTAATGTCTTGTTAGAGGCTGCTTGCGACTTTTGGGTTAGTATAGTTATTGGCCCACTGCCAAATTTATATGGGCCTACAGGGTCGCACACAAGAATGGCCCAACATGAGATAATGTTTAATTTAGGGTGGACGAATTATATATATATATAATATAAAATTCATTAATAATATTATATAGATATATATATATTTTTGAAATATATATCTTATATATATATATATGTATATATATATTATATGATATTATTATATTGTGTTAGTTTTAAATTTAATTTATTAAGATATATTAAATTTAATAACTAACATGATAGAGATATAGTATCTCAGATTTAATTTATGAGATAAATTAAATCTAATGGCTCTTTATTTGGATTAAATAAATAGGTTAAATTAAAACTGTTGGACAGATTTAATTTAAACTGAATTTATTTAATTAGCTCATCAAGATAATTAATTGTTAATTAATTTCAAAATTAATGATGATTAATTTTGAAATTTGAAAATAGCCCTCATAGGTTATAAACTTGATAGAGCAGATATATTGATACGCACATGAGAATTGAGAGCCGCAAGTGAAACCCTAGGAGACATTAGGGGCGCTAGCACGCAGTCTCGGTTGGAGAGCATTCGTGTGGATACCCATAGAGGGAGCGGACCTGACGTGTTGGCTCCTAGAGATCGTGAAAACTCTGAATCATCAAAAGGTATGAATCCTTCCAACTTGGTTTAAATGCTGTTGATAGATCCTCGATTAGGATAGGTGAAATTTTTAAAATTCTTCCGCTGTGCCTACCGATTCTAACATCTTAGCCTTATCAGCTTTATGTTTCACTACATGGAAACAAAGAAGAGGCAAATTTCACATAAACACAAGGGCATATATATCATTTCATAAAGTTTTGGGCACATAGATACACCTGAAATAACATATCACAGACACTTATAGTTGTCAGAGAAAGCCTATGACATGCAGTCTCTGAACTACTGTATAACATGTGCTTGCACTTTTTCATCACATACACATGTGACTTCCCAAGGGTCACCCATTTTGAAATTTTTCTAGATTGAGCACACTTAACTTTTGTGTACTCGTGCCAAAATGCAAATATTGGCTTTAGCTGCTTTCATCCACCGATACCCCATGACTGCCCTTGTCTCAAAAATCGTGTCTACTGTCCCCGGGCATCAAAATACTATGTGTGGAATGCATATTAGTGCCAATAAATGTACTCGGCTATGTGCTTTGTGATATGCTTCCTGAAGTCCATTAAGTTGTCATTCGGACCCACTCCCTCGGTGTCAGTGACATCCTTATACTGCCCTCAAATCGGTATTATGATACTGGCTGCCCTCAGGTATTCACTATTTCTTTAGGGCTAGTTCATAGGAAAGGGGTAATTCACTTCTCTAGTGCCCTATTCTGTGCATATTTCTTTTCATCATATAATCAAGACCTTATCAGTATACTATCATGTTGCCAGAACCGCTTGCTCTGCCAGAACTACTTGGGCTCTGATGCCAAAACTATAAACACCCTTAATTATTCCGATATTAACCATAGTATTTGCGCGCAGTTCGGTGGGCACACAGGAATAACATAAATATATTGATAAAAAGTGCTCGATTACAAAAATTCCCCACAGGGATTGTATATAACAATTACAAATAATGTAGTCACATAGGGCTACTAGGGTGTCTAAACCCGTTGCAGTAAAACACATACATCTTCTCGTCTTCGTTCCACCACTGCATTCCTTTGTGTTCAGTCCTTTTTTCTGTTCTCAGCATGCTTCCTATGATCACCTGTCGAAATGGTTGGTTTGGGGAGGGTGAGATTCGAGAGAATCTTAGTAGCAAACAATATCAATATGCATGTAAGATAAGTGCTTAATACATGACATGCTTGCATTATATAAATTCAAGCTAACACAATGGCATATCTTCGTGCTCAATATTTCAAACAACATGCTCATGGCCATAGCATAAAAAGAAACAGAGCTTTAATCATTCATATATGTTTCACATAATCAAGCAGAGCAATCACATGTATCAGTACACAAGTGCAAATATCAAATACATGCAAGAGAGGTAAGTTCACTACCTTGTGTCTTGAGCCCTCCTTTTGTTCCTTTTCCCAACCATTGAGGTTGCTTCTTCTTAGTCACCTCATAGCCCTAGATAAATAATAAAATTATTAGAGCCATGACCAATGAACCTTTAGTGTGGCTATACTAGCCCCAAGTGCTCAACTTAACCCTTGGAGTTCAAAGAAATTACATTTGGCCCTTTCCTTCTTAAATTTGCATGGTAGCCAAAAGCTGCCATTATTTTGACCAAATTTTAAAAATTTATAATTAATTCTATAGAACTCCAATTGGGGTGGTTCAAATTCATACTTAAATATCTTTGAGTATATTTTAAAGAAAAAATATTACTCACAGCCAATTCTAGCCTCAGTATTCCAGAATCACGACTAAAGCCACACTGGTCTAGGATTCTATCCATATTCATTGCCCAACTTCAAAAAGTCATAATTCATAGTGTACTGATCCAATGACACAAATGACCTATCAAATTAAAGGTTGATAAGTCCACTTTCATACTATAAATTTTCATAATTTTTGGACATCATTTACTTATTCAAAAACATCACATAATCAGACTGCCACGCACAAAATTCACATTGGCAGATTTCTAGTTTTTAGTATTTATTTCTAGTGGTCCAAAATTCATAACCAGGGACTATTCCCACACAATTTTCTATTTTAAACACAAAGAAATCATCAAATCTATGAAATTTTAGCCTAAACACCCCCAAAATAGGTCTGGACGAAAATCAGAATAAATTGGAGAAAATTGAATTTCTTGATTCCATTCCATTAACCACCTTCTTTTCACCTCTAATTACTTGTTTAACCACTTAATTACACTTCCTACATCATTAATTCAAATTTGGGCAGCACCTCCCCTTAGGGTTTGGTCATCCCAAAATGACAAAACCAAGCAAACATGCCAAACATTCAACAATAACACCAATATCCACCAACAAAAAGCCTAAATCAACATGAAAGACAAGGTTTCATAGCTAACCTCTTGTCTCTTTCTCTTGCTCCAAATTTTGTCCTCTCTCTCTCCTTCCTCCTCCTTGATTTTGCTTGCTACATATGGGATTCATGAAGGAATAGAGATTAGGAGAGGTCTTACATGAACTAGAAAGCAAGAGCATTTGAATTTTAACCAACTTACATTAGATTTACCTTCTTGAACCCTAGGTCCTTCTCTCTTGCTCTCTATGTTTTAAGACACACACTCTCTTTTGTTGCTTGTGTTTGGACGAAAATGAAGTCTCATAAAGGTGACAAGAGCTCTTGAAATTATCTCTTCCACCTCCTTACAATTATATTATTTTATTACAATTAAGCACATGCCAAATTTTTTACTTATGCCTTGATCTTTTTCATTTGACCACTTCCTTTTCCTCTCTCCATCTAGCTTGGACGAAATTATGGGCCATTGGACGAGTCAAATAGCATTTTGATTTATCATAATTTCACCTCCTCAAACATTATAATATTTGCCTATAATTTTTAACTTTTCAACATCTTTTTTACTTGGCCACAATTCCTCCATATTTTAAACTTAATATGCACCAAGTATTTAAATCCTCTTCTTGCTCCTCTACTTGGACGTCCAACATCATGGAGGAAGGGAAAATATTGGCTTCTAATTTTTATGTAGCCAAATGGCTATTTTACCTATACATTTTTGTAATTAAATTGGGTCTTCTTCTTTCCCTTTATGTTTGCGCTGAAATTCACTATTAATTGGGCCTAAAAATTGTGCTCTTCCAATCTCTATGTTTTGGGCTCCAATAATAGGCTTTTGTGAAGACACAAATTAAATTTTATGTCTTATTGTAGCCCAAAATTCATATGACCACTAATTGCACTATTTGGCCATTTCAAGTATGTCAATATTCACTATTTTATTCCCTTTAATGCCACAAAGTGCAAAGAAATTTTGGTGACTGAAATTTGAGATATTACAAAACTAGTTCCCATTGATAGAGAACAAAAAGTGACATAAACAAATGTGTTTCAGGCATTAATTGAGGAATTCTCCCTCTTTTTTTTGGCTTGAAAAATTGAGGAGTTCAAGACAAAGAAGAGAAGTTCCTTGTTTCTTAAGATTGAATAGCACTGGGTGATGTTAGGTTGTGGATAAATTTTGTGATGGGTTAGGCGAGCAAGAAGGCATAGTTGCATTTTGGATATGGCTTGCATTATTATTTTAATTAAGCTAAAATGCATAAAAGCTCCCTGACAACGGTGCCATTTTGATAAACCTATGTCGTGTGAGTTCTCAAGATAAACTAGGTTTGAAAATGTAGCGTAGTAGCTTAACCTAGATCATTCTTGTGAGGAGATTAATTTCCAAGTTTTTAAATAGTAAAGTGGTAAACACCTTAAAGTTGTGAGAAATCATTTTGAGAAATTGTTTATAAAACTAATGAAGTAATCTAACCTAATTCAATATTTTTGTATTTTTTGGTTTTCAAGATAAAGAAGCAAATGGAATTGAAATTAACAATAGCAACAAGGTAAATTCAATAAACTAGTCTAATGATGAAATGAGATTCCCTTGAGTTGAGGCTTTAGTCTTCCTTACTAGCTAATGATAAGAATTCAATAATATGAGTCAAGAGGATGGACCTAAGCTACCACTAGATCCATACTTGCAATACTCATTTAATTCATTCTACCAAAGCAATTAAATGCATACCACCAAATAATTCAGACTCAAGGAGATGAATAATTAACTTCCAATTCAAAATTGTAATTACCATTACAAAAATTCAAAGTATTTAGCTTAGTCATTTAAAATCCACTCAACCGAGTTGGAATAAACAACTCAACTTACTCCTAATATAAATCATACAAAGCTTAATTAATCAATTCCTAGCTCAACCACCAAGTTTATTCACTTGGCATAGAACAATCTAGATCACAACCACATACTTAACCAAGCCATATAATTATGAACTAGAAAGAGAGCTTAAAGGAATTTCATTGAAGTTTATAAGCTCAAACCATTACACAACTCAAGTAAATCACCAATACTTTGTTACTCATAGAAGAGGAAGATGAAGCTTGAGAAAAGGATAAGCAATTAGCCATAGAGAAAAATATTCCAGCAGCCTCCACGTCAATTCTTCATTCAGTCTAGCTAGCTTTCTTCACTTTTTCTTCATTTCGTCCTTTCCTTCTACATAGCCGCCTTTCTTCACACTTTTTCTTCCCTTCCCCAAATCAGTCAGCTTGCTTATTTTCTTATCCCTTCATAGCCGCCTCCCTCAAATAATTCAGCCGCCACCTCCTTTTCTCTTCAATTGTCTTTAGGTTAAAAGTGAGTTAAGGTATGTTTGGATAAGAGGTAAAAATCTGTTGTGGTATTAGGCACAAAATTGCAACCACCAAACAAGGCCCTTACTTATTTAATCTCCTTTTAGAAAAAAATGTGAAAATAAATTATGTACTTGTGATGTTCCACTCTTGTCCTTTATTGAGCTCCAAAATAACATCTTTGACCTTGACCATTGACAAAAGTTGTGCCACATCATCATCTACAAAATTAGATTCACAAAGGTAATATCTTTTGCTCACAATTAAAAAATAATGGGAATAATAAATATTAATTAAAAATATAACAATTTAACCACTATAATGGTAATATCTTTTGCTCACATTAACACTTAATTATGCCTAAAATATTCAATTAAGTCCCACAAAAGCCAAAGATTAATTAATAAAAACATATAAATATTGAGCTCTATCAATTCCCCCACACTTAAGCTTTCGCACTCCTGAGTAAAATGTAATATCCCAAAATTTGACTAAGGGTTAATGACTCCAAAAGTGAATGTGATTATCGTTAAATCGACACTTTTAGAGAATGTGATGTGCTTTGAGATTTGAATATGCTTTGAGCAGTGCCAAAACCCTGTATTTAAGTTTAATTATGGATAAATATCTAAATTGACTTTAAATATAGGGAGGGTGCATATTGTGGCTAAAAGAATGAGAAAATGTGTTTGGTGGTGATTCAGGAAGAATTGCCATAATCAGGGGCAAAATAGTAAAGTTACAGACCAATTGGTCAGTTACCAAAGAGGAAATTCATTGGTAACTTCAAGATCAATGGTTAGGATTGATTTGTGCCAGAGATCAAAGGGTGGAATCATATGTGTGTGTGCCTATGTGAACTCATAGAAGATGGGATGAGAGTGTGACACTTGGCAAGATATGGATCCTAGGATCAGGTCAAATGTTCAACTCATTTTCCTTCTCTCCTCTCTTTCTTAGTCAGCCAAAGGGCCTTTAATTGCCCAAAATTTTGCGTATCATCATCTTATCTTCCTCTATCTTCAAACTCCTTTGGCGTCCAAGTTCAAGGTGGAGAGAGAAAGAAAGAGGTGAGGTTTTGGCTTATTTATGATTCTTTAATGCTCTAATATTCTACTTTAATGTTATTCATAGTGATGAGAGCTTCATCTCTATGGTTTTATATTTTTGAAAGAAGGTTTTGAGAGCTTGTAAAAATTTAGAAAGATGAAGAATCAAAGAATTGGTTTGGGAAAGAGAAAGAGGTGAGTAAGAGCTCTCTTTTGACCTATATATCGTGATTATTGGTTAAGTTTTGAGAATTGTGGTTCTTGCCCTGATTTTGGTGGAATTGTGAAATGGATGAATTGAGTAGTGTATTGTGGTGCAATTGGTGTTTTGTTGTGTTATATGGTCATTAGGATTGATTTGAAACCTTGAATGGAAAGTTTGGCCATTTAGTGGTTTTTGTGTTGTAATGTGCTCAAGAATAGAATATATGTAAATGTGATATGAATTTGGTTGATTTGGTGTTTCCAATGGATTCCTTGTGAAAATTTGTGTGGGAATGAGGTTTGATGTGAAAATGGGACCATTGGAAGTATTGGTGCAAAATCTGGAATTCTGTCCAGTGTGAATTCTGTTCTAGGTAGTCTGTTTGTAATGACGCTTTAAATGACCAAATGGTGTCTAAAAATTCTGAAACTTTCCAATCTTAAATTTCACATTCTAAGCTTCAAAATGGACATACAATTCATGTCATTTCGTTTTGTGAGCTAATATTTATGGTTGTCCAACGTTTGGGATTAAAACTGGAATCTGTTTTGGAGCAGTATTTGATTTTGAGCAATTTTGTATTTTTGTGGTGATTTCTGGTAATGGTCCATATTTTTCTAGTAAAGAGGACATAATGGCCAAGGCCTGAATGTTTCTGACCTATTTTTGGCCACAGCCAGTGGATTTGCAGGCCGCGGCCAACCCCTAAAAATCATTATTTTGCATTTTTGAAAGGTGGTTTTTGGTATAACCCTATGTCCTTGATTAGTTTGTCAGGATTCGGTATTTGCCCTGATCATGAGCAGGCTGTGCCAGAGCACGCTTGGAAAGAATAAGATAGTGACTCTTCTCTTATGTTATGTGTAAATGTATTGTATGTATGTGTATCATTATTTTGTGATAATTTCTGATGCTGCTGCTTGTATAGCTGGTGATAGCTGTCGTTATCCAGCGCAAGATGGCGTTAAATAGTACAAGCTGTCATTATCTTGCGCAAACTGGCGTTATTATGTATGCAGCTGTGAGTGCTATTGTTTGTGGTGAAAGCCATGTATCATTGTGTTGCTGCTGCTGCTACTGTTGATGGTTACTTACATGCTATGTGTTTATATATTGTATGAGTGATTTGTTACTACTGGGGTTCTTTTGAATCTCATTATTTCCATTGGCTAACCTTTCAGATAGGACAAGTGGCTCAGAGAAGGAGCAAGCAACCAAGGGTGGTTAGGGCTCCCGTTGAAGTTGTAGTTTGTGGTAATTGGTTATCATAGTTGGGATTATTGCATAATTTGTATTCATCTTTGGATTTGGGAGGTATATTGTGGTAGGATATTGTGTAATCCCCTAAATGGGAATTTGTATACCATTAGTAAAGGTATGCACCCAGGATTGCTGGAATTATTATGTTGTGCACTCTAATATGTTATGAATGTGATTTATCTTCACAAAGTAATTGTATTTGAACAGGTGAATTGTATTTCGAAAGGTATTTGTGAAAACCCTATCTTAAGGATGGGGAATTGAAAAAGTTTTGTTATCCGACGGTCTCTAATTCATTTTAATAATGTATTTCAGATATAATTACAGGGGGGTTACACAAAACATTTAATTTAACACTAGGCAAAGAGGGATGAAAGTTGAAAGAATAGGCAAGATCAAGCTTCAAGAATTACACTTAGTCAAATAACAAGGTATCTTCCTATCCAAATTCAATAAATATACCAAAAATTGAAGTTGCTAAAGTGATGCAAGGTTTAATTGCAATGAGTTTAATTGGAAACCTTAACTAGGATAAGTGTTTGCACTCTTCTCTCATATAAGGCATTTTTTTCACTTGCATCCACTTTGACCACACTCTACCATAGGCTTGTGATTTTTCTAGGCTGTCCACTACTTGCAACAATTACATAAATAAATCCAAAGGACTTTGTAGGGTTGTAATATTGAATAGGCTAAATGATGAAAAAGTACAACATGCTACCATGCATGCATCAAATTCGATTAGCATAACCAATAGCACTAATCACACTAGTATAACTTTCTTTTGCCAAAATTTTCCATCTCAACTCATCAATATAGATATTTTATTTTTTACTTTTATGAAGTACCTTGTATTTTGTTTCTTTTGATCCTCTCTTTTGTTTTTTTTTCTAATTCTATTTTGCCTTTGTTTGTCTTTTTTTTTTTTCAATTCACATGGCACTTATCATCCTATTTAAAAGAGCAACATTCATATTTCCTCATCATAGTGCTAACGGAACTTGATGAAAAGTGCAAGCATGGCATTTGTATAATGAAAATGAAAATGCAAATGAGGGGCTCAAAGGAGTAAACAAATGTGAACAATGATTGGTTTATGTTTAGGTTATAAGGTTTAGAAATGAATGCCAATATCATCTCCATCCATACCATTAGAAAATATAGCCTCAAGCAAGAAACAAAATAAGTTCTAGAGAGCAAAAATCTAAGTGGATAAATCACACAATGAAATGAACAATTAGGTCTAAAACACCTTCTAACTGGCTTTTTGTTCCCTAAGACACTCATCAAAATTAAGCCATGCATCATTTGTACACTTGAATTTTATGGCAATTCACTAATTTAAAGCATGTTTCAATTATGAATTTAACTAAGAGTAATTAAGATACTTGATCATGACTAAAGACCTAAAAAATCTCAGTGAATTGGACCAAAAACAACATAGGACAAAAGCAGTAGACAGAAGCATATGATGTTACAGTGAATTCCCAAAAGAAACCCTTTGACCACATCTTCTGATGGCTTCAAAATTTTTACAGCCACCTCCTTGCCATCTGTAAGACATCCTTTATAAACATAGCTACTGCTGCTTTTGCCAACTAAATTTTTTGAAAACATTATTAAATTTAATTAAAATAAATCTCAAACAGAAGAAATCAGAAACAAAATAGGGGCAGGAAAGTTAGTGTAATGAAAACAAACTAGGCGAGAAGTTAGCGGTTGTAGAAGCAAGTTCTTGGAAACTATATACTCTGCATGAAGATGAGTACTTCTCCTGTAAGCTGGACAATTCTTCATGAAAGTTACTAAAGCCAGAGTTAGCAGCAATTCTGAATGGCACAATGGCACCACTATGCCCATCAAAGGTAGCATTGTCATTTTTGTCAATATTAATTTGTTTAAGATCTAGATGGACTACAGCTAATGAATTGCAGCCGGTTTTAACTGCCTGTTGAAAAACATATGGATTGCTCACATATGATTTTTGCATGAGCTTTTTAGGTAGAAATACCTAGCAAAGGACATACCAACCATGTTTAAACTGGTTTGATTCCTGAACCACAGTTGCACAACCTTGACCATCGCCAATTTTCTGAAGTGGTATTAAAGCTAATGAATCTTTCTTTTCCTTATCATTAGGCACATCTTCAATAGCAGTACTCTCAGGAAGTGCTAGCACCCGCTCACAACATTCACAGTTCATGAGACTTGTCTTTGTACTAGGCTTGAAGGATTTTGTCAACAAAGCTGGGCCTCCATTTAGTTTTACTTTCTTGATATTAAAATTAAATGTTTGTATCAATTATCAAATTTTTTTAATTGTAATCACGGTTGCAAGCTTTACTATAGAGAGCATAACACTATACCTAAACCAAATTGAATTACAAATAGCATTTCTGTTGAAAACAAAATAATTAAAAATTCCAGAATGAGTATACAGGAATAGAGGTACAACCTTGAGCACCACATATTTTTGTAGCCTCTTTGTGGAACGCAATTTTGCCATTGTCAACCGCAAAGATAGAGATACATTAGGGCAATTTTTTTTGCACAATACTTGGCAATAAATGCCGATGACCAGCTTGTGTGATGCGTTTTAGAAATCCTCACAATTACAATTGATGCACCAAATGATTTCGTCTCGCATACAATAAGTTTCCAAGCCGACTCACCTCTATAGATTTTTAGCTTTAGATCAACCTGGTGAGTGTTCAACAAACTTGAGGCTCAAAACTGACAATTAAAAAGAGAATGTATATGAGGAATTTTAGTTGTGAAAAGATGTCTACAATGTCATTCTCATCTCTCAACAATTTATAATATTAAATTCTAGTAATCACCAAAAAAATTTTTCAAAAACCTCGCAATTGCCCAGAATCCAAGCAAACGATTAAAATAATGTAACAAAAATAGTGAGAGACTGAGAACAGTACTCAACCTGCTTAAAGTTGTAGAAACCTTCACAAACGGTGAGAACATATTCAAAACTATTTACAAGAGAGAGGAACGATCCCATACCTGCTGCACCAAAATAATCAGATTAAACATGACCCAAAACCAAAGCAAAATTGAAGGTGAGAGAGAGAAATAGAGACCAAGGATGTTACAGAAGCGAGATATATAGAGTGTAACCAATTATATTAAAAAATCACAAACTAGAAACAAAGTCTCTAGACGTAATTTAATAATATAATAAATCACAACTACTATATCTAATAATAGCTAATAAATAATAAATAGGACAACAATAAGAAAAATACCAGAATCTAAATTTCACTCTAAATAATTTACAAGTAAAATACTAAAAGATATGAGAAGATATAAATGCCTTAAGAGACAATTGCTAAGGGATGATTTTCAAAGGGAGGAAGGGGGCTCCTTTTATAGCATAAGAGCTACCTACCACAATGGAATCCCATCGATGTTGGACTTCCAATTTTTCCACAGCTAATAAATCTCCACATTGGAAAAATTCCCATATTCCTAATTTTTCTTAATTACAATTTGTACTTACAATTCAACAATATTGATCAGATCCAAACAATGTTGAAATTTGACAAAAGCCACCACCTTTGTCAGCACATCAGCAGGATTCTTACTTATCCATATCTTCTATATCATGACTTCACCTTCTTCTAAAATATCTCGTACGAAGTGATATTGAACATCAATATGCTTCGTCCTTGCATGGTAAACTTGGTTCTTTTCTAATTGAATAGTACTTTCACTGTCACAAAATACTATGATGTCTTCTTGACCAATATCAAGTTCTCTAAGCAATCCTTGAAGCCAAATTGCCTCATTTACAGCCTCTATAATTGCCATGTACTCTGCCTCTGTTGTAGACAAAGCAACTGTTGACTGCAAAGTGGACTTCCAACTAACTGGTGCCTTTGCAAGAGTAAACACGTAACAGTAGTTGATCTTCATTTGTCTAAATCACCCGTAAAATTTGAGTGATAATACCCAACTAGACAATAGTCATCTTCCTGCTCAAAGACTAATCCAACATCTACAGTATTACAGATATATCGTAGAATCCATTTCACAGCTTGCCAACGCTCCTTTCTTGGATCATGCATGTACCTACTCACAACTCCAACAACCTGAGAAATATCAATCTTGTACAAGCTATTGCATACATCAAGCTATCAACAACATTTATGTATGGTACCCTTGACATATACTCTCGTTCATCTTCATTCTTTGGCGACATATCAGCATTAAGCTTAAAATGAGGGGCAAATAGAGTGCTAACCGGCTTCATTCTCTCATTAATACCAAATTGATTTAGCACCTTCTTCAAATACTCCTTTTGAGATAAAAAGAGTTTCTTTGATTGTTTATCTCTTGTTATCTCTATGCCGAGAATCTTCTTTGCCTCTCCTAAGTCCTTCATCTCAAATTCCCCTTTTAGTTGAACCTTTAGCTTCTCAATTTCTGCCAGATTTTTTGAAGCTATCAACATATCATCAACATATAAGAGGAGATATATAAAGGATCCATCTTCAACCTTTCGTAAATAGACACAATGATCGTATATGCTTTTTTTGTACTTGTGCCGTAACATAAACTTGTCAAATCATTTATACCATTGTCTCGAAGATTGTTTCAATCCGTATAACGATTTTTCAAGTTTGCACACCATATTCTCCTTACAAGCAACTTTAAATCCTTTTGGCTGAGTCATGTAGATTTCCTCCTCTAGGTTTTCATTCAAAAATGCAGTTTTGACATCTATCTGAACTTGTTCTAAATCTAACTGTACTACCAAAGCCAACAAAATTCTAATGGAGGAATGCTTTATAACTAGAGAAAATACCTCATTGTAATCAATTCCCTCCTTCTGAGCATAGCCATTAGCTACCAATCTTACTTTATAGCGCACATCGCCTTGATTAGGAAATCCTTCTTTTTTTGCATATACCTATTTGCAACCAAGTGTCTTTTTACCCTTTGGGAGTTTGGCCAATTTCCATGTACCGTTCTGAAGAAGGGACTGCATCTCTTCATTAATGGCATTCCTCTACTTATCCTTTTTTGAGCTCTGGACATCCCATTTATAAGTTAAAGGAATATCATCAGCTGCAATTGAGGTTGCACAGGCCACCATGTCTTCCAAACGAGTAGGTTTTCTTATTGTTCGTTTTGGCTTGCTGGTTGCTATTGATTCACGTTGCTGTTGAGGTTCATGAGTTACAACCTCCCTTTCAACTGGCTCTTCATCTACTACATGAAAGTCTTCTTTTGTTTCCCTGTCTGTTCTTTATATTGGGAAAATCATCTTTCCTTCAAACTCCACCTGCTTTGAAACACCATCATTTTGTTTAGTATCTTCAGCTGTTACCTTTTTCACCATGGCAGATTCATCAATGGTAACATCCTTGTTGAATATAATATTCTGTCCCTGGACACCATAAATGATATCCTTTGACTCTAGAAGTGATTCCCAAAAAATGGCTTTCTTTACTCTCGGATCCAATTTTGACTCTTTTACATGGTAGTATGTAGTTGAGGTAAATACATATAAAGAATCATAATCTGTAGCAGGTTTTCATACCACTATTCCAACGGTGTCTTACCACCAATAGCAGTAGATGGTAGATGAATAATGGGTGGCTCGCATATGTAATTGCCTCAGCCCAAAATTCTTTGCCCAAGTTAGCATTGGACAACAAACACCAAACCTTCTCTCATAAAGTCCATTTTATACGTTCTAGCACTCCATTCTGCTATAGTGTATGCCTAACGGTGAAGTGTCTGACGATGCCAACTTCCTCACAAATCTTTTGGAAAGGATCATTCCTGTATTCTCCTTTGACATCTGTATGAAGACATTTGATCATCCTGCCTATTTGTGTTTCTATTATTGCCTTCCATTTGAGAAAAATTCCCAATACTTCATTCTTAGTCTTCATCATATATGTTAGGGCAAGCGTTTCACCCAAGAGGGGGGGTGAATTGGGTGATCTTAAAAATTTCGTTGCAAATATAAAATTTAACGTTAAAATTAAAACATGAAAGAGTAAGGAGAAATATCACCGAAGTGTACACCGGGAGTTATACTGGTTCGGCCTCAACCACTTTGACCTACGTCCAGTCCTCAGAGCTTCTCTGAGAGTTTCACTATAACTTCCAAGATTCAGTGGGTTCTTGGCACCTCAGTACAAGCAAGTTCCTACACCTGGACACTCGCTCCCCCTTACAAGTTGTAATTCAATCCCAACTCAAGGTTCCACAACCTTAAGTTACCTCAATAACAAATATTGAGTTTGAATGAAATAACTCTCTTACAGAGTAAATAAGAATCACTGAAGCATAGAATCACAAGTATAATGGAAAACAGAGTAATGAACTTGATGATACGTTCGTAAGTGTGTTCTTATGTTTCTCTCTGTTCAGATGTCCATATATATATATAGATACGTTTGTAATGATTGCTGGAACATATTTCTTCATGTCCGTTGGAGCGTTCGTAGCCATTATTGACTTTTCCAGTGTTTGAAAAACATACGTTATGGTAGGTGACGGTCGATGACATTTGTGTATTGCTTTTGAATTTCCTTATTTGGTAAGATCTCTTCATTATTTACCTGTTGAAATGCTAAGTACACTAATATAATGAAAAGTTAATCAAATAGGAAACAGAACAATGACCGTTGGAATGATTTCAAACTTTCTGGGTTTGCTTACTCGAGTAGCTACTCGAGTATCACATGAAGCTTACTCGAGTACTTACTTGAGTAACATCGGGAATTCATAAATTAACTTCAAATCAATGAGCAAATACAAGAACACTCGGGTAGTGCATGGAATAACTAATTTTCAAACCTTTGGAAATGTCTATTACTCGGGTACCAACTCGAGTAACGCACTCATAACTTTATGAGTTACTCGGGTACCAACTCGAGTAAATCTTCAAATAACTTTTGATTACTCGATGCCCTACTCCAGTAATGTTGGCAGGATTTTAAGGCCGAGAGCACTTACCTTGTTACTCGGGTATGGACTCGAGTAATGCACTAATTTTTGCATAGGTTACTCGGGTACCACCTCGAGTAATTGTACTTCATGTGCATGACTTACCCTGGTACTGACTGGAAGTTTCCTCTCAAGTTTCCACTTACTTTAGTATGTTACTCGAGTAGTTCCTCGAGTAACATTGGCAGTGGTACAAAATGCCGAGAATTACATATTTTCAGAAACAGGGTTACTCGAGTAGCTCCTCGAGTATCATTGGGAAGACTTGAAGGAAACTGGAAGTTTTCACCTAGTTACTCGAGTACCTCCTCGAGTAACATTAGCAGTAGTACAAAATGCCGAGAGGTCCACATTTTCAGAAACATAGGTACTCGAGTAGTTCCTCGAGTATCATTGGCAACTGGAAGGCAACTGGAAGTTTTCACATGGTTACTCGAGTACCTCCTCGAGTAACATTAGCAGGCCGAGAGCACAATGAAACTTTTTACACTATTACTCGAGTAGCTCCTCGAGTAAAGTTGGCAGGTTACTAGAAGTTGTCTCTGGTTACTTCAAGTTTTGTGTCATTACTCGAGTAGCTCCTCGAGTAATGTTTTAGAAAATTTACTTCTGATCAAGTTCCTCAGCATTTTCTCTTGGCCTTTCTTCATTACTCCAATGCTTACTTCAAGTGATGCTTGTTCCTGCCATTACTTAGTTCAAACTTGTTTATTACCTATTTCCTTTTCAAACCATACTTTTGTTATCATCAAAACATGAGATCTAACAATATAAACTCTTTAGGAGAAATCATCAACAAAGGTTACAAAACAATGTTTTCCTCTTAATGAAGGTGTTTTGGAAGGACCCCAAACATCAGAGCGAACATAATTCAAAATACCTTTTGTATTATGGATAGTTGTTCCAAACTTAACCCTTGTTTGCTTCCCCTTTACACAGTGCTCACAAAAATCCAAACTATAATGCTTTAATCCTTTAACAACCCTTGATCTGATAGGGTTTTCAAGGATTTCCCTCTAGCATGTCTTAAGCATATGTGCCACAACCTTGTTGCTTCTACTTCCTTCTCATCACTAGATATCACTGCTACTGTTCCAATAACTGTACTACCTTGATAGTGGTACATGTTATTGTTCTTCTGTACACCCTTCATTACCACCAGTACTCTTAAAAATATCTTTATTACTCCACTTTCTATGTTGATTTTGAACCCTTTTGAGTCTAGAGTTCCCACAGAAATGAGATTTTTCTTCAAATCTTGTACATATCGAACATCTATAAATGTTCTGATTAATCCATCATGGTTCCTTAACCAAATTGAACTAATGCCATATGTGGTAAGAGAGGTGTTATCTGCTGTGTGGATAACTCCACATCCTCCTTCTTGGAAATCAATAAACCAGTTTTGGCTGGGACACATATGATAGATGTAAGCTGAGTCTAACAACCATATGCCTGACGAATTCAATTGTAATATCCTAAAATGGGATTAAAGGCTAATGACTTCAAAAGTGAATGTAATTATTGTTAATTAAATGCTTTTGAAGAATAAGATGTGAATTTTGATCTGAATATGCTTTTGATCAATGCCTAAACCCCATATTTAAGTTCAATGATGGATTAACATCTAAATTGAGTTAAATAAGAGGGAGGGCGCATGGTTGAGTGATATGAACCCTAAAAATGTGTTCGGAGGTAATTTGGTAGAGATTGCCTTAATCAGGGGCAAAACAGGTAAAAAGGAAAGTTACCGACCAGTTGGTTAGTTACCGAAGAGAAAACTTATTGGTAATTGGAGATCAATAGTTAGGATTGATTGGTCAAGGGGTGGAATCTTGTGCAATTGAGTTCATGTATGACATGGAAAAAGAGAACAAGATCTTGCCAAGTGTCAAAACATGAGCCATAGGATCTAAGTCAAACATTCAACTCATTTTCTCTTCCCTCCCATTTTTTTAGGTCAGCAACATGGGCTTGTAGAGACCAAAAATATGATTTCTCTTATCTTCATCATCATCTTCACCAACTCATCTCATCTCCTCCCCTCCCCTCCATTTTTTGTTGAAGCTAAGCAAGAAAGAGAAAGAAGAAGCTTGGGTTTTAGGTAAGAAAATGACTTTAAATGCTCAAGTATTCTTGTAATATCCTGACTTGTGATTTAGGGCTAATTACGATTTTAATGATGTAATTATTGTTAATCTTGTTGCAAACATGTTGTAAGCAATGTGATGTAAAGGTGTTTAGTAATGGTTTAGTGAGTATTGAGATAATTAGGGGCAAAACGATAAATTTACCGATCGAGTGGTCAGTTACCGAAGAGAAAACTCCTTAGTAATTAAGATCAATGGCTAGGATTGAAAGAACAAGAGGTGAAATCCTATGCATGCAAGTTAATGTGAAATCATGGTAGGAAGAAGGAGATGATGCCAAGTGGCAAAATATGGACCTTTGCATCAAGGTCAAAGTTTCAAACTCAAATTTCTCTTCCCTCTCTCTCTCAAGTTGGTGAAGAAGCTTTGGAAGAAGGGATATGTGATGATCATTCTCTTATCTCATTTTTCTCTCTCTATTCTCTCCATTCGGTGCAGTTGAAGCAAGAAAGAGAAAGAAAGGGTTCAAATTCTAGGTGAGTATTTGACTCTAGATGCTCACTTCACCTTCATTGATTTTGCTCACATGGTTAAGAGCTTTATTTCAATGTTTTCAGACTTTTGATTTGTGGTGTGTCGAAACTTGAGGAAATTTGAAAGTGGAAGAATCAAAGTTTTGATTTCAGCAAGCTTAAGAGGTGAGTTTTTGATGAAGTTTGATATAATTGTTTTGACCATTGGTTTGGTTTTGGAAAATTCTGGATTTTGCCCTGATTTATTGTGGTTTTAAAATATATGAATTAAATGATGTAATGTGGTGGGATAGATGCTAAATGGTGTATAGGAGTTAATGGTTTTGGTTTGGATTTGAAAGAGGAAGTTTGGCAAATTATGGTTTTGGTGATCTTGTGGTCTAGAGATGAGAATGTGTTGCTTGAGTAGGAATTTGGGTTGTTTTGGGTTACCAATGGGTTCTTTGTGTTGAAATAAGTGAGAATGAGTTATGGTACAAGTCTTAGGACCATTGGTAGCAAATTGGTCAATTCTGGGAAACCACATCAGTTGCTGTGATTTGGCATCTGATAGGCATCACTCGAGTGAGGGAAGATCTCACTCGAGCACGATGTGGAATTCTGGAAATTTTGGTTAAGTCTTTAGGCAGAAACAGCTAGCATACTTCCTGACTTGCGAGTGAGATATGATCCTGCTCGAGTGGACATGGGCATGATCGAGTGAGGTCTTGCCTGAAAGTAGTCTGTGCTCTTGGGCAAATACTCTTGGTGTTACACTTCTTGGTGCTCGAGTGCACTTAAGGTTATTGCTCGAGTACAGCTTCTTGTGCTCGAGTGAGTTTGAGAGATATTTTGAGGATTTGCTCTTGGGCAAACACTTTCTATGTTCCACTCGCTGAGACTCGAGCACAACTGAGGGCATCACTCGAGTGAGGTGGTTGTCACTCGAGTGAGGAGCCCAAAAGTGGTGTTTTGTATCTGAGAAAGTATCTTCTGGGTAGTTTCTTCCAACCCTTTGGGGATATATTTAGGCCTATTATAGCTATCTAAAGAGTCTAAATGATAACCAACATAAAGTATTATGAGATTTGGAAACTTGGAAAAGAGATTGACTTATTGTCCCTATTTTGGTTTAAAGGATTTGATATCTGCCGTCCTCGTGAGCCCACTGTGCCAGCAAACGTCAGGAAGGAACGAGGTAGTGACTTTTCTTTCGTACCATATGTGATGCATTGTATGTGTGTATTATCATTGATCTGTGATAATTCGTATTTTGCGACATTGTGAATATGTGTAAGCACCGTCATTCCGATAGTCCTTGAGTAGCTAACAACAGTTCGGGTAAGAGTTGTGTGCCTTCTCGGCCGAGAAAGGGGATGAGGATGAGGTATGACTTTGTGATTATGTGAAAAGCCGAAAGGCTATTTGTGAAGGCCGACAGTCCATTTGTGAAAGCCGGATAGCTATATGAGCTATAAGGCTATGTGTATGCACTGCCACGCCAACAGTCCCTGAGTAGCTAACAACGGTTCGGGTTAGGATGGTGTGCCTTCCCGGCGGAGAAAAGGGATGAGGGTGGAGTGTGATTTATGCTGCTGCTGCTGCTGTATGATGATTTGCTTACATGTTGTGTGCTTATGTATGGTATAAATGTTTTGTTACTATTGGGATTCTCTTGAATCTCATTCTTTCCTTTAACTAACCTTTTAGACAGGGCTAGTGGCTCCAAGGAGAAGTGCATGACTCAGAGTGGTTAGAACCCTGTAGGTACATTTCCTTTTGGATACGTTGGTTAAACATGTTGGGACAGAGATCTTGTAAATCATTTTTGGGTTGTAATTAATAGTTGAATATAGTTGTGTAATCCCCTATGTGGGAATTGTAAACTTTGGAGTGAATGAATGGAACCCGGGGGTTGCCGGGATTGCTATTAGATACTCTGATATGAATGAATGTAAATTAACTGCACATGTGATTATATTCGATAATTGAACATGAGACCGGGATAGGAAAGAAATTTTGAAAATTTTGTAAAGTTCCTACCACTTGGTGGGTGGTTTAAATGAGATTTGAACTATCCGACGGTCTCTGACCCCTTTTTACTATGCGTTATCGAATCTTAATTATGCTTAATAAGGCAGGGGGTTACAGTTCTTCATTAATATTGCTTATGGTGTCAAGAGCTCCATTCCTATGGTTTCAAATTTTTGATTAGTGGAGTTCGAGAATTTGTGGGAATTTGAAAGTGGGAGAATCAAAGAAATAGCTTTGGGAAGAAGTTGAGGTGAGTATTTGATACCTTTTGGTATAATTATTGTAGTCATTGGTTTGGTTTTGAGAATTTCAAATTTTTTCCCTGATTTTTGGTCTAATTTTAATGCTTGAATTGGTTAGGGTGTTGTGTAGAATGTGGTGTTAAATTGTGTCTTGTGCCATTGGAGTTGGTTTGGAATTTTGGAATGGAAGGAATTGCATTGTGGTGGATTGTGTGTATATTTTGTGTTGACATGTTGAGATTTCTATGGAACATGTCTATGTGGATGGAATTTGATTGTTTTGATGGTTGTAATGGATTCCTTGGGCAAAATTTGTGTGGGAATGAGGTTTAATGTGAAAATGGGAACCATTGGAAGCAATTGTGAAAAATTGAAAATCTTTCCATTGAAAGTCTGTGCTGGGCAGTCTGGTTGTGTTGGTGTTTTGAATAGGCAAATGATGTCAGAAAATTATGAAACTTTTCAGTTTTAAATTTCACATCTTAAGCTTCAAAATGGATATATAATTCGTATCATTTCGTTTTGTACACTATGAGCTATGGTTGTCCAAAGTTTGGGATGGAAACTGAACTCTGTTGTGGGGCAGTGGTGAGTCTTGTGCAATTCTGTACTTTTGTGGTGATTTCCAGTAATGACCAATATTTTTCCTAGGAAGAGGACTTAAATCGCTTTCATTTGGCTTTGAAATCCCCTTATTTCTATTTTTCTTGAATTAGTTATGATTTTTGGAAGTTCAGCTAAGAAACAGAATTTTCTTGGCTGCGGGCAAAAGATGGTGGGCCGCGGCCAACCCCCAAAAATAAGTATTTTGCACTTTTTGAAAAGTGGTTTTTGGTATAGCCTTTCCCAATCCTTTGGGTATATGTCTAGGCCTCTAATAGCCACCTAAAGAGTCTAAATGATAACCAATTTAAAGTACTGTGAAATTAAGAACTTGGAAAAGAGATTGGCGGGTTGTCCTTGGTTTGGTTATAGAATTTGATATTTGCCACCCTCGTGAGCCCACGGTGCCAAAGAACATCAGGAAAGGACAAGGTAGTGACTCTTTCTCTTATACTTTGTGTGAAACATTGTTTGTATGTTTGTCATGCATTGAGAATACATTGTGATGCTTTGAGATCGCGCGAAAGCTGACGCATAGTGATACATTGTGATACTTTGTGAATACATAGAGATCGTAGCGAAAGCTGACACATAGAGTTTACAGCCATGAGTGCTGTCATTTATGGCATGAGCCATGATACATTGTGATACTGCTTAACATGATCATATATGCTATGTGTTTGTGTACTGTATGAGTGATTTGTTACTACTGGGATTCTCTTAAATCTCATTCTTTCCAATGACTAACATTTCAGACAGGGCTAGTGGCGCTAAAGAGAAGCAGGCAACCCGGAGTGATTAGAACCCCTTTAGGGTATATTTGATTGTGGGATGTTGGTTATCTACTTTTGAACTTGGGATTACTGTATATTTTGAGATGTAAATATTACATTTGATTTCATGTAATTCCCTAGTTGAGACCTATAAACCCTTAGTTTATATATGTACAAACTCAGGAGTTGCCGAGGATTTGGTTATACACTCTGATATGTATAAACGTAAATTAACTGCACAGGTAATTATATTCAAAATTTGAAATTGAGACCAGGATGGGGAAAAGTTTTTGAAAGATTTTGTGAAAACCCTACGGTAAAGTAGGAAGTTGAAATGAGTTTAAATTATCCGACTGTCTCTAATCCAATTTAATTATACGATATCAATTCATAATTACGCTAATCAATGCAAGGGGTTACATTAACGATGTCATTGTAGATAATAAAAAATCAGAATTTTCATCATCACAGTCAGTTACATTTGAATCCATACCAGCCTTCCCATTGTTGTGTTTAAACTTGTTCTTCAATTTCGGACAATCCTTCTTCCAATAGCCTTTTTCTCGACAAAAGGAATATTCATCTTTACTGGGTCTGGGTCTCGATTTGGATCTCCCTTTCGTCAATCTTGACTTATTTTCAGTACGTCCTCTTGTGACTAGTGCCTCTGCTTTTCCGCCACTTTGTTTCTCTTTCTTTCTTTATTCATAGCTGCATAGCGCCGAACAACTTCTCTAAGAGATACTTCCTCTTTGCCGTGAAGTAGAGTAGTCTCTATTTGCTCGTACTCATCATGAAGTGATCCTAACAACATCAAGGTCAGATCTTTATCTTCGAAGGTCAAGTCTAAATTCTGCAAATCTGTCACCAACTTATTGAAGCTGGTAATATGATCATTCATTGTGGTACCAGGAACATAAGCAAATTGAAACAGTCTTTTCTTCATATAAAGTTATTCTGACCGCTTTTCTTCAAAAATTTGTCCTCCAGTGCCTTCCATAGTCTATATTCAGAAGTTTCCTTTGTGTGTGGATACTTTTGTTCTCTTGAAAGGAACGATTAAATGGTACTACAAGCAACACAATTGATGATCCTCCAATCTTTCTCCCCCATGCTATCTAGTTTCCTCTCTTCAAAAGCAAAGTCTAGTCCTTGTTGCAAAAAGACTTCAAAAACCTCGCTCTGCCACATCCCAAAATGTCCAGATATTTTAACTGCAAACTTCACATTGGACATAATTCTTGTCATAAGCGAAGATGCCATCGATGAATTTGACATTTGATGTGGATACTTCAATCTACTTGTCCACTATTTTTGCTCTAGAAACTATTTAATAGTTGTCAATACAAAAGCCTAAAGTAATTCTTTTATGATGTGGAAGTTCAGATTACATTGCAACCATAGAGCATACTTAGACAAAACCTTGGCTCTGATACTAATTGTTGCGGAAGTGGGATATATAGAGCGTAACCGATTATACTAAAAAATCACAAACTAGAAATAAAATCTCTAGACGTAATTTAATAATATAATAAATCACAACTATTATATCTAATAACAACTAATAAATAATAAATAGGACAACAATAAGAAAAATACCAGAATCTAAATTTCACTCTAAATAATTTATAAGTGAAATACTATAAGAGAGGAGAAGATACAAATGCCTTAAGAGACAATTGCTAAGGGATGATTTTCAAAGGGAGGAAGGGGGCTCATTTTATAGCATAAGAGCCCATACCACAATGGAATCCCACTGATGTGGGACTTCTAATTTTTCCACAGCTAACAAGGTATACTGCCGAGAACAAGAAGAGTAATGACATGGTCACCTGGCTCTACCACTTTGACTAGGGCCCAAGTGACCAATTCCCTACTCCGAGGATCTAACTTCACCACAACGATGACCATATGACATTTGTCGCAGTCACTCGTGCCCTCTCGGATGCCATACCATCTCCGATCAGCTACTTTTGCCTCTCCGTCACACTGTACCTCACTAGTTGTACCTCCAAGCGAAGGAAACAAGGGAAACGCCGTTGTTTTTCCCACCCTAAACTGAGTCACTTTCCTTCCTCATTCTTTTTAGGCTTTCCCTCTCTCTCTGTCTTTGTGTATTAGGAATAGAGAAAATGAATACTGCTCGACGATGGTGGCGATGCCAAAAAGGTCTCTAAAGAGAGTAATATTCCACTACTTCGCACATCATTTTTTCGCCATGTCACTGGTTTATCTAAACCACTAATTAAGTGGACTCCACCTGACCTAATGCTTCCAGCTTTTACCTCCTAAAAAGGGAGTTTGTTAATGCCTATTTGGGCTGGCGTTAAATGTTACTTTTCTGACATGATTTACTATGTATGAGGTAAGTATATGAAAGAAGTTTTGGCTCGACTTGCATGAATATATTTCTCCAATGCCGACTCAAACAAGCCTTAAAAACGTTGTAGGTATATCGCCAATAAATAATTGAAGTGTTAATATAATATTTGGTTTTTATAATTTACCCTCATTTTGATTTTGGTCCATGTAGTTTCAAACTATAGGTTTTGGTTCTCATAGTTTCTTTCTATTAAGCATTAGTCCTAATTGTTGGTCTTTATAATTTAATAAGGATTTTAATGGTATGAAATATGTTGATGTGTCATTAACACTGTCAAATATATTGATGTGGGTGTCACACCCCGCTGGCCCACACCGACCCCGGCCACCCGCTTTGACGGCATGTTAGGCTGGCCCTCACCGATGGTGATGGACTCAAAGGAGTATAATCTCCCCTAGGGATTTTCTTTCGCCTCCCTACGACTTGAACCCTTACCCTGGGGGTAAGTGTAAGAGTTTGGTGAGACGTGGTACCAGTGAGCTTATTTAAAAACGATACAAACATAGCAGTATTGGGAACAATTTCTGGAACCTTGGTTAAAAATTATAGCTAGTATCAGCTATAACTTCAAAGGCTGCATGAAATACATCCTTACTTTAAGTAAAAGCAAAAGTAAGTTACATTATTTTGTCTGCTAAAGTAAAGTAAAGATACAACTTTTACAAAAGCAGAGAATCTTTTGAGTCAGCAAGTCTTGGACGGATATGCCGACAGTTTTGCTTCAGAATCAATCTTCGCCGAGGCTAATGATTTCATCATCTGATTCGTGTCCAAAGTATCGGGCCGGGTCTTCAGCATCTGATTTATCTGAGGATTGGGCCGATGGACTGGATCTTTGTTCTTGGGTTTGGAGAAGCCCAAGTATTTCATGCAGCTGTTCAGTTAGGGCCTGCTTGTCAGTTGCCGAGGCTAAACATGCTGTAATTTTTGCCTTCGGGTTAAGGAACACGGCTGATTCGTGATCCCCTACCATTAGGGATTTTGGATTTCTTCTGAACCACTTCTTGAGGTTCGTTTCTGACACATTATTGATGTGAGGAAACTTTGCCCACCATTTAACAGAAGAGGTTCTTTGCAGTATTGGGAACAATTTCTGGAACCTTGAAGGACCATATTTATAGCTCCATTTGAAAACCCAGGCTAAACCAAATTTTGAAAAGTAATAAAGATCTGCTGGGAAGGGATCTTCACTAAGATTGATCCGACTTTTAAAGTAGTCGAACCCAATTTTTGCCGTAGTTGGTAAAATTTCTT
Source organism: Inga leiocalycina (assembly GCA_963242795.1). Lineage (NCBI taxonomy): Eukaryota > Viridiplantae > Streptophyta > Magnoliopsida > Fabales > Fabaceae > Inga > Inga leiocalycina. The sequence continues at coordinate 28,253,336 of OY725322.1, forward strand.
GGATAGGACCAAAATAGTCCCACCATTGGTTAAACCACAGTGGAAATTGATATTTTACTTCCAAGTCATATGAAAACATAAAAAGCCAAGTATGACTAAAACTTGGGTTTTGGTACCAGAAAGTACACCACCATGCATCCAAATAATCCCAGTACGTGAAACCAATTGGATCTGCATTTTTTATTGAAAATTTTTTTCTTTAGTTGAGGTCTTGACCCCAATCTTTTGGTGATAAAAATTTCTTGAATCTGAACGTAGAATAACCATGAATGCTTTTATCATCAGGATGATTTTTATCCACAAAATGTCTTATTTTTGTAGATTCTGTATCTACAAGAATAAGTTCATAAAATTTTTGTGTTTTCTCCAGAGATTTTGGAGTAAAATGAAATCCTTTCGGATAAATTTTTTCTGCCAATGCAACAGGACTTTTGTCACAGAAACCTGGTTCTGTGTGGAAAAGGTTTAAGACCTTTTCTGGTTTTAACATAAAAGTGGTTTGTGTTGGTTGGGAATAGATGGTTAATTCTTTTGAGGTTGAACCAGCCTTTGAAATTGTCTAGGAAGTTTTTTGGATTGCCAAAGCGAGAGACTCTAGATCCAGGGTAAATGGAGTTAAGGCTTTGGAATGTTCCATTTCGGTAATATCAGCCCATGTTTTGGTTGGCAATTTGGCCAAATTTTGATTAGCCTGTAAGGCTAAAAAGGGTTTCAATTGGAATCCCATAATGGGAAGGATCCATTATGGTTCCAGCAGTTTTTGGGGAGGATTTTGGGATGGGTTTGGTCCCTGAAGGGGAACCCTTTTGGTGGATCGAAGATCCTTGGGTCAATGACCCTTTTGACATTTTGATTGCAGCCTTGAGTTGGGCTGTTTCTTCTTTTGTGATCCTTTCTGGATCTTCTTTTGCTTGGGCTTTGGCCCTTTGCTTCTTTTTCTTATCTCGATCACTCATTTGTCACCTTATTTCGCCTGCAAGAACTCTCTAGTTAGAAAGTCTGGTAGGGAATTTGAAGCACCTTTGATAAATTCAATTTCAAAATCAAAGACACTTAAAATTGCTTGCCAACGGGCAAAGATTTGTTTTGATGCAAGGTTTTTAACATCTTTTTGCAAAACATCTTTTGCATCTTTGCAATCAACCCTGATAAGAAATTTTTGATTTAGCAAATCACTTTGAAACTTATTTATGCACAAAACAATTGCTAAAATTTCCTTTTTAATTGTGGAATAGTTCTGTTGAGCTCTATTCCAATGCTTTGAAGTAAATGCAATGCAATGCTCTTTACCATCAATTTTTTGTTTGAGAATACCTCCATAACCTATTCAAAGGCATTGGTTTCAATAATTTTGAATGCTTGTGGATTTGGAAGATACAAGCATGGGAGATTTTTGACCAAGGATTTGATTTTGATAATCACATTAGTATGATCATCAGTCCAAGGAGGAGGAGTCTTTGAAAGACGCTCATGAAGAGGCTTAATGATATTGTTTAGGTTAGGAATGAAATCACCTACGTAATTCAAACAACCTAAGAATCTTTGGAGTTGAGTTTTGTCCAAAATCTGATCTGGAAATTTATCAGCAAACTGGATTGCTCGATCAATTGGAACAATAGTTCCTTGGTATATATGATGACCAAGAAACCGAATTTTTGTCTGGAAGAGACTGATTTTGGTTTTAGAAACTGCTAAGCCATTGAACCTAGCAACATCTACAAAGATTTTGACATGTTTAAAGTGTTGATCAATCGATTCTGAGAACACTAAAACATCATCAATGTACACAATAATAAATTTTGTAAAAGGATTGAAATTCTGAGGGTGCATTTTTCAACCCGAAAGGCATAACATTCCATTCATATTGCCCAAATGGGACTGTGAATGCAGTCTTATACCTATCCTTTTCTGAGATTTGGATTTGCCAAAAACCAGATTTCATATCAAATTTTGAGAATATTTTGGCCTGATGAAGGCGATTCAAAAGATCTTTTTTGTTAGGTATTAGATACCTAATCCATTGAAGAGCTTGGTTGAGGGGTTTGTAATTGATTACAAGCCTTGGGGTTCCTCTTTCAATCTCAGAATTTTTGTTTACATAGAAGGCCGCGCATGACCAAGGACTTTGGCTTTTTCTGATTAAACCCTTATCAAGTAAATCAGAAATTTCTTTTTGGCAATGTTCCAAGAGTTCTTGGTTCATTTGAATTGGACGAGCTTTCGTTGGGATTGCTCTTTCATTGAAATCCTTTTCATAAGGAAAATCAATTATGTGTTTTTTTCTTTCCCAAAAAGCATTTGGAAAATCAGAACAAATTATATCTTGAATGTTTTTCAAAACCTTTTGGATTTTTTGTTTTAGAAAAGGTTTCTCCAATTGGTTTTCAATTGTTTTGTAAGAAACTTCTTCTTTCAAAAAATTGATTTGACTTTCCTTATACTCAATTTGATTTATAAATTTTGTATAAGGTGGATCAACAAGTTCGAAGAAAACCCTTTTACCCATAACATCAGATTCAATTCCTTCATCACGTGTTAAAAATGGTTTTAGTCGACTGATGAAAGGAGACCCAAGAATTACATCTTGAGATAAAACTTTTGCTAGGATAAAGACTTCTTCCATTTTGACACCATTATTTTCAACTACTGCATTTGAAAGCTTATAGTTGACATTTAATGGAGATTTGTTTGGTCCACAAAGTCTTTCTATGGTTTTCTGAAAGAATTTTGTTGGGATTAGACCTTCTCTGATACAGCTCAGAGCTGCACCAGTATCCCATAAAGCTATTGTTTCTAATATGAAAGTATTAGCAACAATAATTTTAACTGGCACATGCCATTTCTGGACTAAAACTCTTGATATAATGTTCAAGAAATTCTCAGAAGGCGTTTCATCATCTTGCGATGAGTTTTTAACTTCTTCAACTTTCTTTTCTTTATTAAGACTTTCTTCTTGAATTTGATTTAAAATAAGAGAATGGAATTCCTGAGTATTTTTCAGGTTTCTTATCTCTTCTTTTAAATTATTTATTTCATTCTGAAGGTCAGAAATTGAAACAGGTTTTGGATTAGACTGAAATCTTTTGATTATTTCAGAAAAATCATATCTTGTTTGCAAATACTTTTGGTTTGGTTTTGAAGAGGAAGAAGAAGCAGTGCTTTCTCTCAGTTTATTGAAAAATTTAACCTTTTCTTCATTAGTTGGAAGAGAGTTAATTATTTCAAAAACCAAATCTTCTTCAATAACATTTATTTGTAAACTGTCTATCTTGGGACCGGTTAAGACCGATTCCTTGATTGGGTCATCAAGAACAGACTTTTTTGAACTCTCAGCAAACTTGTCAAGACAGTTTATTTGAAAATCATCTTCTTCAGATGAAGATGAAATATCATCAAGCTGAAGCTTATTCACTTCTCCCTGAAGTTCATTCACTTCTCCTTCGGATGATGATATCTCATATTCTTCTTCAGAAGAGGTTTCTTCAATCAAAAGATTGTTTAATTGTTGAAGAACTGGTTCTTCAAGTTGTAAGGCATTAATTCTTTTATTAAGCCTACAATATTTTGCCATGTGGCCTTCTTTGCCACATCGAAAACAAACAATTTTTCCTTTGGGAAGATCCATAGGAGATTTTGATTTGAATTCATTTTTCAAATTTCTGGGTTTGTTTGTTTTTGGTTTTTTCCAAGGTTTTCGATATTTTTTGTAATATCTTTTAGCCTTGTATTCTTTGTCTTCATGCTTGTGTTGGGATTTTTTAGATTTCTTACAAGTAGGAAAACCAAATTGTTCACAGAAAGTTCCTAAATCCTTCCTATCTGCTGCTTTTTCTTTAGCAAGTTGATGTTGGATTTTATCTTCTTGGCAAATTTTCAAAGCAGTCTTTTGAACAATTTCAATTAATTGTCCATAAGTTAAATTTTCGTAATGGATTTGACCATCACCAGTTTGGTTTCTAATTTTTTCCTTTGATCTTATCTCCTAGAGACCTAGGAAGACCAGCAAGGAATTTTTCTTTCCATATAGGATGATTTCCATCTTCTCTGGCCATAACTCTCAAGAGGAAGTTATCTCTATACCATCTGAAATTGGATAGAGTTTTACATTTCAAATTTGACAGAAGATCTACTGATTTGTCCCTCCATAGTGTTGGATCACCAACAAAGTGAGCTATAATGTTAACTATAAGACAGCTAACAGCATCAGACATTGGTTCACCAATACTATCTCTAAGAACTATGCCATCTTGAGTAGTTTTTATGGCTTGTAAAATTTGATTTTTTTGTTCATTTGTGAGATGGAAATCCCACCAACCTCTGAGTTGCCCAATAAAGCCAGAGATCAATATATGAATAACGTCTTCCTCTTGACAATTATTATATATTGCATAGGCATTACTAACCATCGTCATTTGTTGGCATATTTCCAAAATATTTGTTTCAGATTGTCCATCTATGTTCCAAACATAGATGTTATTTGCATTAAATTGTCGAAGAGCAGAATCCCTTTCTTCGAGCATTATATCCGGAGGAGTAGCTCTTGGATAGTACAATTTAGTTGGATTTCTCCAACCTTCTTGTTTTATTTCATGAATTTTTGGACAATCTTCACTTTCACTTGTTTGATTGCCTACAACATTTACTGTTAATTTTGAAACCGTAGCCTTAGATTTAGGAGAAGGTGCTTCTTGTACGGTTATCTTTTTTAACTCTTGTTCAATTCTTGCTTGAAGATTTCCTTCCCTTATACTGGTTGCAGTGTTTGTAGGGATAGTATAAGGTTTGAAAATTGGCTGTGTACTGGTGGAACTAGGTAAGATTGTCTTATTAGCTTCACTAGTAACAGATTTTTTCAAAATATGTTCTCCAAGAGTTTGAAGATAGGAATTTGTATAATTATTTTGTTCAATAATATTTTTAATATCATTGGAATTTGTATCCGTTTTAGGATCTTTTATTTTGAAAGGAGAGGCAATAACAGTTGTATCACCAATTTTTGTACCAGGAATCTGGTAAGATTGTTTTGGAGGAAGTTCAGATTCAACTTTCTCTTCATTTTTCAAAATCCAAGAAGCATTGACTCCCTGAAATGGTTCAAAAGGATAATCCTTTATATTCTCATCTTTCATATAGGCTTCAAACCAGAGGAAGAAGGGAATATGAAGTTTATACCTTTCAAGCATTTTATAAAATTTTTCTTGAATTGGTTTTCACAATTCTTCAGTTTTAAAATTTTGGAAAAACCATTTTCATCTTTCAATATTTTCATTAGAGTAGAAATCTTTTCGCAAGAGTTCTTTATCTAATTCAAATTGTTGCTCAATCACATTCATGTCAGAGTATGTTGGAGATTGGCAAGTTTGGGTTTCATCTTCAGTATTTTGGTCTAAATTTTGGTAGACAGGTTTTACAACATTGGCTGATTCACTAAGACCTTGCATTACTGAGGGTGAAATAATTTGATCTTTGACAGAAGAACTACAAGAATGCCTATAAGGTTGTTCTAGAGCAGTCCTGAAGCTTTCTGCAATTGATGGGGTTCTAGAAGCACAAGAGAAAGACCTTCTGGATCTATCAAATGTAATTCTAACATCTTCATTAATATTTTGAGTAACACTAAAAGAATTATTTACAGATTTTGGTATGACAGGAGCAATTTTAGTCATTTCCCAGTCATCTGGAAGAGTGATGTCTTCCCATTTTATTGGTCTTGGAAGATTAACATTTGCTCTAGTAGCATCTGTTAGAAATAGACATGTTTCTTTTCCTTGAGGAAACATTTTAACATTTGAAGCTGACGAATTCATAACCTTGTACTGGACCCTGTAAACCAAGGCCACAGGTGAAACTCCAGGTTTCATTTGGAATCCGTGCAATTTCAAACTTAGTTTTAAACATTCAATAACAGGATCATCATGTAATAAAGCTATTAAATTTGGGGAACAGTTGAAATAAATTGGTCCTTCATTAAGACCTACTTCAACCATTCCAAAAATTGATCTTGAAAAGATTTCATGTCTACCATCTCTAACACATACTAATTTCGAGACATCAAGACCAGCTTTTACCAAAGGGATGACAGCTACCTGAACACACCCTATGTGAATAAATTTAAATTTCTTTTGGTGTCTTAAGATTGAATCTTCTGATAAGATACACATATCAGTTGGTTCTTCTTTTAGAGGAATTGTTTCTTCAACTGTTCTAATTATGTAATCAGAAGCTTTGAAAAACTTTTTATCCTCAGGTTTGTATAAATCATTTTGGTTAATGACTGGAATGGTCCAATCACTAAATTTTTGGTTAATATCTTCAAAATGGATTTCATTGTTGAAAATATTATTTTGGAGGGAAGATTTCCCAAAACTTTTGTTGGTCATAAGACCAGATTGTTGTACAGAAGAGGAAGGAGCAGAAGAAGAAGAAGAAGAGCGAGAGGAACGAGAGGAGTTAGAGCGAAAAGAGCTAGATCTGAACAGGAAAGCCATAATTAACTTTACTGCTGATACCATTACCTTCCAGTTGGTAGAGATATGCTAGATCTGATGAAGTTTCTGGGCTACTTATGGAGTTATTATAAATATTTCTTTGTATGTTCTTATAAAGATAAAAATCTGCAAATATTATTATCACTTAGCCAATGTCTTTCAACGTTGAACCCTAATATCATATGAACATTCGAACAATAGGCGTCTGGACTTATCTGCCCTGTCCGTCGGGACTTACTGCCATAGCCCTAGAAAAGACGGACGAAGTTCATATGCTATCATTGATCAACTAACTTGCATGCTATCAGATGATAATAATATCAAGCAGAGACTTAGCTTTATGTTAACATGTTTCTGATGTGGAAGATCAACCAAAGTCGCAACCACAGAGCATACTTATCTAGAAATATTCATAAGAACTTCATAAATTTTCCAAAACTTCAAGACATCTAATACATCCCTACTTGCCCTTCTGGCTCTGATACCAGCTATAATCCCAACATTATAATCCAAACACTGCAATCTTTTCTTCATTACCTCTTACACTTTGGGGTAAGTGTAAGAGTTTGGTGAGATGTGGTACCAATGAGCTCAATAGTACCATGTCTCGCCAAACTCTTACACTTACCCTAGAGTAAGGATTTGAGTCGTGGGGAGGGGAAAGAAAATCCCCAGGGGGGATTATATTCCTTTGAGTTTATCACCATCGGTGAGGGTTGGCCTGATACGCCGTTTGTAACCCCCTACCGTAATTATATCTGAAACACACGATTAAAATAAAATAGAGACCAATAATAAACAAACCTATTTTAAGATCCCATCTTCACGATAGGATTTTCACAAATACGTTTCAAAATCTAATACATCTGATCTCATATTCAAATTTCAAATATAATTACTATGCGAAGATAAATCACATTCATTACTAATATCAGAGTGCATAACAAAATCATCCCGGTAATCTCGGGTTCATACCTTCGCTATTGGGTTTCAATAGGTACATTAGCCCATTACAATTACTGAAATAGGGATTACACAAATCCATTCGAATACATAATCAAATACTTATCCACAGCATGTACATTCTGAATATACATTCCAACCTATCCAACCATATATATATATATATATCCAAACATATACAGTTATCCCAACAATAATGATAACTAACTACTAAATTAAATGCCCTAAGGAGTCTTCACCGCCCTTGGTTGCTTGTTTCATCCTCGATCCACCTACCCTATCTAAAATGTTGGTAGGGAGGATGTAACCCCCCTGCCGTAATTATATCCGAAATACTCGATTAAAGTGAAATAGAGACCAATAAGAACAAAAATTAACATTTATAAACCCATATACTAGACAGGGTTTTCACAAATACATTTCAAAATCATTTATAACTTGGTCTCACATTTACATTCCGAATACAATTACTACATGAAGATAAATCACATTTATATAAATATCAGAGTACGTAAAACAATTCCCGGCCAAACCCGGGTTCCATATATTAATCAAAGCCTTATAGGGCACAATCGCCCATACAAGCCCTTATATAGGGATTACACAAATCTTTCTCATACTCATAATCAAATTCTCATCCATATATACACAACTAAATCCAAATCCAAATATCCTATCTAGGATGATAACCAACTACCAGAATGACAACTCGGAGGAGTCCTCATCGCCCTTGGCTGCATACTCCATCCTCGATCCACTACCCTGTCTGAAAGGTTAGTAGGGGAGGGTGAAAATCTAGAGAATCTCAGTAGGTAAACAATATCAATATGCATGTATGATAAATGTTTAATGCATGACGTGCTTGCATCACATAACTCATGCTAACACAATGACAATTTGTAAGCTTAATGATTCAAACAATATACTAATGGCCATAGCATAAATTGAATCATAGCTTCAAATTACACATAATCATGCAAAGCTAAGACATGCACCAACAAATCAACACATATATCAAATACAAGCAGAAGATATATGTTCCCTATACTCTTTCCACGTAAGATCCAGTTCCGGCTGCTCACAATCAGGGCGATCAACAAACCCTATAATCAAAACAAGGACACAGGGTTAATCCCTTTTCCAATTCCTTAACTTTTAGACACTTAAGTTGGTTATCATTCACGACCTTTAGGTGGCTACCCAAAGCCTAAACACAAGCCTAAAGGGTTGGGAAATACTTAACCAAAGACCATATTTTGAATCCTCAAAATCCCCTTTTTGACTGTAACACTCGAGTGAAGATGACCTCACTCGAGTGATGGATGCCTTTTACTCAAGTGATATTGTAACCCCCTTTCACCATAGGCCGAGATTTAGTTCATAAACACGTAATTGATGTAGAATTAGAGACCTTAGATGATTTTGGGACTTAAAAAAATCAAACTTCCCAAAATCATGGCTTACAAAAATTTTACAAAACCTGTTCATGACGGTCTCATATTCATATTTCAATACTAAATGGCCTGTACAAGTTGATTTCATTCACAAATATTAGAGTATAATGCAAATTCCTGACACACTTGGGTTCCATTCATTAATAAGGGTTTTACAAAGGCACAAAGCCCACAATTCATTACCCTTAACTTAGGGATTACATAAAACTATACAATCTATCCCAATACATATACAATTGATCCAAAAATATTCAAATGATTTACATGATAACCAATAACCAAAGTATACTCCTAAACTAGAGCTCTAACCGCTCTTCGTCACTCGCTTTCCCTTCGATCCTTCTGCCCTGTCTAAAACATGGTTTTGGGGAGAGTAAGATTCTAAGGAATCCCCGTAGTGTCAAATCAATCATAGTATATACAACAATAAGGCATGAAATCAAATCATTATCCATACAAAGCAACTACAACGACAATTACAACGGCAATGGTTAGTATGACACATGTCATCCCTTACGATTGCTCACGCTACATTGCATCACAACAATCCACACAATATATTTCACCACAGCTGGGATTCATATAAAGCATTTTATAACACAAGCCATACAGGCAAGATTAACACACAGCCCACGACTGGATTCACAAATGCTACCCCATGGGTTGGATACACAAAAATCCATATCGATTACGACGGCAGTTCAACGGCCGACCTAGAGATAACCAACGTCAATCCCTATACGGCTCATGCTAAAGTGCTCACACCGTAATAGACCATGGCACATAGTTCACAAAGTTCAATGATAAGTTATGCATACCAAAACATCATACACAATATAAGAGAAGAGTCACTACCTTGGTCCTTCTGGGCGTGTCCTAGTGCCGGTTTCTCCTGAGTAGAGCAAATGTCGAATCCTAGAATCATAATTAAGGACGGAGAATTATAATTTATTTCAAGACTTAATTTACTTCATAACACTTGAATTTGGTTATCATAATTGACCCTTAAGAGGCCACAAATGCCTTTAATGAAAGCCCTAAGAGGTTGGGAAACAATAGGTTAGAGATCTCCTTTCAAAAACTCAAAGTGCTGGAACACAGGGGTTGGCAGCGGCCAAAATATGGTCAAAAGGTTATTGGCCGCGGCCAGAATCAGGTTAGAAAGGTTTGGGCCGCGACCAGCCACCTTGGGCCGCGGCCAAGAAATTCCCTGATTCTTGGCTGAACTTCCAAAATTCATAACTAATTCTAGAAAAATCGAAACGAGGTGATTCTAAAGCCAATGAAAGGTATTTAAGTCCTCTTTCTAGGAAAAATATGGCTCATTACTTCAAATCATCACACAAATACAGAATCACCAAAAACTCAACACTACTCCAAAACAGAGTTCTGTTTCCATCCCAAACTTTGGACAATCATATCTCCCAGAATACTAAGTGACATGACACAAAATATATATCCATTTTGAAGCTTGGGATATGAAATTTAAGACTGGAAAGTTTCAGAATTTTCCAACACCATTTGGTCATTCAAAACGCTTGTGAAAACTGACTGCCCGGATAAAGTTCACACAAGACAGATTTTCCAATTTTCTACCAAAGTGTCCAATGGCTCCAAAATTAACAATTAAGCCTATTCCCACATAAATTTTCACAAGGAACACAATGGTAACCTCAAAATGACCAAAATCACAACCCAATTTCATGCCCTGTTTTTGCCCAATGCACAAAACCAACATAAATGTGCCAAACCTTACATTTAAGCTTCAATCAAATTCTATCTACCCAAGATACATCTCAAAGCATCTTATCCATGACAACAACAATTCAAACACCACAAGACCCTAATTTTCGAAATTTCAAGCCAAATTTCCAGAATTTCCAAGCTAAAGCATTTGGCACAAAACTTATATAGAAAGGTCTCTTAAACTCACCTTAACAACTTTCTCAAAGGAGCTTCTTGATTCTCCAACCTCCACAATTTCTTGAAGTCTCAAACCAACACTAAATGGCAAACTATAACCATAGAAATGTAGCTCTTAACTCAATGAACAAATTTAAAGAAATGAGTTTGAGCAATGGAGGTCATTTTCCTTACCTTTTCTCAAGCTTCCCTTCCTCTATTTTCAACAATAATGGTGCTGAACCAGGGAGAGAGAACGAGAGAGAGAAAATGAGAGAGGTTGAGTGATGGAGAAGATGAAGAATGATGATACTCTACTCCCCCCATGCCTCTCTTGTGTCAGCGAAAATAGAAGGGAAAGGAAGAGAGAGAAAACATTTTAAAATGTGCATTTGACTTTTCCTTATCTCCTCTCCACAAGCAAGCTTGACACATGTCATTTCTTTATTCGTTCTCACTAAATAAGTTACCAATTAATCACCTTAATCCCTCCATTAGCCATTTTGATTACATTTCTCATTTCTCCCATAGTTAGTAATTAATTTCTCCATTTATTACTAATTTATGGCCCATAATTCCATTCTTTCAATTTCCCAATAATGATGACATATTAATTAAAATAGCCATAAAACACATAATAATTCAAATTAAATTCATAATTATCCACAATAATCATGATTTGCCCTTAATCAAATATTGGGATATTACAGACAACCTCAACATTCTAGTAATGCCTCCGCAAGCACCCGAGTCCTACCTAGTGAAGCCCAAAAAGTACTTACCCAAGAGTACAGAAATCCCAGAGTCAAAAGTGTACTCGAGCACAATGACCCTCACTCGAGTGATAGCTTAACACTTGCGAGTGCTAGCTCACACTCTTGACAAACCAACTGCGAGTGACAACCCAAGAGCAACCTTTTAGCACACAACACACATTCACTCGAGTAAGCCATGGTACACTCGAGTGAAGACCTACATTACTTGCAGGTGAGGAAGTGCACTCTTGTTTCTTCCATGAACAAGTGCAACAAACCAAAGGGGAAAGGGAAAATATGACGCTGAACTCGAGTGACACCCTTGTGCACTCGAGTGATACTTATCAGAAACCCAGAACGCAGCAGATATCAACATTTTCCCTAACTTAACCAATATGTCTCTAATGGTCCTAAAACTCTAACACAATGCTATTCCCACACAATTTCACACAAGGAATCCATTGGAAAGCTCAAAACACTCAAAATCATACTACAAAGACATTTTCCCCATTGGTCACACTAATTTCACACTTAACCCAATTTCACCAACTTTACATCCAAAGTTTCCAAATCAAACCTAATGGTATCCAAACACCATTTGACAACATTTTTAACCACAATACACCACCATCCCACAATTATACCAAATTAGGGCAAAAACTACAAATCACAAATCTCATCAAACAATCACAATATATAGATCAAAAGGGGAATATCACTCACCTCTTCCTCTTTCCAAAGCCATATCCTTGATTCTTAATCTTTCCAAATTCCTCAAGCTCTCAAAATACCTTCTTTCCCAAATCTAAAACCATAGCAATGAAGCTCTTATCACTATGAACAACTTTATAGAAGAGTGTTCGAGCAAAAGGAGACAAGAACAAAGCTAAAACTCACCTTTTCTATTTCTCTTTCCTTCCCCAAGCTTGGCGCCATGGCTACTGAGGAGAGAGAGAAAGGGCTTAGATTTTGGCTCCCCAAAACACACACACAACTGACTTAGAGAAGAGAGGAGAGAGGGAAAAGCTTTTGAAACTTTGATTTGATCTAAGGGCTCACATCATGCCACTTGTCACCATTTCAACATACATCCCATGAGCTCACTTACACACATGCACATGGAATTCCACCCTTTGATCTCTACAAAATTCAATTACAACCATTGATCTTTGAGTTACCAATGAGTTTTCTCTTCGGTAACCGATCAATTGGTCAGTAACTTTACCGTTTTGCCCTTGATTATGACAATTCCCTTGGAATCACCATCAAACTCATTCTATCATTTCATTTATCACAAAACATGCCCTTCCTCTATTCTAAGTCAATTTGGATGTCAATCCATAATTGAGCTCGAATTCAAGGTTTTGGCGCTGCTCATAACACAAGCAACTACACTCTACTCTATATTCTCCAAAAGGATTTATTTGTCATTAACCACTTCCACTTTTAGAGTCAATATCCCTTAATTGAAAATTGGGATATTACAGAGGGTGAGATTTGAGAGAATCTCAGTAGGTAAACATTACCAATATGCATGCAAGATAGATGTTTAATTCATGACATGCTTGCATAACTCATGCTTACACAAAATGACAAATCTGTATGCTCAATGCTTCGAACAACATACATATGGCCATAGCATAAATTGAAACATAGCTTCAAATCATTCATACATGTTTCACATAATCAAGCAAAGCAATAACATGCATCAATACCAACACAAATATCATAAACATGCAAGAGAGGTAAGTTCCCTACACTTATTCTTTCCACGTATGCTCCAGTATCGGCTACTCGTGATCTAAGCAAATATCCAACCCTATAACCAAATCAAGGACATAGGGTCAATCTCAATTCCAAATCCTTACTTCCATATTACTTAATGTTGGTTATCATTCACACCCTTAAGGTGGCTATAATAAGCTCAATGAAAGCTTAAAGGATTGGGAAGTACTAGATTGGAAATCACCTTTCAAAATCATAAAATACTAAAAATGGGGGTTGGCTGCAGCCAATAATCCTCTAGCTGCAGCCAAAATGTGCACAGAAGGTTTTTGGCTGTAGCCAAGAATTTCTGGCTAAGGTCAAAACGCATACAGAAACTTTTGCTTTGCAGCCAAGCCAACTTCAAAAATTCATAATTAATTCCAGAAAAATCGAAATGAGTTGATCCCAAAGCCAAATGAAATATATTTAAGTCCTCTTCATAGGAAAAATATAGATCAAGGCTGTACATAACCACAGAAATACAGAATTACACAAATATCCACACTGCTCTAGAATTAAGTCCAGTTTCGTCATCAAACTTTGGACAGCCATAACTCCTAGTTCACAAAACGAAATGACACAGATTATATGTCTATTTTGAAGCTTGGAATGTGAAATTCAAGACTGGAAAGTGTCAGAATTTTTAGAGACCATTTGGTCATTCAAAACTTTTGTGAAAACTGACTGCCCAGAATAGACTTTCAATGGCAGCATTTCCAGTTTTGGCATATTTGCTTCCAATGATCCCAATTTCATACCAAACTTCATTCCCACACAAATTTTCAGAAGGAATCCATTGGAAACACCAAAACAACCAAATTCACATTATATTGACATGTTTTACAGCAATCTCAACATGTCACACAATTTCACATTTCAAACTCTAACATTGCAACTTTTCCATTTCCAATGCCAAACCAATTCCAATGACCAAGTTACACAACAAAACACCATTTTCAACTCAAAACACGTGACAATTCATGCATTTCACAATTCCACAAAAATCAGGGCAAAAACCAAAATTCACAATACTCAACCAATAACCACAATAGTTAGGTCAAAAGTCATCAAATACTTACCTCTTCCTCTTTCCCAAACCAATTTCTTGATTCTCCATCTTTCCACTTTGCTCAAGCTCTTAAACACCTCCAATCAAGAATCTAAAAACATAGAGATGAAGCTCTCATCACTATGAACAACTTTATAGAAGGTGATTAGAGCATTAGAGGCCAACAAACAAGCTAAATCGTTACCTTTCCATTTCTCTTTCCTCCTCCACTTTGGGCGTCCATTGAAGCTAATGAGAGAGAAAGATGAGATGATGAAGAAGGAGGGTTAGTTTTTGGCAACTAAAAGCTTAATTAGGCTGACCAAAAAGGAAGAGAGGAGAGAGGATGAGTATTGACAAATTGACCAAGATCCAAAGGTCCAAAACTTGCCAAGTGTCATGATCTTGTTCCATCTCCAATGAACTCACACACATGGGATTCCACCCACTCAATCTCACAAAAAATCAACCCTAACCATTGATCTTCAAGTTACCAATGAGTTTCCTCTTCGGTGACTGACCAATTGGTAGGTAACTTTACCGTTTTGCCCCTGATTATGGCAATTCCTCTTGAATCATCATCAAATACATTTTCTTATTCATTTACACCATACATACGCCCTCCCCCTTATTTTCGTTCAATTTAGATGTTAATCTATAATTGAACTCAAATATAGGGTTCGACACTGATTATAATACATTCGAATCTCAAATCACATCAGATTCTCCAAAAGGGTTATTTATCACTTACCACGTCCACTTTTGGAGTCATTAAACCCTTAATCACAATTTGGGATCTTGCTAAACCAGGGCTTAGCAATTCACTTATCTCAAGCTTATTCTCTAACCTCAAGTCTTAAAATCCGGGGTATTACACCGTTGAAGCGGGTGGCCGGGGTTGTTGTGGGTCGGTGGGGTGTGACAATAAAAAGGCGCCTTTTTTATTGTTACACCCCATCGGCCCACATTGACCCCGGCCACCCACTTCTACGGCATGTTAGGCCAGCCCTCACCGACGGTGATGAATTCAAAGGAATATAATCCCCCTTGGGGATTTTCTTTCACCTCCCCACAACTCGAACGCTTACCCTGGGGGTAAGTGTAAGAGTTTGGTGAGACGTGGTACCATTGAGCTAGAAATTGTAATGCCCCAAAATGGTTATAAGGGCTCATGACTCTAAAAGTGAATGTAATTAATGTTAGACAAATACTTTCAAAAAATATAATATGAATTATGACCCGAATTAGCAGTGAAAAATGCCCAAGCCCATTATCTAAAATTTAATTGTGATAACAAAGTCTAATTGGGACATTTTGAGAGATCATAATCCTCTTCCAATGGGCTATAAATGTCGCCCAACATGAGGCAAGAGAGAGAAAAGGAGTATGTGAACACAAATGGTGACCTTGGGAAGCCATTAAAGTTAAGTGGAAAAGATAAGAAGAAAAGTAAAAAATTGTAGGCTAAAGTTGTGACATTTAAAGAGGAAATTGGAGTAACATATTTGCTTATTGGAAGGAGCCCATTTACGTCATTTTATGAGCATAAGGCAAAGAAAATAATGATTGAATTCCAAATGCCAAAAGATGAAGTATTATAGTCAAGTAAGAGGTGAACTTTGAAAAGTCAAAGGTGAGTATAATACATGGAGCCCTTACATGGTAATTTCAAAGAGATGGATGAGGTCCAATTAGGAGACTCATTTGGTCTCTTTGTGTAGCCATCTATACGTCAAGGTTGGAGAGAGGAAAGAGAGAACATTTATGATCAAATAAAAGTAGATAAGGATTGGAAAATTGGCATATGTTGAAAGGCAATAAAATATTATTGTAGGAAGAATTTGGACCACACCTTTTGCCTTTTCTTTAAGGCCACATTCAGTCAAGTACTTAGGTCAATGAGGGATGAAAAATCTGAACCTAATACACTCTCTCTTGTTCTTCAAAAACGTGGCCAAGCTTAAGAAAAGAAAGAGAAAAGAAGGCAAGTCTTAAGGTAACTCTTCTAGCTCAAATTTCACCTTCTTAATCACTTCTTTGGCTCAAAAGCTCTTCATGAATCTTGTTCTCCTCTTTAAGAGCTTCATTTCTATAGTTTTATAATTTCAAGAGGAGGTGTTTTGAGCCATCATCCAAGAACAAAAGCTGAAAAACTAAAGAAATGAGCTAAAGGAAGCAAGAGGTGAGTATTGACTTCAATTTGAGCTATTAGTTGTGTAGGTTCAATGAGTATTTTGGCATATATAATTCTGCCCTGATTTTGTCCAAGTTAGGGTTTGGAGAATTCATGGTATTTTGGTTATGTATTTGGTGTTTTATGATTATTAGAAACCATATGACACAATTTTGATGCTCAATTTAGGAGTTTAGGAATTTCTGAAATTTTGTTGATTTTTCTGCCAAAACAGGACGTGGGGAATGAGTGAGAATTTGTTTATTTTGATGTTACCATTGTGTTCTACACAAAAAATTGTGTGGGTATAGCCTCAGGTTGTGAATTTTGGGTCATTGAATCTCAAAATGCAAAACTAGATATTCTGCTGAACAGGATTCTAGCGAGGTACCCTAATTGTGTGGTGTTTTTGGATAACAAAATTATCTTTAAAAATTCTGAAACTTTCCAGTCAAATAGAAGACATATCAAGCTTTAATTTGATAGGCCATTTGCATCATTTTGATTTGTACACTGGGAGTTATGAATTTTTGAAGTTAGGTCATGAAAAATGGGTTGAATTCTGACAGTGTCCAATAAATGAAAATTCTGGGAATTCTGTGTATCCAACTGGATGTGGGTGATATTTTTTCTTGAAAATAGACTAAATAATGGTCACATAGCCTTTGGAATCACTCTATTTCAATATTTATAAATTTAGTTATGATTTTTCAAAGTTGATGAAAAATTCTGGCAGATTTGGTTACTTATACGAAAATTGAAGATGTAATGGCATAATGTAGTATTGTTGAACTGAGGTTACAAATTGGTATTTTAGGTTAATTGATCACTTTTAAATCTTTAGTTGACTTGATTAAATGTCCCTAATGATAACCAACTTGAGTGTTTGAATTAGAGAAGAATTAGATTAAGTAATAATCTGTAGCCTATAATTCTAATTATAGGATTTGACATTTGCCCTGCACGTGATAAATCTGTGCCAGTGCAAGAGCGAAAAGAACAAGGTAGTGACTTTTTCTCGTATATTGTGTATAATACATTGTATGCATGTCTTATCATTGAATGACAATGAACAGAAATGCCGTTGTGAAACATTGCCGTTTTGAAACAATGCCGTTGTGTAACATTGCCATTGTGAAACATGCTAATGTGAATATGCCGTTGTGTAATGTCGTTGTTGTGCTGCTGTATTGTGATTTGCTTACATGCTTTGTAATTGTACATGTTATAAGTGAATTGTTACTACTAGGATTCTTTTGAATCTCATTCTTTCCATTGACTAACCTACAGCCAGGGCAAGCAGTTTAAAGGAATAACAAGTGATGAAGGGTTGTTAGAGCTCCTAGCTAGGAGTTTTAATTTTCATAGTTGGTTGTCATATTTTGTTGGGGATTAGTTGCACATGTTGTATATATTAAATAGTGTTTCGGTAAAAAAAATAGTGTTGTGTAATCCCTTATATGGGAAACTGAGAATAGGCACTGTGCCCCATAAACCCTTCATTAAATGAATGAAACTTGAGTGTTGTCAGAAATGTTTGTTACACTCTAATATGTATGAATGAAACTAAATAGCACAGGCCAAATATATATTCGAAATGTGAATGTGAGACTGCATCGAACATGTTTTGGAAAAGTTTTTGAAAACCCTATCTTGAAGATGAAATGAAAACTCAGTCATCTAATGAAACAAAATGAAAAATAATACACTTGAAGGATACATTACACTTATTCACAGTCTTCCCTGGGGATGTCTGATCATGCATCTTTTAGGGAAAGAAGGAAAAGCATAAGGTCAAAAGTAAATATGGACATAACGGAGAATATATGAAACATAAATTATTAGTATTCTGCATTTCAAATAATCATAAAAAAATATCAGTACTCTTACTTCACTAATTTGCTCTAACAAGTCCTCAATTGCAGCAGCAACACCAGGAACAGCTGGAGAAGCCTCACTGTTATCTATCAGCATATTATTTCCTATAGAACTCATATCGTTGATGGGGGTAGCTGAAGCTACAGCGGAAGGCACAGTATCATACAGGCCAGACTCTTCCAAAAGCCGTGCCTTTTTGCAGTAAACACTTGATATTTTAGCGTCAACCCCATAATTGTCTGACTTGACTACTTACATTTTGATTCGGTATGTTGCTCAAATTTTGTGAATGACTTGAAAACTAGGCAGAGTTGTCTCCACTTATGCTATTAGCCAAGTTAGCAAATTGACTCAGTAAAAACTCCTACCTCTTGGTTCTCTTGATCTTGAACAAATACTTCCTTGGGTAAAAATTTATCAATAACAGCAACTTTAAGGCAGCCTAGTATACAAGACTTTCATCAGGTGGGGGTTTGGGGGAGGGTCATATGTATACAACTTTACCCCCGTAAGCAAAGATGCTATTTCCAGGATTTAAACCAGCGACGACTTAATCATATGGCAATAACATTTACCATTGCTCATTCAATAATTTTTTTTATTGTCAGGGGAAAATTGTAAAAATCACAGTTCATTACCCTGGTTAAAATGCATAATAGGATGAGAGTGGTACTCGTATATCATTATTAATGAGATGTCCTCGCATATTGGTTAATCCTGAATTTAATCTATAGCATTTGTCTCTGTCAGTATCCGGGCTAAGATTCTCTCCTGTTGCATCTCTCCTCTGTTCTTCACTTCATTTTTCTTGGGCTTTTGTTTCATACTGCCACATGTTTTCGTAAGTATCCAAGTTCAGATGTACCAAATGATGCCAATTAATGAACTCAGTCGTAATTTATTAATTGTTCATTCTCAATCTATGGATCATTTCCCACAAGAAAGCTGGGATCTGAAGAGAGAGGAACAGGCTAAGGTGGTATATCATTTTTAAATCAGAATGAATCCTTGTAAGCATTATTAACTCATTGGGTACCGTGACCTTTCTTTTTTAGGGGACAATAAGGATTTTTAAACTTTGGTTTTGTCTGGTCGTAATCCAAACAATGGTGATTAATTAGTTGGCAAAGACAAACTTTGGCAGGAAGAAGAAGAGGAGTAGGGGTGAAAAACGCAAATCAACTTGAGCCAAACGGAATTGAAACAATGGTGTGCTTTTGTTGTAAATAGTTATAAGTAGTATTTTTATTGAAGTCATAATGAAATGCTCTTTGCGTCTGCACACTCTCCAGTTGTTGTCCGTTTCACTGTGATTGCGGGTTTCCCTCTTCTTGTCCTGCAACTAAAGCCTCCCTGAACTCTCACATCCAATAAGCACTTCCGGAATTAATGTAAAGTTGAATGCTAGAAGTATGCTGACTATGCCATAATGTTTGCTGGAAAAATGTCGTAAGAAGGGCTGTAGTTAGTCAAGCTTAGTGACTTCACTTTTACTATTTGTCTAAGTATACTAGGGCACAAGTGGATTAGCACTCAGTGAGCACATTTCCAACAAAGGGTTTTCTACGCACCATCTGTCTCTCAAGATTATACTAAAAAAAGAGCAGGATCCAAAATAAGAGGCAAAAGGAAGCTATTTGTTAGGAGCTAAGGTAATCCTATGCTACAAAAATCCATGAGCAATGTTCTTCCAAGTTGAAGCTTAGCCCATTAAGTAATGTGGATATTACCTCAAGATACTTCATTTCAATTTCAAACAATACAATCTTTAAAAGAAATTATAATAAACCCAAAATTGTTGAAATAAATAAAAAAGAAATAAGGCTAGTTTGTCAATATGCAGGGAAAGGGGCAAAAATTAAGAAGCAGCAAAGCAATGATCCTTACACAGAGGGGAACCAGAGGCGAAAGAAGTTCCTTTGGGAGTGACATGGGATCGGGGAAATCGACAAAGAAGACGTGGATTTGGGAAAGCTGAAAGCACGAACATCCACAAACTAATTGATTAATTATAGTTAAATATGAAAATTTGGTACCAAGTTAAAGCCCAGATAGAAATGGGAATGGGTTACTGCGTGTATAGAGACAGAGAAAGAAGTAGAGGCTTGAGCAAGAGCCATGGAAACTGATTTTTGTGTTGGATTAAAATAGCTTATTTTTAAATAATAAGTATCTATAAATCGTGATTCATAGTATACGAGGTAAATATATGAGAGGAGTTTTATTTCAACTTACGTAATAAAAAATTTATTATCAAAAAATAAGTGATATCAAACATAAGATGAGAATAGCGAAACTAACCTTGCCCACAAATTGTGTTTTTATCTTTTGGTTTCATGGGACTGGCCACATAGTAGGTGGTGCGAAGCTGTTTCTCGTTCGAAGATGACTATCCATACCTCAGACTCAGGATGTAATAGACACGTGGCCTCTTAAGCCTAAAAAGAAGAAGTAAAAAAAAATCATTTTGCTAACTTTTCTCTTTTTGCGCTTTTAACTCTTGTTCCTTGAGTTTAATTATATTTATGGGTGAAATCAGGTCAGGTTTTTACCTTATCAGACCTAACCTGTTAAGATATAAACTGGCCTAAGCCTGACCTATGACCTGTTGAAGGCCAATTTTTAAAGCCGTCAGAAATCAAATGGAAAAATTAGTTTTAAATTTGTAGCGGTTATACATAAATAACTGCTACAAATTTGCATAAAAGCAGCAAATTTTAAAATTCAAATGTTGAGTATTTGTAGCGGTTTTTATTGTTAAACCGTTACAAATATGGAACGTTATTTATAAATATAAACAAAATAAATTATATATATATTTGTAGCAGTTTCTCCAAAAAAAACCGCTACAAATATAACAAAATTTTATTTGTAGCGGTTATTTATTGTAAAACTGCTACAAAGATATATATAATTTATTTTTTTAAGGTTTAGAAATATAAATAATATTGTTGCAATTAATTCACAAATTCAACAACGAGGTCTAAGAATATAAATATAATTATGGTAAACACAATAAGAATTTAAGTTCTGAAATACAAAAATTATATATATTTATTTACAAATGTTTCAACAACAAATAAAAAAAAGATGTCCTAAACTAAATAGCTGAGGGCTGATCATCTGGTGCTCCCTCAGGTGGGGCTCCATCAGGTGCTGCTAGATCAGGGCGTTGGGCAGAGTGAACCGCACCATCATCATCAGCAGGAGGAGGAGGCTGCATGACGAACCGAGGGACAGGTGGAACTTGTGGATACTGCTCATCTGGGAATAGAGGACTCCATCTGCGCTCGAGCATGCTGTTTGTGATATCACGCCACTGCGTCTGTTGAGCGTAGATGAAATCAGCATGCTCCTCCATCTGCTGCAGCTGTAGCTGCTGCATCTGCTGGTGCTGCTGAGCCACTGCAGCCTGTGTCCGCTCCAAATCTGACCGCAGCTGCTCAACAGACTCATCCCTCGGATGTCTGACCCCTCTAGAGCTGCCAGCCTCAAAAGCGGCGCTCCTGCCGTAGACCATGCTAGGTCTGGCACCTATCCCCATGCCCCGAACGCATTTGGGGTGCTCAGCCTGAGCCAAACCTGTCTTCAAAGGAGCCGTCGGGTCCACTGACCCTTGTGACTCCTCGGCCTGGGTCTCTCGCAGCTCAGCCTACGACTGCTGCATCCGCTCCTGCCATTTTTATGAAACAATTACTAATTAACATTTTTCATTATTATGTTGGTTTTATAAAAATTATAATAATGAAATTACTTACAATGGCCGCCTCTACCTTCTGAGCGGTAGAAGTCCCGTCACGGTGTTTGTGTGTGATTGCGTACAACTCCCCATAGTCCGTCTGACAGTTCTCCTGCTTTGCCTTCCTCTCTTAAAATAATTACATAATTCAATTACTATTATGAAATAACCAGCTAAAAGTCAGTGATATTTTGAAAAGTTACTAGCTCATTGTAGGTGACAACAAAGGTCTTCGATCCTGCTGTGTGGTGGATCATATGCTGCCCACAGATCCTGGTGTTCCTCTGAGAAAGCGCTTGGAAAAAAATAATATTAAATGTATTAAAATAATATAAAAAATTTAAAATTAATTACATTTAAATTATAATTTAATAATTAACAATTACAAAATTATTTATAAATAATCTAATAAATACATTACCTGCCCCTCAGTGCTCCTTCTGAACTGAACAAAACTCGCCCAGTTGTTCGGTAGTACGCTGTCCGGGACGCTTTCGATCAGCTGCTCTAGAGGTATCGTCCCGTCCTTATCTACCCTATGGAAGAGACAATTCCTCTTGTTCCTTTAGCCGTCACCCATCTTCACGAGGGTGTACCTCTTCCGGTTGGCCCAGACGGCAAACCGCAGTTGCAAAAAAATTATTTAAATATCAATAATTATAAAAATCATATTAAAAAATAGTAATTAAATATAATTAATTACAAAAAATATTAATTAAATACTATTACTTACTTGAACCACCTCCCCCCAAGCCTGGTCCTTTGGCCCCTTCGAAATGTGCCTCCACATCCTGAAGTGCAGGGGGAACCGTATCCAATTCGCGCCCAAGTCGTTTAGGAAGCGGTTGAACAGGTGACCCCCATTATTGATGGGCTGGTCTATGCCCTCATTCCATGGCACTATAATTCACAGTGTCCAGTCCATGCTGTTCAGACCGGCCACATCCAACCTCCTCGTCGACACGTTCCCCGGCTCATCTGCACAATTTACCGCACGTTAGATAAATTGTAATTCAAATTTAACATTTTGAATTTAAATAAATAATTTATTAAATAAAAAAATTATTTACCTTGGACCTGCACCTTAAACCCAGTAGACCACGAAGACGACCTTCATGGGTTGTTCTGCTCCCGAGCCTCCTCCTCATTGAGGAACTGCTCCATCTCCCTGAGCCTAATCAAGATCTCAAAGTCATCCTCGTCGTAGTCCTCGACCCTGATATCTGCCCCCCCAAACTCAGGTACATCTGGTGCGGTCGTCTCCTATGGGATCGTCTGCGATGTCTGTGGTAGGGCCGACACCTGTGGGGGGATGGGCTGAAATGCTGTGGTCGCCCTCCCTCCGCGCTACCCCCTCCCTCTGCCCCCTGCTCTACTGCTGTCACCCCACATAATTGGTTTGGGGACCTCAAGTGCCTTGCCCCTATCCTCTCTTGAAGCCATATCAACTGTAAAAATTCAAAAAAAATATATTTTAGTCACATTATTATGCAAAAATATAATACAAATATAGATACAAATAAAATACGTCTTATCTCCTTACCTTAAGTAGAAATATCAAGAAATACTGCAGCAAAAACTCTTTCACAGATGTCTGAATGCTCAAATCTAAAAGAAAACACTCAGAGAAACTTTAGGAAACAAAATGAGCAAACGGAGAAATGAAGGAGGGAGGCGTGTTTAAATAGGCCGAACCTCTGTAGCGGTTATTGAAATAACGGCTACATAAACCGCTACAAATCACTTAGGGCGGCTAAACTTTGTAGCGGTTCTAAGATAACCGCTACAAAGTACTAAAACCTTTGAAGTTCTATAGCGGTTAAGGTATAGAACCGCTACAAATTTGGGGACGTTTGAAATTCTGTAGTGATTACAACCTAATAACCACTACAAATACGCGACGTTTGGAATTTTGTAGCTATTTTATTGGTCAAACCGCTACAAATAACCACTACACTGTTGGCGCATCTTGGTTGCACCATGTGGCGCGAAAACTGTAGCGGCTATTATTTATTTACCGCTACAAATTTTGGTGGGAAATTCATGCCATATTTATAGCGGTTTTTTCTAGGTAACCACTACAAAAAACATAGCCAATCTATCATACCACTTGGTGTGTAACTTGCCGCTACAAATTTGTAGCGGTTTAGGTTAAAACTGCTACAAATGTTACTATTTGTAGCGGGTAATTATAACCGTTACAATGTCACCGCTACAAAATACCTTTTTTTTTGTAGTGAATCTCAAAGAACATGTTCAAGATCGTCCACCTTGGACATAGGACAACTAGTATCTATACTCAAGCCCCTTTGATGTCTCGCAGCATTAGTGAGTTAACGCTTGTGTGCTACCAGCCACAAGAACATTTTTACAATATTTTGGAGCCTTGATTTTCCATAGCTTTTCCTACAAGGGGTGTGTAAGAGAAATCACCATTTTTAGTCCACTTTCATCTTGATTGTCCACCCTCCAATATTTCAATTCTTGCATGAACCTTCTCTTATGTTCGCTTGATTCCATTCCACATATTAGAACCCTACTTCCCCATATCAATTTGTGGAATCAATTTAGAGCCACATATGTATTTGTTTTTTATTACCGAGACACAGAAATCATCTTTACGAGCTACCAGGTTCCAACCTACTTTCATGAGGTAGGTGTGGTTCTGGTATTTTGCATGTCTCAGACCCAACCCACCTCTCTTCTTCGGTTCACAATTGAGTCCCATGCCACCAGGGGATTTTTTTTCAATTAATCCGTATTCCCCATAAAAATAGGCAAAATCGAGCATTTCAAAATAAATCCATAAGGCTAAAGATCATACCAAAATCAGGCATTTCTCAACTGTTAGACTATCAAACGCTGAAGATCAGCATCTAGAGATGTTTGTTGAAACATTGCTCTAGAGTTAAGCCGTTATCGCCGTTTTCATGGAAAAGGAGAAGTCAACTGGGCAATAAAGTGACGGTGGGCATCGAACTCCTTCAACCTATTTGTCTTCCGCAGCGAGCTCTGCAGTCCATTATTAGAGAAGTTTGGTGAAGATCATTGGCCTGTTCGTCCATTTTGAACCATAGTTTATTGTTTATTTCCTGAAACCTTATTCTTTTTGTACATTTTGCAATCAGCATTGTATTCGATTTAAGCTACAAAAGGGTTTTATTCGATTTACTAAAATCATGTTCTTATTTTTTTGTCACTTACAATTTGGACGAAAATTATTTGAGGATTTTGATCTCTTGTTCCTAGCTCAAATTCTATAATACGGGAGCCTAAATTTTTAAAGGAACTTGACCTATTTCGATCTATTGTGTTTTCCAGTCCTATTGTATGTTGTGGGAAATTCTATATGTTGAGTTAATTTGCTAAGTTGTGATTATGAATTCTGGGAAATAGGCTTGTTCGTAGGGCATGATTAAACTTGTGTTAAATTTGTTGTTGGAATTTCTAATTGGCTTGGTGTTGTGTGATTATAACCTGTATTTTGAAAATGTTAATGTGTAATGGTTGGTAAGATAAAATTGTTTGCTACCATAAAGTAATCCCTTGGTGTTGTGTGTAATACATGTCTTCTATTTGTGCTACTGAGTGATTAAACTAGTAATTATTTTATAGGTTAAGAAGAATATGTTGAACAATAGAAAATTGAAAGATAATGATGGAAAAAGCCATCCAAAGGTGTCCTGGTACATATTATTCACAAAAGCTTATTACACAAAAAAGAAGAAAAAGAATGAAGAGCTCAATCCTTTTACAGAGGAGAGTCAGTTGTGTTAGATATAATTAGTTTTGATGATGTCAAATATAGATGACAAATATTAAGAGGAAAAAGTTTGCATAATATACCTATCTCTTACATTAACTAACTCTTATATTTAATGTGAAATATCTTGTAGATTAGTCAATTTAAAAAAATAGGAAGATTGAAGATAGTGAAGAAAGAAGAACTTGCATGTTCTAAAGGGAATATCAAGATCCAAGCTCTTAGATATGATATTGGAGGTTTCCATGATCAAATGGATGAATGAGTCAATTTGAAGCTAAGATTGTTAGAATCGGCTGACACCTAAGAGGGGGTGAATTGGGTGTAAGATAAAAATCTTAAGAACTTTGAAAATCTTGTAGCATCTTAGAGGAAGCAATAAATATGAAAGTAATGAATCATAAATCAACAATTAATATATGCTGGAAATATAAGAGTTTAAGGTAGAGAATATGCAAACTATGATTTATCCTGGTTCGGTCCAATCTGCGATGGCCTACGTCCAGTCCTCAGGCTCCTCCTGAGATTTTCAAATCCACTATCTTCTTGTTAATCCAAGCACAAGAAAAGCCTTTACAACCCACAAGTTGAGCCAGGCACTTGCGAAGCCTTTTAAAAATCTCTCACCGAGTTACTCCCCCTTACACACCGTAAGGTTACAATCGAGTTACTCTCCCTTACACACTCATAAGGATAAAACTTTGATGATGAAAGATTACAATCAATCTTCTCTCTCAAAAGTGAATAGATGAATACTGAAGCATAATACAATCAATCACTCTCTCAAATACACATAATATAGAAAACAGATAAGAACAGAGAGTGTTTGGGTCAAGATGGATAGCTTATGATATGAGCATGTTTATGTAGTTGTGTTCTCGTTGATGTTGTTCTTCATTGAATGTTGCCATATTTATAGATGAGTTGTGATAGCTGTTGGAAACATTTCAACCTGTCTGTTAGAGTGACGTAGCTTCGTTTGCATGTTCTTCGATTTTGAAAACTAGCCGTTGTGGTTGGTGAACGCTCTGCTTCCATAAAGTCAACTTTTGTCTCTTCAATTCATCTCTTCATTATATTCCTGGAGACATGCATTAAACACTAATACAATGAAGTGTAAGAGTGATTGGAAGCAAGAAGAATGAGTTTCATAATTAATCCCATGATTTTTGAAAGCTTCAGTACGTTGTTCTGTTCTCCTAGGAAGCATTACTCAAGTGGTCACTCAAGTAAGCCTAGGTCATTACTCGAGTGATCCCTCGAGTAATTCCATTCAAAATCTAGCTGAGAGTAACTGCTTCTATGCTTCTTTGATTACTCGAGTGATCCCTTGAGTAATGGATCAAATAACTCTGCAGATTACTCGAGTGATCCCTCGAGTAATGTAATCTTCCATATCTGGTTACTCGAGTAGTCCCTCGAGTAAAGTTTGTCATTTCTTGGCCGAGAGCTACTGGATAATTTATTCTTTGGTTACTCGAGTGATCCCTCGAGTAAGCTCTTAAATAACTTTACAGATTACTCGAGTGGTCCCTCGAGTAATGTTATTCAAATATTGCCCGAGAGCATTTCCAACTGCATTACTCAAGTGGTCCCTCGAGTGAGGTTTCAAATAATTTTGCATATTTCTCGAGTAAGCCCTTCAAGTGAATTCTTGATTTTGATTTGAAACATGGAAAATCATATATCATCGAAAAGCCCTTATCATCTAATTCCAAAGCAACAAGAATCACCTCCAAACTCATTTTATATAGAAAGTTATGATCTAAAGAATTTCTTCTGCATTTAAACAAAGTCTGAAATCATGAGCATTAACGTCTAGAAGGCATAGCTCTTAGTATATAACTTAAAATATACCAAATTATATATCCATGGAAAGATATTTAAGTCTAGTTTTATATGGTACTGATTTTGTCTCAATCTGATATATATTTGGAGAGTTATGTCCAAAATACCAAACCTTGTTCTGGTAAAAGATGCTGATTCATGTGTCAACTTCAACAGATCATATCTCTCTCATCCAAACTCCTTTTAATGTGATCTTATTGTCCATAGTTTATGTTAGGAGTCTAGTTTCATATGCCACTGGTTTTAGTTCAATCCAACATATGGTTACAGAGATATCATCAAAATACCAAATCTCTGTTCTGCCACGCAAAAACAGAGTGCAATTATTCGAGTGGTCACTCGAGTAATCTTTAAGTAACTTTACAGATTACTCGAGTAGCTACTCGAGTAATCACCTCCAAAATGAGGTAGTTCCATATTACTCAATTGATTACTCGAGTAATCATCCCCAAAGGTACCATAACTTCCGTATACATCATTTTAGCTTTGTATTGACCCATTCCAACTTCCATTTGACCATAGAAACCTCCGATATCACTTCTAATAGCTTGGATCTTGATATTCTCATGTGATCTTGCAAGTTCTTCTTTCTTCAATCTCTTTCTTCTTGTTTTGCCACTTGATGATCATTCTGCATAACCCAACTAGATATCTTCTTGAATTGATTATCATTCTTCATAACCCAATTAGATGTCTTCTTGAATATCTTCTATCTTTTTCTTTCTTGGCTTGACTAATCTACAAGATACCCAACATTAAATATAGTAGTTAGTCAATGAAGATAATAAGTATGTCATACAAACTTTTTGCACTTCAATACTTGACATCTATATTTGACATCATCAAAACTAATTATATCTAACATTCTCCCCCTTTTTGATGATGGCAAATCCTTTAAGGAAAATATGTGTGAATATAATAACAATTTGAATGCAACGTATTTTTCTTGCCTTTCTCTCCCTTTATTTGACATTAGCAAAAAGTTTAAAGTATAAGGAAGAAATACTTGTATAGAATTAAATATGAAATTGAATTTAGAAATGCCTTTCTTTCAATCAAAATAAATATGTCAAGAAAACATTTTTCTCTCCCTCAATTTGAAGATAATTTCATTTATAATTTGATGTAAATGAAAAATAATTTTCATGAAAAAAAATTTTAAACAATTTGAAGAGGCTTTCAAGAAAACATTCATAATTAAGGAAAATTAAAATCAAAGATATGAAAAGTATTCTCGAAAGATAAAGAGAGGGTTTAGAAATTCTCATTTGGATTTAGCAAGTTGATGATTGATCCATGAAGTCCATTGCTTTCTTTTCTAAATTGTTCGAGAGTTTGCTTACCTGATTACTCGAGTGACCCCTCGAGTAATATTTCAAATAACTCTGCAGATTACTCAAGTGTCCTCTCGAGTAATGTCTTTTTCTCATTGGTTACTTGAGTAAATTGTTACATTTATTGGCCGAGAGCTATTGGAAGATATTTGACTTGGTTACTTGAGTGGCTACTGTAACCCCCTGACTTTAAACACGTAATTATAATTCGATAACACATATTTAAATCGGATTAGAGACCATTGGATGCTTTAACCTCGTTTTAAACTTTCTGTCTCACAGTAAAATTTTTACAAAACTTTCAAAACTCTTTTTCCCATCCAGGTCTCAATTTCAATATTCGAATATAATTACCTGTGCAGTTAAGATACATTCAATCATATCAGAGTGTATAACCGCATCCCCGGCAACTCCCGGGTTCTATGCACAAAAACCTGAAGGTTTATAAGTATACACTAGGGGATTACACAACCAAAATCGAATGTAGTGTTCCTGATTCAGAATATACAGTAATCCCAAGTTCAAAATACTTAACCAACGTTTCCAACTCAATTATATACCCCCAAGGGCCCTAATTGCTCCGGGTTGGCCGCCTCTCCTTTGAGCCACACGCCCTATCTGAAATGTTAGTCATAGGAAAGAATGAGATTCGAGAGAATCTCAGTAGCAACAAATCACTCACACAATGCATAAACACAAAGCATGTATATAAATCACAAACAGCAACAGCAGCAGCAATCTCAGAGATACATGGTTTTCACCATAAACGACAGCACTCACGGCTGTATACACAATACGATAGCTCTCGCTGTAATCATAATCACGACAGCTTACGCTGTAATCACCATCACGACAGCTTACGTTGTAATCACAATAACGACAGCTTACGCTGTAAACGACAGCTTGCGCTGTAAACAACAACTATCATCAGCTGTAACCCCAGCAGCATCAAAGATTCATCACAGAACAGTGATAACACACACATACAGAGCATTACACATAGTATAAGAGAGAGAGTCACTACCTTGTCCTTTCCTGATGTCCTTCGACGCAGTTGGCTCACGAGGGCGGTAAATATCGAATCCTGCAATTCCAAATGCACCATTTAGACAATTCCATAGTGTTACTTAGGGTTATATGAGTCTATAATAAAAATTTACAAAAATACCCCCGGGGACCCGGCTTGGGCCCGCCGTACCCGGTCCGGTTGCACTTTTCCCGAAATTCTAATCTGGGCTATCCTAACATATTTCCGCCCAAGGAATCCATTTCCGAACTCGGAATTATCAAATTCAATGTCAAATTATGAAATTGCCCTTGGCAGCCCTACTTTTAGGGTTTTAGGGGTGTTTCCGTAATTATGCTTTCTCGGCCTTTTTTGAAAAAGTGCCAAACTGTAACCCCACCTATTTTCGCCCACTGAATCCAATGGAATCATCAAATCATTGAAAATCCAACTCTAAGACCCATTTACTGCCTTGGCCGAAATATATATGTTCTCCAGGAAAAATTGGGGCTTTTTCGATTTCAGCTCCGTAAACGCGTTCCTTTCTACTCCTAACCACTTTATTCACTATTACATTAGGTTATAACTACCATTTGAACCAAAATTGGGCAGCATAACCCTTAGGAAACTCAATTTCCAAAATTTAAAACCAATGGCAATCCGGCGAAATTTCACCGATTAAATTGCCCACAGCAGCCAGAATAAGCAATATACAAAAGTTTGGAAGTTACCTCAAGCTCCCTCTGGCTTTTCCCAAATTTGGCTGAACCCTAGCCTCTTTGAAACACCAAATTTTGAGCTTCACAACCTTAAAGAATAAAGAGGAGTAGCTTAGAGACGGAATTATACGCGTTAGGAGCTAGATCGTCGGAGAAATCGGCTTACCTTGCGAGATTTCTTTCTCTTTTTCTCTCTTTTCTCCAAGCTCTCTTCACGTCTTTTTTTTCTCTGAAATGGGTCGGGAATGGCTGATCAAGATGATGGAATTGCTTTTAATTCCATGTTGATGTCACCTTACCACATGATGATGTCATAATTTCTAATTTCACATTTTCGGATTTTCTGGCAGATTTTCTGGCCAACTTTGAAAAATCATAACTAATTCTAGAAAAATCGAAATGAGGTGATTCCAAAGCCAAATGAAAGATATTTAAGTCCTCTTCATAGGAAAAATATTTTTCATTACTGAAAATCACCACAAAATTCCCAGAATTTCAATCTTTGCATACTGTTCCAGAAAATAATTAATTTCGCTGGGCAAACTTCAAAAATCCAAAACTCTTAGGTCACAAATCAAAATGATACAAATTATATGTTTATTTTGAAGCTTGACATGTGAAATTTAATACTGGAAAATTTCAGAATTTTTAGACACCATTTGCCTATTTAAAACGTCCATACAAATTGGCTGCCCTGTACAGAGTTTCAATGGACAGAGTTTTCAACTTTTGCACGATTGTTCCCAATGGTTCCAATTTCACAATAAACACTCTCCCCACACGAATTTTCACAAGGAACCCATTGGAATCATTAAAATATCCAAATTCCAATCACACATTCTCCAAAAGTGTTTATTCAACAATAATTATATCCACTTTTAAAGTCATTTGCCCTTAATCACTTTTTGGGATATTACAGCTACTCGAGTAAAACCTTTTCTCATGTGTTACTCAAGTAGTTACTCGAGTAATGTTTCATATAACTTTATAGATTACTAAAGTGGCCCCTCTAGTAACTTCTTCCAAATTTTGGCAGTGCTTCTTTGGATGATATTCTGCATGATTACTCGAGTGGTTACTGGAGTCAGAGTTTTCCTTACTCGAGTGCTCACTCGAGTAAACATAAACAAAAACTGCCAGTGAGGTTTTTCCTGTGCTCTATGTCTCAGATCTTCTTCATTACTCCAATGCTTACTTTAAGTAATGTTTTGTCTGCCGTTTATTTACTTTGTTCAAATTCATTTGTTATCATATCCTCTTTTATCATTAGTCCAATATTTGTTATCATCAAAACATATGGGATCTAACATCATATTTTTCTTTCTTTCTCTTTCTCTGATTGCACCACTAGCTAGTTACTTGCTAATAATGGGGTGTCACTTGATTGATTTAGCTTCTGCTCACACTACAATACTACTAGTCATGCCTCCTCTGTTAGCCTCTGATCTTTGTATTCGAAAGTAGAGCATTTTGATCAATTCCTGCAAAAGTATAAATATATGCTCTTTGGTACCCAACTTTCTCTTGGGTTCATTATTAGACATTATAACTCTTATGCTCTTATACAATTGAATCATATGATATTTGAGCAAAGAGTGTATTAAATCACCAAAAATTAAAATTATAATTTCATCCAATTAATTCATGTCATAAAGAATGGCAAACAATTGATGCCAAAAATGACGTTTTCACAATAACAGTATGCAAATATGCTTTGTATAGAAAAATATGTCATTAATAAGATTTTCATGCAATCGATGTAAGTTAGATCAAAAAGAGTTGAAAATCTATTCATAATGACCAACTGTTATGAAATGATAAATCATGAATGAAAGTCATATTGAAAATGAATTAGCCAAAAAGGCTTAATTTGACAAATATATATATAAGCACAATGACTTTGCTATTAACCAAGAGATAATATTGACTCTTAATCATTCAAATTCAAGACATTAGTTACTCAGAGATATATGATATCAATGGTTTATGTATTTAAGCAACAAAATGAGTGCAGATGAATTATGAATGATTAATCACATACTCATTGATCCAAATGACTAGAGTACTAGAACATTATTGTAGTAAGTTATTCCACTATAATGGTTAATGCATTAAGATTCAATGCATTAATCAAAATTCATAATACTTGGAATAACATGGTCAACCAAATATATATACATTAAGCATAAGGCTTTCACATATTGAATTCTTTTATGAAAAATACACTTAACCTCATATAGATAGTTAACTTATTAGACGTAAGGTCTAACATGTTAGAGAATAAAGACTAAAGGTTTCAAGCATTGGATAGCACATTTAAGATCAATGATCAACATGTCAATGATGAGGAATTACTTTGGTGGATGAATTCGAAGCATTTTTTACTTTCAGTATAAAAAAATATTAACTTCCAATTTTGAAACCGATTTGAATGCAAACAAAATATGAAAAATTTTCAAATAATATATATGCATTTTTATAAACAAGATGAACTGGAATCTAAGTACATTTTTGAAATGTGCATTTTGAAATACATAGAATGATTATGCACAATTTCACTTTCAGTCCATTTGGCAATCAAAAAACAATTTGAAAATAATAAATGAATGATTGCTGATGGTATGCAATAATGAGCAAGTATTCATTACCCAATTTAGTTCATATAAGCACAAGATATGAAAAGATATAGAGTAAGGATTAGATATCACCGTAATTCTTCTTGTTCTTGCGATAGCTTGCTTGGTTTTGGTGGAATAATATTGATTTTCCTCCTTTGCACACAGCACCAAAATCCAAACTCCATAATTTAGTATCATCAAGATATGAATTTGTTTTTGTGTGGCTATAGTCTTGAGAAGCTTTTTCTTATCCTACAAAACTGTATAAATTTCTTTTTCTTTATGGTATCCAACCTTGCTTGGATCCATTTCTTGTTAACTTATAGGAAACAAGATAAAATTCACATACTCTAAGAATATAATCAATTCAAGGCAATTGAGCATAATGAATTAAACATGTCTCTATGCATAAAAGAAATATTCTCTTTTCAAATCATTATATATGTATAAAGAATTAACTTGCAGAGCATTACAATCCCTTTATAGATAAATCTATTAAATGGCTTTTTAAGGGATACGGAAACATAATTTCAAAATCATTTGCAATGCTCATTCCTAAGGTTTCAAAATATAAAACCTCAATAAATATTACAGACAATAGCATAGGAGATTTTATCATTGTGTACCTTTTCCTTAGATAATTGAAGGATTGCATAGGAGGTTTTACAAATTCCTTTGATTACAAAATGAGAAAGGATTGGAAAGAAAGAGAAAAGAAAATATTTTTATTGAACATTAAAGCAATAAAAATTCTGTATAGTGCTTTAACCGAAAATAATTTTTAGAAAATTAGATTTTGCTCAAATGCTAGAGATATTTGGGATATTCTTGATTCTATTTATACTTCTAACAATTGTGTTGAAGTTGAAAGTGTTGACAATTCATGTAATATATTAAATTTTGTAATACTGAAAATGTGTAAATATGGAAATAGTGAAATAAAATAAATACTAGATTTATGAATTAAAGGTAGAGTCACTTTCAGAATTCCTAGATGTCCAATATATCATTTGTGAAAATCAAGAAGTCAGGATTGTAAAATATGAGTGTAAGTTGTCGGAGGAAAATTCATCGGTGGTTGTAGGGCACAGAGGTGTTAGTTGCGAGATTGGAGGGATTCAGGTGTCACATGGCATGCCTTGATATGCGTGCCACGATCCCGAGTAGAATTCTGAGTAATGCACCAATGAAGCAACTTTATTAAAGTAACTTCAATAAAATATGTAATAACGGTTTATGATGACTCATGATGACACATATTTTGTGTTGGCGAAATAAGGAAATGACAAGTGTTCCAAAATCATTACAAAGTAAAAGGTTGTTTTTGTGTTGGCCAAATGAGGAGGTAACATGTGTCCCTTATTATTACACCCACTTTATGCCTTTCGTACTATCATCTCTGGAGTGCGCCACCTAGTAGCTAAGTCCGGGGAATTCAACAGTCTCCAGCCAGGCTATGTACTTTACTTTTCAAACACTTGACCTAGGAGTCCAAGGAAATCGTCAGGCCCCTTCCTTCCCCTGACCATTTATGTGTCACCTAAGAGGGAGAAAATGGAAGACCAATGGTTGCATGACATGTGGCACTCTTAAGCCTTAAACTTGTGACAGTTGGCAAGATGAGATAAGATCATTTTATGAGATTAAATCACAACCATTCATACCTAAATAAAGGCCAAATTTTTGTCCAAGTCAGGAAAGAGATAGAGGAATCAGATTTTTTAACTTAAGAACACAAGAAGAGAGAAGGAGGAGTGAATAGTGATAGTTCTTGAACACCGGAGCTGATTCCGACCCCAAATCGCTGTTATCGTCCGGTAAGTGCTTCAGGAAACTTCCTCTACTTAATATAAGCTTCAATTCTATGGTCTTAGATTTCTCATCTAAGGTGTTTTGTGTTAGTTAGTCTACCGGAGTGCCGTTAGAATACCGAACCACTAGTAGAAACGTGAAGAGGAAAGCGTAAGCTTCCTTTTGAATCGAATACTTTGTGATTTCATTGATTTTTTCTTAGCTCTTGAACTACCCATGCATTTCGGCCAAAGGGTGGTTTTGAAGAATAAAGATGTTTTTAATCGTTTATAAGGTGATATGTAACCCCCACCATCATCAAGGCTGAAATTAGTGTTTAAACACGTTTAATAAATAAATGAGAGATCCAAGATAATTAAAACTTTTTACAAAACTTGTAAAAAATGATCTTCATTCATTTTTAAATAAAAACATTTAACCTATTCGATTTGTTACATACACAATATTAGAATGCTAGCGAAATTTCCCGACACACTCGGGTTCTATTAATCATATAAAGGGTTTATACGGCACAAATAGCCAGAATTAGTTTCCCTTTCAAGGGGATTACACAAATACTATTCAATAACTCCTATATATACAAAATTCCCAACAAAATATCCAAATGTTAAACTATGATAACCAATCATCCAAAAGTAAAACTCCTAATTTGAAGCTCTATCCGCCCTTTGTCACTTGCTTCTCTTTAGAACCACCAGCCCTATCTAAAAATTGTTTTATAGGACAGTGAGATTCTAAAGAATCCCCGTAGTAACAAATCACGCATAGTATGCACAACCACAAAGCATGAAAGCAAATCATAACATAACACATAGCAATTACAACGGCAATTACAATAGTAGAGGTAGGTGTGACGTACATCACCCTTACGTCTGGTCACGCTGAAGTGCTCACACTGTATTGCACAACCACATGTTTCATATCCATATATCTCACCATAGCTAAGTTCCAAATAAAACATTTCACAACACAGCCACACTGGCATGTTTCTCAAAGTAGGAATTCATAATTCCACAACACAGCCACAAAAATTACAATGGTAGTTACAACGGAAGGGCTAGGTGTGATAAGCATCACCCCCCACAACTGCTCATGCTGAAGTGCTCACGCTGCAATGCACCACAGCACATTTCACATCCATAATTTCACAATGGCATCACGCCCACAATTTTTACAACATCCAGGTTTCATAAGATGCATTTACAGCAACACAATGATAGGTCATGCATACCAAGCATCATACACAACATGAGAGAAAAGTCACTGCCTTGGTCTTTCTGTGCGTGCTCTGGTACAAATGTCTCTAACAAAAGCCCTAAAGGGTTAGGAAGTACTATCTCAAAAACCACCTTACGATAGTGAAAAGTTTTGATTTTTGGATGTTGGCCATGGCCAAGAATCTTTGGCTGCAATCAAAAATAGGTCAGAAACTTTTTGGCTGTGACCAAGGACTTTTGGCTTTGGCCAAAATCAAGTTTGAGAGTTTTTTGCTGCAGCTAAAAGTAGGTAAGAAGCTTTTTGGCTACGGCCAAGAAAAATTTCAGTTTCTGAACTGAACTTCCAAAAATCATAACTAATTATAGAAAAATTGAAATGAGGTGATCCTAAGTCCTATTTAAATCTTTTTAAGTCCTCTTTACAGGAAAAATATGAATAATTGATGTCTATAGCCTCAAAAATACAGAATTGAACCAATCTTCTTGCTGTTCCAGATTTGATCCCAGATTTAACATCAAACTTTGGAAATGCATAACTTTTAGCACACATATCAAAATGACACAAAATTTATGTCATTGGAAAGGTTGAAATGTCTAATAAGAGACTAGAGAATTTCAGAATTTTTCGACACCATTTGCTATTTCAAAAAATCCATGTAAAAACAATTGCCAACATAGAGTTTTTCACTAACCAAAACTCAAAACTTTTAAAACTAAGTTCCCAATGGTTCAAAATTCACATCCAACACTACTCCTACACAATTTTCCACAAGAAATCCAATGGAAATATCAAAACAACCCAATTCTCATTCCTTTATTATGTTATGTTTTTTGCATATATTCAACAAAAATCTCAAAATTGTCAAACTTGAAATTTAAGCTTCAATCAAATTCTATCTATCCAAGATACATCACAAGACACCAATTCTATGATCACAATATACCAATCACATAATGACCCTAATTGTCAAAAATAGGGCAAAATTTCCAAAAGTTTTAACCTCAACCAATGACTATGAAACCTATGTAGAAAGGTTCATCTTACTCACCTCTACAACTTTCTCAAAGGTGTTCCTTGGTTCTCCAACCTCTAGATTTCCTTGTGTGCTCAAAACATCACCAATGGAAAATCTAAAATCATAGAAATAAAGGTCTCAACATAAGGAACAAGATTGAAGAAGAGAGTTTTTGCATTTGAGCTCATCTTAAGGGTCAAAATGCTCACCTTTTCACAAGCTTCTTCTTCTTTCCTCTTCAAACATGGCTGGCGAAAATGGAGGACAAGAGAGAGAGAAATGAGAGTGAAGAAGATAAAATGATAAGCTCTTCCCTTGCCCATACTCTTCAGCTGAAATGGAGGGAAAGAGAGAGGTAAACATATGATTAAACAATGCCTATTTGACTTTTCTCCACACTCTCTCTTCATTCCAACTTGCCAAGTGTCTCAATCTCATTGGTTCTCATAAAGTAAGTAACTAATTAATTACTCTAACCACTCCATTAGTCATTTAGTCACATAACTTATTTCTTCTTAGTTAGTAATTAATTTCTTCATTAATCACTGACTAATAGGCCAACAAATTGACACAACACATAATTAAATTCTTTTCCATCTTCCATGCGCCATTTACTCCTATATTCAGCCCAAATAATTATTTTGTCACATAATTATGCTAAAATATAGGGTGTTGGGCATTTCCAATAATTAATTCGGATCTCAAATCCACTTTAATTCACAAAATTATTCTAAAAAATGTCATTAGCCCTTAATCAAAATTTGGGGCATTACTTGATATATGATGCTTGTTGATGCTTTGGACTTGTTGGTTGTTAAGAACACAAACTTGCATTTTTGTTGTTTTGGGAGGAAGATTTTGGCCAGGGGCAAAACTGGGTAAGGAAGTTTGTTTTTGGTATTTTTGATCTTTCCATTAGATTCTACATGAAAAATTGTGTGGGAATATGCTCTAATTATAATTTTTGGAAGACTGGTTAAAAAGCTCAAATATTGGAAACTTAGTTTACTAAGTTGCCAGTATGCGTTTTTGTTTGGCAGTTTTGTTGTGGAAAAAATTTTACTGTCCAAACTTCATCGGATGATGATGAAATTTTCCAAAATTAAAGTTCACTTAAAGACTTTTAATTTGATAGGTATTATGAAGGATTTAGATAAGCACACTAGGAGTTATGAGTATTTGAGGTAGACCATT
This sequence comes from Inga leiocalycina, assembly GCA_963242795.1. Lineage (NCBI taxonomy): Eukaryota > Viridiplantae > Streptophyta > Magnoliopsida > Fabales > Fabaceae > Inga > Inga leiocalycina. The sequence continues at coordinate 28,292,030 of OY725322.1, forward strand.
AAAACTAGTAAGATTTTCTGGCAGTAGGGGAAAAGGAAAACTAGGAAGTGTATGTGGTCAAGTGGCTGCTGGAAGTATTTTTCCCTTAAAATAGACTTAATAAGGGTCAATATAATTTTGAATCACCCCAATTGAATTTTTCTAGAATTAGTTATGATTTTTCAAAATTTAGTGAAAAATCTGCCAGCTTGTGGTAATTGTGAGAAAATTCAAAGTAAAGGGTTTTTGTAATAGAACTGGACCTTAAAGGGCTAAGTTTAGCTTTTGGGGTTAGCTTGGGCTCATTAGCTACTTATTGGACTTAATGTAGTGACCCTAATGATAACCAACATAAAAGAATGATTTATGAAGGAATTGGACTAAGTAATAACTCATTGCCCGTAAATTATAATTTATAAGATTTGACACTTGCCTAGGACATCCAAAGCACGTCAATCAAGATCAAGATTTGGAAAAATTGTTAGGTAGTAACTTATCCCTCACATCCTATGTGATATGTTATATGCATGTTTGTACCATTGTGAATTTAAAAAATTCAGATGAGAAGGGTTAAGGGCCAGTAGAATTGCCCAGCACTGTGGCAAGGGACGGTTTTCCTTGAATTGGTAATTTTATGCTTTCTGCATATCGTGACTTTATCTCTAAATGTTGAATATGTTGTTTGTATTGAAACTTTGGTTGACATGGCATGTTATATCTATACATCTTATATAAGTGATATCTATTACTATTGAGATTCATGGAATCTCACCCTATTTTTCCAAACAAATTTTTAGTACGGGCAGGTAGTTCCTCAAGCAAGAAGGTAAACACGAGCGAATGAAGTAATGGACTTAGAATTTAATTTTCTATTGGTTATCTATTTTAGAGACTGTATTTAATTTGTATTTAAGTGTAGTCAGTCTCGTACTGGCAAGTTAGTAGACATGTATGTAAGCGCATGTATATAAGCAAACGCATAACGACATCCTAACCAGTAGTGGACAGCTATCTACCTAGGGCCATTAAATAAACATAGCAGTTTGGGTTCCAACAGAGAACGTATTGGTAAAAACTCTGATATGAGGAAATAAACCTAAAAATGATGGCTTAAAATGAATTGTAAAAAAATATAAGACCAAATCTGAAAATTATTTTTGAACATATTTTTGACAACCCACTAAGTATAGGTTCACACTTTGCTTGAAGTTAGGACTCCCACTGTTTACAAAAGATTACTGGTCTCCTTTTTAAAGATATTACTGCACTTGAGCCATCCATACGTTTTGAAAATGAGGGTGTTACATTTATTGGTATCAAAGCATAAGTTCTTGGATCTAGGATGAAGTTCTTTGCTTATATTAGTAAATTATAATAGTTCGTTAGTTGCTTTATATTAGGAAACATGTCGATAAGAAAAGATAAACAAGTAGTTCACCCCCATATGTTAACTAGCCTCCCCCAGAGCATTGTATACTGGAGGGTAAACTTTATGTAGTCATTAATAAAGGGGAGCGTATGTGGACCAAAAGTGTGGCTTACAACAAGGAAAAGAGTTCCTAACAATATGACAATAAAAATAAAGGCTAGGTACGGTAGTCCTGGTATAGAGACATCAGTTGGCGATACCGTTGACACTAAGGGAGAAGGGATCTTACTAGACACTGATTCTAATGTTGAGTTTAGAGCCCCGGTGACTCAGTTAGCCTTTGACCCACACTGTAACCCCTACCTTTGTAGCCACTAATTTGGTTCGAAAACATGTCATAAAGAAAGTAAGAGACCAAAGAACAATTTAAAACTTATATGCATTCCCAACTTCAAGATAAGACTTAGGCCTATGGTAAAGAAGGCTTTTCCCAAACTTTTCACAATTTGTTTTAATCTAGTCTCATGCCCACTTTTCAAAACTATTTAGCCTGCTCGGTACCGTTCCATTCATTCAATCAGAGTACCGACTGAAATTCCCGATGACACCCGGGATTCAACCTTTAACTATAAGAACCTACAGGGCATTTTTTTGCCCATTTCAAACGGGGATTACAAACAATTACACAAATTTACTACATCAGTCTACATTTACAAATACAAGTATCCCAATATTTGATAACCAATAAAACTAATCTCTCAGCCACGAACTCTAACCATCTTTGTAGGCTAGCTCTTTCTATGGGTCAGCCCTAGTTATAGGTGAGTAATGGAAAGAGCGAGATTCATAGAAATCTCAGTAGTAACAATTTCAATCATATGATATATAATAAACAAGGTAGGTAAGCAATTATCACAAAACAATACCACAATAATATTCTCATCGGCAATTTACAATAACATCACCTTTTTATGTAACGACCTCACCTGTACATTTTATCGGGACTTTTGGCCAGCCTACCTTCACCCATACATTTTATCGAGACTTTTGGGCATAAACAACAATAGCTTTTGCCATATTCACTTCCATGACATTACTACAGCTTTGGTTGTATTCACAACGGCATAAACATGTAACGATCTCACCCGTACATTCTACCAAGACTTTGGCTAGCCTACCTTCACCCGTACATTCTATAGGAACTTTTAGGCATAATCAACAACAACATTCACCGTATTCACTTCCATGGCATTACAATAGCTTTCGCTGTGTTCATAATGGCACCCACAATCTATGTTCCTATGTGCTCGCACTTTGCCTGTTTCAACTCAAATTATTCCTGGCCATTTCATATGTTCCACTATCAGTTCAACTCTAGGCATATTCACAAACTCTACTGACCTTATAGGGTATTCTACCCACTTTATACAAGAAATATGAAAGCCACTCGTGTATTCAATTTTCTATCTCAACTGTGAGACTATATTCCATAGCTACTCATTGTTCTATCAAGAACTATTCTCAGATGATACTCATGCTCTTAATTACTCTGAGGGTATATCAAGATGTCATCAACAAAAACCACCATGAATTGTTCTAAGTATAGTCAAAAGGTACGATTTATCACATCCATGAATACAACAGGTGCATTACTCGCCGTTAACCAATTAAAACCCAGTAGGACTTCTAATTGGCAAAGCAGTAATCACAACAAATCAACCATGGGCTCATGCCCTTTAATGGTTATCACAAAATTCATGTAGGCATCAATAGTCATAGCTTTAACACTCATCAGCGTCATCACAACTAAGTCAACTAGTGATTTATGCATACACAATCCCAGGCACTTCACACAGTCATAAGCAATGAAGGAATAACTTGTACCCAAACACATTCTGCCACTATGCGCCCTGCCACAACGAGGACATAACCATGTCACTGAAAGTCTCTGGTACTTATAATCCTTAGGTCAGTAGCATTTCTTGTTGCCGCCCTTAGATGAGGATTCTAGCCTCTTCTTCTTCTGGGAAGAATTTTCGTTACTAGGCTCACAATGACTGCTGCCACTTTTGGATGGGTATAGATCCCTCAAATTGTTCTATGTAATTTGGTACTCCTCCATAGCTCTATTGAATTCAGTGAACTATCGTAAGGTCAACTATTTCATCAATTCAAGCCTCAATCTTAGGATTAACACACCAGAGCTCCACTCCTCATCATCCATGCATTATAGGTATAAGGAGTAAAGGCTAGTCAGATGAATTAAGATAGGTAATCTTCAAACATCTCTTCACCACCCAGCTTTTTCGATAGGAATTTTGACTCTTTCTCGAACCTTATTGACTTAGGAAAGTACTTGTCATGGAATTTCTCCTAGAACTGTTCCCAAGTTAAAGGCACATTCCAAGTCTGCAACGTTATGGCAATGTTCTGCCACCACCTGTCAGTGTCTCCCTCTAACTTGTAGATGGCTAGTCGCACCCTCACCTAGATCGGCAATCTAACACTTCTAAAATTTTCTTGAGCTAGACCTGCCAGTCCTCTGCTGCTTAGGGATCAAATTTTTCCCCTGACCACTAGAGGTAGATACCTATAGAACTTAAAGACCCAAAACTGTAGATCTCTTCCATTCGGGTTTGGCGCCCCTTGCAATTCCTGATTCGGCTCAGTGTGTGGTTCTAACCTCTAAGGTTGAATCGACCCTTCTGATATTTCTTCATGATTCATCTCTTTCGGTGTCGATTGAACTCTATCCTCATTTTGTTTTGCTTTCATTTCTCAGAGCTCATCCCTCATCTTATAGATCATATCCTACTGCTCCAATAATAAACCCATCATCTACCGTATGGGATCAAGTGGGTTATGGATTATCTCTTCCACCTCTGATTCTACTCATCGAATCTCTGGTCGAACCATTGTGTTCTCTTTACTCTAACACAAATGATTCACAACATCAATACCACACTAGGTGTATACACATGTTCCTTAAAACTCCTATACCAACAATTAACAGGAACATTTATGTGTATACAACAATAGTCATGGGTTAACTACCATCACCATAACAAAGAACTATGGCAACTATCTTAGCAAAACCTACCTTTGCCAAGAACTTAAGCTCTGATACCACAAATGTATCCCCTACCTTCATAGCCACTAATTTGGTTCGAAATGTGTCATAAAGAAAGCGAGAGACCAAATAACAATTTAAAACTCATTCACATTCCCAACTTCAAGACCGGACTTGGGCATATGGTAAAGAGGGTTTTTCCCAAACTTTTCACAATCTATTTTAATTCAGTATGATATCCACATTTTAAAACTATTTGGCCTATTCAGTACCGTTCCATTCATTCATATCAAAGTACCCAATGAAATTCTCGAAGACACCCGGGATTCAACCTTTAACTATAAGAACTTACAGGGATTTTTTTTGCCCATTTAAAACGGGGATTACAGACAATTACACAAATCTACTACATCGGCCTACATTTACAAATACAAGTACCCCAATATTTGATAACCAATAAAAACTAACCTCTTAGCTGCACACTCTAACCGTCCTTGTATATCAGCTTCTCCTTCTATCGGTCTGCCCTAACTGTAGGTTAGTAATGGAAAGAGTGAGAATCATAGGAATCTCAGTAGTAATAATTTCAATCATATGATATATAATAAACAAGGCAAGTAAGCAATTATCACAAAATGAGACCACAATAATATTCTCAGCTGTAATTTACAACAGCAACACCTTTTTATATAATGACCTCACCCGTACATTCTACCGGGACTTTTGGCCAACCTGCCCTCACCTGTACATTCTACCTGGACTTTTGGGCATAAACAACAATAGCTTTTACCATATCTACTTCCACAACATTACGACAGCTTTCGCTGTGTTCACAATGGCATAAACATGTAACGGCCTTACCCATACGTTCTACTGGGTCTTTTGGGCATAAACAACAACAGCATTTGCCGTATTCACTTCCACGGCATTATGATAGCTTTCATTGTATTCACAATGATGCGTGATGATTGTCACAACAGCTTTCACTGTATTCAACTACCACTTTCTTCACAATTTAGCTTCTACGTTCTTCACAATTCAATAATAAACACAAACATACAAGTATTATACATGATATAAGAGAAAGAGTCACTACCTTTTTCTTTCCATTCCTGCTTAGGAACCGATTTCACATGCTCAGGGCTGACGTCTAGTCCTATAAATCATAATCAAGGACGACGAGTTATTCACTATTCCAATTCTAACTCCTAAAACACTTAAGGTTGGTTATCAATTGGGTCCTTTAGGTAGCTTCTTGAAGCTCAAACAAAAGCTTAAAGGGTTGGGAAGAACTAGACCAAAAACCACTTTTCAAAAAGGTAAAATACTGAAATTTGGGGTTGGCCATGGCTAAGAAAGTCTCTGCCATGGCCAAAAATAAGTCAGAAACTTTTGAACCGTGGCTAAGAAAAATTTTGTTTCTTAGCTGAACTTCCAAAAATCATAACTAATTCTACAAAAGTCAAAATGAGGTGATTCTAAAGCCTATGGAAAGCTATTTAAGTCCTCTATAAAGGAAAAATATGAACCACTACCAGACACTACAAAAAATACAGAATTACACAAATGTCCATACTATTCTAGAATAACTTCCAATTTCAACCTCAAATTTTGGAAATACATAACTTCCAGCACACATATCAAAATGACATCCATTATATGTCAATTTAAAGCTTAACATGTCTATTATTAGACTAGAAATTTTCAGAATTTTTAACACCATTTACTCATTCAAAACTGCCATATAAACTGGTTGCCCTACATAGAGTTTCTACTTGACATAATTTCCAATTTTTCAACATATGTTTCCAATGGTCCAATTTTCACAATAAACACTATTCCCACATAAATTTTCACATGGAATCCAATGGAATCATCAAAACAACCTAATTCTCATTCCTTTCACATGTTATGTTTTGGGGCTAGAATTAACACAAAACCCTAAAACTCTAAACTTCACATTCAAGGTTCAATTAAATTCCATTTATCCAAACCTCAATACAAAACACCATTACCAAAATCAAAACTTCCCAAACTCTTTAAGACCCTAATCCAACAAAAATAGGGCACAATTCTAGAAATCAAGATACTCAACTAATGTCCACAACATAGGTGTCAAAAGATAGCTTTTGCTCACTTCTTTCACTTTCCCAAGCTTGTTCTTTTATTCCTTTTCCACTAGATTTTCTTGATTTCACCAAACACCACCTCTTAAAACTCTAAAACCATATAATTGAAGCTTTCAACAAGAGGAGCAAGATTAAAGAAGTGGTTTTGAGCAATAGGAGTCATCTTCTAGGCCAAAATATAAGAAGAAGACTCACCTCTACAAAAGCTCTTTTCTCTTTCCTCCTCCACCATGCCAACCGACCTTGAGAGCTTGAGAAGAGAGAGAAAAGATGATGATAATATGATTTTTCCACCTCCCATATGCTCTTGATCAAAAATGAGAGGAGGGAGAGAAAATGAATTAAAAATTAAGTATTTGACTTTTCAACTCAACTTCCTCAATCCAAATCATGCTAAGTGTCCAAAATTCTATGGCTCACCATAAAGCATGTAACTATATGATTATACTAACTAATTCCGTTAGCCATTTAGTCATACTCCTCATTTCTAACTCTTAATTAATTTCTTTATTAGTTACAGACTAATCGGCCAAAAAATTTTCATTCTTCTAATTCTGCCCTTGACTATGGCACATTACTTAAATTGCCACTTGACACATGATTTAATTTCTTTTCCCTTCTTTATGTGCCATTCCCCTATATTTTAACTTAATTTAAGCTTTGTCACCATAATTGAGCTTAAATACTGGGTTCAGGCACTTTCTATTGCTACTAATACGGGTCATTACTCATACTATATTTTCCAAAAGTATTTGGTTAACATTCTTTATGTCTACTTTTAGAGTCACAAACTCGTATGCACATTTTGGGCCATTACACACACCTAGGCCATGAGTTTTGGGAGCACTTTAGGGGATTATACTTGATGCATTTCAACGAATATATTTCCTCTAAGTTACTATATGTATCATTTTTCAGGGAAGTAAGAAAGCTATATAGGCAAAGGGCCGAGCTTGGGTTAGTATTGATTAATAAAATCTAGATCCAAAACATACTAACCTACCTTCCTGATTTTACTTCTTGGATCAAGAAAAAGAATGAGGTTGTATTTTGGTGTCCCTTCGAGTTTTGGACATTTATGGATCACATAGAATCATATGTGGTACAGAACATGGACTTGTAGTGGTAGGGCTAGCTAGACTAGTTATGGTAGCACAAAAAAGGCTACTTTTGTGTAAATATTAAGATACTATAGTTTCTTTTGTTGTAAATATGACTCTATAATATTATGATATGTATATCCTGTTGTGCAATGGCATTTAAAGCTTAAGGAATACACACACACACACACATATATATATATATATATGATAAGTGTCATATTCATGGTGCGAATTTTCTTTTGTAATAGTGAAAAGAAATAATGGTACAAGGTAGACCAAAGGAAAGACTTGCAGTATCGGAAGTTGAGGAAATAGGAAACCCTCCCGACCCTATACAACAAGTTCTTGGAATGTTGGCATAATAGCAAGCTATGATTTAGGAATTACACGAAGAATTATAGGAAATAAAGGAAAACCATAATGAAGAGAAGGCATAGCCCGAACACACCGAGGTAAATAAAGAAACTAAGGTGGATTCAGAGGAGGAACTGTAACCCCCTACCTTAATCATAATAATTATAATTTAAGAGTGCGTAATTAAATGGTTTGGAGACCGTCGGATAATTTAAAACTCATTTTAAACTCACACCCTGTGGTAGGGTTTTCACAAACTTTTTCAAAACTTCATCCCTATCCTGGTCTCAAGTTCAAATATCGAATATAATTACCTGTACAGTTAAATACATTTATACATATCAGAGTGTATAGCCAAATTTCTGGCAACTTTTAGGTTTCATACATGTATAAACTAAGGGTTATAAGTTCCAATTAGGGGATTATATGATCAAAATCAAACATAATATTTACATCCCAAAAACAATTTACTATAATCCCTTTCCAAAAGATATAACCAACAATCCAAAATAACATCCCTATAAAGTCCTAACTGCTCCTGGTTGTTCACTTCTCCTTGGAGCCACTTGCCCTGTCGGAATATTAGTCAATGGAAAGAATGAAATTCAAAAGAATCCCGGTAGTAAGAAATCATTCATACAATATATAAACATATAGCATGTAAGCAACCATTAACAGCAGCATCAACAGCAACACAATGTCACATGGCTTTCATCACAACGACAGCACTCATGGCTGTATACATAATCACGACAGCTTTCGCTATATAACGCCAGCTCACGCTGGATAACGACAGCTCTCGCTGTATAACGTCAGTTTATGCTGGATAACGATAGCTCTCATTGTATAACGCCAGCTCACGTTGGATAATGACAGCTATCACCAGCTGTATAGTCGCAGCATCAGATATCATCACAAAACAATGATATACACACATACAATACATTTACACATAGCATAAGAGAAGAGTCACTACCTTGTTCTTTCCTGACATGCACTGGCACAGGTTGCTTGCCATTAGGACATATGTCGAACCCTATAAACCAAAGTCAAGGACGACAAGTTATTCTCTATTCCAAATTCTCACCTTCAGAACACTTAAAGTATGGCCAAACTCTCTTCATAAATTAAATCTGAGATACTATATCTCTATCGTGTTAGTCATTAAATCTAATTTATTTTAATTAAATTAAATTTAAAACTAACACAATATAATAATATCATATAATATATATACATATATACATATATATATAATATGTATTTTAAAAACATATATATATATATATAATATTATTAACGAATTTTATATTATACATATATATATATATATATATAAATATAAAATTCAACCACCTTAGATTCAATATTATCTCGTGTTGAGCCATTCTTATGTGTGACCTTGTAGGCCCACACGAAGTTGATAGTGGGCCAATAACTGTACTAACCCATAAGTCACAAGCGGCCTCTAGCAAGACATTACACTACCTAATTCATATGAGGATCTTTAACACGATGCAAATTGTCATACAACTATGTCACGTCCCTTTTGTCACACGATATATCAGTCAAGGATGAGGCATGGATAATGTCATCCTCTTGTTCCTAACCATTACTTTCTCGATTCTTGAGTAGTCTAACAATAGAAATGGAAACTCCTTTCTATCATAGTATGGCCATATATTTCTCAGACTCACTCATCAAGGGGCCTAATAATATCTCTCTACAATGTGAGGGACAAATTCCATCTTGATTATTCATATTCCTCTGCATGAAAACCCACCAAGCTTGATCATAGCCTTTATCATCACCCGGTCAAAAGTGACTTTTGACTAGTTCAAAGCTTAGCAACTCTCATGTAGGAATTCATGGTGACCTCAGGTCAAAAGGCATTGTTGTTAGTGCAAGCGTGTCACCCAAGAGGGGGGTGAATTGGGTGATACCATAAATTTTGTTGCAAATATATAAATTAATTGTAAATTTAAAGCAGTTAAGAGATAGGAGAAATATCACCAAAGTGTATACCGGGAGTTATGTAATATCCTAAATTATAATCAAGGATTAACAACTTCAAAGTGATGTAATTAATGATAATCAAGCACTTTTGAAGTATATGTTGTGCAATGTGATATAAAGGTGCTTAGTGATGGTTTAGTAAGCATTGTGATAATCAGGGGCAAAATGGTAAATTTACCAACCGATTGGTCAGTTACCGAGGAAAAAACTCCTTAGTAATTGAGATCAATGGCTAGGATTGAAAGAGTAATAGGTGGAATCCTATGCATGCAAGTCCATGTAAAATCATGGTAGGAAGAATAAGATGGTGCCAAGTGTCAAAATATGAACCATAGATGAGGTCAAATTTTCAAACACTCTTCCCTCTCTCTCTCAAGTCGGTAAAAAAGCATGGGAAATGGGAAAATGAGATCAACTTCATCAACTCATCTCTCTCTCACCATTCTCCATTTCCGGTGGAACTAAAGAGGAAAGAGAAAGGAAGGGTTTGAATTTTTAGTGAGTATTTGACTCTAAATGCTCACTTCACCTTCATTGATTTTATTCAAAAGGTCAAGAGCTTTATTCCAATGTTTCTAGATTTTTGATTTGTGGTGTGTGGAAACTTGAGGAAATTTGAAAGTGGAAAAATCAAGGTTTTGATTTCAGCAAATTTAAGAGATAAGCTTTTGATGAATTTTGGTATATATGTTATGATTTTTGGTTAAGTTTAGTAAATTCTGGAATTTGCCCTGATTTCATGAGAATTGAATAATGAAAGAGTTTAGTATGGTAATGTGTAGGAAATGGTGTTAAGATGTGTTATAATGTCATTAACTTTAATTTGAGGTTGAGTAAGGAAGTTTGGCAAATTGTGGTTTTTGGTGATCTTGTGGTCTAGAGATAGGAATGTGTTGCTTGAGTAGGAATTTGGTTGTTTTAAGGTTACCAATAGGTTCCTTGTGCTAAAATAAGTGAGAATGAGTTTTAGTACAAGCTTTAGGACTATTGGTAGCAAATTGGTCAATTCTTGAAAACCATATCAGTTGCTGCGACTTGGCATCTGATAAGCCTCACTCGAGTGAGGGAAGGTCTCGCTTAAGTGAGGGAGGGTCTTACTCGAGTGCGGTATGAAATTCTGGGTATTTTGGTTGAGTCTTCAGGAAGAAATCACGGGTGCACTTCTTCATCTTTGAGTGACATGCGTCATTACTCGCGAGCATTGGGAAGTCACTCGAGCACTAGGGCTGGTGCTCGAGTGCACTTGTCGCCTGGGAGTTGGGTTGCTCTCAGGTAGTCACTTGATGAGCCTCACTTCTTGGTACTCGAGTACATTTAAGGTTATCACTCGAGTGGAGCTTCCTGTGCTCGAGTGAGTGTGAGAGATATTTTCAGGTTTGCTCTCGGGCAAACACTTCCTGTGTCTCACTCGCTAGGACTCGAGCACAGGTGAGGGAAACACTCGAGTGAGACCTTCTTCACTCGAGTGAGGCAGCCCAAAATTAGTGCTTCTTTTTTCGAAAAAGGTGTCTTTGAGGATAGTTACCCCAACCTTTTAGGCATATATCTAGGCATTTAATAACCACTTAAAGAGTTCATATGCATACCAACTTAAAGTATTATGGAATTAAGAACTTGGAAAAGAGATTGATCTATTGTCCCTAATTTAGTTTATAGGATTCGACATCTGCCGTCCTCGTGAGCCCACTGAGCCAGCAAACATCAAGAAGGAATGAGGTAGTGACTTTTCTTTTATACCATATGTGATGCATTGTATGTGTGTTATATCATTGATTTGTGATAAATTCATATGCTGCGATATTTGTGGATATATGTAAGCACCGCCATACCAATAGTCCCTGAGTCGCTAACAATGGATCGGGTTAGGACGGTGTGCCTTCCCGGCGATAAAAGGGGATGAGGATGAGATGTGATATGTGTGATTATATGAAAAGCTGAAAGACTATTTGTGAAGGCCGACGGGCCAATTGTGAAAGCCGGATGGCTGTATGAGCTATAAGGCTATAAGGCTATGTGTATGCACTGCTACGCCAACAGTCCCTGAGTCGCTAACAACAGTTCGGGTTAGGACAGCGTGCCTTCCCAGCGGTAAAAGGGGATAAGGGTGGAGTGTGATTTGTGTTGTTACTGCTGTATGATGATTGCTTACATGCTATGTGCTTATGTGTGGTATGAATGTTTTGTTACTACTGGGATTCTTTTGAATCTCATTCTTTCCTTTGACTAACCTTTCAGATAAGGCAAGTGGCTCCAAGGAAAAGCGATCAATCCGGAGTGGTTAGAACCTTGTAGAGATATTTGCTTTTGGATATGTTGGTTTATCATATTGGATATAGATGTTGTAAATTATTTTTGGGTTGAAAATTTTGTTGAATATAGTTGTGTAATCTCTTATATGGGAATTATAAACCTTTTAGTGAATGAGTGGAACCCGGCGGTTGCCGGGATTTTTGTTATGTACTCTGATATGTATGAATGTAAATTAACTGCACAGGTGATTATATTCGATATTTGGACTTGAGACAGGGAAAGGAAAGAAGTTTTCAAAATGTTGTGAAAACCCTACTTTAGGGAGGGTGTTTAAAATGAGTTTTAAACTATCCGTCGGTCTCTAATCCATTTTATTATATGTTATCGAATCTTAATTATGCTAATTAAGGTAGGGGGTTACAAGTTATACTAGTTCGGTCACAACCACTTTGACCTATGTCCAGTCCTCAGAGCGTCTTTGAGAGTTTCACTATATTTTCCAAGATTCAGTGGGTTCTTGGCACCTCAGTACAGAGTAAGTTCCTTTACCTAGACACTCGATCCCCTTTACATATTGTAATCAAATCCCCAACTCAAGGTTCCGTAACCTTAAGTTGTCTCAATAATGAATATTGATTTTGTAATGAAAATATCTCTCACAAAGTAAATGAATAATCACTGAAGTACAAATAATGAGTATAAGAAAAACAAAGAGTATTGAACGTGTGTTCTCAGTTCTTGTATTATCTCATGTGTGTGTTATCTGTTGCATGTTGAATGTTCCCATATATATAGATGACTTGTGATAGACGTTAGAATAATTTCAACTTGTCCGTTAGAATTACGCAGCTACGATTGACCGTTATTTGAATTTGAAAACTATTCGTTTGTGGTAGGTAGTGGTAGGTAAGCGTTCGGACGTTTTATTTGACTTTCCACTAATAGCATGATCTCTTCATTGTTTCTCTATAAATGTACTTAGAATACTAATACAATGAAGGGTTAATCATATAGAAAATAAATCAATAAATATTGGATTAAAATCATGTTTTCTGGACTTCATTACTCGAGTGATCATGCTCATTACTCGAGTAGTACCTCGAGTAATCTCATTAAAAATCAAGTAGAAACTAAGTCAATGTTTTCTTACCATATTACTCGATTAAGCCTTCAAGTAATCTTTTCAATAATACCTGGTAAACAAGGTTACTCGAGTGATCCCTTTGGTAAGCATCTATTTTCTTCAATGAATACTCGAGTGATCCCTCGAGTAAATTTATAATAAGTTTGCAAATTACTCAATTACTCCCTCGAGTAACAATATCAAATTCTTAGGCAAGAGTACTTGTGCTTTGCTTATCTGATTACTCGAGTGATCTCTCAAGTAATACTTTAAATAACTCTGTAGATTACTCGAGTAAATAGTTTTCTCAAATGGTTACTCCAGTGGCTACTCGAGTAAAGTGTGTCAATTCTTAGCTGAGAGCTATTGGAAGATATTTGCCCTGGTTACTTAAGTGGATACTCAAGTAATGCCTTTTCTCATGTTTTTACTCAAGTGGTTACTCGAGTAATGGTTTATATAACTTTATAAATTACTCAAGTAACCACTTGAGTAACTTCTTCTAAATTTTGGCTGTGCCTCTCTAGAACATTTTCTCCAACATTACTCCAGTGCTCACTCGAGTAACAGAGTTCATTACTTGAGTGCTCACTCGAGTAAACCTTTAAAAAAATTTGCCAGTGATGTTTTTCCTATGCTCTATCTCTCAGTTCTTCTTCATTACTCTAGTGCTTACTTCAAGTAATGCTTTTGTCTTCTATTTAGTTACTTTGTTCAAATTCTTTTGTTTGTTATCAAATCCTCTTATATCATTAGTCCAATCTTTGTTATCATCAAAACATATAGGATCTAACATTCTCCCCCTTTTTGATGATGACAAAACTTGGTGATTTTGAACAAAGTTTTTGAAATTGAGTTTTCAAACATATGCTTCTTAATTACTATTCATATGAAATCTTTTGTTCAATTCAAACTTGAAAACTCTTTTTGAAATAGCTTAGTAAATATCTTTTCAAATGATCTTGAAAAATTGAGATTTTATTCTTATTTACTTGTTCACCTTGCATACACAATCGAAAACTCATTAGTCCCACAATGCAATATAAATTGAATGAAATTTAACTTTAATGGCATAAAGAAGAAGATTACATAAAGGAGAATTCATTACATAATCAAACTTAGAATTCAAAGTTAAAAGCTCCCTAAAGCCCTGTACACCCATATTCCCTTTACATACATTTACTCAGTCATTGATCACAAAATCACTCAGGCTCTTTTCCCCCTTTTTGTCTTCATCACAAGGTTAGAATCAATCATGAGGAGGAGTAGATGGCTTGGCTGCTGAGATAGAAGTGATAGGAAATGCCAAAGATTCATGTGATCCATCTGAACTGGAAGAATCTGAAGATGATGGTTCAGGTTTATGAAGATTTACCGAGAGTACTTTAAGATCTTTTGGAGGGTTCTGAGGTTGAAATAGAACCAGAAAAGTAATCTCTACCCCCTCTATAGCAACAAGTGAAGACACAATCACCTCCTCAGTGCATATAGGTGAGGCAATAGGAGAAGGTATTGACTCAAGCTGAATGGCTGGGCTGGATCATCAGTGGTGATATGGATTGACTTCGATGTGTCAAGGTCAGGCATAGAGAACAGAAGATTACTGGGTCCAAGCTCAGAGGGTCTATGCTCAGTAGGTATAGGATCAGAAGGACTAGGCTTAGAAGGTCCAGGTTCAAAGGCTAGTACTGGCTCAGGAATAACAGAAGAACCAGGAGTAGGGGAGCCAGATGCCATAGCATCAAGTCTGGTAATAATTGATCTCAGAAGCTCACCCTGGGCACATTTTTATGCTAACATCTCTTCATGCCTCTTATCCATTCTCTCTACAAGTTGTCCCATCTTCTTATTCATATAGGTTACCAACTCTGCATTGGTATTGGCAATGTCGATATGGAAACCCTTCAGAATGTTCTCCATGAATGTTTGTATTGAGGCATTAAAGAATGAAGGAGAGGATATATTAGCTTGAGCAGAAGACCGTGTGTCATCCATTCAACTTGTTGCAGTCTCAGTCTTCTTCTTAGGACTTGCTTCTAGAGGAGTTTTCAGAAATGAAGTGAGAAAGAAACTGTGAAAATTTTTTTGTGAGAGTATTAGGAGAATCACTTGTGGAGATTGTGTGAAGAATGACCAAGTAGCGACTGATATAGACCTAGGACTCAACATCACTTGAAGGCTTACTCGAGTGATCATACCAGAAATTTTAAAATACATTGAATTTAAGCGCGTACTTGGCATGAATAATATTGTAATTATCCATGTATATTCCCTTGATCATTTGAAGGCTCTTTAAGGTAGATTTGGGCTGAAATCTAGAAAATTTGTGATCTGCAATCCAGATTTACTCGAGGCCTTACTTAAGTACACTTGAAGTTTACTCAAGGCCTCCCTCAGGTAATCTGTCCCTTCACATTATAACTGTTCATTTCCAATCGTTATGCCATTTCATTTGAATTTATTGTGCATTAATGCTTCACTATTACATTTTCAAGTTCATTACTTGAGTGGTTACTCGAGTAATCCATTCAATTACTTCAAGGTGTCACTCCAATAATGCTAGTTACTTGAAGTTGTCCCTCCAATAATGTTGTCTTCTGTTAACCTCTATTTTTCATACTTCAAAACAGAATATCAAGACCTTGTAAAACAAAATGCTAGAAACTTCGATGCTTAAGTTAGTAATCATCAAAACATCAATAAATAACATCATCTAACATTTTGTAAATATTAAATAACTTACAATTCATTGGGATTTACCATTCCTAATTCTCTTCTAATATACAAAAATTGATCTTTTGCAAGAGGTTTTATGAAAATATCAGCTAGTTGAAGATGAGTTGGAATGAATATCACTTTGACATCTTTCTTCTGGACATGATCTCTGATAAAGTGATGTATAACATCAATATGTTTGGTTCTGGAATGTTGAACTGGATTCTTAGCCAAGCTTATCGTGCTAGTGTTGTCACAATATATTGGTATCTCCTTCAAATAAATACCAAGATCCTATAGTTGTTGCTTCAGCCATAATACTTGTGTACAACAACTCGATACTGCAACATACTCAACTTTCATTGATGAAAGAGACACTATATTTTGTTTTTTGCTAAACCATGATACAAGTAAACCTCCAAGAAACTGGCCTTGTCCACTAGTACTTTTTCTGTCTATCTTGTACCCTCCATGATCAGAATCTAAGTATGCAACTAGATATTCACTTCTTCCTTTAGGATACCAGAGACTTAATTCTGCCGTGTCAGCAAGATATCGGAAGATACATTTGACAGTTTCAACATGTGACTCCTTTGGTGCTGATTGATATCTTGCACACATACCTACACTGAATTGAATATCAGGTCTGCTTGCAGTGAGATAGAGTAATGATCCAATCATTCCCCTATATTTTGTGATATTGTAATTTTTTCCTTTGACATCCATATCAAGCAATGTGGTTGAGCTTATGGGTGTGTCCATTCCATTTGCCTTATCTATTCCATACTTCTTCAATAGCTTTTTTAAATACTTCGTTTGAGATATGAAAATTCTATTCTTTCTTTGTTTGATTTGAAAACCAGGAAAGAAATTCAATTCTCCCATCATTGACATCTCAAACTCCCCCTGCATTATCTCAAAAAATTCCTTACACAAGGTTTCATTAGTAGCACCGAAAACTATATCATCAACATAAATTTGCACGATTAAAATGTCATCTCGTTTTCATTTTGTAAAAAGTGTTGTATCAACTTTTCCTCGTACAAAACCTTAATTAATGAGAAATTTACTGAGCCTTTCATACCATGCTCTAGGAGCTTGTTTTAAACCATATAAAGCTTTTCTTAGTTTAAAAACATGATCAGGTTTGGTTACATCTTCAAAACCTGAGGGTTGATCTGCATACACTTCTTCCATGATGTAGCTATTTAGAAATGCTTTTTACATCCATTTGATAGAGTTTGAATCCTTTGATGCATGTAAAGGCTAAGAGTACACGTATAGCTTCCAATCTAACCACTGGAGTATACATTTCCTCATAAATCAATTCCTTCTTCCTGATTATAGCCTTTGGCCACCAATATTGCCTTGTTTCTAATAATGATTGTGGATTCATCAAGTTTATTCTTGAATACCCATTTAGTACCAATGATCGAATGATCCTTAGGTCAGGGTACCAAATCCCAAACTTGATTTCTTTCAAATTGGTTTAGTTCCTCTTGCATTGCTATTACTTAATCATTATCTGATAGGGCTTCATCAATATTAGAAGGTTTAATTTCAGAAATGAATGTAGAAAAACTAACTTCATTGAAAATTTTATTTCTAGTTTTGACTCCTTCATTCACATCTCCTATGACTTGATCTAGGGGATGACTTCTATTGTATTTCCAGGCTTTAGGTTGTCCTAGTGATTGAACCTCTTCCTTTGATTGATCAACTTCTGGGATGGAAAATTTAGGATTAGGTTGACCATTTTCTCGATTTAAAACAACTTCCTGCTTATCATCAATAATTTTGTCAGAGGATTTAAATTCATCAAATACAACATGAATTGATTCTTCAACAACACATATTCGTTTATTGAAAACTTTGTATGCTTTTCTTCGGTTAGAATAGCCCAAGAAAATTCCTTTATCTGTTTTAGAATCAATTTTTCCTAAGTTATTTTTACCATTATTATGAATGAAACACTTACAACCGAAGATGTGTAGATAAGCAAGTTTTGGCTTCCTTCCTTTGTATATCTCGTACGGTGTCTTTTCAAGTTTTGTTATAATATAGGCTCTGTTTGAAATATAACATGCTTTGCTCATTGTATTGGCCCAGAAAACTTGAGACACGTTCTTTTCAATCAGCATTGCTCTAGCCATTTCAGTGAGCACTCTATTCTTTTATTCCACGACTCTATTTTGTTGAGGTGTCCTTGGAGCAGAGAAATTGTGATAAATGCCATTAGCATCACAATATTCTTCAAATGCTTGATTTTCAAATTCTCCTCCGTGATCTGTCCTTATTCCTGCAATGGACATACATTTCTCATTTTGCACTTTCTTATCAAAAACAATAAATTCTGCAAAGGTTTCATCATTTGATGATAGAAAAATAATCCATGTAAATCTAAAGAAATCATCAATAATGACCAATGAATATAAGTTGCCACCAAGACTTTTAACTCTTGCTGGTCCAACTAAATCCATATGTAACAATTGAAGTGGTCAGTTTGTTGTAATTTCATTATTTGATTTGAAAGATGATTTAGTTTGTTTACCCTTTTGACATGCGTCACAAATCAAACCATTTTTGAAATTTACCTTGGGTAATCTAAGTACTAAATTCTTTTTGAGGAGTTTGCCTAGTTGGTGCATATTGACATGACCTAGTCTTTTATGCTATAACCAACTTTTATCCGCATTACTCAAAAAATAGTTTTCAGAATTATTTCTACTGATATCAAGAGTGTAGCAATTACCTTCCCTTTTTGCTATGAGCTTTGCCTTGATATTCTTCTTGTCAAGTTGTAAGTCTTTCTTATTCACATTCAGATATTCCTCTGAGTCAAATATTACCCAGTTGTCTTTATCAGTGCTTTGACTTACTCTCAGCAAATTATAACACAAGCCTTCAACATAATATACATCATTAACTTGTATTCCTTTGTTGTTTTTTATTTCACCAATTCCTGCTATCTTTCCAGATTAATTTCCTCTAAATTTTACCTTTCCACTTTCATTATGTTGCAATGTGGTAAAACTTTCAAAATCACCAGTCATATGTCTAGAGCATCCACTGTCTATGTACCATTTGTTGTTTTTGGATGCTTTAAGACATATCTGCAATCAAATATGATTAAGTCTTAGGTACCCACATCTTTTTGGGTCCTTTTGGGTTAGTACAGATGACTTTCTAAACATATGAACCTTTAGGTACCCATTTGTAGGTTCCTATCTTTCCTTTCTTCTTATGAATGCATAATGATGTATAATGACCTTTTATATTACAATAATTGCAATGTGCAAAAGGATTTGATGTATATACAGAATGCTGAAAATAATTCAAGTATGACTTACCTACTGCTTTCTTTCTTCCTTTTCTTCTATCTAATTTTGGATCATATCCAAGACCAGATCGAGCATTCACAAAACGTTGAGCTTTTAAAATCACATTTAGCATCTCACTTCATTTAGTGATTTTTTCAAGATTTTTCGTGAGATCAATGTTTTTCTTTTTCAAAGAAGAACAGTTTTTACAATCTTTTTCTAAATTATCTTTGAGTTCTATTTCAAGAACTTTGTTTTTCTTTTTGAAAACAACTAGTTCTTTAACTAATTTGATGAATTTAGAATGTAAAGCATTATATTCATGAAGTAATTCATCATAGGTAGGATTAGAATCAGTTACCTCTTCTTTTGTTTCTTCTTGAGCAACTAAACAGATATTGGCTACTTCTTCTTCATCGCTATCTTTGTCAGAAGAACTATCTCCCCATATGGCATATACAAAGGCTTTCTTCTTGTTATAGAACTTACCTTTTCTCTTTTCTTTATTCTTTTGAGCCAGTTCTTGACATTCTGATTTGATATATCCTGGCTTTCCACATTCATAGCAGATGATGTGTTCTTTACTGCTTGTTGCTCCTTTCTGAAAATTTTTGAATCCTTGGCCTTTCTTGTAAAACTTTTTGAATCATTTTATTATCAGGCCCATTTCATCATCATAAAACTCTTCATCCTCATCTTGATTTTCTTCCTTTACTTTTAGTGCTAGGCCTCTCTTCTTCTTGTCACCAATGTCGTCTAGTTCTTGTTTGAACTTTAGTTTACTTTCATATTCAAAAAAACTTCCATAAAGAGAAGCAACCGATCACATTGATTCACCTTTTACTTCTTCAATAGCGGTGACTTTGGCCTCCCAGTCATTAGAAAGAATATTCAGAATCTTTTGTACTTGGGTGTGTTGATCATAGACTTTCCCAAGTGTTGCAAGTTGATTAACAAGATGAGTATATCTAAGTTCGAATTCAGCTATTGACTCACCAATTTCATTTAAAGTAAATCAAATTCAGTAACCAGAGTATTGATCTAGTTTTTCTTTATTCCTGAAGTTCCCTCGTGAGCTATTTCTAAGGCTTCCAACATTTCCTTAGCTGTTGAAAGCATGCAGATCCTGAAGTACTCGTTTTGGCTTAAAGCACTTTAAATAATCATAATTGCCTTACTATTGAGAGTGATGAGTTTCTTATCATTCTCATCATATTCTGCTGGCATTTTGGGAATTTTCTGAGAATCTACAACTTTTACAGGTTGATAGTTTCCACTTTCGATCACATCCCATAATCCATATTCTGTAGCCATTACGAATACACTGAACTTTGCTTTCCAGAAGGAGAAGTGTTCACTATTGAAACCTGGAGGTCTGGTGATAGAAGCTCCGTCAGGAAGAATTCCTTCACCCATCTTGCGATTGGATCCTTCTTAGGTTGTTATACTTTAACAAGAAGACCTACGCTTTGATACCAAATGTTAGTGCAAGCGTTTTACCCAAGAGGGGGTGAATTGGGTGATATCAGAAATTTCATTGTGAATATATAAATTAATTGTAAATTTAAAGTAGTTAAGAGCTAGGAGAAATATCACCGAAGTGTGCACTAAGAGTTATACTGGTTTGGTCACAACTACTTTGACTTATGTCCAGTCCTCAGAGCGTCTCTGAGAGTTTCACTATATCTTTCAAAATTCAGTAGGTTCTTGGCATCTCAGAACACAATAAGTTCGTTCACCTGGACACTCGCTCCCCCTTACACATTGTAATCAAATCCCTAACCCAAGGTTCCACAACCTTAAGTTGTCGCAATAATGAATATTGATTTTGTAATGAAAATCTCTCTCACAGAGTAAATGAATAATCACTGAAGTACAAATAATGAGTACAAGAAAAACAGAGAGTGTTGAACTTGTGTTCTCAGTTCTTGTATTATCTGGTGTGTGTGTGTTATCTGTTGCATATTGAATGTTCCCATATATATAGATGATTGTGACAGCCGTTGGAACAATTTCAACTTGTCCGTTAGAGTTGCGCAGGTACGATTGACCGTTATTCGAATATGAAAACTATTCGTTTGTGGTAGGTAGCAGTAAGCGAGCGTTCGGACGTTTTATTTGACTTTCCACTTATAGCATGATCTCTTCATTGTTTCTCTATAAATGTACTTATAATACTAATACAATGAAGGGTTAATCATACAGAAAACAAATCAATAAACATTAGATTAAAATCATGTTTTCTGGACTACATTACTCGAGTGGCTACTCAAGTGATCATGCTCTTTACTTGAGTATTCCCTTGAGTAATTTCATTAAAAATCAGGCAGATAGTAAGTCAACGTTTTCTTACCATATTACTCAATTAAGCCTTCAAGTAATCATTTCAATAATAACTGGCAAACAAGGTTACTCGAGTGATCCCTCGAGTAAGCATATATTTTCTTCACAGAATATTCGAGTAATCCCTCGAGTAAATTTATAATAAGTTTGTAGATTACTCAATTACTCCGTTGAGTAACAACATCAAATTCTTAGGTGAGAGTACTTGTGCTTTGCTTACCTGATTACTCGAGTGATTCCTCAAGTAATACTTCAAATAACTCTGCAGATTACTCGAGTGGTCCCTTGAGTAAATAGTTTTCTCAAATGGTTACTCCAGTGGCTACTCGAGTAAAGTGTGTCAATTCTTGGCTGAGAACTACTGGAAGATATTTGCCCTGGTTACTTGAGCGGCTATTCGAGTAATGCCTTTTCTCATATTTTTACTCGAGTGGTTAATCGAGTAATGGTTCATATAACTTTGCAGATTACTCGAGCAACCCCTCAACTAACTTCTTCCGAATTTTGGAAGTGCCTCTCTTAAAAATTTTCTCCAATATTACTCTAGTGCTCACTCGAGTAACAGAGTTCATTACTCGAGTGCTCACTCAAGTAAACCTTTTAAAAAAATCTGCCAGTGACATTTTTCTTGTGCTCTGTCTCTCAGTCCTTCTTCATTACTCCAGTGCTTACTTCAAGTAATGCTTTTATCTGCCATTTAGTTACTTTGTTCAAATTCTTTTGTTTGTTATCAAATCCTCTTATATCATTAGTCCAATCTTTGTTATCATCAAAACATATGGGATCTAACAATTGTGACGTGGTTCTATATGAGAAAAGCTTATGACTTAATCCATGTAGCTCTCTCATAGTAGGTCGGTCCAGCACCTTGTACTCTTACAAGTGGCTAAGACTTTGATTCATATCTCCATATCTCATCAAAGTCATACTGGTCTTGTTTCATCTCTACTCCTGCATATATGATCGACCAGGGACATTTTAGGACAATCTTTATGATTTATTCAAGGATACAATTATCACAGTTAATATGCAAATAATATGATAACAAAATGGATAAATTTCATTAAATTAATAATGTTCAAAGTACAATGATTGGCCTTTAGGGCATAATTTCCAACATCTAATAACAATTTTCTTTTAAACCATGCATTCATTAAGAGGGAGCTTCACATTCACATTTGTTTTATATCTTGAAAGTTCATCTCCTATTTGGAAGAAAATCCTGTTAACATACTCATCTGCATTCACTATGTCTTGATTTGTTTTGATGATGAGTTACTCTTATATTTTTCCTTTCATGAACTTAGTTTTAACATATCATACAGAAAGGAACCTTTTGTTACTTGATTTAACTAACCATTCTCTTTGCAAGAATGTTTTTAGCTTATGACAGGAGAATTTGTTCTATGCAAGATCATTCCTCAACGTACTACAAGAAGATTCCATCAATTTGAGGAAAGATGCTTTAACGCTCAATCAAGGAAAATATATTGGTCACAACATTCAAAGTAATAAAAGGCACAGACTAGGATGTTTTTGGTAGCATCTTAAGGAGTTATAAGCAGAGATTAAACTTATTCAGATATCATATGGGTATTTCTACTACTAAGGAGTCTTTTGAGATCATTGCTTCAAAGACCTAGCCTTCAAAGATTCCACTATCTCATCTCATTGTTCTTGATTCCTTAGCTACCTCAAATCCCCTGAGTACTAACCATATCCATCAAGAGTTGCATAGCAAAAGTGTAGTGAATTGGACTGTACTTGATTACAATTAATGAAAACTTCTTTCGGATTCAGATTCAGAAGTTCTTCTGAATATCTAAATAGTATTATTGAAGAGCCTCTTCTTGAGCAAATAAACAATCTTTTGATTGAAACTTCTGAATTTGAATATGAAAGAAGTTCTTCTGAATATCTCAATAATATTCATGATCTTTCAGAAAACTCATCTTCAAAAATTATTGCTATCTCGAAGGAACAAGATTTACTTCTTGATATCATTAATAAACTTCCAGATTCCAATAAAGGAGAATATTTATTCAAACTGAGAGAAACTCTCAATCAAAATTTGAGTTCCTTAAACTCTAAACCTTTTGTTCTTTTCAACAAATATGATTTAACAAAAGTCTTAAACAAGTTTAAACATTCTGTTAAGCAAACAACCATCCAAGACCTTCAGTATGAGGTAAATAACCTTAAAACTAAAGTTTGTCTTATCAAAATCTAACAAGATACCCATGCAATTGCCATATACCAAATTCAGGATATCCAACTTACTTCTCAAACTCAAACAAAAGGGAAAAATGAGTAACATCCAATCAGGAAGATGAAGATTTTTCTTAACCATTTTGAAACTTGATTTCAAAAATATCAATTCAAAAGTTTTATGACCATGCGAAAATCGTTATCAATAATGATTTTGTTTTGGAACAAACTATTTTGTTTGACACAGGAGCTGATTCTAATTGTTTTAAAGAAAGAAACATTCATTCAAAATACTTTGAAAAAACAATCGAAAGGTTTAATGGAGTTAATGGCTCATACTGAGACATCAGGTATAAACCCCTTCGTAATTACGATTCAAAATATGTAATTAAAGTGAAATAGAGACCAATAATAATCAAACTCATTTACTATCCCTTCCTTACGGTAGGATTTTTTACAGTTTCTTTCGAAATTTCTGCCTTCCCTGGTCTCAAATTCCATATTCCGAATATAATTACCTATGCAGTTAATTCATATTTATATATATTAGAGTATACAACAAAAATCCCGGCAACCCCCGGGTTTCATACATAAACTAAAGGTTTATAAATTCCCATTAGGGGATTACACAACTGTCTTCAAAACAATATTTACAAGGTATACAGTGATCTCCCAACAAAATATGATAACCAACACCAAAATATAAATCTCCCTAGGAGTCTTATCTACCCTTGGTTATCTCCTTTTCCTTGGAGCCACTTGCCCTGTCTGAAGGTTAATCAAAGGAAAGAATGAGATTCAAAAGAATCCCAATAGTAACAAATCACTCATACCATACATAATCACAAAGCATGTAAGTAAATCATCAAGCAGTATTGATAGAGCTCAATATTTATATATTTTTAGTAATTAATCTTGGGCTTTTGTAGGACTTCATTGAATATTTTGGACATAATCAAGTGTTAATGTGAGATTTTAGTGAAAGAATAATTTGGTAGTTATAATGGTTAAATTGTTATATTTTTAATTAATACTTTTTATTCCCATTATTCTTTAATTGTGAGCAAAAGATATTACCTTTGTGAATATAATTTTGTAGGTGATGATGTGTCACAATTTTCATCAAGTGTTCAAGGTCAAATATGTTATTTTGAAGCTTAATGAAGGACAAAAGTGGAACATCACAAGTGCAGAATTTATTTTCACATATTTTCTAAGAGGAGGTTAAATGAGTAAGGGTCTTGTTTGGTGGTTGCAATTTTATGCCTAATGTTAAAACATATTTTCACCTCTTCATCCAAACATGGCACAACTCATCTAACCTAGTGAATTGAAGAAAGAAAAGGAAGTGGGGACCATTGTGGAAGAAGGAGGCAGCTGTATAGATTAAAGAGAGGCACATGAAATGGAATAAGAAAAAGGGAGATGTTGAACTGATGGAATTAATTGAGAGAGGGGAGCTGACTGAGTTTATTAAAGGAGCCGAAATTGTTGAATGAGGAGAAGGATGGTTGACCGATGGATTAAAGAGAAGCTAGGTGGACCGAATGGGAGCAATTAAAAAAAGGATCATCTAGACCGTGTGAAGGGCTATGAAAGAAAAGGGGCACCGAAAATGAATAAAAGAAGAGAGGAGAGTGGTGGCTAGGAAGGGAGGAGAGTTTTGCCAAAATAATTGAAGAAGGGTATTAGAGAGTTGACCGAAGGGGAGAGCTATAGAAATAAAGAAAAGACAGCATCGAATAAAATAAAGAGAGGAAGTATCAAATAGAGAAGAGGGGGTGGCTGTCACAAGGAAAAAAGAAGAGCGTGAAGAGCTATGTGTGGCTGCTGCAATTCCCATGGCTATTCTCCTCTCCTCCTATCAATCTTCATCCTCTTCTTCTATGAGTAGCTAAAGTGTTGGTGATTTCCTTGAGTTGGGTAATGGTTTGAGCTTCTAAACATTAATGGAATTCTTTAAGCTTTCTTTCTATTTCATAATTGTATGGCTTGGTAAAGTATGTGATTATGATCTAGATTGTTCTTTCCTCTTGCTAGTAGTTGACTTTGAGCTTAACTCTCTTCAGCCACTTAACTCTCTTGACCAAAAGTTTCCAAGGAAAAGGAGGGAAAATGAAAAATAATTAATGTGTGGCTCTAATTGCTTCTTGTATAAAAGGTGAAGAATTAATTGAAGCTGAACATTTGACCAACTTCCTTCTTCTTTCTTTGTCCTAACGTACTAAATGAGCAAAAGGTGAGGGATTCTTAGCATGTTTTTGACCGAAATAAAGAAGAAGAGTGGTAAAAGCTTTAGCATGATATTTTTTACCAAGTCTTCACCTTTACTTGGTCATCTAATTGTTTCTCTTTCTTGCCTCATGATATATGAAAATGGAGCATGAGAAAAGAGATGATAACCTCTTATAATATCTCCTTAAATTTAATGTGTAATGGCCATTTAAACTTGCCTACAAAAGTAACATATGTGAGGAGGAAAACTAAGATAATGGTATAAGGCTTCTTTTAACTCCTTTTGGTCATTATTTTTGGTCAACAATTGTGGGCCAAATAAAAGAAGATAACTTGAACAAAAAAGGGCCACATATTCGTATGGCATCAAGAAAGAAAGAGAAAAGATGAAGCAAAGGATTATTGATACATGTCTCTTGCAATTAAAGTGCTCTCTCTCACACATGTGCTCAACCGACCTAACCTCTACAAGAATTCTTGACTATTTAATTAAAAGCATTCTCTCATCTTATTCATTCATTTCAAGTCGGCCAAGTGCAAAAGAAAAGGAGAGAGAAAGGGCAAGACCGAAAGTAAGAGCCAAAGGGAACAAGAAGGAAAGGTGAGCTATTTACACCTTCAAGATCCCATTTCTAGCTCTAAAGACCTTCATGAAACTTGTTCCTCTCTTCCTTAGCTTCATTTCTATGGTTTTTGTTTTTGAAGAAGAGTAGTTTTTAGCCACCTTGCAAGAACAAAAGTTGAGGAATCAAGAAAAGAACACAAGAAGAAGCAAGAGGTGAGTAAGAGCATTATGTTGATGTATATGATGTTTTAATTGGATGAGTTGTGGTAGGCTGTTGTGACAGCCCTAATTTATTTTTTTAGGTTATATTAGGGATCATGAAGCTTTCATCCTATGTATGTGCTTATATGTTGGTTTGGAGGCAAATGAGCTAAGCTTAGTGATTAGATAGTAAAGTGGTTGTTTGTTGTGAAATACCCTAAAATTCTACCAAAATAGGACATGGGGAATAAGTGGGAATTTTTTCATTTTGATGTTAACATTGTTTTCTACACGTAAAATTATGTGTGAATAGGGTTGGTTGTTGATTTTGAAGCCATTGGACACATTGGTTGAAAATTGGAAAAACTGTCAAGTGTAACTCTGTGCAGAGCAGTCAGTTTGTAAGGACATTTTGATGGGCAATTGGTGTCTAAAAATTATGAAACTTTCTAGTCTTAAATATAACATTCCAATCTTCAAAATTGATAAATAATTTATGTCATTTCGTATTTTGAGCTAGGAGTTCTTGTTGCCCAAAGTTTGATGTCGAAACTGGACTTAATTCTGAAGCAGTGTGGAATTTTGTGTAATTTTGGAATTTTGTGGTGATTTATGGTAATGATTCATATTTTTTCTACGAAGAGCACTTCAAGAGCTTTCAATAGGATTTGGGATCACCTCATTTTGATTTTTCTAGAATTAGTTATGATTTTTCAAAGATGCTGAAAATTCTGGCAGATTGGTCACCTATGCGAAAATTGAAGATTTTATGGCATAATGTAATATTGTGAAACTTTGGGGTTAGAAATTGGCCTTTTAGGTTAATTGACCACTTTAGCTCCTTAGTTGACTTGATTAAATGACCATAGTGATAATCAAGCCAAGTATTATGAGTTATTAAAGAATTGGAATAGGTAATAATTCGTCGTCCTTAATTTTGATTTATAGGATTCGATATTTGCCCTGCTCGTGATCCACCTGCGCCAAAGCACAATCGAAAAGAACAAGGTAGTGAATTTTTCTTTTATACCATATGTGATGCATTGTATGTGTATTATATCATTTAATTGTGATGAATTCGTATGCTGCGACATTTGTGGAATGTGTAAGCACCGCCATACCAATAGTCCCTGAGTCGCTAATAACGGTTCGGCTAAGGACTGCGAGCCTTTCCAACGGTAAAAGGAGATGAGGATGGGGTGTGATATGTGTGATTATGTGAAAAGCCGAAAGGTTATTTGTGAAGGCCGACAGGCCAATTGTGAAAGCTGGATGGCTATATGAGCTATAAGGCTATGTGTATGCATTGCCACTCCAACAGTCCCTGAGTCGCTAACAACGGTTCAAGTTAGGATGGTGTGCCTTCCCGGCGGTAAAAGGGGATGAGGGTGGAGTGTGATTCATGCTGCTGTATGATGATTTGCTTACATGCTATATGTTTAGGTATGGTATGAATAATTTGTCACTACTGGGATTCTTTTGAATCTCACTCTTTCCTATGACTAACCTTTCAGACAGGGCAAGTGGCTCCAGAGAAAAACGGATAACCAAGAGCGAATAGGACTTCTTAGAGATATTTAACTTGGAACTGTTGGTTATCTATTTTGAGAACAGGATTACTGTATATATTTGGCGTTGTAAATACTGCTTTGGTTATGTAATCCCCATTTTTGAGAAAAATGATACACCCAATATATATATATGTAACCCGGGGTCTTGCCGGGATTTTAGTTGTGCGCTATGGTCTTTATAAATGCGATTAACCTGTGCAAGTAATTATATTCGAAACTGAATGTGAGACCAAATTACTAGTATTTTGAACTGTTTTGTAATACCCTATCTAGAAGATAGGAAATTGAAAATGTTGTTTTGTAATTATTGGTCTCTATTTCACTTTAATTTCATAATCTGGATGTAATTAGGGTGAGGGGGTTACAAGAAGCCTAGACACATACCTACAGGGTTGGAAGAACTACTCCAAAGACCCCTTTTTAGGAAGCAAAAGCACTGATTTTTGGCTGAGTGACTCGAGTGAAGAAGGCCTTACTCGAGTAATGCCCCCATTCGTACTTAAGTCCCAGCGAGTGAGACATAGAAAGTGTGCACCCAAGAACACCAACATACCTTAGAGTGGCTAGTTCACTCGAGCACTATCCTTTGTACTCGAGTGATGCCACATATTCACCCAAGTCCTTCCTGTAAGGTGGGGTGCAGGAGGTGACAACCCGAGAGCAACTAGAACCCTTAAGTAACAAGTACACTTGAGCACTAGCCCTAACACTCGAGTGACCACTCAACACCCGTGAGTGTCAAGGCACATCCTTGAAAATGGCCTATAAGTGTCTGCCCGAGAGACACCCTCATATCCTATAACACCTTTACACTCGAGTGAGACACGGGTCACTCAAGTGATGACCTAAATCACTGGCAAGTGAAGAAGGACACTCACGGTTTCTGCCTGAGGACTTTAACCAAAATGCTGAAGAGAAAGGGAAAATATCACGCTGCACTCGAGTGAGACCCCACCTCACTCAAGTGAGGCTTATCAAAAGCCAAAACACAACTGCTGATATAATTTTATAGACTTGCCCAATTTGTCTCCAATGGTCCTAAAACTTATACCAAAGTCCATTCCCACTTAAAATTCCATAAGGAACCTATTGGTAACCTCAAAACACCCAAAATCACATCCTATCAACAATTTTAGTCTTAGGCCAACACATTGGACACAAACCAACCAATAGCCCAAACTTAGTCTTTCAAATTCCAATCAAAACCAATGACACAATTATACATCCTAACACCATTTTCCACACATTACCATAACTAACTCATCCATCTCCAATTCTCATGAAATCAAGGCAAAAATCTAGAATTTCCAAAACTCAATCAATGGCTACACAATTTAGATCAAAATGCTACTAACTCTTACCACTTCCTTTTCCTAAGGTTGGTTCTTTGATTTCTCAACCTTCAAATTTCTTCAAACACGAAAACACCACCTTTCAAAAATCTGAAACCATAGCCATGAAGCCTTTACTATCATGAACAACTTTAAAGAAGATCACTTGACCATTAGAAGGCATTTAACAAGTCAAAATCTTACCTTTTCTTTTCTCTTTCTACCTTAAGCTAGATGAAAATGGAGGACAAAGAGAGAGAAATGAGAAAATGATGATAGTGATCAGATTTTCCATTGCCCTAAGCTCCCTAGCCGACTTTACCATGAGAGGGAAGAGAAAATATGTTGAAAATTTGACTTCAATCCAATGGTTCATATTTTGCCATTTGTCACCGTCTTATTCTTCCTTACATGGATTCACATAGGCTCATCCATACTAGATTCCGCCCTATTGATCATTCAAAAGTTAATCCTAGCTATTGATCTCGAGTTACCTATGAGTTTCCTCTTTGGTAATTGACCAATTGGTCGGTAATATTACCATTTTGCCCCTGATTATCACAACATTTATTAAACCATCTTCAAGTTTATTTATATCACAATACACATCATATTCTTCAAAAGTGTTTATTCATTAATAATTACATCACTTTGAAGTCATTAGCTCTTAATTACAATTCAGGATATTACATGAATTCTCTCATCCTCTTATTCATCTAAAAATTCAGTCAAGACACCAAATTAAAGAAAGAGAATTTGATTATAATATTTTCTCACCTTTTTAGTTTATTAGGATGACCAAAGAGAAAGAGTGTGAGAGAGAATATGAAATTAAAATATTTCCTCACTTTTCTAATAGGAAGGTTGGCCAAGCATCTAAGAGCAAGAGAGTGGGAGTAGATATTTAATTTAAAACACTCTCTCATATCCTCACATAGCCATAAAGTCAACCAAAGGAAGCAAGGAAAGAGAAAGTGAGTTTTGGAAGAACAAAGAGTAAGAATTTCAAGAGGAGGTGTTTTGAGCCATCATCCAAGAACAAAAGCTGAAAAACCAAAGAAAGGAGCTAAGGAGAAGCAAGAGGATTTGACATCTTCCTTGAGCACAAGAGATCAGTGCAAGAATAGGAACAGAAAGAACAAGGTAGTGACTCTTTCTCTTATATCATGTATAATATTTGCATGTTTATGCTTATCATTGAGTTGTCACGAATGTGAAAGCTGAGGTAATGTTACGAGTGTAGATGATCAATTAAATAATGCAAATGTACACTGTCGTAATCAAGTAATATAGAAGTGAGTAGAGTATCATTCCCATGAGGTTTGATCACTAAATACCAAAATGAGTAATTTTAATTTATTTAGTCAATCGATTAGTTGGTGATTGAGAGTTCAAAATAAAAGATGATTAAATATAAGTGCAAATGATATGAAAGCAACTATGAGAAAAAGCCCTAGGGGTCAGATTTCACTTAACAAATTATGGATTGAATCACCTATCTATTCTAGCCCAATTTATTCCACATGATTGACAGTCGAGTTTTCCTAATTTAATTACTAGCATTTTTCAAGGTCAAGCAATTCTATATTTAATTGCTAATCCAATATATTCCTATATGAATTTAAGCAATTAATTATGCATTAAAATTCATCGAACTCAATAAGACTACACAGCTCATATGAATATATTCCAATTTCATATGCAAGTTATGGTTTTAATTATAGGATCGATACACATACATCTCCTTCCAATCTCAACATGCATATTGAAATCATTCAAAAGATGGCCAATCAATCAAAAGTATTAAGAATAATAATTAAAACTCAATCATGAAGGATAAATTAAAACTAGATTTAATAAGTAAAGATTAAATCCATTATTAGTAAGCTACGTCATCACCCTAGAAAAATGGAAATTTAGCTTATGATAACATTAAAAACAAAACAAAAATAAATTAACATTGCATAAAGCTTGAATGAAAACCTCAAAAATACTACATAAACTTAGATATTAAATTCTCAAACATAAATATACAACCAAAAGATGCATGAAAAATGGAGAAATCTAGCCATCCATTTAGGAGGTAAAACATACAAAATAAAATACAATCATAAGCCTTCCAAGATGGAGGCATGCAAAATGTAATACAATGCATAAAATTAAATCTAAGAATTTATACAATGAACTCAGAAATGTTAGAGAAAAATTTCTTCTAGTCAGAGAAGGACCTCTCCCTATCAGAGAAGGAAACCTCTACTTCTCTTCCCCCCCCCCTCGAGCTTGGCCTTGATCTCTATTTATAGGGGAAAGACCGCGTGCAACAGTGACCGGCAGCTACTACAGTGAATCGCTACAGTGCTGACATTGCTACAGTAACTTCCACTTTTTATTTTTGAATACTATTTATTCCAAAAACATTATTTATTTATTAATTACATCCAATTTTATTATATTAAGCTCAAAATATCGTCCATAAAATTATCATATAAGGGAAAATAAATATGTAAATATTTTACTTATCAGGTAATGTGTATACAACGAAAGCTGAGGTATTTGTAAAAATAGCAAACGCTGAGGTATATGTGAATACAATGGAAGCTGTCGTTTATGCGACAAAAGTCACACATTATGTGATTATTGCTATAGATGCTGTTGTGTTTGCTATTTTGTGATAATTGCTTACATGTTTGTTTATTATATATCATATGAATGAAAATGTTGCTACTCACTCTTTCCAATTACTAACCTACAACCAGGGCAAGCATGTCGAAGGAGAAACAAGCAACCAGGGGCAGCTAGTGCTCCCAACTAGGATTTTTAGTTTTGTTAGTTGGTTATCACATTTTTGGGATTGTTGTACATATTATAAATGTTGTAAATTTTGGTGTGTGATGTAATCCCAGGTATGGGAAACTGATACTAGCAAATATACCCTATAAACCCTTGTGGTAAATAGATGAAACCCGAGAGTCATCGGAAATTTTGCTATATACTTTGATATTTATGAATGGAACCAAACTGCTCAGGCCAAATATATTCGAGAGTTCAATATGAGACCATACTGAAAAGGTTTGGAAAATTTTTTTTAAAAACCCACTTTATCAAAACACCGAATCTTGTCTTAAAGTTGGGACCTTTTATAAGTTTTGAATTTTCCACTGGTCTCCGATTTTAATTGTTGACACGTTTCCGAACCATATTAACGGCTATCAAGGTAGGGGGTTACATGTAGTAACTTAATCGAATTAGGCCTTCAAGTAGTTCTACTCCTGCAGTCAGTCTACTGCCCTTCCCTCTATACACCTTTCTTGTAGGAACTTGATTTGAACTTGGTTTTTGTGCCGTTTAACCTTTATGCCAAATTTTCAGTTATTGGATAACTCGCTTGCCTTTTATTAAAGAAAAAGGAAGGAAGAGTCAGAAAGTATTTCCAACAGAAAGTATTTCCAAATGCATGCTATGCAGTTGATTATATGTGATTTCTAGCCTTGATATAGGTGATGGACATTAAGGAAAAGAACTTCACCTTCTCCAGAGATCCAATACTTCATAAGGAGGATGAAGTGCCCATTAACCTGCAAACAGCCCTAGCTATTACACACTAAGGGTTTTATAAAATGATTAATATGTCCAAGGCTCATATCAAAATGAAGATAAAATGCCTATGAATGATGTAATGATACGTCATGAGTCCTAAAAGATTATCTCTTATTGAGATGTTTTCTAACATGATTGATGTGATGAGATCATCGTCTTTTAAGGTCAGACCCTTAGACTAAGGTTGGCTATCTAATGCATACACTGTCCTTATAATGTATCTTTATATAAAGTGATGCTAGATACACACTCAGGTGAAGCGATAATTAGTCACTTGATCCTAAGGGTTACATTGGTTATGCATGGATGACAATAAAGATTATCAACAATAAATAAATATATACCCTCCTATTCGCCATTTAGCTTCCACTAGCGTCTGGGTCGTAAGTAATAAATTAGTGAGAAACGAGTGTTGATCCACAAGTACTATGACAAAAGCGAGTTAACTAATTTAACCATGTTCTTAATTAGGTTGAATGGAATCATTTGAATTTGATCAATTTGTATAAAGACTTTTAATAAAAATAACAAAGCAAAACAATGGAAATTAGGAAATTGGGTCTTACTTCAAGAGGTATTAACTTAGGATTACTTCTTCCCCATTGTATTTCATGAAACTATGCAATTAAATCACTTATGCTAATTAAATGAGTTTATATACTAGTCAAAGATCCTAAAATCATCAACCAAGCTTTCTCAAGTCAAGATTGATTTTTAATCTTCATTAAAAACATTCCATCTCTTGTTTATAATTAATAAAAACCATCTTTCCAAAACAATTCTTTAATAGACTATATTTGGTTGTTAGATATATCTTTATTCTAACAACAAACCATCCATTTAATCATTAAATTTCAAGTCTAACATAATTTTTCTCAAGTTCTACAATTAAAATAGCTCTCTCAAGCATCTTCAAATTGAACTACTCTAATTATGTGGTGATCAAGCACAAGATAGCATTAAGCATAGAGAAAAATCAACATATAATACTCATTAACCGACAAAAGCAAGATAATCTAGTAGTTTCAATCCATACAATGGGTAAAAGTAATCATAATTGATAGTTCTAGCTACTCATGGTCTATACATGCCAAAATCTTAGCACAAAATCATTATCCATATTAGCAAAATAGAGAAAAAGGATAGAAGAACAAGAAAAACCCAAGAATTGAGGCTCTAAATCCTTTCTCAATCCAATCCCAAGCTCCAAGCTCTCCAAAATGCCAAACCCTAGCAGCCAATATGTTCAAGAAGTCCAGCCCCCTGATTTTCAACATAACCCATGCCTTTATACTGGTTTTTCTACTTAAATTTTCAAAATGCACAGTATCAGTTTTGTGCATTTGCCATGCGTTCGCTATGGTGAGTGTAATATCCCAAAAAGTGATTAAGGGCTAATGACTTTAAAAGTGGATATAATTATTGTTGAATAAATACTTTTGGAGAATGTGTGATGGGAATTTGGATATTTTAATGATTCCAATGGCTTCCTTGTGAAAATTCATGTGGGGAGAGTGTTTATTGTGAAATTGGAACTATTGGGAATAATCGTGCAAAAGTTGAAAACTCTGTCCATTGAAACTCTGTACAGGGCAGCCAATTTGTATGGCAGCCAACCCGGAGCAATTAGGGCCCTTAGGGGTATGTTGATTTTGGAAATGTTGGTTATTTCTTTTGAATTCGGGATTACTGTATAATCTGAAATATGAATAGTATATTCGATTTTGGATGTAATCCCCTAGTGGATACTTAAACCTCAGGTTATATATGTATAGAATCCGAGAGTTGCCGGGGAATTGGTTTTACACTCTGTCATACGTGAATGTAGATAAACTGCACAGGTGATTATATTTGAATTTTGAAATTGAGACCTGGATGGAAAAAAAAGAGTTTTGAAAGTTTTGTAAAAATTTTACTGTGAGACAGAAAGTTTAAAACGAGGTTAAAGCATCCAATGTCTCTAATTCGATTTAAATATGTGTTATCGAATTATAATTATGTGTTTAAAGGCAGGGGGTTACAGTGAATGTCATAACAAATTGTCATACAGACAGAAGCAGTGCTTTTTCAGGTGGTTTCGCTATGACTTTGGCTACAACAGATTTCAAGGCCAAAGGGTAGACAGAAAGTTCATCTTCTGAGGCAGTTTTGTAATGGCTTAGCTAAAGCACTTCCATAGCAAATGCAGGCTTCTCCTTCATCATATCATTTTTCATCTTCCTCTTGCATTCTTCCCTTCCCTACACATCTTCTATGATCTTTAAGAGCTTTTTACAACTTGTCATCTGTAACCCCTACCTTAATCAACATAATTAAGATTCGATAATGCATAATAAAATGGATTAAAGACCACCGGATAGTTTAAAACTCATTTAAAATTCCCTCCTTGTAGTAGGGATTTCACAAAATTTTTAAAACATCTACTCTATCATGGTCTCAAGTTCAAATATCGAATATAATTACCTATGCTGTTATATCACATTTAACATATCAGAGTATACAACTTAATTCCCGACAACCCCTGAGTTTCATCTATATATTGATCCATAGGGTTTCAGTTCCCAATTAGGGGATTACACCACTGTGTATTCAAAACTATTTACAACTCAAAAATATCATACAGTAATCCCTATCCAAAATGAATAACCAACATAACCCAAATCAAATGTCCCTACAGTGTTCTAACCGCTCCTGGTAGTTTGCTTTTCCTTGGATCTACTTGCCCTGTCTGAAATGTTAATCAATGGAAAGAATGAGATTCAAGAGAATCTCAGTAGTAACAAACCATTCATACCACACATAATCACATAGCATGTAAGCAAATCACCATATAGTAGCAGCAGCATAAATCACACTCCACCCTCATCCCCTTTTACCACTGAGAAGGCACACCGACCTAACCCAAACCATTGTTAGTGGCTCAGGGACTGTTGACGTGGCAGTGCATACACATAGCCTTACGGCTCACATATAACCTTTCGGCCCACAATATAGCCTTCCGGCTCACATAATCACAAATATCACACCCCAGCCTCATCCCCTTCTATCGTCGAGAAGGTACGCAGCCCTTACCTGAACCGTTGTTAGCGACTCAGAGACTATTGGCATGGTGGTGTAAACACAATTTCACAAATATTGCAGCATTCAAATCCGTCAGAAATCAATGA
Source organism: Inga leiocalycina (assembly GCA_963242795.1). Classification (NCBI taxonomy): domain Eukaryota; kingdom Viridiplantae; phylum Streptophyta; class Magnoliopsida; order Fabales; family Fabaceae; genus Inga; species Inga leiocalycina. The sequence continues at coordinate 28,328,676 of OY725322.1, forward strand.
TATAACACACATACAATGCATCACATATGGTATAAGAAAAGAGTCACTACCTTATTCTTTTCAGACGTTCTTCGGCACCGAGGGCTCACGAGGGCGGCAAGTGTCAAATCCTATAAACCAAATTAGGGACAACCGATCAATCTCTTTTCCAAGTTCTTGATTACATAGTACTTTAAGTTGGTATTCATGTAAACTCTTTAGGTGGCTATTTAATGCCTAAACATATGCCTAAAAGGTTAGGAGAAACTACCCCAAAGATGCCTTTTTAAGAAGCAAAACGACTTATTTTTTATTGACTCACTCGAGTGAAGATGGCCTCACTTGAGTGATAATAGACTTGCACTCGGGTGAAGGTGGCTCTCACTCGCGAGTGTTTGATAAAGAGCACCACCAATGACTTAAAAGTGCTCACAACACTCGAGCTCGACAGCCTGCACTCGGGTGATGACCTCAAATTCACTCGAGTTCTCAAAAGTAAAGCATTAAAAGTGTTTGCCCAAGAACACACCCAACTTAGAAGAGAAAGCTCACTCGAGTATTACCCCTGCCACTCAAGTGAGAACATAACGCTTGCGAGTGTCATATCACACTCTTGGAATTTAGCCTACGAGTGCTTGGTCGAGAGCAACCTATAGCATGAACATACATATGCACTTGAGTGAATTCATGCTCACTTGAGTGATGACCTATATCACTCACGGATTAGGAAGTGCACTCGCACTTCCTACCAGAAAACCCAAGTGAAATGCAGAAGGAAAAAGGGAATTTATGTTGCTGCACTCGACTAAGACCCTCACTCACTCGAGTGATGTAATACCCCGAATTTTGAGACTCGAGGCTAGAGAATAAGCCTGAGATTAGTGGATTGCTAAGCCCCGATTTAGCAAGATCCCAAATTGTGATTGGGGGTTAATGACTACAAAAGTGGACGTGGTTAGTGATTAATGAACCCTTTTAAAGAATATAAAGTGGATTGTAGTCACTTGTGTTATGAGCAACGCCAAAACCCTATATTTGAGTTCAATTGTGGATCAACATCCAAATTGACTTAGAATATAGGGAAGAATTGAATGGGGTATTGTGATGGAAATGGTGTCATGTTGTGGTATTTAATCATTGGAATTGATTTAAATTGAATTGGACACATTGGTTGCAAAACTGGAAATGCTGTCCAGTGTGAATTCTGTATGGCCAGTCTTATCGTGTGGATGTTTTGACTAGGCAAATGATGTCATAAAATTATGAAACTTTCCAGTCTTGAATTTCACATCCCAAGCTTCAAAATGGACATATAATTTGTGCCATTTCGTTTTGGGAACTGGGAGTTATGATTGTCCAAAGTTTGAGGTCGAAAATGGACTCTGTTTTGGGGCAGTGATGACATTTGTGTAATTCTGGAATTGTGTGGTGATTTCTAGTATTGGTAAATATTTTTCCAATGAATAGGACTTAAATACCTTTCATTTGGCTTTGGAATCACCTCATTTCAATTTTTCTAGAATTAGTTATGATTTTTCAAAATTTGGGCAGAAAATCTGCCAGAAAATCCGAAAATGGGATTTATGACATCAGCATAATAAAACATGACATCATCCTAATGTTAAAACACTTTTTATTCATCTTCCTTCCTCCAAACCGACGCCATTTCAGATACAAAACGTGAGAGAGATACCTTGGAGAAAATAGGGAGAAGGAAGGAGAAAACTCGGGAGGTAGGTCGATTTCTTCGGTGAATTCATACCTAACGCGTATAATCCTTTTCCTAAGCTTCTCTTCTACATGGATTAAGGTATTTGAAGCTTAATTTTGCTGTTTAAAAGGGGCTAGGGTTTCAGCCAAGACAAGGAAAAGCTAGTGGGAGCTTGAGGTAACTTCCAAACTCTTGCATATTGATTATTCTGGCTGTTATAGACAATTTAATCGGTGAAATTTCGCCGGATTGTCTTTGGTTCTAAAAATGGAAAATGGGTTTTTGGGGCTGTTATGCTGCCCAAATTGATACTAAATGGTAGTTCTAACCTAATGAAATAGTCAATAAAGTGGTTAGGAGTAGAAAGGAACGTGTTTACGGAGCCGAAACCGAAAAACCCTGATTTTCCCTAGAAAACCCATATATTTCGGTCTGGGCTATAAATGGGTCTTAGAGTTGGATTTTCAATGATTTGATGATTCCATTGAGTTCAGGAGGGAAAATTAGGTGGGGTTACAGTTGGGCACTTCTTCGGAAAAGACCGAGAAAGCATAATTACGGAAACGCCCCTAAAACCCTAAAAGTAGGGCTGCCAAGGGCAATTTCGTAATTTGACATTGAATTTGATAATTCCGAGTCCGGAAATGGATTCCTTGGGCGAAAATATGTCAGAATAGCCCATGTCAAAATTTCAAGAAAAGTACAGCCGGACCGGGTACGGCGGGGCCGGGCCGAGTCCCCGGGGGTATTTTAATAAATTTTCAGTATAGCCTCATATAACCCCCAGAAACACTATGGAAGTGTCTAAATAGTACATTTGACATTGTAGGATCGAATGTGAAGCCCCGAGTTGCTGGCACGCAAATCGAGGAGAAAAGACTGGAGGTAGGGGACTTACCTTACTTGCATGTATTTGATAATTTTGCTTGTGTTGTGATGTATGTGATTGCTTTACTTGATTGTGTAGAGCATATTTGAATAAATGAAGCTCTGTTTCTGTTTTGCTGTGGCCATAGTTTTGTTACATGAAACATTGAGCATGAGGAAATATCATTATGGGGCATGCATCTAGATAAAGCTAACATGTCATACACATAGCATCTATCATGCATGCATTATGGTATCTGTTTCCTACTGAGATCCTCTCGAATCTCACTCTCCCCTACCAACAATTTAGACAGGGCAAGTGGCTCGTGGAGGGAGCGGCTAGGACTCCTCCGAGATGAGATTGTGTAATCCCCATTTGAAGAACTGTAATGGGTAATTATACCCTATGTATCTTTAGCAAAGGTATGTACCCGGGATTGTCGGGATGATTAAGTTGTGCACTCTGATATTTATATGAATGTGATTTATCTTTGCGTAGTAATTGTATTCGAAATGTGAATATGAGACCATGTTTATAAATGATTTCAAAAAGTATTCGTGAAAACCCCGTTATGTGATGGGTTAGTAAATGTTATTTGATTATTATTGGTCTCTATTTCATTTTAATCACGTATTTCGGATATAATTACGGAGGGGGTTACAAGTGACATTCATCAGAACCCAGAAATGCAGCAACTGATAGAGTTTTCAAGATTTACCAAAACCGATCCCAATAGTTCCAAAACTTATACCAAAGCTCATTCCCACACAAAATCTCCTAAGGAACCTATTGGTAACATTAAAACGCCCAAATTCCCCTTCCATCGACACATTTTCTACTCTAGCTCACAAGACTACCCAAAACCACAAATTACCAAACTTCTTCATTCAATTCCAAATAAAACCTAATGACATTATAACACATCCTAACACCATTTTCTACACCACACCAATCCAAACTCCTCTATTATCCAATTCTTAGGAAATCAGGGCAAAATTCCAGAATTTTCAAAGCTTAACCAAAAATGATAACAAATATACCAAAATGATCCAAATGCTTACCTCTTTCTTCTCTTAAAGTTATTTCCTTGGTTTCATAACTTCCAAATTTTCTTAAGCTTCCAACCACCACAAATCAAAATTCTGAAACCATGGTAAAGAAGCCCTCAACAGCATGAACAACTTTAGTAAATATAAGATGAGCATTTAAAGCCAATTACCTACCTAGAGTTCAAACCCTTCCTTTCTCTTTCTTGTCCAAGCTCTCCGGAAATGGAGAATGAGGAGAGAGATGAGATGATGATGATGATCCACTTCCTTCTTCCCATGCACTCCTTAACCGACTATAATGGAGAGAGAAGAGAGAAAAAGAATTTGACCAATTGACTTTCATCCCATGGCCAATCTCTTGCCACTTGTCATGATCTAATTCTTCCCTTCATGAATTCATATAAACTCATCTACACTAGATTCCTCCCCATTGGTCATTCAAGAGTCAATCTTAGCCATTGATCTTGAGTTACCTATGAGTTTCCTCTTCGGTAACTGACCAATTAATCGATAATTTACCATTTTGTCCCTGATTATCACAACATTTACGAATTCTTCATCAAACACATTTACATCACAATTTACATCATATACCTATAAACATTGGATTAATAATAATTACACAAATTGAAGGGTCATTAACCCTAAGTTACGATTCAGGATATTACATCATCCTCCACCTATGAGGAGGAGAGATTCATGAGCTCTTTAACTTTCACAAATAGTCAAAACTATGTGCATTTAACTCATGATTCAACAAAATTTTGATTGAGCGTATGTCCTATCATATTTTCTTCTATAATCCCTTTATATACACAATTTGAACCAAAAAATAAGTGAAAATAGAAGAAAATGTGCTAGAATACTCTTAATTTCTATGAGTTAACACCTCCAATGTCCTATTTTAGTAATAACTCTAGGTTGGGGATATCTCTCTTAAGAAAGAAAGGTACTAATTAATTAGATAGGTTGATAATTTCTACTAATAGGTGCAATGGTTTCAATGTGGTTCTAATTCTCACAAATAAAGATCTCCTAACTGACCTTCAGGGGTTCTAAAAACCCCACAGGGATCAACCTCACCAAAAAAGTAACAGCTAGGATGAAGTCTTCACAGTAACCTCAAGAGGTTCTGAAAACCCCACAGGTAGAACGCTAGAAAATTTCACTCACCTAAGGAACTCACAAACCCAGGTATAGGGCCTAAAATGTGTGTGAGAAGAATAGTGCATGTGTTTAGTGTGTGTGGAAAGCATACTAACCTATGGCCAAAGTTCTACCCAACCCTCATTGCTAAGTAAATCACAAGATAGATAGATAGATAAAATAAATAAATAAATAATTTAATAAATAAAAAAGGGAAATTAAAATAAAATTAAGGCCATATTATTTTTAAACACTTAACTTAAATAGGCTTTACTAGTGGAGTCGCAAAGATGTAGTGCTCGAAATTTGGAAAATGTAATATCCCGATTTGTAATTAGGGCTAATGACCCCGATAATTATTGTAATTATCTTGATTTAAATACATTTGGGATCAATGTAATATGAATTTTGAGAATAAATACATGTGGTATTTAAGATCAATGGTTGTGATTCCTTGACCGTGGGTCGAAATCCTATGTGTTGCATCTATGTGAGCTTATAGAGGGAATTGAGTAGATGATGACAAGTGGCATTATGGTGGTCATTGGATGATGTACTAAGTGACAAAACACCACTTTTCCCACACTCTCTCTCTCCTTTTCGGTGGAGTGTATGTGTGTGCAAGCAAGAGAAAGGCTTCATCATCATCATCTCCCTCTCATTTTCTCTTTCTCCTTCCTCCATTTCTGGCGCTGGTTTGAGCTTGGAAAGAGAAGAAGAAAGCTTGATCTTTGGTAAGAAATACTCCTCCTTTGCTCAAAACCTCTTCTATAATGTTGTTCATCTCAATGAAAGCTACGTTGTGATGGTTGTAGAATCTTGAGAAGTGGTGCTTGGTGACTTGCTCGAAATTGGAAGTTGAGGAATCAAAGTTCTTGATTGGGCAAAGTAAAGAGGTAGGCATTTAGAGCATTTTGGTATGTTGTTTGTGAGCTTTGGCTAAGTTTGGTGAAATCTGGAATTTTTGCCCTAATTATGCCTATTTCTGGAAATATGAAGTTCATTATGATTGATGATTGGAAATGATTGAGTTTAGATATATATGAACATTTGATGCATTTTGGATAGATAGAAATTGATTGGGATTCATTTGGGTCACTTGGGAAAAGTTGGAAAATCTGTTTTGTTAAGCTCTGTTTTTCGCTGTCAGTTTGGACGAGCGTTTTGAGTGACCAAATGGTATTGGAAAATTATGAAACTTTCCAGTATTAAATTTCACATCCCAAGCTTCAAAATGGACATATATTTTGTGTCATTTCGTTTAGAATTCAGTGAGATATGGTTGTCCAAAGTTTGGAATGAAAACAGAACTCTGTTTTGGAGTAGTGTGTAGTTTTTGGTAATTCTGTATTTGTGTAGTGATTTCCAGTGAGGGGCTGTATTTTTCCTTGAAAGAGGACTCATATACCTTTCATTTGGCTTTGGAATCACTTCGTTTCGATTTTTCTAGAATTAGTTATGGTTTTTCGAAGTTCAGCCCAGTGTCAGGAAATTTATGGGCCGCGGCCCAAGAGTGGCGGACCGCGGCCCAAGCCTTTCTGACCTGTTTTGGGCCGCGGCCCATGAGTGGTGGGCCGCAGCCCAAGACCTTCTGACCATGTTTGGGCCGCAGCCCAAGGATTGGTGGGCCGCGGCCCAACCCTGTGTTTTGGCACTTTGTGTTATTGAAAGGGGATCTTTAATCTATTGTTTCCCAACCTTTTAGGGCTTTCATTAGAGACATTTGTGGCCTCTTAGGAGTCCTAAATGATAACCAACTTAGTGTATTATGGGATTAAGTAATTGGAAAAGAGATTGATCAATTGTCCCTAATTTGGTATAGGATTTGATATCTGCCGAACACGTGAGCCCACTGTGCCAAAGATTGTCAGGAAAGATACAGGTAGCGACTCCTCTCTTATACTTTGTGTAAATGTATTGTATGTTTGTCTGTCATTCATTGTGTGGATGTTGCTGCTACTGCTTTGTGATACCTTGTGCATTGAGATACTTTGTGGAGCATAGTGATACATCGTGCGTTGAGATGCTTTGTGGTGCTTTGTGCTTTGTGTTGCTGCTACATAGTGTTCACCGCGAAAGCGGGCGTTGTGCATAGTGATTACAGCGAAAGCTGGCATAGTGTTCACCACGAAAGTGGGCGTAGTGCATTGTGATTACAGCCGTGAGTGCTGTCGTATGTGGTGCGAGCCAGAGATCATTGTGAAGCTGCTGTTTATGATGAACATACATGCTTTATGTTTATATATCGTATGAGTGAGTTGTTGCTCTGGGATTCTTTAGAATCTCATTCCTCCATATGACTAATCTTTTCAGATAGGGCAAGTGGCTCGAAGGAGAAGCGACCAACCCGGAGTGGTTAGGAACTTTTAGGGACATTCAGGCTTTTGGGATAGTTGGTTATCTTCATTTTGGATTCGGGATTTCCGATTGTCCATTAAATGTAAATGATATGTTGATCGTGTAATCCCCTTTATGGGAAAACTCTTAAACCCATATTATTTATGTAAGTAACCCGGGGTTTGCCGTGATTTGGTTTCCGCACTTTGATATTTATTATGTACTCTGATTTCTCAAGTAGTTATATCCGTACGTGAATGTGAGACCAAGAGTTAATTACATTATAAAATGATTTTCGAAATACCCCATCTTTTGGATGTGGGATTATAAATTGTTAAACCATCTTATTGGTCTCTATTTCACTTAAATTTCGTAATCCGGATGTAATTACGGTGAGGGGGTTACAGAAAACATGGAGCCACCACCAAAATTTTGAAAAAGAACAATTTTGAAAACCTTTTTTAAAAATTGAAACTGGTCTACAAAAACCATTTAAGGTTCGGGAGTCAATTGTGCATGGGGAAGGTTTAGGCACCCTACAACACCCATTCATGAGAATGGTTACCCTAAGTTAATATTTTAAAATAAATATGGCCTTTTAGAATTTCATCAAACTTACCCAAAAATAAAATATTTATAAAATAAAATTAATTATTTACATTGTTGGACTTGACCTAGGATGAAAACTTAGGGCCTACATACCCTTTAGAGGGATCAAAGCCCGTGTAATTCGTTAAGGGTAGAAAGGCATGGCGCTTAGTTGGTGTTTTTTAGGAAAATTCTATTTAATTTATTTGAGAAAGAACAATTTTTTGTTTGGTTTGTGTTTTTTATTTTTTTTAAAAAAAGGCGTTTTCGTTATTTTCTTATTTTACTTTTTTTAAAAAAAAGAACCATTTCATTTTATTTATGAAAATTAAGTCTAAGTTAACATCTTTATTTCAACAACAAATTCACATGCATGTCGAAAAACCTCACATAAAATGAATTCCATTCTTCTCTATAAAAAGGAATCTCCTTGGTGATTTAAAATGTTATTGACAAAGTTAAACCAAAAGATTAGCAAGAGAGTTCATCCACCAAATAAAGAGAAAATGGAGAAGGCATGGTCATCATACTATTTGCAATAGAGTCATTAATCACACTTATCAATGTGCATGGAGATTTAAGGAAATAATGTCAGCCATAAATATCTTTCATCATTGTCTATGCTTTTGTGGGACATAAAAAGAACCAAGTAGTCACTTTGTCACACGAATTAGACATCATGCAAGCAAAGAAACTGTAGAAAGCCATACATATTCAAAGCCAAAGAAACAAACTCATACCTTTTAAGGTGCCTATGCGTGCATTAGAGGGAGGTGAGAAAGAAACAAAAGAAGAGGTCAACTACGAGAGGACATCATGATATAGATAAAACCAAAGCATCATTGACAATCAACTAAAAACAAAAGGAACGAGTTTAAGAAATAAGTGAGATCATATGGAGATTTTTCAGTGTGCCTCCATCTCATTATGGAGATGTTCATTGGCTTAATTAAGAATCTCCATCCCCCGTTTGAACAAAGTAAGAGCAAGATAATCTCTTAAGTGCACTACCCTTCCCATGAAAATAAGTGAGTGCTAAAATGAGAAAATAGAATTGTCTATCTACCTTGCCTCTTGTCTCCAAGAAGTATTCCTAAATTCTTGCCACTCTTAATTCAACCCTTGCTCCCTTATTTATAGTCTCAAGGTAAGGTTTTCTTCATAAATGCTATTTCTAACTTGACACAATCACCATCAATGAAGATTTGTTTTTATTTTTTTTATTTTCTATTAATAAAACTTCCTAACTTGACCTAATCACCATCAATGAGATATTTTCTTTTAATTTTCATTTTTAATTTTTTTTTATTTTTCCCACAAGTAATTTCTAATTTAAACCTACTAACATAAATGACAGATTTTTTTATTTTTAATTTTCATTTTTTATTTATTTTCTTATATTTTCCCTACAAAAAATTTCCTAATTTAAACCTATAAATGAGGGGTATTTTTTTTATATATTTTCTTTCTTTTTCCTTAATGAATGACAATGCTAATTTGAACACTAATCATCATCAATAAGAAGCCTATTTTATATTTTTCGTTTTGTTATTTTTTTTCCTTTAATGATGATTGCCAATTTGGACACCAATCGTCATCAATGGGAGGATTTTATTATTTTCTCTTTTTTTTAATTTTTCCTTTTCATGATGATTGAGAGGATTTTCTTATTTCTTTTTTTTATTTTCCCTTTAATGTTGATTGCTAATTTGGACTCCAATTATCATCAATAAGAGAATTTTTTTTTTCTAATTTTTGAGTAGGGCCAAGACAAAATATGGTGTTCACAATTAGCCTCCAATAGCCTGAAATGAAATTGTCAAGTCATGTCTTGCATGTTTATTTTTACCTTCACACGAACATCTCTGGTCAACTAAGCCAAACTACAAGTTTTGCAAAAAAATGTCTTCAAAACTTCACGTAGATCCTTTAGATGAGTTACAAGATATGGTGCTAGTGGTTCTGCTATTCATTATTAGAGTTCAACTGGACCTGGTGGAGGTATTCTTCTAAAGGAGACATACAATTGTATAAAGGAAGCAATAAATGCTATGTATCTATTTATTCATAAAAATTAATAATATTCTAGCACATTTTCTTCTCTTTTCACTTATTTTTGGGTTCATTTTGTGCATATAAAGAGATTATAGAAGAAAATGTGATGTAACAAAAGAAAACATAAATTTTGTTGAATCATGAGTTAAATGCACATAGTTTTGATTATTTGTGAAAGTTAAAGAGCTCATAAATCCCTCCTCCTTGTAGGTGGAGGATGACAAAGTTGTAAAAGCTCTCAAAGATCATGGGAAGATGTGAAAGGAAAGGAAGAATGCAAGGGGAAGATGAAAAAGGACATTATGGAAGAGAAGCCTGCATTTGCCGTGTAGGTGCTATAGCCAAAGTCATAGCGAAACCACTTGAAAAAGCACTGCTTCTGTCTATTTCTATTTGACAATTCGCTATGGCTTTCGTGATAGTGAACTGATAGCGAATACGCGAAACTGATGTTGTGCATTTTGAAAAAGTGATGAATTTGGGGGCCTTTTAACCTAGAAAGGGGCACCAAAATTGAGGATTCTGCGTAGAGGGAAGGGTGAGAACTAAAGGAAGCTACTTAAGAGAGAGCTCTTGGAGGTTTTGGGGATTCTTGGAGGAGATTTAAGGAGGAATTTAAGAGTTCTCCTTGCTTTTTCTGGTTTTTCCATCTTTTTTTCCTATTTTGCTGATATGGATATAAGTTTTAAGCTTAGTTGCTAGGTTGTATTAATCATAAGTAGCTAGAACTCTCAATTAGGATTACTTTTACCCATTGTGTGGATTGAAACTGCTAGATTATCTTGCTCTTATTGGTTAATAAGTATATATATTGATTTTGTTTTAAGCTTAATACTATCTTATGCTTGATCTTGATATGATTAGAGTTGTTCGATTGGAAGATGATTGAGAGAGCTATTTTGATTGTAGAACTTAAGAAAAATATGCCAGACTTGAAGTTTAGGGATTAAATAGATTATTTGTTGTTAGAATAGAGATATATCTAACAACCTAGCATAGTCAATTGAAGGATTACTTTGAAAAGATAGTTTTCATTAATTATAAACAAAAGATTGAATATTTTCAATGAAGATTAAAAATCAATCTAGGCTTGAGAGAGCTTGGTTGATGATTGTAGAACCTTTGCCTAGCATATATGTTAGTACAAGCATTTCACCCAAGGGGGGGTGAATTAGGTGATACCAAAAATTTTGTTGCGTATAAGAAAATTGACAGAATATTTAAAGCAGTTAAGAGTAAAGAGAAATATCACCGAAGTGTACACCGAGAATTATACTGGTTTGGCCACAACCACTTTGACCTACATCCAGTCCTCAGAGCGTCTCTGAAAGTTTCACTATATTCTCTAAGATTCAATGGGTTCTTGGCACCTCAGTACACAGCAAGTTCCTTCACCTGGACACTCGCTCCCCCTTACACGTTATAATCAAATCCCCAACTCAAGGTTCCATAACCTTAAGTTGTCTTAATAACAAATATTGAGTTTGTAATGAAAAGCTCTCTCACAGAGAAAATATATAATTACTGAAGTACAATGAATGAGTATAAGAAAACAAAGCACTAAGAGTGTGTTGATCAGTGTATGTTCGTGTGTTCTCAGTTCTTGTTTTCTTCTCTTTGAATGCTCCATATATATAGATGATTTGTAGTGTCCATTAGAAGCAATTCAAACATGTCCATTAGAGTCGCGCAGCAACGGTTGACCATTCTTCAATTTTGAAAACTATAGGTAGCGGTAGGTGAACGTTCAGACTTTTATTTGACTTTTCACTTCTGTCATGATCTCTTCATTGTTTCTCTGCAAATGTGCTTAGAATACTAGTGCAATGAAGAGTTAATCATATAGATAACAAATCAATAATTATTCAATTAAAAAATGATTTTTGGACTTCATTACTCGATTAGCTACTTGAGTGATCATGTTTGTTACTCGAGTAGTCCCTCGAGTAAACCTATCAAAAATATGGCAGCGAGTAATTTAACATTTTACATAAGATATTACTCGGGTAAGACATGGAGTGAGATATATCACAAACCTTAGAAATACATGATTACTTGAGTGGCTACTCGAGTAACCATGTCTTTTCCTTGTGAGTTACTCGGGTGCTTCCTCCAGTAAGCCTATTACTCGAGTGGTTACTCGAGTGGCCATGTTGTTTCCTCAAACCTTACTCGAGTGACCCCTCGAGTAAATTTCAAATAACCCTGCAGATTACTCGATTACTCACTCTAGTAATTGCATCAAATTCTTGGCTGAGAGCCCTTGTTCTTTGTTTACCTGGTTACTCGAGTGGTTACTCGAGTAATATGTTGCATTTCTTGGCTAAGAGCTACTGGAAGATTTTTGACCTAGTTACTCGAGTGGGTACTCAAGTAATGCCTTTTTCTCACGTCTTACTCAAGTAAGCTTTTATATAACTTTGCATATTACTCGAGTGGCTACTCAGTAACATCTTCCAAATTTTGGCAGTGCTTTTGAAAACATTTTTTTTTGACATTACTCAAGTGCCTACTCGAGTAACAACATTCCTTACTCGAGTAGTCACTCGAGTAAACATAGACAAAGACTGCCACTGAGGTTTTTCCTTTGCTTTTTCTCTCAGATCTTCTTCATTACTCCAGTGCTTACTTCAAGTAATGCTTTGCCATTTATTTACTTTGTTTAAATTCATTTGTTATCATATCCTCTTTTATCATTAGTCCAATCTTTGTTATCATCAAAACATATGGGACTTAACAAATTAGACTCACTTAACCAACGTATGTGGATATTTGCATAGTTTCATGAAATACAATAGAGAAGAAGTAATCCTAAGAGTATACCTCTTGAAGTTAAACCCAATTTCTAAATTTCTACTGTTTTGCTTTGTTATTTTCATCAAAAGTCTTTATTCAACTTGATCAAATTCAAATGATTCCATTTAACCTAATTAAGAACATGGTTACATTAGTTAGCTCGTTGTTGTCATAGTCCATGTGGAATGATACTCTGTTCAATACTATACTATTACTTGCAACCCGTGTGCTTGCGGTAAGCTAATGGTGAACAAGTTTTTGGCGCCGTTGTTGGGGATTATTTACTAAAGTCTTTTAAGATAATTAGTGTATATGTGTACTTAGTTGCACTTGAATCCTTCTTTTCTCCTCTTCTATTTTCACTTTCTTAATTTGCTTTATTTTTATATAGTTATAGATATAGATCTTTTTCTTATTTTTATGAGGTTATTCCTATTTTTTGATGAGTTTGATACTTGTTTTGGGATATTTAAATTGTAGGTACTCATGCTCCATATGTCAAACTAATTTGGAGGTCATTTTTTATGGAGCTGTTGAAGAATATTTTTCTAAAGATTTTGAACTAAACTGAAGACTCCACCTCCAGTGCAACCTATTTAAGGACCTAAACCTTTACTAGCACTAGAGCAACTGAGACTGCCACCTCGTCCTCATCTATATTACAATATGGCCAATCTTAATGATGATGACTTAGAGCGCACTTTGGATAAGTGTATGGAGCAAGAAAGCTCCACCTATCAATTTAGCATCCAATTTCCTACTATTCAAGCTTAGAATTTTGTGTTGAAACCAATCATGCTTTAAATGCTCCAGATGATTGCCTTATTTTTGGGAACTTAAAATGAAGATCCTATTGATCATTTGACACGCTTTGTACAAGTGTGAGAGAACTTTAAAGGAGTAACTTCAGATACACTCAGATTGCGACTCTTCCCCTTATCACTTAACAAGAAGGCAAGATCTTGGCTTACTGCTCTATCTCCTAACTCAATCACTTCTTAGGATAAAATGGCATCTAAATTTAAGGCAAGGTTCATTCTAAGGGGTAGACGGGTGGTTCAAAGAGCTGAACTCTTGGGCTTCCAACAAGAGCCCAGTGAACTCTTCCATAAACTATGGGAGAGATTTAAGGAGAAGTGGCATATTTATCCCAATCATGAACAGAAGACCTATTCCTTGCTCAAACCTTTTATGGCTAGATTGGATGTACCCACTACAAATATGCTCAACAAGGCCTCCAATGGAGGAATTGGTAGGATGAGGGTTTGTGATATATCACAATTGTATGAGGACATTGCCTCTAGTTCCATGCAACAATATGAAAAATCATGTTCTAGCTATCGAACATATAAGGAATCAAGTCCTTCAAGCTGTGTCTAAGGAAATTACCACTCAACTTGAAGCAATGGCCAAGAGATTTGATCAACTCGAGTTGAAGATATAGAGAAATTCTTTAAAGAATGTAAATGTTATCCAAGCTCCAAGTCCTTTTTATGAAATATGTGGAGAAGCCCATTCCTATGAAGAATGTCATCAAATTATAGATTTGGAACATTATTTGAACAATAATCAAAGATATATATGTAGCAACCCTTACTCTAATACCTACAATAAAGGTACGAGGGACCACCCCAACTTTTCTTGGAAGACAGGACCTAGTGAGAACCCAATTAATCACTATGCTTCTATTAGTAAGCCAATGTGTCCACTGGGCTTTGAGCTCCCATAAAAGCCACAAAAGGGTGATTCCGAGACAAATAAACTCTTGAGGTAACTTCTTAAAGGTCAAGAAGGATTAATTGGCACAGTTTCTCTTCATGACATAACAATCAAAAATCTTGAGATACAAATGGGACAAATTTCTTGACATTCGACTGCTCAACCAAGAAATGGTCTTCTAAGTAATACTATTCCTAATCCTAAGCGAGAAGATAAAGAAGAATATAAGGCTCTTACTCTACAAAGTGGCAAACCTTTACCTAATGTTACAAGTTTGAGTAAGGCCACTAAAAAGCCAAATGACCACGTTGTTGAAGATCTTAATCTTGATGAAGAGGTTGACGAATAAATTGTGGTCGAAGACAAAGACAACAAGAAAAGGAGACAAAATGAGGAAAAGATAGATGATGTGGTGCAGAGAAAGTTTGTTACTCCCAAAAATATGGAAGAAAAAAAGAGAAAGACCAACACTTCTCCTCCACAATATGTTCCACCACCTCCTTTTCCATAAAGGCTTAAGAAATATCAAGAAGATAGGCAATTCAAGAAGTCTATTGAGATGTTCAAATAGTTGCATATCAACATTCCCTTTGCTGAAGCCTTAGAGTAAATGCCTAAATATGCCAAATTCATGAAAGATGTCCTAACAAAGAAATGAAGGTTTAATGAGTTTGAGATAATGGCCATCACCACATGCTTTACTGATGTTATCAAGCAACTTTCACCTAAGTTGAAGGATCCTGAGAGCATCTCTATACCTTGTCATGTTGAAGGTAAATTCTTAGCAAATGGTTTATGTGATCATGGTTCAAGTGTCAATCTTATGCCTTTGTCTGTTTTCAACAAGTTAGGATTAGGTGATGTTATACCTACTACAGTTACCTTACAATTGGCCGATAAAAGCCTATCTTATCCTAAAGGGATTATTGAAGATGTGTTAGTCAAGGTTGATAAGTTCATATTTCCAGCAGATTTTATTGTTCTTGCCTTTAATCCTGATAGGGAAATGCCTTTGTAGTTAGGAAGGCCATTTTTAGCTACTGCTAGAACTTTGATTGATGTGAAAAAAGATGAGTTAACTTTGAGGGTGGCAGACGAGCAAGTTACCTTTAATATGAATCAATTGATAAAGACTCCTCATATACATGAAGATTGTTTCTTTCTTGATATGATTGGTCTCATCATACAAGAAGAGTTTGAGACCTCTATGATTGAAGATCTACTTGAAGCCACTCTTCTGGATGTTGATTCTAAGGGTTTAGATGTAGTGGAGCACAAGTCTATTATGGATGCATAAACCCCTTATCCTAGATAGAGAATACCGTTTGAGTTACTTGATTTAGGTTTGACTGATAGACCAAAGTTGAAATCCTTTTTAGAGGAACTACCTTCACTTGAGCTGAAGGCATTACCATCTCATTTACAGTATGCTTATCTGGGTCCCAATAACACTCTTCCAGTGATTATATTGCTTTGGATCTCACTATTCAACAAAAGGAGCTGTTAATTAAAGTCTTGAAAGCTCATAAGAGAGCTATTGGGTGAACAATCACTGATATCAAGGGCATTAATCCCTCTATATGCATGCACAAGATCTTTTTAGAAGAGAATCATAAGCCTTCTGTTGAACATCAAAGAAGAATCAATCCCATTATAAAGAAGTAGTGAAGAATGAGCTTGTTAAGTGGCTTGATGCTGGTATTATATAACCTATCTGATATTTCTTGGGTTAGCCTAGTCCAGTGCATCCTTAAAAAGGGCGGTATGACTGTAGTGGCTAACACCCATAATGAACTCATTCCCTCTCGTACTGTCATCGGGTGGAGGGTTTGCATAGACTACTGTAAGCTCAATATGGCTACTCGCAAGGACTACTCTCTATTGCCTTTTATTGATCAGATGTTGGATAAACTAGCTGGAATGGAGTTCTTTTATTTTCTTGATGGTTATTCAGGGTATAACCAAATAGCAATTGCTCCAGAAGACTAAGAGAAAACTACATTTACATGCCCGTATGGTACCTTCACTTTCAAGCATATGCCCTTTGGCCTTTACAATGCACCGACTACATTACAATAGCGTATGATGGCAATTTTTGCTGATATGATAGAGTACACCATGGAAGTATTCATAGATGACTTCACTGTGTTTGGTGGTTCATATGAAGAGTACTTAGCCCACTTAGCTCAAGCCTTGAAACGATATGAAGTTACTAATTTTGTTCTTAATTGGGTGAAATGTCATTTTATGGTGAAAGAAGGCATTGTGTTAGGCCACCGTGTCTCTAAGAACGATTTAGAAGTTGACCAAGCAAAGATAGAGGTGATTGAACAACTTCCTCCACCTACCAATGTCAAAGGTATGTGAAGCTTTTTGGGTCACACAGGATTCTATAAAAGGTTCATAAAGGATTTTTCCACAATCACTAAGCCATTATGTGCTTTACTTAAGCAGGATGTCGAGTTTAAGATTAATAATGCATGCTTGAAAGCATTTGAAGAGTTGAAAAGAAGACTTGTAACTGCTCCATCATCATGACTCCGGATTGGAGTTTGCCCTTTATAGTGATGTGTGATGCAAGGGATTATGCTGTGGGAGCTAAACTTAGGCAGAAAAAAGATAAAGTCTTCCATCCTATTTACTATGTGAGCTAGACACTCGATGATGCTCATAAAAACTACACAACCACTGAGAAAGAGCTTTGGGCTGTAGTGTATGCATTTGCTAAGTTCTGACCTTACTTGATTAGTGCTAAGGTGGTTATTCATACTGATCATTCCTCACTAAGGTACCTCTTTAGTAAGAAGTATTCTAAAGTAAGGTTGATTTGATGGGTTTTTCTCTTACAAGAATTTGATCTTGAGATTGTTGATAGAAAGGGCTTTGAAAATCAAGTTGCCGACTACTTATCTAGGTTGAGTACTAAAGCTCAACATGATGGAGATCGGTATTCATGAAATTTTTCCAGACGAGCAACTCTTTTTAGTTAGTCATTCTGAAACTCCTTAGTATACCGACATACTAAACTACCTTGTGAGTAGAATCATTTATAAGGACTTAAGCTATCACCAACTGAAGAAGTTCTTACATGATGTCAAGTTCTATCATTAGGAAGAACCATTCTTATTTTACTATTATGCTAATCAATTAATTAGAAGATGTGTACTAGAAAGTGAGCAACAAGATATCTTGAAGTGTTGCCATTCCATTGAGTATAGAGGCCACTTTGGTGGTAACAAAACTACTTCAAAAGTCTTGCAATCTAAATTTTTCTGGAAATCCTTGTTCAAGGACTCTTATGAATTTGCTCTATCTTGTAACCGGTGACAAAGGGTTGGTAATATCTCTAGGAGAAATTAAATGTCACTTAATAACATGTTGGAAGTTGAATTATTTGATATGTGGGGGATTGACTTCATGGGACCTTTTCCCAAGTCCTTTAATAATCAATACATTCTTGTAGTAGTGGATTATGTGTCTAGATGGGTTAAGGCCATTATTTCCCTAACAAATGATGCTAAAGTAGTGGTCAAATTCATGAAAAAGAATATTTTCACTCACTTCAATGCTCTATGGGCTATTATTAGTGATGGCGGCACCCACTTTTGCAACCATCAATTTAAATCTCTTTTGAAGAAGTATGGAGTAAAACATAAGGTTACTTTATCCTACCATCCCCAAACGAATGGTCAAGCTAAAATTTTGTATAGAGAAATCAAGAAAATCCTTGAGAAGACTGTGGGTGTCACTTGAAAGGATTGGTCCATGAAGTTAGATGGTGCACTATGGGTTTATCACACCACTTACAAGACACCTATCGGTATGTCTCCCTAATGGTTGGTTTTTGGGAAAGCTTGTCATCTTCCTGAGGAGTTGGAACATAATGCCTATTGGGCAATTAAAAAGTTGAATTTTGATGAGAAAGAAGTAGGTGACAAGAGGCTCTTGCAACTCATTGAGCTTGAAGAATTTCGTTTCCATGCTTATGAGAGTTTAAGGCTTTACAAGGATAAAACAAAGTGGTGGCATGACAAAAAGATTGTCTCTAAGTCATTTAAGCCAGGTCCATGAGTGCTCCTATACAACTCTAAGTTGAAGATTTTTTTAGGAAAGTTAAAGTCTAGATGGTTAGGACCTTTTACTGTGGTTCAAGTCTTTGACAAGGGTGTTGTGGAGCTCCAAGGACAAGATGGTGAGTGATTCAAGGTTAATAGAGAACCGTTAAAGCATTATTGGGGTGGTACGGTGGAGAGGCAAACCATCACTCTACCCCTCACTAATTCAACTTGACAGGATGAAGAGTCTTATTAAAGACTATAAACTAAGTGCTTCTTGGGGGACAACCCAAGTTCTTAACTTAATCTTTGTCATTTTTATGTTTTTGGTTTGATTTGGTAGATTTATGTTTGTTCTTTGTATTTTGTAGGTGAGAAAGGTTTCCTTCATGAACTTTAAAGTGGATTTTAGGTAATGAAGATAGACTAGTAACATAGATGTAAAGAAGGGAACTACAAAGGGGAGTATGCATTTAATATCCATTGAATGTGTTTTTGATCTTGGAATGTAATATTGAGTAGTGTTGAGGCTGTTCTTGGATTATGTGTTTTGTGGATGAATGAATCCTAAGTGTTTTGTGACATGGATTAGTTTTTGATGTCCTTGGAATATTTCAAATTGGATTATGGGTGAATTTGGATGACTTTACTACTATTTTGTTGTGTGTTTATTGTTGCCAGGATTCATTGTGACCTTGGGTCTTTTTGACATGCTTTCTGACCTATTTATTGCTGTCGCCATAGCGAATTGGGTCTTTTTGACATGCTTTCTGACCTATTATTTGCTGTCAGGATTCGTTGTGGCCTTTGGCGAATTTAAGTGTCTATTGACCTATGAAAAAATTATATAAATAAATAAAATCAAAATAATAAAAAAATAAAAAACAAACAATATATAAACATTTTTCAATTTTTTTATATTTAAAAAAGGGAATATTCTGAAAATCATTAAACTATATATATATTAATAATAATTTTCGTTATATATATAATTCAAAAAAATTTAAATAAATAAAAATATTAATCTTCCATTTTTGCCCTTCATTCTTTCATTTTATTCCCAAATCACCCCTTTGAACTTAGCCCACATGTAGACCGCATTCATTTTTTAAATTCAAAACTCCTTCCTCTTTTGCAAATTCCCTCCTATCCCAAACCCTAACTTCCTCCCACTCCTCTTTCACTCACAACTCCTCTACCATCAGCCTTCAGCTCCACCGACCCACAGATCCAGCCTTCACCATTCTTCTTTAACTTTTCTCAATACCGTGCCTATTCGGCCTCTAGCTCACCTTCGTTCACTATCAACAACTTTCAAGCTCCACACCAGCCGATTACCCACCCCCCATCTACTACCGTCGCTGGCTTCCCCGAATCTCTCACTCTATCGGTCTTCTTAATCTCCCATTTGAACCAAACCCTAGCTCTTTACGACCATCTCTTACTGTCACGCCCTCATTTTAATTTCACCTTTACTAGAGTATTCGTGGAAAATGATATACGGTTCTGTGGGCAACACAGAAATAGCATAATTATACTGATAATATGTGCATGATTACAGAAAATCCCCATAAGGGTTCATACATGATACTTACAATTAAGGTAGCCGCACAGGTCTACTAGGGTGTCTAAATCCATCCCAATAAAACAAAGACTTCTTCCTATCTTTTCTCCACCACTGCAACCCTCTCTCATGTAGTTCTCTTCTTCAATTTCTGCATACCATCTGTATTTGCCTGTCTAAATTGTTAGTAAGGGAGGGTAAGATTCAAGAGAATCTTAGTAGGAAAACAATACCAATATGCATGCAAGATAAGTACTTAATGCATGACATGCTTGCATTACATAACTCATGCTCACACAATGACATATCTGCGTGCTCAATGTTTCAAACAACATATGTATGGCCATAGCATAAATAAAAACAGAGCTTTAATCATTCATATATGTTTCACATAATCAACTAAAGGAATAACATGCATCGATATACCAGCACAAATATCAAATACACGCAAGAGAGGTAAGTTCCCTACCTTAGACCTTTTCCACCTCAAACCGTGTGCTTCGATTCACATGCCAATCCCTCAGGCTTTCAACTTGGTCCTAAAATGTCAATGTACTAGTTTAGACACTTATGTAGTGTTTCTGGTGGTTATACGAGTCTATTGTAAAAATTTACCAAAATGCCTCCGGGACCCAGCCCGGCCCACCGTACCCAGTCCGATTATACTTTTCTCGAAATTTTGACATGGGCTATTCTTACATATTTTCACCCAAGAAATCCATTTCTGGACTTAGAATTATCAAATTTATTGTCAAATTATAAAAATACCCTTGACATCCCTTATTTCAAGGTTTCAGGGGCGTTTTCGTAATTATGTTTTTTCGGGCTTTTCCAAAAAAGTGACCAACTGTAACCCCACCTAATTTTCCCTCTTAAACTTAATGGAACCATCAAATCATTAAAAATCCAACTCTAAGCCCATTTTCTAGTACTGGCCGAAATCTAAAAAACTCCGGGGAAAATTGGGGTTTTTCAAATCTGACTCCACAGACGTATTCCTTTCTACTCCTAACCACTTTATTAACTATTTAATTAGGTTACAACTACCATTTAGACTCAATTTTGGCAGCATAACCCCTACGCCATGTTATTTCCAAAAATTCAAACCAAAGATAATCCAGCGAAATTTCACTGATTAAATTGTCCACAGCAGCCAGAATAGTCATTATACGAAGGTTTGGAAGTTACCTTAAGCTCCCTCTGGCTTTTCTCAAAATGGCTGAAAACCCTAGCCTTAGAACACCCAAATTTGTGCTTCCAACACATTACAATACATGAAAGAGAAGCTTAGGAACAAGGTTATATGCGCTAGGTACGAATTCACCAAAGAAATCAACCTTCCTCGCAAGATTTCTTCTCTTTCTCTCTCTCTTGTTGCAGCACTAGGCACGGTTTTGGGGCTGATGGAGGAGGTGGATGATGATTTAATATGATATAATATTATTTTCTAATTATTTACTAAATTTCCAACAATTTTGGATTTTTACAAAATTTTGGTAGATTTATGTCCTAACTTTGCAAAATCATAACTAATTCTAGAAAAATTGAAATGGGGTTATCCCAAAGCCAATAGAAAGCTATTTAAGTCCTATTTACTGGAACAATATGGATCAATGCAGTTCATAACAACACAAATACAGAATTGCACAAAAGTCCATACTACTCTAAAATAGATTCCAATTTCAATCCCAAACTTTGAAATATCATAACTCTTAGCTCACAAATCAAAATGACACAAATTATAGGTTCATTTTGAAGCTTGGTATGTGAACATTAAGACTACAAAGTTTCAAAATTTTTAGACACCATTTGCCTATTCAAAATGTCCATACAAGTTGATTTCCCTATACAGTGTTTCAATGAACAGAATTTCCAACTTTTATACAATTGTTCCCAATGGTTCCAATTTCACAACAAATACTCTCCCCCATGAATTTTCACAAGGAAGCCATTGGAATCACTAAAACAACCAAATTCTCATCACATCCACTTTTAAAGTCATTAACCCTTAATCAAAATTTGGGATATTACACTCACATTCCTCTCCGCCGCTCTCCCTCTCTCATTCAACCTTTAAATCCACCGTAGCAGCTCTCCTTCTATTCTACACACGCCCAAATATCCTCCACCATCGCCCTAGCTGAAACCCTCACCATAGTCTACCGTCTTCAATTTCTCACCACTCCCTTTCGCTCTAGCTTACCATCCCCCCATTCCCCATTGCTCTCCCATCGCCGAGCTTTATACACTACCTTCAAACCCTCAGAACCAACCTACTCTCCTTCTTCATCATGTCTCATCACTGCAGCTATGGAGTCACCACTCCGACAATCTTCATTATTGATGTGCTTGTTCTCTATTTCCTTCTATGTCTCCGGCACTTTCGTGCTCTTGTACAGTGAGCTTGGGTTGTGGTAAGCTATAGTTCCTCCTCGTTTCCCCTACCTATAGTCACTACCTCTAATCTACAGAGGAGGAAAATTTCTTTTTTGTTTTATTATTTTCTTTCCACTCTGGATTTTGTTTAGATTAGAGTTAGGACTGCTATTGGTTTTTATGATTGTAGGGTCTTAAGCTTGAATTAAAGGGGGTAATTGATGGATTAGGTTAGTGAATTGCTAGGCTAGGCTTGATTATTACTTTTTCATACCAGTAGCTAGCTCTAGGCAACATTTATATCTCCCTTGTTTTAAATCAATTATAGCACGCAAATGGTCTAGCAGCTGTTAGCTCAATTCTGAGGTCTCTTGGATTAGGTATTGGTTTAGTTAGATGGTTTTGATTGGCTTAGTTAGGCTTAAACCGATATGGGATGGTTTGAGTATTAATGTTTTATCTTGGTTGCTTAAGAACTTATCTGAGTTGACAAAACTTTGATCTCTGTCATTCCTGGCTTACTTTGTCTATGCGTGGTTTTCAGGAGAACTGAACTGTATTATTAAATTCTGAACACTTGAGGTTGCTGCTGAGACTCTATTTCTAATATTGTAAGAGTAAAATGCATTTTTACAACTCTATTTTGGTGATTATGAGAATTGAAAGGGTTATTCAGTGCTAAACTTGTTTTTGCAAGGGTAAAAAAAATTACTTGTGCAAATCCATTTAACTCCTGTTATAAACTTAGAAATAAGTCTTGGCACATTTTGGTCCCAATCCCATATTTGTAGAACTAAAATTTGTTCTCACAAGATTTATAAAGGAAATTGGGAATTTGATGAATTATATATCTTTCAACAAAAAAGTTCTCTTGATAGCATGCAAAAGCTGAATCTTTATATTAATTTGAGAATGGACATGAGGCTTACAGGTTACAAGAACTATTAGGACTTAATTGTCATAGATTTCTTAACTTAATTTTCAAAATACTTTAATCTCTTGTGGCCTTTTTGTCAATTGCAAGTCATTTTCAGCTTGTTATGTGCAATTCTTTCTAATTTTTGAAATCAGGACTGAATAGCTACATGCTGTGTGATTTGAAGACTAGCTGATTGCAATTACTGATGGTTTCTAGTCTATAATAGATTCTGAAGTAGATAGGTCATTTTTTGTACATTTACAGTATTGTTCGGTGCATAATCTATTAATTAAGCATTGTCTCATACTCCTAACTAGTATTGTTCTGAAATCTCTAAGTATTTGAACTTAATTCTTAACCAGAAAAATACTCCTTTACATACTGATGTAAATGGCATTGTATTTTTTTTTAGAAAGCTCAATTTGTGTACAATTCCAAGAGATTTCAGAATAACTCTGCGAGTTGCATGATTTAGCAAGCTTTTGCAAGGTTGTGAAATAGTGCTTGGACAATCTATTTTGCACCCTTAGCTTTTACTTAAAACCTTTTATTGTAGAAAGCCAAATTCTAGTCACTAACTCCAAGGAACATTGGGAATCACTCTAAAATTATTTTGTTTCCTACAATTACTAATGATTGCATTTGTTGAACCTATTTTCTGCCTTGGATCATTTGATTTTGACTGAGCAACATGTACACGGAATAGGTCTCTTTGGCTTACCACAATGAAATGGTTTAATTAGCTAAGTTTTAGCTACTGTAAAGTACCATTTGGGGAATAAATAGATTTTAAGGTAATGAGGATAGGCTCAAGTATGGAACTATGTCTGGAAGGTTTGGAACAAGATAGACTTTAAGTTTGGGGGACATTTTTCTATAAGTTAGGTTATTTTCTATTATTGTGTAGGTTTGTCTTTTGGTTCTTCAATGTGTGTTTGTGTGTTTTCTTCCTGTCATTGACTGTGCTAACTACTTGCACTCTCTATTCGCATGAGACTATTGATGGCCTCTTACTTGCTTTTGGAATTCTTGTTTTAGATATAAGTTACTGAAGGCTCATTGCAAAGTAACTATTCTGCTTTTGACATAGAAATTGATGGCCCTATTCTACTTTTGATTATATTTCCTCCTTGTGGCTTATTGCTTATTCATATATCTGGTTTCTTTTGGTCTTATGTTTGCTGTGAATTTTATGGGACTAGCTATTGATGGCTAGCGTTTACATTGATTCCACACTTTAGTTGGCCCATTGAAGTCTTTATTACCAGCGAATTCTTGATCTTTGTTAATATTGTAGATATGAGCTCTATATCTTACAGGTACTGTTTAGTTTCAATCCCTTCCTGCTTGGGTTAACAATGAGGACATTGTTAATTTTAAGTTTGGGGGTGTGATTGTGTCACAATTTTGAAAGAGAAACAAACTTTGAAAGTGAATGCATTGACAAAAGAAAATTTTTTGAACAAGTTTTGTTAGGAAATTGTTGGAATATTTGAGATTTCGCTTACTTAAGTTTTTGCTTCTGAAAAATTATTGAAAATGAGCTATTAGTTTTAGTTATTTATCAAATATTATATGGATGATCCTATGATATAAATTACTGCTCTATATGTTATATTATATAGGAAATTTTTATTAATGTGCATGAATGAGTGCATTGTAGTGATAAAACATGTTGTTTAAGAGTTTTTAAGTAATTTACTCACTATTGGAGTTAAATTTATTGTGAAGGTGCTTGTTGAAGGGCTTAGTGGCAAATTAGGTTATATACCTCTGTTTTAATTTTTGATTTTAGAATCTCCTTTGGAATTCTTTAAAAATTTTGATTTATTTCATAAGATTTGAAAAAAATAATTAGGGCAGTTAATAAAATGCAGTTGAGCCTTTCAAACTTCCTAATTGATGTGATTTCCCTTTGAACCCTTATTTTGAGCCTATTTGAAAAATCAATTAAAGATTCTTATTGAAAAACCTAACACCTTCCTATCCTAGCCAATTTGTAAAACCATGATTCCCTTGCTTTGAGAAAGATGATAGGTGATTGGGTGGTGGAATGTGGTGATGTTATGCAAAGTTACAAAAGATTTGGGAAAGGGGTATAGGAAGTAAAAGAGTTCACAATGTATAAAAATCAAGCAAAAAAAAAAAGCTTACAAAGAAGGCTTGATATGAAAAGTTCAATTTGGTTCAAGTTTCTGGGAGTATGTTTCATGAGAAAAGGAAGAAAACCTTTGAATAGCTATCATCTATCTTAAGGTATTAATTACTATAACGCACTAATCTTATTTCCTTATTTTCAAAGTACTTGTGCGCAGTTCGGTGAGCTACACAAGAATAGCGAAAATATGCTAATATTATTGAAACAATATTACTTGATTACATTACACGTTTTGCCCAACCGGGGTTCGTACATAATACTTATAGACCTTCAAAATAATAAAAGGTTTTCAAATAACCAACGCCTTCTCTTGATCTTGACCGGAACCTTCAATTACCGGTAAATACCATTTTGCCCTTAGAGCCGTTTTCTACTGCTGCAAACTTTATACATTTATGGAAAAGGGTGCGATTCAAAAGAATCTCAGTAGT
The DNA here is from genome assembly GCA_963242795.1 of Inga leiocalycina. NCBI lineage: Eukaryota > Viridiplantae > Streptophyta > Magnoliopsida > Fabales > Fabaceae > Inga > Inga leiocalycina. The sequence goes on from OY725322.1 coordinate 28,354,427, forward strand.
AACAGATAATCGATTATAGAAAATGCAACAATAAATTTGCCAAGTACCACATACAGCAATATTATAATAACATATTTCAGTTCAATTGGTATAATTCAGTTCAGTTGGTATAATTTAGTTCAGTTGGAAATGTTCAGAGCCAACCACTGTTGCAATCCCTACTCGTTCCATACCTCAGCTGTAATACCCCGAATTCTGAGACTTGAGGCTAGAGAATAAACCTGAGATAAGTGGACTACTAAGCCATGGTTTAGCAGGGTCCCAAATTTAATTAAGGGATTATGACTTCAAAAGTGAGTGTGATTATTTATAAATAAACCCTTTTGGAGAATATGATATGGATTGTAGTCATTTGTGTTATGAGCAGTGCCAAAACCCTATATTTAAGTTCAATTATGGATTAACATCTAAATTGACTTCAAATATGGGGAGGGCGCATATTATGGCTAGAAGAATGAGAAAATGCATTTTGTGGTAATTTAATATAATTGTCATAATCAGGGGAAAAACGGTAAAGTTGCTGGCCAATTGATCAGTTGCCGAAGAGGAAACTTATTAGTAACTTGAAGATCAATGGTTGTGATTGAATTGTGCAATAGATCAAGGGGCGGAATCCCATGTATATGTGTGTATGTGAGCTCATGGGAGGTTGGTCAAGATGGTGACACTTGGCAAATTGTGGACCCTTGGATTTAGGTCAAGATTTCAACTCTTCCCTCTCTCCTATCTCCCTCAAGTCGATTGTGTGTGTGTGTGGGAGGCTGAAAATCTACTTCTCTTTATCATCATTACTGCCTCTTATCTCTCTCTTTCTCTCTCTCTTGTTTCTCCATTTTTGGTGAGCTCAAGGTGGAGAGAGAAAAAGAAAAGGTGAGATTTAGTTTGGTTAATGTCCTTTTTTTATGAAAGTTGAAAGATGAAGAATCAAGGATTTGGCTTGGAAAAGAGGAAGAGGTGAGTGTTTGCTCCCTTTTGATATATTATTTATGATATTTGGATGAGTTTTGTGATTTGTGGAATTTGCCCTAATTTTTGTATAATTGTGAAATGGATGATTTGAATGTGATATTGAAGTAAAAATGGTGTCCTTGTGTGTTTTGATACCATTGGGGTTGATTTGAGTTATTGAAAGTAAAAGTAGTGAAATTATGTGAGAATAGCCTTGTGTAAGAATTTTAGGACCATTGAAAACATATTGGTTAAGTTTGGGAGAATTCTGGTATCATCTGCGTTCTGGGTTCTGATAGAGCTTCACTCGAGTGAACAAGGGTCTCACTCGAGTGTAGCGTCATATTTTCCCTTTCCCCTTTGGTTTTGGTTGCACTTGTTCATGGAAGAAGCAAGAGTGCACTTCCTCACCTACGAGTGATGTGGGTTATCACTCGAGTGAGGGTGGTCTTACTCGAGTGATCATGTGCTTATGCACTGTGAACTGCTTCTCGGGTTGTCACTCATAGTTGGTTTGTCAAGAGTATAAATTAGCACTCGCAAGTGTTAGGTTATCACTCGAGAGAGGGTCTTTATGCTCTAATGCACTTTTGACTCTGGGGTTTCTGTGCTCTCGGGTAAGCACTTTTGGAGCTTCATTCGGTAGGACTCGGGTGCTTAAAGAGTCATCACTCGAATATTGAGGTTATCTCTCTAGTGAAAGGCATCCATCACTCGAGTGAGGTCATCTTCATCGAGTGCTATAGTCAAAAAGGGGATTTTGAGGATTCAAATATGGTCTTTTGTCAAGTATTTTCCAACCCTTTAGGCGTGTGTTTAGGCTTTGAGTAGCCACCTAAAGGTCATGAATGATAACCAACTTAAGTGTTTAAAAGTTAAAGAATTGGAAAAGAGATTAACCCTATGTCCTCGTTTTGGTTATAGGGTTTGGTGTTCGCCCTAATCGTGAGCAGTCGGAGCTGGAGCTTACGTGGAAAAAGTGTAGGGAACATATCTCTTCTGCATGTATTTGATATTTGTGTTAATGTGTTGGTGCATGTCTTAGCTTTGCATGATTATGTGTAATTTGAAGCTATGTTTCAATTTATGCTATAGCATTAGTATGTTGTTTGAAGCATTGAGCTTACAAATTTGTCATCATATAAACATGAGTTATGTGATGCAAGCATGTCATGCATTAAATATGTATTGTATATGCATATTGATACTGTTTTCCTACTGAGATTCTCTAGAATCTCACCCTCCCCTACTAACCTTTCAGATAGGGTAGTGGATCGAGGATGGAGCAACTAGCCAAGGGCGATGAGGACTCCTTTGGGTGACATTCTGGTTGTTGGTTATCGTAGTTGGGAGTATTATGTATTTGGATTTGGTTGTATATATGTTGATGAGGATTTGATTATGTATATGAGATAGTTGTGTGATCCCCCTATGAGGGCTTGTAGGGGCGTATATGCCCTGTAAGGCTTTGATTAATATATGGAACCCGGAATTTGGCCGGGGATGATATTGCGTACTTTGATATATTTAAATATGATTTATCTTTGTGTAGTAATTTTATTCGGAATGCGAATATGAGACCAAGTTGTTTCTATTTATAAAGGTATTTGTGAAAACCCTATCATGAAGATGGGATTTTAAATAAGTTTTGTTTCTTATTGGTCTCTATTTCACTTTAATTGCGTAATCTGGATATAATTACGGCAAGGGGGTTACATCAGCTGGGCTCAAGACCAACAATTGGGCATATCAGTGTACCCGTAGGCACTATGTTCAGTATACCTGTAAGCACTATATTCAATGCACTTGTAGGCATTGTGTATCATGCATATTACAGAAGATGGTATAAACAAAGTATATAAACATTGACATAATGTATGAAAGATAGAGTTACTATCTGAAATAGCCCTTGCCCACCTAACAATCTAACTATCTTGATCCGGCTTGGTCAAAACTGTCCGGTCCTAAAATTCCAAATTTACAAGTAACTAGTTATTAGTTGAACTATTTCTACCTTTAATCACAATTTTTTGGTTATCTATCACATTTTAAACAATTTCTGCATAGTACAACTCTGCACAATGTAGTTTCACTGTTTTCCAGAAATTGCAGATTTTTCAGTCAACTTTGGAAAATCATAATTAATTCTTGAAAATTCCAAATTGACTGATTCTAAAGCCAAATTAAACCTCTTTAAATTTACTTTGATGGAGAAATACCCAAGGCTAGTCATTGATAACATAGGTTTCCTAGAAATTCGCCAATCCTGAATTGTTCCATATTTCCTTCCAAAAACAGGACACACATTTGAAATTTTGTATCTTTTAATGTACTTGTCCAAAAATTACAAAATACCTATCAAATTAAAGCTCTATATGTCTACTTTAATCCTATAAATTTTCATAATTTTTGAACTAGTTTTGACAAACGCAATCCATTGCACAACAACATTGCTTCACAGGCGGCAAATCAAACAACATGCACTTACAACTTCAAAATTTCTAGATTCATATACAAATTCCCAAAAATCATGAACTCATATATTACTACACAATTTTCCCTTCTAAATCCAATGGAACCATTAGATTAATAAAAATCCAGCTCCTTCCCCTAGTTTCAGGGCTGGCCGAAACTTACTTCAATAAAAGGAAAAGTTTGATTTTCTTGATTTAACCATTAAAGCTCCTCCCTTTTCACTCCTAATCATGTGATTAACTATTACACACCATTTGAACATAATTTTTAGAAATTTAGGCAGCATAACCCCTTAGGGTTTCATCATCCTAAATTTACAAAAATAACCAAAATAACCACAAATCAAGCCAATAATCACAACATCAACATCATATCATCAAGAGAATCAAAGTTCTTGATGTTACATTTGATTTCTCAACTTTCTCTCTCTACAACATCCTCCCTTTCTCTCTTCCCTTGAAGTCTTGCTTGCTACACATAATTTCATGGAGAAGAAGAGATTAGAAGAGGTTTTACACAAGTTAGAAGGTAAGAACATTTGAAATCATCAACCCTTACCTTGGATTTTACCTTATTGAGCCTCTATTGTTCTTGAACTCTTTCTCTCTTTATTTCCTTTAGTATTGAATGAAAATATGGGTCTTGGAAGGGGATAATGATGTTTAAAAAAATATCCTCTTGGAAATATTGTATTTTAATACCAATTACCATATGATTTTGCTTCTTGCTTTTCACTTGGCTTTAGATAATACCACATGGCACCATATCCTCCAAGTGTTTATTCCCTTCTAACTAAACCATAATTACCTCCTCTTCCTCTTGTTAAAGTGATGAAAATATGGTCCTTAAAGTAACCATACAGGCTTCTTCAATTACTTCCATCCATCTCTTAAAATTACCATATAATTGGTCCTTTAATTACAACTTTACCTTTGAATTTTCAAACCTCGATTTTTGCTTGGCCAAAATTACTCCAAATGTGGATTTTTATTTCCAATATATACTTTCCCCTTAATTTCTCTCCTTGGACGAAAATAGCAAGAGAAAAGGGGAAAAAATTGCTTCTTGTTTTGTTGGCAAATTACCATTTTGCCATTACATTTTTGTATTAAATTTTTGGGCCTTCTCCTTTTTCTTCTTCTATGGCCCAAATTAACTTTAATATTAGGCCAAATAATGTGCTCTACTATTCTTTATTTTGGGCTTAAATAATGGGCCTTTTGGAACACCCAAAAAATTAATTTCATAACTTATTTTAGCCCAATTCTCATAAAAATGAAAATTTTCTAGCTTTGTAAATTCCAAGTTCATAAATATTCATCATTCTAATTTATTGAATGTTTCCAATAATTACAAGGCATATTAGTGAATAAAAATGGGGTGTTACAATTATCCTTTACCTTTTCTTTTGAAAACCTTAACCCCTAGCCCCATTATAAGCTAAGAAAAGTCACTTTGATTTTTAAGTCAAGTGAAGTGAATTAGAAGAAAAGAAGAAAGAATTAGGGGATGCTAAAATTGTTTGTTTAAATTTAGGTATATGATTTGAAGTGTTACTTTTAACTTTAGCTTATGCAAAAGGAATATAAGTTGACTCCATTCACACACTCATACTTAAGAACTCTCGAAAAGCATGTTTTAAATCTATGAAGCATTCATCTTTGCATATTATCTTCATTTCTAGTTTAATATAATCTATTAAGCATCAGATGAGGATCAATTCATTTTTACGTAAATGATAAGCAATTGATTCATTCAGTGAGGATAGACTTCTGTACTTGAGGACAAACAAAAGCTTAAGTTTGGGGGTGTGTTTACTCATAGAAATTGATAATATTCTAGCACATTTTCTTCTCTTTTCACTTATTTTTGGGTTCATTTTGTGCATATAAAGAGATTATAGAAGAAAATGTGATGTAACAAAAGAAAACACAAATTTTGTTGAATCATGAGTTAAATGGACATAGTTTTTGAGTATTTGTGAAAGTTAAAGAGCTCATGAATCCCTCCTCCTTGTAGGTGGAGGATGAAAAATCTGTAAAAGCTCTCAAAGATCACGGGAAGATGTTAAAGGAAAGAAAGAATGCAAGAAGAAAATGAACAAGGACATTATGGAAGCAAAGCATGCATTTGTCGTAGAGGTGCTGTAGCCAAAGTCATAGCGAAACCACCTAAAAAAGCACTCCTTCTGTCTATTTCTGTTTGACAATTCGCTATGGCATTTGTGATAGTGAACCGACAGTGAATGCGCAAAACTGATGCTGTGCCTTTTGAAAAAGTGATGATTTTGGGGGCCTTTTAACCTAGAAAGGGGCACCAGAACTGAGGATTCTGCATAGAGGGAAGAGTGAGAGCTAAAGGAAGCTACTTGGGAGAGAGCTCTTAGAGGTTTTGGGGATTCTTGAAGGAGATTTAAGTAGGAATTCAAGAGTTCTCCTTGCTTTTTCTAGTTTTTCCATCTTTTCTTCCCATTTTGCTGATATAGATATGTGTTTTAAGTTTAGTTGTTAGTTTGTACTGATCATGAGCAACTAAAACTCTCAATTATGATTACTTTTACCCATTGTGTGATTGAAACTACTAGATTATCTTGCTTTTTGTAAGATACCGCCTTACATACCACTTATTATTGATAATCAGAGTAGCAATTGCGTAATTCGGTGGGCACACAGAAATAGCATGAAAATACTGATAATAAGTACTTGATTACAGAGAGTTCCCCACAAGGATTGTACATAATAATTACAATTGATGTAGCCGCATAGGGCTACAGGTGTCTAAACCCATTCTAGTAAGACACAAACACCTTCACGTCCTCGTTCCACCACTACATTCCTCTACAGTGATTCTCTTCTTTGTTCTCAACACACCTCCTATTTTCACCTGTCTAAATTGTTGGTAGGTGAGGGTGAGATTCGAGAGAGTCTCAGCAGGAAATAGTTACCATAATATATGCGTGATAGATGCTATGTGCATGACGTGTTAGCTTTAACTAGATATATGCCCCATAATGACATTTTTGCATATTCAATGTTTCATGCAACATAATTATGGCCACAGTATAAATAGAAATAGAGCTTCATTATTCAAATATACTCTACACAATCAAATAAAGCAATCACATATATCACTACACAAGTAGAAATAACAAATAAATGCAAATGAGGTAAGTCCCCTACCTCTGATTTTTGAGTCCTCTTCTTGTACCTTTTCTCTAACCATTGTAGTTGCTTGAATACCTTCCATTTCCCGTTTATTCACCTCTCTTTGCCCTAGATACCTAGTCACATCAATAGAAACATGATAGAAAGCCGTTGGAAGTGTATATTAATGTCTAAGAAGTTAGAAAGGCCAAACAAGTCGACGTTTTTTAGAGAAATATGAAATGCTGGAATTGGGGGTCTTGGCCACAGCCAAGGAATTCTCTGGCTGTAGCCAAAAGAGGTCAGAAAAATTTGGGTCGTAACCAAGAAATCATTTGGCCGTAGCCAAGAAGTAGCTCAGGTGCCTGGTTGCAGCCAAAAAGGATTGGACACAGCCAAAACCTGGATTTCCATATTTCCCCTATTTCTTAGCTCAACTTCCAAAAATCATAACTTAATCTACAAAAATCCAAATGGAGTGGTTCAAAGTTCTATGAAAAACTCTTTTAAGTCCTCTATATAGAAAAATTATGAACCACTGCCATCCAGAACAACAAATTATAGAAGTCCATGAATTCCCATACTGTTCTATATTACATTCCAAAGTCAATGTCAAACTTTCAATCCACTAGTCCAAATGGCTCATATTAACTATCAAATTAAAGCCCAAGATGTCGATTTTTATCCTATAAAATTTCATAGCATTTGAACTACATTTGACTAATTAAAAACACGTTACAAGTTCTTTGCCTCCAGAAAATGAATTGAGGCAGATTTGAACACAACTTCCAAAATCATTATAAATCATCATAAAGCCTCTTTTAACCTCATAATCTTCATCATATGAACAAAAGACCTTAAAAATCTCCCTTTAGCCAAAATTTAAGGTTTGAACATATCAAGAAATACTCAACAAAATTATAGAATATTTCGTCCAAATTGAAGCATATACTTACCGGAACTCGAATTTGTGATCTGTTCTTGATTCTGGTAGCACCTCCTCTGAGTAGATAGAATCAAACACCTCTAATTGAAAATCCAAAACCATAGAAATGTTGCTCTCCATGAGAGGAACAATGTTAGAGAAGACTCCGGAAACTGGAAACGCCGAATCAAAGGTGAAATCAGCTCTGGAGCTTAGAAACTTTCACTATTTATTCTTTCTCTTTCCTCTTCCATTTTCCAACTATTTTCCCCCTCTATTTTAGGTGCTGCATGAATTTTATGAGGAGGGAGGGAGTTTTTAATCTTTATCCTCACTCAAGCAAAATGTTTAGTCTACAAATTGTCAAGTGTCAAATTCTTGTGGTTCCTTGAAAAGTAAGTGGTTAATTAATCAACTATGTTGGTTTACTTGGGTTAAACTTTCTTGCTCCCTACTTTAGCCAACATTTATCCCAACTAAAGGGAAAAATAAATTGATGCTTGCTTTATTGGTCAAATGACCATTTTGCCGTTATATTTATTTCCATTTTCGTACTTGCTGAAAAACTGGGCAGAATTTTCATCAAACTTTGAAAATTCATAACTATTTGTACAAATGTCCAATTGGTGTGGTTCCAAAGGCTATATGACCTTTGTCAAGTCTATTTTCAAAAAAAAAATATAGCCTTTAGCTAATTGGAAGCTCATAATTCCTAGGATTATTGTTTTTGGACACTGTCACTAAAAATAGCTAGTTTTACTGGGCTAATTTAAAAAATACATAACTCCTTATGTACAACTCCAAATAACCTATATGACCTATCAAATTAAAGCTTGACAAGTCTACTTTCATATTGGAAAATATCATAGGTATTGAACATCATTTTCCTATTTAAAAATATCACACAACTAGACTATCACACTGGAAAAATACACTAGCAACAAATCTTTATTCCTGGGATTCTTGCAAAACTGGGACTTAGTTGTCCACTTGAGTCAGACTTATTCTCAAGCCTCTAATCCCAAAAGTTGGGATGTTACACTTTTTTTGGTTAATAAGTATATTTGTTGATTTTTCTTTGAGCTTAATGCTATCTTGTGCTTGATCACGACATAATTAGAGTTGTTCAATTGGAAGATGCTTGAGAGACCTATTTTGATTGTAGAACTTAAGAAAAATCATGCTAGACTTGAAGTTTATGGTTTAAATGGATGATTTGTTGTTAAAATAGAGATATATCTAACAACCTAGCATAGTCAATTAAAGGATTGCTTTGGAAAGATGGTTTTCTTTAATTAAAAAATAAGAAATTGAATATTCTTAATGAAGATTAAAAATCAATCTTGACTTGAGAGAGCTTGGTTGATGATTTTAGAACCTTGGACTAGCAGATAGACTCAGTTAACCAACATAAGTGGATATTTACATAGTTTCATGAAAAACAATGGGGAAGAAGTAATCCTAAGCTTATTCCTCTTTAAGTTAGACCCAATTTCTCAATTTCTCAATTTTCACTGTTTTGCTTTGTTATTTTCATCAAAAGTCTTTAATCAACTTGATCAAATTCAAATGATTCCATTCAACCTAATTAAAAATATGGTTACATTAGTTAACTCTTTTGTCATAGTCCTTATGGAATGATACTCTTTTCAATACTAAACTATTACTTGCGACTCATGCACTTGCGGTAAGCTCTTTTGTCATACTATACTATGCTATGTATCCCTCATCCATCTATATCATATTTTATTCTTTACACAAAGGCATCCCAAGGGCAAAAAGTAAGTCAGAAAGAACACATGAAAATGACACCTCATTGTTTGTCTTATGTGTATAAACTTTGCAACCAATCAATGAAGATTGGAATACATGGTGATAGCTTAGGTATAATGCAAACGATAACATGCAAGAAGATTATTCCAATGCATTTTAATGAGGTTGATATCATGTAGTATAAGGAGGCAGGGACATTTGGAAAAGACAAAAAACATTTAAGGTTCATTGCCAAAAAGATTTTTTGCAGGTAGTCTCATCTAAACCTAAGCTTATTACATGCTTATAGCACCTGAAATTATATTTGATGCAAAAAGTGGCAAGTTTGTGTGTAAACAAAAATTTGTCTGCATCTATACATGTAGGCCTCTTTTATTTGAGCCATCAATAAAGGTGAGACAGATTGAACTCAATGAAGGGTATTATCCAGACTATAGTGACCAAAGGACAAAAGTAAATACCAGTCAAACCACTTCAACAACTTGATGTCTCACCTTCAATTCTTCATGCAGGAAATCAAAGATGAGGTAGGTTAGCTGTTATTATATAAGTACCTTCATTAACTACATTAGAAGTGAACAAACAATATTAGACATTACAGTAATATCTTCACTTAATACATCCAGTATAAGTGCTTTCACCACCTTCTCTGAGAATGATCTATACCTAACTCTCCACCACTGGAGGGAAACTGGAGTGACAGCTCTTAGAATAACATGTGACCTCTCATTATTTTTTCATACTATGACTTCAACGATCAGTTATAGAGGGTTTATGGAATCAAAAGAGGCAAAATCATGGCTGGAACATTGCGCTTCTATTCACTAAGGTATGCATTATTTTGATGTATTTATGGGATAATGAGAACACAAGGATTAGAGTGCATTAATTGGGAGCATGCATATCATCATAGTTTCAGGCACCATATTGAGTATCTCAACATCATCAACCAATACATACCATACATGAGGGTCAAAATGCAACATGGACCAAATGAAGCAATTTTCATCTAGAACCTATTGAGTTATACCTACATGAAGTCACTCCTGTAAGAGGACAAGTTGGAGGAAACTACCAATCATCTACATCTGTTACATGTGATGTAGATGAGGATAATGAATCACAACGGACAATTCACTTTTCATTATCATTTGCACTCGAACACCAACTGGGATTTGTGGGTATTGGTGATGAGGATGACAACTGAACCATAAGCAATAGGAAGACATAGTTAGTGTTGAGAACTTCAATTTATGTTGGTGTTAGCTTTATTAAATGCAAGCATTAGTGTTGTGTAATTAGTTGGTTGTTTAGTTAATCCTTTGCATCTAACAATTATGTAATGTTTTTACTGCTTTTATTATCGTGGCTAGGTTTGCTATGTCTATTACTTCTAATGGTTAGTTTCTTTGTGAAGCAAAAGCTATCAGTAGTGTCTACATTTCGCATGCATTAGTCTTTGTTGTTTTGTCTTTATATATGGATCAGCCTATCATCAAATTATATAATTAGTGTCTATATTTTGCTTGCATTAGTCTTTGATGTTCTGTCTTTATATATGGAACAGCCTATCATCAGAATATTTTTGTCATCTCAATCAACCTTATATATATAACAGGGGTGTAAGTCTTTTCTAGATAAAACATAATTGTTGGTAGAATATAATTGAGACCATTTCAGGAACAACAAGATGACCCCATACTACTTAAAACATTAAGATGAAGACATGACAAATGGAAATTTAAGTGTCTAAACTTTAGTGGAAGATGATAGAAGCTTCCAAAAAGAGAACTTAAACAATGACATAAATGAAAACATACATACTAAAAGGGTCTGTACAACTTGGAAACGAAAAAGAAAACTAAAACAAAGCCAACTATAACTATATCATACATAAAACTCTCCAAGGCCTATTTGCAATGCGCAGGATATCCTCCTCTGTTGTCATTTCTGCAACCGTCACATGCCTTAGATTGTATTTAACCTTCAGCTTCTCACAAACATATGAGAAACGAACGAACACATATTATAAAAACACACATTATGAGCTACAAAACACAACTTTAGCTTCACCTCTAAGGGAAAAACAATTACTCCGAAGTTTATTAGTGAAATCTACAACAAATGTTGTCTCAAGCAAGAAAGGAATATGGTACTTTTCTTGAACACATTACCCTTCATAACTGACATCACATCCAATGATTTTGTAGCTCATTAGCGATTCTTCAACACGGTAGAGCTATTATGGAAAACATCACTCATACATCTTATATATTGAGATATACACACATCATGTAGGAGATTCATACCTTTGCACCAAAGACCCCAACATAAATGGAAAGAAGATCATTCAGAGACCTTGTGAAATTCCCAATCCTCTAAATGACCTCAATGTGTTTAATACGATATACCTCGAGCAACATACTTGTCTTAAGGACTCCACAATGGAGCTCACTTACAAGTTTTGCCATCTATGGAATAAAAACACAGGGCACAATGCTACATTAATGTATAATAAAACTTGCACACATATGGCAAATCCATACGTGTCTGAACAAAAACATTAATTGTGACTTACAGGTTTTGCATCTGTCACACATGCTTGCTCATCTTCATGGACATATTGGAGCTTCTTTGTACTAGACATACACAATAGATGACCACAACCTGCTAGAAATAAAGAACACACATTAACGATGTGATGAGCAGGAAGAGGACAAAACATAACACCAGAACAATTACTTAAATGTGCACTAACCTATAAAGGAAAGCTCGAACATCCTAGCTAAAATATGAGGTTTGTCCTCATAAAACATGAGCGCCCCTGAATCTTGAGACGGCATATGAAGTAAAGATAGTCTTGCAAGACTTGCCTCATGTTTGGATGAATGTCAATGGAACACAATTGATAGTTATGTTTGGGTGGCTACTTTATACTTGTGAATGTCAATGCAACAGTATATAAAAGACAACAAAATCTTGACGGAGGAAATGGTGGGTATTTGAAATTCGAAATGGTACAAAGCCACAATGCAATGACAATGATACGTCGGCTTCAAATTGAACCCAAAGCTTTTTTTTTTGTCAACGAAGCCACAACAACCTTAGCTACAATGATTTGTGTCTAGAGGTGAGCTAGCTTCGGCGGGTGGCTTGGTGGAGAGGTATTATAAAATATATTGATAAATGCTAATTTTAAATTTTGTTTAGATCATGTTTGAATTTATTAGTATTGGATTAATTCATCCCTTCATGGTTACTATGTTAAATAATTATAAAAAATCTGTCAATAATAATTATGTAAAACAAGTTAATAAAAAAAATGTTTTTCGTCTTTTGTTCTCAAAACATAATCCGTCAGAGCAATTTACCAAGCAAGTTTTTATAGGCTGAAGTATACTTTTAGTCCTTTAAATTTACATGAGATATACTTTTGATTCTTTAATATTATAAAGTATACTTTTAGTTATATAATTCTAACACCATTAATGTTGTTAATAGAAAACTGTAACGCAACAAACTCATGACTATGTAAACTTAAGTGATGATTGTATAATTAAATGTTATTAATCTTAAATTTAAATATGAGTCAATTGAAAAAATCTAAAAATCTAACGAAGCAATCAATATCAAAAGCTCAATTGTATTAAAAAATTTTATTTTAATAATCTAAATACCAAAACCTCAATTTCATTTGCAACAATTTGTCAATTTATTTCAATTTAATAATCTAAATGTATTCTATTAAAAAAATTAAAAATTAAATATGCTTTATCAGTTACACAATCATCATTTGAGTTTATTGTGTTAGCATTTTCCATTAGCAACATTAATGGTGTTAGAAATATATTACCAAAAATATATTTTGTAAAGTAAAGGACCAAAAGTATGTCTCATGTACCACTTAAAGGAATAAAAATATAATTTAGCCATTTTCTAGGTTTCAAATATATATTTGTAAAATAATTAGTCAAAAAGAATTGTTTAATGTTTTGTTCTCCGTATATGTTTTAAAAATATATCAGTCCTGCAAGTAATAAAACAAAAATAGAACCATATAAGTCCTGCCGTAATTTTTGATTTTGTGAAGGATCTAGTATGTTTATTCAACGTAAGATAATTTCTATAATTTTTTATTTTGAGAAGTATGTGGGCTTTATCCTTTAATTGTGTTTGACCACGCATCCTTTAATTTTTTTATTTAATATAAAAGATTCAATCAAGTATTCATGTGCACTTGTAACTTTTGATGAAAATAATTATAAAATAGAAGACAAGACTACTTCTGGTGAGTCTTTAAACCTCAGAAAAGCATTATCTCCACTATTTTTCCTTTCTACTTCATCTCTATTTAATATCTTAACCATTGGATTATATTTTAATGGATGAGATTTAATGATTCTATTAAATATACTAAAAATCTATAATTATAATATTATTACATAATATTAAATCTTACCTATTAAAATATGATCCAATAGTTAAGATATTAGATAATAGATAGTTAGAAAATGGAGAGACTAGTGAGTGGCTACACCCGCGCCTCACATTTGTTAGTTGTTACCCGCGCCTCACAACACTATTGGCCATCCCCTGATGACTTGGATGCTTTATCATTTTCTCACATTGCCAAGGCCTCTATATATATATATATATATATATATATATATATATATAGATATATATATATATAATAATTAATATATAACATAAATTTATAAAAGAATGCAATGTTAAAAATCAGTAAATAGTTTCGTTCATTCTTTCTATAGAATGTATGCACAAAAAACTGAAAAGGTGCCTACTGAGTACTGAGTATCATTGGATGAGTATTTTTTTTAGTATTTAAAATGGTATATTTGAAGTTTTATTATTTTAAACAAAAACATAGTTTCTTTAAATAAAATTTTATTTTTTATTTTTTTGCAAATGAATAAAATCTCTATATAGAGTGAGTCATTATTTTTAGGGAAAGTTGGGAGAAAAACCCTCATTGAAAAATGTATCCATGAGAAGGACCTGAAAAATTTCTATACACAAAAAATATTGGTCTCTATAAATTTTATTCACACGGCAATATGATTTAAATCTTTTTCACCAATAAAAGGGATTTATCCTCAATTTTCCCTTATTTTTATTTATTTGGGAAATTTCATTTATATGCAATTCAATATGACTCAATTCTTATTGAAATTAGTTGGCACCTAACAGGGCTTTTCTGAATCTGGTGATATTTACAATAAAACTCAATAATTTTCTTACGTGGTTGGTTTTTATTAATGGCTACTTATGGAATTATTTTTTATAAAATAAAAAATGTCCTAAAATAAATTGGGGGAAAATTGGTAAAAATTCCTGTTGTAGAATTTATTACCCAAGCATACTTAAGGATTTAGGACGTTGAGCATGTGCATTTCTTCTTTAACTATGGGTAATATATTTTCGTTTATGAACAAATGTCATTTTGGTTTTTATTTTTTGACGGAAAAGTACAGCCATGCGAGACAAGAGAATAAAAAAAAGGATTCTTAAAATTTCAAAATAAAAAAATGGTCTCATTGACAATATCAGGGGTGTCATTGATAAACTCTTGGACCATTTTTTCATTTTTTCTCTCCTAAGACTTGACTGTAATATTCCCTTTTTTTTAAACAATGTGTAAATGTCTTTTATTTTATATATAATCAAAGATAGGCCATTTGAAAAAGACATGCACCCACTAAACATGGGTTGCATTTTTTTTTTTAATTACAAACTGGAATTCATGAATAAAATCACCCCAAAAAACAGAGGAACACAACCAAACTAAAATCTTTCACCATCATCCACCTCTTGGGAAGGAGTTGGAGGATGGTCAAAGACACGAAAAGGCCCCACAATCCTATGAGCCGACTTGGCCAAAGAATCCGCTAAAACCAAATCTTCACGAGGGACATTAACCAAGCTTATCTGCCAATCTCTGTGAAGAAGACTCCTAGCTTCGTCAACTAAATCCCGGAAAAGGTAGTCATATTCACATCCTCTCATCACTAGATTAATAGCCTCAATACAATCCGAGAAAATACAAATCTTTCGGTTCCCACGCCACCAACATAAATGCAGTCCATGAATAATTCCAATCAGCTCAGCTATAGCGGATGGCACCGGAATGAGTTTGCAAGAGAAACCACAAACCCAATCCTTATTAAAATTTTTGATGACTCCACCACAGCCACTCCTGCCGTCTCTCAGAACCGAACCATCAATCTCCAAAGAAAAGTGATCCTGAGGTACTCCCGGTCGAGAGGCTCGGGGAATATTCCCTATGTTCGCGAAAGCTCCACGGGTTAGGAGATCCTGATCCACACAAGCTCTTAAGAAAGAAGCGGCTCCACTCAGATCTTCATCCAGATTTACATCCCCAAACAGCTTCCTGCATCTCGTCACCCAAATGTCCCAGCAGATGTATCCAAAGAGGGTCGACCATTTAATCTTCTTTGTGTAACCTTTGCCCGCCTCAGTAGTAAGGTTCCATCTCACCCATTCCTTGCCCTGAAGAGAAAAGAAAGAACTCCAAAGATCCTGATCTACCACTGCTTTCCATTTGTCTCTCGCTCTTGAGCAATCTCTAAAAAGGTGCATTGGATCTTCCCTTTGGTTGCACGAGAATGGACAAGAGTCTGATTCCTGAATTCCTCTGCTTGCTCGAAGCTGTGCAGTATGGACCCGTCCATGAGAGAAAAGCCACATAAGAGATTTAATCTTCTCCGGTACCGTCCATTTCCATAGAACCTTCCATATAGAATCATCCTGTCCTTGTGTACCTGCAAAGAGAGAAAAATATGCAGATTTAACAGAAAAGCGACCATCCGAAGATGGCTTCCAATAAAACATATCCTTTCCTCTCTCCTCACAGGGTGGGTGAGCACAGGTAATCCGATCAATAATCTCTGGTGCAAACCATCTCTGGAATCTTCGAATATCCCATTCCCCTCTACTCAAAACATAGTCCACAACCCTTTTGTTTCTGTCAATGAAACCCTCAAAACCCGGGATCATGTCAATAAGGGGTATATTCATGTTGGACCAATTTTCAAACCAGAACGAGGTGTTTTTACCATCACTAATCCTCTTCCCCAAACATTTTTTAAAATGATCTCATACGTCACAAATGCCCCTCCAAGTGAGAGAGGCGCTTGCCTTTTTCTCCACATTTGGAATCAACCGATCGCCACAATAGTATTTGGCTCTTAGCACCTTAACCCATAGAGCTTCAGGTTTGGTAATCAGACCCCAGCAAAGTTTCATCAAAAAAGCTTTATTCTGCTTCCTGAGATTCCTTATCCCTAGCCCTCCCTACTTCTTCTCCTTCGAGACCACATCCCAGGACACCAAATGCAATTTCCTGGTTCCATCCTGATCTCCCCACAGAAAACTTCCTATTTTGGCGCTCTAGCTCCGTTATTAACCCCATAGGAAGGAGCATAGTCTGCATATGGTAAGAAGGCATAGCTGATAAGACAGATTTAATAAGAATGGTTCTTCCCGCAATATTAAGAGATATACTCTTCCACCCCGATAGACGCTTCCGACATTTTTCCAGAATTGGGGCAAAGGTGACATTCGAGGCTCTCTTATTGAGAAGCGGAACCCCTAAATATTTGCCTAAATCCCCTGTTATTCCAACTCCTAACCTCTGGCCCAAGAGTAAGGCCCTGTTAAAGTTAACATTCCTTAAGAAGGTGACCCTAGTCTTCTCCCTACTCATACACTGACCCGATACATCACAAAACTTAGCAATACAAGACAGCATAACATCAACCTGGGATTCAGAAGCTTTCCCAAACAGGATTAGATCATCCGCAAAGAAAAGGTGCGATAACTTTGGCCCTCCGGGGTTCAGCTGTATAGTCTCCCACTCTCCCTCATCCACAGCATCCTGTATAATGTGATTCAATTTTCCATGCAAAGAGTAAAAATGTAGGGAGACATAGGATCTCCTTGCCGAATGCCTCTGGAAGGGTTGAAAACACTTGTAGATTCTCCGTTCCAGAGAACCTGGAAGGAAGAATTCGTGATACAGGCCATAATAATGTCACAAAGTTTCTCCTCCAACCCAACATTCTTCAAAGTCTCAGCAATAAAAGGCTATTCTAATCTGTCATAGGCTTTCTCAAGATCCACCTTCATTGCCATCCACCCAATCCTCCTCTTCCTTTTTCGCATAGAGTGAATCACCTCTTGAGCAATTATGATGTTATCGCTACTCTATCTATTTGCAATAAAACTACTCTGATGATGACCAACCACCTTCCCCATGATTGATCTTAATTTGTGAGCAATAACCTTGGTAACAATCTTGTAACTTACATTGCATAGCGAAATGGGTCGGAAATCTTGCATCCGTTCAGGCTGCTCTATCTTGGGAATAAGCACAAGGTTAATGTGATTGATATTTTTAATATTTGAAGGGTTATCAAAACAACCTTTCACCAAGGAATGCACAGGACCTTGCAAATCATTCCAAAACTCCTGATATAAGAAGGCCTGAATACCATCCGGGCCTGGTGCCTTGAAAGCACCCATGTTGAAAATTGCTTCCTTAATCTCTTCTTCAGTCACTCTAGCTTGTAGACTTCCCAACTCTTCTGGAGACAAAACAAGAAAATTATTCACTGTTCTAAGGGACCGGAGCCCATTAAGCTCAGAATGAAAAAGGGTCTGATAGTAGGAGATGGCCATTCTTTTAAGATCACTTTGTTCAAACACCCACTCCCCAGTAAACTTCTTTAGACCTTCAATCTGATTCCTCCTTCTTCTAATAATTGCCGAATCATGGAAAAACTTTGTATTACAGTCACCACACCTCAACCAATTACACCGGGATTTTTGGAACCAAAGCAATTCTTCTCGAGCTAGGGTTTTACTATACTCTTTCTGTAATTCCTGTTCAACTTGCAAAAGATGTTGACTATCTCTTCTGGCTCTCGCACGCTCGACACCTTCAATCCTATGAATAATTCTTTTTTTTCTCTGAACAAAATTCCCTAGATGACACCTATTCCAATTCAAAGCCCTCTCTCGAAACCCATCTACATTCTCCTGCCAATTTCCTGAAGCCCAGCTCTCTCTAACCACTTCAACAAAACCCCCCTCCAAAAGCCATGCAGCTTGGCATTTAAAGGAAGCCTTGGTTTGAGAGAAACTTCTTCCTGGATAACATTTCACCAGCAAAGGCCTATGATCAGACCCAAACTTACTTAGGTGATGAATTTTGGATAAAGGAAACAACCAGTTCCAATGGTCATTTGCAAAACCCCAATCAATGTGCTCTTTTAAAAAATTCCTTTCCCAAGTGAACCTCTCCCCAACAAAATCAACCTCAACCAAGGAAGTTCGATCAATGCACTCTGCAAATTGGCGCATGGCTAAGAAATCCGGAGCTGCCCCACCTTTTTTGTCAGAGACAGAAAGATATGAATTAAAATCCCCCACCACAAACCAAGGACCTTTGACACTGTTACTGATTGTAGTAAGATCATTCCAAAGGCTTTGACGTTTGGCACGAAAAGGTTCAGCATAAACTCCAGTAAGCCAAAAATCATTATTATTTTCCAATACAGAGACATTTACATGAATGAATTGAGTAGAAGAGAACGAATAATTGACCCTGACTCGGTCAACATTCCAAAGAACCCAGATACCTCCTGCATAACCAGTAGCCTCTACTCTAATCCAATTTGAAAAACCCAGCCGCCTCACCACTCTCTCAGCTTTAATACCATTGACTCGTTTCTCCAAAAGAATAATTAAATCAATATCCCTGTTACTAATTAGGTCTCTTAGCCGTCTAGGAAACGTCTTAGCGGCCGTACCGCGGCAATTCCAAGATAAGAAATTCATGATAACAAAACTAAGATAAATGAAAGGGCAACTCATCTGCTCACAACGATGTTGAGGCATCTTGCATCATAGGCACATCCCCTTCTTCAACAACATTAACTGCCACTGCACCCACTTGATCTCGCATCTGTTTGCCTATGTTTTCTGGGGTTTCTGGTACAACCTCGTGCTTTGATAGCGAGCAGCATACCTCCTGTGGGTACTCTTGTTCACACTCAAAGCCCTCCGAACATACACTTGGAGGAAGTGTTGAATTCACTAGCATTTTCTCCTCCCTTATTGCCCCTTGAGATGAAGTTTTGATAACAACCAGCCCTTCCCCACCCATAGCATGAACTTGTTCCAAACTCATCGGATTGGCTTGGGAGGATGACCCAAAAACCACTTGGTGCATTCGGTTTGAATATCCAAGCTTCTTTTTAAAATCAGGAATCTTTAATTTTGGTTGGGCATGCGACCTCTTCCTTGACCCCAACGTGGGCCTTGGCAACCCTTTATCCGGCCTTAAAAATTGCTGCTGGATGACTTCCTCACACGGTCCACACCCACCATCCTCAAGCCCATTCCTCTTCTTTCCTTCTCTATTATTTTCCACGCCCTCTCCCTTAGGCCCACTAGATGAAGGCCCAACACCCAAATCCCTTGCCTCGTTAACCGTTATCATTCTCTCCTCACCCTTCCTCTCACCAACGCTGCCTCTCTTTTCTACTTTTCCCTTCGTCTTCATCACGTCATTACTCTCTACAGCCTTATCCTTGGACTTCGAGCTTCCCCTTTCCTTCACATCTGTTCCACCGACTTCCTTCTTCGAATTCCTTGCTTGAAGTCCCATCCCAACTGCCTCATTCCCTCTGCCCCCACCTTCCTCTTTCCTTCTCCATTCCTTCATATTTGATTTACTCATCTTTGCTTTCTAATCCGTTCCAGATTCGGCGCCAACCTGAACCTCCTGCAGTACGTCAAATCTCGTTCCCGTGCTCCCTTTTCTTTCCTTGGATATGGCACCCTCTGGCCCTAACTTAACCTGCTTCCCTTCCGTTTCAGTCTTAGCCGACCTACGCCTAAAGTTCCTAGTCACTTTCATCCAAGCCCCGAATTGTTCCTCGAAATTCACACCCGACACACTCACAAATGGGTTCTTCTCCGGCACCTCCTTCCCCATCGTCTCCGTCTCCGGTACGTTGACTAATCCCAGCTCCATACTTTTTTCTTGGCTCTTGATATGCTGTTCTTGGTTAATCCCGTTGGACTGTGATGCAGAAACTTTGTTAGTAACCACCGAACACTCTTCTTGATTATGCCCATAGCGACCACACTTAAAGCAGATAACGTCTAAACCTTCATACTCCACTGTGAATATCCTCGACCTCATGACAAATCTGGATAAAGTTGCTTATTCAAATCCACCTCCACACTTATCCTAGCAAATTTCCCCCTTTCCACCGTGGTGTTGGCATTGTTATTCTGAGCTAACGTATGCAAATCCACTTTTAGAGTTTTTCCAATTAAGTTCCCTAGCTCCCACATACATTCTGTTGAGTAGCAATGAATTGGTAGTGTCG
This sequence comes from Inga leiocalycina, assembly GCA_963242795.1. NCBI lineage: Eukaryota > Viridiplantae > Streptophyta > Magnoliopsida > Fabales > Fabaceae > Inga > Inga leiocalycina. The sequence continues at coordinate 28,375,135 of OY725322.1, forward strand.
GAACCCTCACCCAAATTGCAACTCTTCTTATACGGTTACAATATGGATTGAAGTTAGGGCTCCACCGTTGCACCGCGAGGTAGTGTCCCTGAATCAACCAAGGGCCATCAAAAAGCAACCTCCTATTGAGTTCTAGATCATCAGACCGAAAAATGTAGTAGTTATTCGGTAAGTCAATTAATTCAAACTTCCTGGTTCTGAGATGCCACGCTAGTCTATCCTTCATAATCTCCAAGCTCGTCATTTTGCCCAACACAGTGACAATGAGAGCATCTCTCCAAGGCCAGCAAAGCTCTCTCAGTCTCTCATCCGGCATCTCAAGCTTTGGCAGAGTCTTCATCAGAGTTTTCTCCACTTCTGACATTTCTGGTGCTAACTCTTGTTCCTCACGCAGCCATTCTTCCATGAGAGTATCAAAATTCTTACTTGCCACATTCTCCTCCCTTCCCATAAGTTTATTCTTATAGGAGATTTGCATTCTTTGCATTACCACCTTACTCTGCTTCAACTGTTGAGTCCCTGTTTTCGGATCCAACTGATCAATATCCATTTGCAGCACTTGGTCTTCCTTAAATCCCGACGAAGGAACCTCAGACATTTTTTTAATGTTCTTTGCCAAAATATCTGCTTGTTCTTTCGATTCCTCTCGATTCTCAGAAGAAGAATTTTCCCCAGTGATTACCTGATTCAGACCACCTATTGTCTCACCCTTTCTCTCTCGAACTCTTTCTCTCATCTCTCCGAGGCTTTCTAATGTTGGTCTAACATGGGTTGCATTTAAATCCTTAAACAAGTTTTATCCACTTTTGGATTGGTCCCAATAATCCTGACTCATTTATATTTCAATCTCCAAAGTTTATATCAGTATAATTTAGTCCCTAAACTTTAACTTGATGTAACTTAATTCTTATAATTAAATCATTTAAAATTTTAGTCACTGTAACTATCTTATTTACACCTGCTTTCTGTAGTGGCAGGGGAGTAAATCATGGAAAAAGGTGGGGACATTTTGGAGAAAAGAAGAGCGTTTTTCTCGCTTGAGAGCCTCGAACTATGAAAGCCAAATTATCAGCTCCTCGCTTCCTTGTATATAAAGGGGTCACCACCAAACCACCACCAACTCTCCCTCCCTCTTCGTCACTCCCTCGCTCCTCTGGTTTTTACTGTTTCATGCACAGCGTTATTAGGGTTTTCGTCGTTCGCTTCTTAATTCGACCAGTTCTGCTCTGAGAGATTCATCTACATGGCTTTTCATGGGAAGAAGCTCATTAACGATCCCAATGGTTTGCATTTCCTCCTTGGTTCTTGCAATTTCTTTGGGATTTTTTCTTTTTTAGTTGTTGTTGTTTGCCCCGCGAATACTCATTTTTGTCTGCATCTTAATAAAATTTATCTGCATTTTTTTTGAGAAATTTCCTTCGGACATAACTTGAACTCTGAAAATTGGATAGATTAAATTGCTCTGTTTACTTGATGATGGAGCGAGTTAATGTTTTGTCTAGTTTCTCTCTCGGTTGTCTGCTTTGTGTTGGGAACTTTTTTGTTCCTTATTTTTAACTTTTTTTTCATGGTTGTTCCTGTAATATTTTTAGCATTGGCCGTTGACTGAATCTTACTGAGCACATAATGAGTTTCTCGGTGCTTGTCCTCGATTGGGCTGTGGAGAATATATCACAGAATTGATATGATTAATTTTTTTTCCCGTTCTGTCATTTAACTATTTCAATTCAAATATGATAAATCAATCAGTATGGCTCAATTTTAGTAGGGTACGGCCTCTTTGTCTTGGGTAGTCAGCCATTCTTAGTTTTTGTCGTCTCCTATGTGTTTCTTTTTTTGCCTGAGTCATCTCTCTGTTCATAATGCTCTAGTTGGCTGTCAATTTTGCTTTAAGTACTAGGATGCACTGTTTTTTGCCAATTATTTGTGTCTTTCTTGCAATGGGGGATGCGGTAGAGTTTTCTCTGGGTTAGGCGAGTTCAGTTCTTGAGTTTCAGTGGTGACTTAGCCATACAGCAGTATAAATTAAAAATATTGTTATCTTTGTATGTGATAAACTTATTTTGAGTGACTGAATATTAAAAAAAGTAGCAGTCTGACAAAAAATAGTCTTACCTTAATTCTACTGAATGAAAATGGTGGGGCACATACAGAAAAGGAGACAAGAAAACTTTACCAATCTAATTCCAACAAAAGATAATGATATGACTTTAATGTAACTGTAAAATATTTGAAAAATTCCTATTATCTAATACTTCTATCTTAAATGGTCATTTGAAATAATATTATGATAAATCGTATCAAAATATTTAAAATCTTATTCTAATCAATTAGGATGACGCTATTATAATTGAAGCAAAACACTCAACCTATTGGTAAATGGATAAAAATGTTATTAAAAAATGACTAAATGGATCCTTAAGTAAATAAAACAATGAAAATAACTAAAGATAACTTAATTAAAATCAACTTTAACTTCCAATAATGACAGACGAACGCAGATTTATGCTAGTCTTTTCAAATCTTTGTTTCAAAATCTAAAGCACTGAAAGCAATGTGTATTTCCCCCTAATCTCTATGTGCGAGGAACATTATAGATCTGAATGTAATGGATAAAAAGAGAATTCTACCATGCATAATGGTCCTATCTCTGACATTAAATCAACCAACGAAACAAACCTTTGTAGAATTTTCACTCTTTCTGAGATCTTAATGCTAGAATTTAAACTTACTTGCCTTTTTAAATATATCTGTCCTGCTCCTTACTTCTTTGTCTGATGAAAATGTTTGGAGCTAGGATTCTTTTGGTTCATATGCTTGTTTTTCTTTCTCTAGTTTTTTTTCTTTTTTAAGATATAATTCTAAGCCCAAATACAGATGGTTTTTTCTTGTCAAAACTTTTAAGCAAAGTCAAGGCCCCTTCTAAGTTACAACCTTTTTTATGATATGATCTGTGTTGAAGTCCAGGGTGTAGTGAGACTTAATCATCTGATGTTTGTTTGTGTTTTTAAACGTCGGGTACAAATGATCATGTTGTCATTCATTTTTGAAGTGGCTTATCTGGGTCTTAATCGGCTGTTTGATTTCCTTGAGAGTTGGTTTTGTCCAACTGATCTGTGAACTCTTTCACTTTTCTATTTTATGGCTTTCTGGCAAAGAAGTTTGTCAATGTGCAATTTTTGTTAGTTTGTGGTTTCTTTGGTGAGAACAAAATGCAAACTTTCCCAATAATAAGTTTCTTCCAGTAGAATTTTTTTATGGGGGATTTATTTTTATGGCGTCTCTGTGGGTCTCAACAATTGTTTTCTTTGAGGGCATCCCTTATGGATCATCGGAGGGATTTGAGCTCTTTTGAATGAGAGTCTTATATTTTTCTTTATTTGGGGAGGATATCTTTTCTTTTGCTTTTGTACTTTATTGTACTTCTTTCTTCTCCACCTACAAATTTTTTTTAATAGAATAAGGAGTTATGCAAGTTAAATATTTCCCTGGTCTTTGTTGTTTAATTGCAGATGTTGTCACTGAATTCATAGAAGGTCTTGTGGAGACATATCCTGGGTTACAATATTTAGACGGCTTTCCACAGGTGAAACTACCTGCACATGCCTATGTACATCTTTACAGAGGCCTTTTATCTTGGGGGTACTACTGGTGAGCTTTGGTATAAAAATTCCTGATGGTGTTACTTTTTTACTCTTTGCTGGATGCAGGTGAAGGTAGTGCTACGTGCTGATGTTTCGCAGACAACATATGAAAAAGTTGCAATCATATCAGGTCTGGGATTTTTTCTTGATTTAAATTCATATTTGTTACCGGTGAGCACTTGGATCAGCTGGTAAGAGTGCTGATCCAGCTTAATCAAGGTTTCGGGTTCGACCCTTGGGTATGCAGCAGTGTTAAAACTCGAACGGAGGGGTTGCCACCTGAAAGGGCCCCACCATCCCCGCACCAAATTGATTAGTCAGTTGCCGAAGGCGCTGGATACCAGGGAGTTAACACTCCAAAAAAAATTCATATTTGTTAAGCTTCATAGTTACTTGGTCGTTTGGGATGTGCACTTCTCAATGAAGAGGTTCCTTTGTTGACTGAAATAACACAACAAATTGTTGGCATCTCAATTTTTTTATTAATGTTCCTACTAGTTTCGGAAAATGTTGGATTTAACATTGTGCAGAAGATTCTAAGACTGTAGAGCAGATCAGCGTTACTGGTTTTTAATTAAGTTACAACCTTAGATATGGGAACACTTACACCAAGGGGTTTTCGTTATATTGTTATTGATAGTCATATTAATTATCGTAAACCTTAATGAAAATACATATTGATTTACTCAGTAATTGAATAGAACAATTACATTACTATTGCTGATCTAAGCTGTAGTTTTGATGTTTCACTTCGTTTGGTCATTCTATCTCTCCAGCCTTCTAAACTGGAATATTTATGGGTGATTTGTAGCCTTAGTATAGTTTTCCTTGGCTTTTTTATTTCATCATGCAGGCGGAGGAAGTGGACATGAGCCTGCTCATGCTGGGTTTGTTGGAGAAGGGATGCTGACAGCAGCCATCTGTGGGGACATTTTTGCCTCTCCACCAGTTGATTCAATTCTAGCTGTATGCTTTGTTCTTATAATCGGAAGTGGTGCACGCACACATGCACAATAAATTTTCAGTTGTACATATTTGGCATTTTCTCTAATAGCCTGATAAATGTATGCTCCTTTAAATTTAGGGCATTCGAGCTGTAACTGGTCCTAAGGGATGTCTCCTGATTGTCAAGGTATATCATATTCCCTCCACTTGCTTATTGCCTTGTTAAGTAAGAGTTAACACCAGTTTTATCAGTATGTTTTTTGGCTCATTATCAGTAATTATTTGTCACTTTATAATTCGAATGAATTGGAATTTGTTCTCGTTAACTTAAGACAATAAAAGTTGAAAAGAGAAAGTATTTATTTCATTTTTATTTGACACTGATTGGATATCTGTAAAATCAGCTTCGATATGCGAATATTTTGTATGAAGTGTATTTTTTGAACAAGCATGTTAAAATCATGTGTAGTCATTAGGGTCTGCTTCTGTTTCTGGATTCATAGTGTCGAATTTGGGTGTTGATAGAACTATACTGGTGATCGTTTGAACTTTGGTTTGGCTGCTGAACAAGCAAAGTCTGAAGGTTATAAAGTGGAGGTATGTTTAGATACCTTTGGTTTTCATCTTTAGTCTAAATAATAATTTAGATACTTGTAATCCATGTCAAGTATTCTTACACTAAGCAGACTGTTATTGTTGGGGATGATTGTGCTTTGCCTCCACCTCGAGGGATTGCTGGAAGAAGAGGTTTAGCGGGGACTATTCTGGTTCATAAGGTTCTCTTTCTTCTGTACTTTCTCATTCTCTGTGCTTTTTTTTTTTGGTTGCATACAGATGAAAATGAAGCCACGTTTTTTCATGCTAAATGCATGAAAGGACTTTCTGATTAATGCATTCAAGTGAATTTTATTTTGCTTAAGGTAGCATTTTATTCGACAAGATAACACGCATTTTTGTTGTGAGCCAAGCCGTCTTTTTACATTTGTTCATATTACACTCATTTTGTGTGAGGCAGGTTGCAGGTGCTGCTGCTGCTGCTGGCCTTCCTCTTGCTGATGTTGCTGCTGAAGCAAAACATGCATCCGAAATGGTGGGGACCATGGGTGTTGCATTATCTGTGTGCACTCTACCTGGTCAGGTTACATCTGATCGTTTGGGCCCTGGAAAGATGGAATTGGGTCTTGGAATTGTAAGTTACTTATATTGGGGCATTTTTTTCCTTTAAAACAAATTAGTTTTTTGGTAGTAGCAATGTTTTTAAAACTGAGCTAGTCATTGAATCAGTTAAGGCACTAGTTCAAGGTAGATCTATGATTAGACTGGTAGTAATAAATAATTATATCTATAATTTGATGCATCAAATTAAAATATTGTCTGAAAAATTAAAAAATATTACTAATAAATTTTATAGCTTATCAGTCGAATCTGAACATGTTAATATTTGCCCAAATAACACAATGAACTCAAAATTGCAAACTAGTAGTGTAGCATTGCTGTATTTATTAAGTATGTAATTATTAATAGTCATGTATTTTGTAAAGGATAATGGTTACATAACATTAGTATATTGGAAGAAAAAGAATTTAACTTAAAAATGATGTTATTTCTACCAATAACTAAAAATGATTTAAAGCAAAAAGAAAAAAGAAAAAGAAAAAGAAAGGAGAACTTTCAACTGGTTGAACCTGTAACCCAACTATTTTTTTTTTCTTTTTCCCTTCCGGTTTTTGAATGTTTTGAAGGTCTGGACCAGTTTAGGCAATGGTTGTCTGGTTCTTGACTGGTTTGTTTGGGTTCTGATAACAGTGGTAGTAGTGCAAATATCCCACTCGCGTTTTTTTCCCTCTCTTAAATAAATTATTGTTTGAATAGTCGGAAATAGATCCTTTACTGTACATGATATTATTGTTGATTGTTTGTGGGTTTGAACTCATGGTTTACGGGGTTTAATGGTTTTACAAGGTGGACTGAGGAGCTCTTTTGAGTGTTTGTGTTTTTCTGTCAACTTCTTTGGGTTGTTTGAGGATTTTATTTTATTTTGTCTTTTGTATTTATCTTCTTTCTACCAATAAATTCTCTTATCAAACAAAAAAAGATTTATGCAATATTATTTGTTTTCTGTCACCCAAGATGTATGCAACATTATGTGTTCTGTCAGCGTATAAGTTTGGAATGAGGGGAATGGTGAAGTAGTGATGTGAAAAATATGGTTTTGCATTTTATTGTATTTAGATTTGGATCTGACGTTGTTCTTCCTTAGAACATGTTAGGATTGATGAATGGGAAAGAAGGGAAGAAAGACTGTTTGAATATAAGCAAAAGAAAATGTGAATTAAAATTTCATTTCCCTTCACTTCCTCTCCACTTTATTCAATCTAGACTTAGCGCTAGTTATTGAAGTTTATCCTCTGCTCCATTCTATAAATTCCTGTTGTGTCTGTTCACAAATGCTACTCTTTACAGCATGGAGAGGCTGGTGCTGCTGTGGCTGACCTGCAACCTGTAGATGTGGTGGTTTCTCATGTTCTTACACAGATACTATCCACGGTATGCTTCAAAACTATAACAGACTGGTTTAACTACAATGTACCATGGCTCCAAACCGAAGACGAATTAACTACTAGTGCATGTTGGATTAATACCTTTAGGGTTTTGGTTCCCCCCCACCGCCCACGGCAGATCAGTGAAAAAAAAAATCTTTTTGTTTATACATCTAGCTTTCAGAGAAACTGGAGTGTTTACTATTGGAGTTTTCTTTTCTTTTTAACTCTTGGAAGCTTTTCATCATTGTTTGACATGTTTTGAGCCAATAATCCCTTTTCCTTTCCTTTCATTCCTCTTTTTTAATGTTTTGTTTATGGCATGATTAAAAGAAAGAAGATATGCAGAGAATCTTCATAGGAAGAAGTTGTTGAAAGATTGTTCATTTGGGTTTGAATGGTGGGTTTATTGCTGCACCAGGCTGCTCTGATCTTTGTAAGAGTATTTTTCTCTCATTGGATGTAAAATCATTTGTTGTAGAACACTCTAACAAGAGGGAGAGGGGTGAGAAAGAGGCAGAAATACAGGGAGGAAGAAGTTGGGTGAGAAATGGCCTGAGATAAAATGAAAATGACTCATTGGAATGATCTGAACTAAATGCATTACCACAGACCTATTTCATTTGGAGCAGAAAATAAATTAAATTTTAGGAAATAGAAATAAAGGCAAGGAAAAGTAAACAGATGGATACCTAGATGAAGAAAAGAGATTCTTCCTCGAGTCTTTTGATAACTCTCTTCAATGGGTTCTTTACTTCTTTTTGAATATCTACCCAAAATTCATTGACAAACTTAGTGACTGCCATCCACGGTTCTTCTTGTACGCCTCATCTTAGCACAAATTTATCGATGTGGGTTATGTAGTCAGAAACACTTAATAAGGGTAAATATTTTCATTTCAATTTCATTTTTATTTCAGCCTCAATCTTTATCTGTGGCTTCATTCTGCAACAGTTTGACAATATTTCCCGACACATTAAAATGACTTGAACATTATATTTACTTATGGCAAAATTTTGCTATTATTGCTTTGATGTGAGTGGTTTTGGATTAATATTCCTGTTCTTGTGTCTATGCTCAAGTTGCAATTATAAGTAAGAATTATTTTATATTTTTATATTTGTTCCAACAATACCTTTTACTCCCCTTGATGTTCACAGGAAACAAACTATGTTCCAATAACACGTGGCAGTAGGGTTGTCCTCATGGTCAATGGGTAGGTACATGAATACTATATTGGACTGAGAAAAACTATGTTTTAGTTTTCAGGACTACCACTAGTACCATTGGTCCAACATGTTGCCAATGAGGAGATTTTAATTTCTCTCCTTCTTGGTTCTTTCTTTTTCACTACAGGTTAGGTGGCACTCCTATAAGTGAGCTAATGATTGCAACTGGAAAAGCAGTTCCTAAATTGCAGCTGGAACATGGATTGGCTGTTGATCGAGTGTACACAGGGTCATTCATGACATCTCTTGACATGGCAGGTTTGTTATCACACATAATAACATTTTTTTTCTCATTAAATTACAATTACAATTTGTTGAAGTTTCATTTCCCATTTTTGTCAGGCTTCTCCATTTCTATCATGAAGGCTGATCCAGCTATTCTTCAACGTCTGGACGCATCAACTAAGGCCCCTTATTGGCCTGTGGCAGCTGATGGTCTGCATATGTTGGATTTGTTTTCATCTTGTTGCCATGACCCATTTTATTTGATTTTATTTTTTCTACATATTTATCATGTTGAGAATTTAAAATCTCTTTTTAGCCACTAGGCCTATCTTTTTTGTTTAATCCTTGTAGAAAAGCAACATATTAATCAACCCTGCTTGCAAAGGAAGCCTTGAGATTTTCTGGATTATATCATATATTTAACTTTGGAAGTTTTTTCTTGGCAGGTAATCACCCACCTGCTAAGATTCCTGTTCCTGTTACACCATCTCGGTCAGCAAAGAGTGATGAGGTATGTTCACAAGAATTTTGTAACACTTCCCTTTTATGTGTTAGGGTTTTAGATTACTACTTTTCAGTGACATGACAAAAGTTGTCCAAATCTAGTTTGACACCGCAGGATCCTCATTTTCAAATTATTGCACTTGATGGTTTTATGCATAGCTTTAATTATAAATCGATTTTGATAGGTACGATAAGTTAAAAGAATAAAAAGTTTTTTCTTTTTAAATCATGAATCTCTGGGGATAATCATGCATATTCTTTTAATCACTCATAACAGAAATTTTATTGTTCCCCAGCGACTTTAGGTGACTAATGGGAAAGAGTTATTTCACTTGCTTTGCTTTGGTGTTTTATTCACAGATGTTTTAGGAGGCTGTTTTATTTCTCTTCAAACTTGAAAATCTTATCTGGAGAAGCTTATCCTGATTTAGGGGGCACACTCGGTTTATAACCTTGTCGTTCTTTTGCTTGTTCTGAATTTATAACTGTTTGAAGTACTTTGTGGAAATTTATTGATTGGACTAAATATTTAGGATTTTTTTTGGCCAAAAAGTTTTATCTGAATGATCAGATCAAAATTATCAAGAGATGGGAATCAAAGTCAATTGGCTTCTTTTAGTGGGCATTTTTTTTGTCTGTGTATTTGTTTTTATTCCTTATTTGGAGAACTTAGATTTAAGAATTCCTAACAATGAAATTACTTATTTAGTAGGAATATTAACCCAATAAAGGATTAACAATGTTTCCTAGTGATTAATGATATTGATTTGAATATCTTCTTGCTTGTTGGCTGAAATTCTGTTATGTTTTGTTTGTGTTAATAAATTGTAAAATTTGGTTTCTTTTGCCTTACATAAGCCACAGAGCCGGCCTTTACAACTGAATGAACAAGGCCAAATTCTTGAGGCTGCCATTGAAGCTGCTGCGTATGCAATCATAAATCTTAAGGACAGTTTAAATGAATGGGATAGCAAAGTTGGTGATGGTGACTGTGGGTCAACTGTGAGTTTTTTGTTTTAATTTATGAGTTTTATATTTACTAATGTGTTGTGTGCATGACTTGTATTCGATTTATCTTTCTATACAGATGTATAGAGGTGCAAAAGCAATTCTTGAGGACATTAAAAGGTGAGTTATATATGCTCTATCTTGCACAGATCTATTTGTTATCCTTTACTAGTTTTGATTGTACAATTGTATAATGGTCGTGGACAATCAACACATAGTTCATTGGTATTCTTGTAATTTGTTGCAATTGGATTGTGGTATCTAAAATTTCATGGAATTTCATATGCAAGGAATATGAATTGACGCAATTCAAATTCTTGATATTTGAAATATGTTGTTTGGATAGCTGCAGTATTTAAAAAATTTCTTGTCTGTGAGTGTCTGCTTAATTGCATGCTTATACACAAGTTCATGTGTTTATACAAGCATGCATGTGTGTGCCTATATGTGTGTTTGCCTATATTTGTATGTTTATGTACATGCCTGTGCACTTGCGTGTTGATATGCCTATGTGCATTTGATGATGTTGATGAAAATGTGCATGTTTGTATGTACAGATATATTTGTTTCTATAAAATCACCATTTATTCTGCCAAAAATCACACCACCCTACACAATACGTATTCTTTTATTATGTGATGTGTTGCTAATGTGTCGTGAACTCAAATACAACTGTGTATTGTTGATTATTGAGTTAGTGATGGACCATCATATCAAATTTGTAATATGTATTCTGTGGCATTTATGTTGGTGCTACCGTATTAAGCTTAAAATAACCATGTATTGGATGAGTGTTGACTGTTCGGATCTATGGTGATCACTGATCAGTCACTTCTATGGTGATCACTGATCAGTCACTTTTACCAAATTATTGGGATAAGTGGAGCATTGGTATATATTGTTGCCCTTATAGCTCCGAACCAAGGTTAGTTGCTGCAAAATGCTTGTTGGTGCACATTGTTAGGGGGCCTTATCTGTTTTCATGTGTTGTTTGCAGTTATCCGCTGAATGATGCTGCAGAAACTGTTAATGAAATTGGATCATCAATGGGGAGAGTTATGGGAGGAACAAGTGGGATTCTGTATTATTCCATTCCTTTATCTTTCTTAAACTAGATATTTATTTTTTTGAGTTATTTTTCATATTGATTTATACATTTACTCTCCCACCCCTACTCCCAAAACAAAACAGATACACCATCTTTTGTAAGGCAGCATCAACACAACTGAAATCTAGCTCACACACCGGGATTACAGAAAAACAATGTGAGAAGATTCTTCAAATGACAACTTTTAGAGTTTCAGTCTTTTATATCTTTTCATCTTGTTTTGTTTGGATTGTAAAATCCTTATTGATTCTTTTGATTCAGGGGCTGAAGCACTTGCTGCTTCCATTGCTGCTATTAGTAAATATGGTGGTGCTAGTGCTGGTTATAGAACATTGTTAGATGCCCTTATTCCAGCATCAACAGTTCTTCAAGAGGTGTAAATAATATTTATGGTTGATATGACGTTTATTATGAGATACTCATATTTATTATCTTACAGAGATTGAATGGTGGGGATGAGCCTTCCACTGCTTTTATTCTCTCATCTGAAGCTGCAATGGCTGGAGCTGAGTCAACTAAGCACATGCTTGCACAGGTGACCATTGATAGTTATTCTCTATTCTTTAGCTGTGTTTATTGAATACATTAGAGGATGTAACTGATTTTATCCTAGAACTATTTCCAATTCTCAAGACATGCCTTCCTAAAATTAGTTGGTGGGATATGGCTAATTTTCTTCAAAAGATGTTTGAAAATTTGTATTGGTGGTTTCTAAGGGTTGAAATTTTGTAAATGTGGATTATAAGACTCCCTATAAAGTTATCATTAAAATTCTGATCTGGAAAAAATTCAAACAACAAAACAAAAGAACAAAAAGAAGCGTGAGGAAAAGAATCAGATAATCATTTATGTCTAATGGAAAATAATCATGCACATTGATTATCAGGGGTTTAGCCTCAAGTAAATGATGCCCTTATAGTGCCTTCAAAAGACTTGATTTTTCTTGTTTTGTGAAACTTAAATCATGTTTAAGTTGACATATGGAAGAGTTATTTGACATATTCATGGGATTTAAGTTGTGTTGCTTGACAAATGATTGACTACTGAAAGCTAGTAAGATGTACAATTTCGAAAAATTTCTAGTGGGATAAATATTAGACTACAATTAGGTGCCACGTGTGTGACAACAGCAGCATACTAGAAATTGATTTCTGTATGTTGTCATGGTCTTTCATTGGCTCATTCAATTACTACAGATTGATGACCTATTTTTAGTTAGGAAAGCTATAGAGGGTAGTTTTGGCATTGTCAATTGTCTGTAGATCTTACAAGTGTCATTGTGCAGGCTGGGCGATCAACCTATGTATCTGGTGAGATTCTTTCAACGGTTCCTGATCCTGGAGCTATGGCTGCAGCCACATGGTACAGAGCTGCAGCTTTAGTCGTGAAGGAGAAATGCAATAGGTAGGGTGATTCACATAGCTTGTCATGATACCATTTGTGCGGATTCCGCCAAGTTTTGTTCGTGATTTTGTACTACTGTAACTATCTAGGCTCTCCGCTTATGCATTTTGCGCATAAAGCTGAGAGAGCAATTGCCATTTGCTTTATATACCCCAAATTTTATATTGGATGTAAATTTGAAATATTGATGATTGCAAGGGACAATAATATCCTTCTTTATCTGAGTGTGAGATTATTAATTGTAATTTTTTTTTGCCCTGTAGTTTGGGAATGTCATGAATTTGTTGTGTGCTATCATGCAGTTTATGCGCTCTATATTATGCTGCCACCTTTGTTTTTTTATATTGCTCCTCCCTCTCCCTTGGTTGGGTTAGCTAAAAAGAACATGGCATCATTTCATGAGTTGTATTTTCAAAACTTTTATAAATTTTAAAATAAGAGCTACTACTTTCAGTTTTAGTATAAGAGTTGGTTGATTAATTTGGATAAATTAAAAAAGCTAGTTATATTAATTATTCATAATAAATATATACTGGTTTTCTTAAAATAATATATTTCATTATTCTCGCATAAAAAACTCTTTAATGTGTAATTATTAGCAATATTTTGAGGAAAAATTTATAAATTTTGGATACAAAGTGGGTTGGGTTTTTATTTTTAGGACTAAATTCAATTCCCAATTAACTTATTAAAAATAAGAGGTAGTATATTAAAGGACATAAAGCGAATGAAATTGTCGTGTAATAAGTAAGAATACTACTCTACCCATGTAATTAACGCCCGCATGGTTGATTGCAATTCTATCTAGTTTCAGTAGCGACTAACGAGTGGGAACCATCCATCTCATTATTGATGTCACGATCATATGCATGTTAATGGGTTGAATTTGTTCATATACAACTCCCAAACCCCATGTAAAGTCGTGCCCTACAGAAATAAAGTGTGGGGTGGCATTATAGTCTCGTCCATTTATATTTTCATTTTTTGTAAGGCGCCTATATTAATTCTTTTTTTCTAGCCATAGATATCCTCTTATTAGAAGCAAACTTGTTTAAGGCACAATTGGACACTAAGTGAGTGTTTGAAAAATTACTAAACCATGGTTTCAAAAATCCTTTTGCCGTAAGTTGAGACAAAATTTCTTTCACATATTTACCTCGTAAATCGTAAAAATTATTCTTCAAAAACTAATCCAAATGTACATTAAAACGTGGGCACATCTCCTGATGAGAATTTGAATCTTGATTCATTATATTATAAGTACCAGCCCCTCTTACTATACCCAACCCAATTGCTGCGCCTTGTATTAACTTCAAGTTTTCAATATTTGATTACATTCTGGGCCAATCTCGATCTATCATTTTTGGCCCTTGTAAGCTTGTAAACTTTAACTTTCATTTCTTGCGTCACATAGCTTATAATTGCACTCCGAATCACTTAATCGAAAAGTAAAGTTGATTCAATTTTGGGGTTGAAGGTTGAAAATCAACCCAATATAAGTTTGTAATATAAAATGGGGGTCAAAGTCTTCATGCTATGTAATGAAAAGCACTCACTCAACCAATATTTGGTGAGGATGCCTCTTGTACAACAACAACAACAAGCCTTATTCTGTCAAATGGGGTTGACTTATATAAATCATAGAGGGCTGTTGTGTTCTATCCACCACCACCTCCTGTATAAAAAGGAAAAAGAAAAAAGAAAAATGAAGGGAGATTCATGATAGAAAAAGGAGAGGAGTGTAGGGAGAAGGAATACAAATGGTGGGTCGGTTGCAAGTGGAAGAGAGGCATGTGCTGTCTTATCTGTTGTCTCTAAATGGAAGGGCAGAAGCTGTGTGTACTGGCAATTCAAAGCAGAAAGTGTGATAGGTTACACCAAAAACCCTGCTCTTGTCTCTCTGCTCCAAACAAATGTATGCCTCTCAAGATTCTTCTTCCTCTCTCTCTCTCTCTCTCTATATATATATATATATCTTTCATTCATTCATACATATTCATACACATAATATACTCAATTGCTTTTGGCAGACAGTTAGTGCAACGCAAGATCATCCCAAGATCCACATGCAAAATGCAATCACAGAGTGGGAGCCATCTGGGGTCTCTGTTTCTTTCTTGTGGATGAAGGGACTCCTTCACATCAAATTTCTTGCCCTTTAGGAAATTTGCGTACAGTGCAAGCTCATACTCCTTGTGGTCCTTCAACCTCCCATTCCCATCATTCTCTCTCTCTCTCTCTCTCTCACACACACATCTGCAATTCACTTCCTTCTTCTTCTTTTTTTTTTAATTTGATCAAGGTTTCCCTTGAGGCTTAGAAGGCAAAGTGTTCTCACTTCTCCTAACAAGTGTGCTTCCCAAGATTCGAACTTGTGTTCTCCTCTTTTTGGGATGAGATTTTTTACCATTTTAACCAACAGCATGTTTGTACTTCCTTCTTCTTTCTTCCTTTCATTAATTTTGGTAGCCAGAGAATTGCATCCTCTGTAATTCAGTTTTAAGGACAATTGGTGGGACATCATGATCATGAGGAGATCTCTACTTGCCAATCAATGAGCCATTGGCTGCTCTTCAAGACGTAGAGGTTGTAATAGAGCCGTGTGTTATCTTTAGTACTTGCAGGATTTAATTAGTTTCACTTAATACTTTTTGTTACAAAAAATGAGTGGAATTGTGATATTGGCTGTAATTAAACAACATAGTTTGTACATTTCAAATGTATTTTACATCAATTAAGTCTACTTCCACAATGTTTAAACTTAAGTGGAAAAAAATGGAAGATTTAATAACTAAAAATCCTAATAATAAGTGAGTAGTATAAACATATTGTTATTTTTTGCACTAGAACTTGTTATTGCATGCTCATCAATTGTTATCAGACTATTGGATAATTAAATTTCTTCTTTGAGACCTTGTAATAATTGGGAAAAAAAAATCCTTGACACAACAATAATTAACAACATATAACAAGTCATTAATGCCCAACATTGAAGGCTTATCTTTTCTTGATTTTCTGCGAACTTCTACTTATAGATGTCATACCAACTCTTCTGCTATGTTTGGATAAAAAAAAAAAGTGAGGAGAAAATATGAAAAGGGGATACTAGCAAGGAAGACTTCTAGAAATAACAAAAAAGTTTACTATTTTTGAAAGTTTTCTCTCCTAGTTTTCTTTCACCCTAATTTCCTCTCCATCCAAAAATAGGGTTCATAATTATTACAAATCTTATATTATACGATCATACATTCATTTCAACATCTTCATCTTTTCTATCCCATTTTTTGTTTTAGATATAATGCCCAATATTTATTGCCATATAGCATCATCAGTACTATAATAGCTCAATAAAATTTTTCCCCAAGTTTATTAGGTACTTTCAAATAACTCCTAATATTTTCCCCCATTTTAATTGCCCATCTTGTATTCTTACATAACATTCCCATCAATTTCATTGTCATTTTGCATTATCGATCCCATATACCGGAACTTTGTCACCTGTGGTATGATCTTACATCCAATTTTTACCTTCAAATATTTTTAACTTGCCTCTTATTAAATTTATAAATTATAAATTTTGTCTTTTTCTTACTCAAGTGAAAACCCTTCATTTTCAAGGTATGTGGCCATAACTCAAGTTTAAAGTCAATATCTTATCTTGATTCTATAACAAGGATTATATCATCTGAAAAAACCAAAAAATAAAAAAAAAAAGTGTTCTTTGAAACCTTCTTTTCTATGTGCTCAATTAGAATGTCTGAAGTCAGGTCGAATAAGTAAAGGCTCAAAAATGATTCCTAACGTAAGACCAATCCTAACAAAAAAATTCTTTGTCTCACCTTTAACCTTACGTTTAAATGGATAAAAAAATTAGGGAGAAAGAAAATTAAGAGGAAAACTCCTAAAAATAGTAAAAAAAAAATTTATTTATGGAAGTTTCTCTTCCTAGTATTCCCTCTTCCTATTTTCTCCTCACTTTTTTTTGTATCCAAACATAGGCTAAATATTTTTATATTCATTAGTTTCTCCTCATATTTTTGTATTTGATACACGCAACATGAACGTATGTTTTTCCAAAACTTTTAAAAGCATTCCTCTTATTATTACTTTATCATAAGTTTTTTAAAGATTAATAAACATGTTCAATCATAATTATCAGCATCAACATAAAATATAAAATTTACATTAAATCGTTCAACATTTAAATGGTATATAAACAAAAGTAATTTCTCATACTTATTGTCATGCATGAAACCTACTAATATTTTAGAAGCAATAAACGATTGTCACCAATTCATTCCTTATCCTCCTTATAATACACAGCCCCCCTTATAGTCTTATGAATGTATTTCTTAGGCCTCTATTGTTTTTTTTTTAAGAACGTTATCAAACTCTCTTGACGTTTGACACATATTATGAACATGTCTTTGAATTATTTTATACGGCATTATGCATGCCAGTAAAGTTTACTTTATATATAAAATAGAAGTGTAGTTTTATTATTAATTAATATAAAATATAAAACGTATATATTCCAAACTATACTATTTATAAGTCATAAATAGTATACAATGCTGTGATAATAGAAGCAAAATTGACGGTAGACTTTTTATTAAAATTGTGATTTCATTCTTAAAATGACGATAAAAAACTATTATTAAATAATTTTATTTCTTATAAAGAACACATATTAATTATGTGAATAAATCTCTTTTGGTGTATATGGATATATAATGTCAAAGGATTGAAATGATATTTTAAAAGCATTAACAACAATTTATCTAAACTAAAAAATTGCTGAAAAACCTCCATTATTGCAAAATTTATTGTCCAAATATTTAAAATTTGTTGAGACAATTGCAATCTATTTTCAATGGGTGCAACGTTTTTTCAGTTATACGCAACATGTCTTCAACTATATGTAAAACATAAAACATTTGTCCATAACTGCAAACAAGTTGCATACAACTGAAGAAAAATGGATTTGGAATTTTATGGGCAACAAATTTTACAATTTTAAAGTTTTCAGCAATTTTTTCAAGAAATTATTGTACTATTTTTAATATTAATGTACACACAGTACAAGTATCACGTAAGAATATCTTTAACTTAGGATACGTATATAAGAAAAACTTTATGCTTTATGTCAGATATAACTTTTCTTTTCTTTATTTACCATAAATACGTTATTATACCTAACTTACCCTCATCCATTAGTCTCAACTCTTAACCTATCTATGGGCAATGATATTTAAGATCTAAAATCAGCACAATTTAATTAGTTCTACTAAGCATAGTAGGCTAGCTAGATTTGAGTCTTTTGTTTTTCCCATTGAAGGCTAGAAAATTTAGTTCATAAATGTAGAGTGCTAGTACATCATTAAATATATATTTCTATTAAGCTTGCATTCAACAGTTAAAAAACATGTGATGACTCATTTTGTTTGCACTAAAAAAACATTGTTGATAACATTATTTTGCAGTAGAGAGTACAGACATTATTTGTGGGTACATTGGGAAATCTCATGCCTTGTATTAATCCTTAGGCAACCAAATCTACACATGAATAAAACTATAACATAAATTAAATAAATAAAAATAATCATAAAACCCCTTATTAATTCCTTCCCTAAATTTAATGTCAATGCCTTAAGCTGTAGATCTGCAGTATTTATCAGAGATGATCATCACCTCAATGTCGCTCCTCATATAGCTCGTATTAATATGAATTCTTGCAACTTTCACATCATGTTCCAGTTTAGATCTACCTTCTATCATATATTATATGTACATATACTAACCAAAAAAAAAACGGAGGACAAAAATGATATGAAATTTACTTGAGAGGAAAAAATTATTATTCATCAATGTAATTGTCCAATATATATAATTAATAGGCTTTTAGTGTTATAGAAAAAAGAAAAAGAAAAAGCACTGATACAAAATAACGATTTAATGACGCCCCAACCTTTCTTTAAAGAAGCGTCATAATAAACTGATTTTTTTTTCCTAACCAACCTTGCCCAGCGATTTCGGAGGAGGCAGCTTCTTTAAACATATAGATATATAGAAATGAATGAAATTGTAATTCATCAAATTGTATATTTTGAGGAAAATTAGATACTAGGTTAGATTAGTTTCCGTCTGTATGCTCACTTACATTATTATCAACAGTCTTAATCTTTCTACACAGGAGCCAAAAAAATTAAAGAGCTTTAGATCGATTTCCATATATATCCTCCTGAGGCAAATGACGATTGATAAAGTACAAGCAAGCATGCAAAATGAAGACACAAAAAAGGCAATAAATTATAAATATAGATTCTGCGTAATTAATGTTGAGCACAATACATATTAATTATATTACTGGGTAAGAGAGGAGGCATTGCCAGTAGAAGCAGAAGAGGAAGAAGAAGAGTTCTTATGGTTATGCATCCAAACCTTGAACACTTGCCTGCTCACTCCCAATCCTCTGCAGAACCTCTCTATCTCATCGTCTAGATCCTTCCTCTGCAACTTCCACCCTAGCTTCTCCGCAAATCCCATCATCTTCTCTTTCTGCTCCGCCGTGAACTTCGTCCTGAACCTCTTCTTATTCGTCCCGGTCAACGTCGTCGTCCTCATCATCTCCCCGCCGCTCGGCGGCGGCGTCTCCTCTCCTCCGCTGTACTCCATCAGCTCGCCCGTTGTCAGTCTCGGAGGCGGCGGGCATGTCACCTTGCGGTGGAAGTTTCGGTGGCAGCCGCAGGCGGCGCATTGCAGGCACCCTCCCGGAGATGTGTCGTCCAGGGTGAACTCGCCGCAGCCGTCGGTGGCGTAGCTCCCGAGGCTCGCCGCATGGTTTCGCAGACACTCTCTGTAGATAGAATTCGACGACGAGTTTCCGTGATCTCCTCCTCCTCCTAGTCCGTCCATGCTTGGATCTCTCCTCTTACCTTTTGCTTTCTTGGTTTCAAGGGTTTTGATGAATATAAGGGAAGAAGACGGGGTGTGAAATTACCGAAAAGGGCATGAGTGAACGAGATAATTACAGTGTTCCCTCTTCCACGGACATGCTAGCATTGTAGACAACTAGCCCACGACATGTTCTACGTACAGATTCATCAAATAATTAAGTAGACCTAAAAATAAAAAGCATCAAAGTTACTGTAATAACTAATTCTTCGATGACACCAAAGTGAATGAATTAATAATAATAATGAGGGTGACAGAAAAAGGGAAGGTGGTGTAGAAATGGAGGGGGAGAGGGGGCATGAAGGAGAAAGCACTGAAAATGGTAAAAAAGAGGAAAGGGAAGGGGCAAAGTGGTCCAAAAAAGAAAGGGGAGGCCCGTGAGCAGAGGGGGTGAGGTATGGTCTATGGAGGGGTGGTGGCAGAGATTCAATAATTCAAGTTTGGGGAATTTCATAATTGTGGGGAAGAAGACAGTCCTTTTGTTTGTACTTTTCCACTCTCTGCAAAAACATCTACTGTGTATATCCCTTTTACCCAATTACAATTGTGCACATCCACACACACTGATATTCTCTTCTGCACCAAAATTACACCTACATGCATTTATCTTCTCTCCTATGCTATGCTCTTCTACTATATGTTAGAATTTTCGTTGAATTGCATTCCCTATATTCATTCATGTATTTGCTCAAGAAAATAAAATGCCAGAAAAAAACATGGGAAGATGATGCCAAGGTCTCAAATAAAGAAAATAATATCAGAAAAATCTCATAGCTTGTGAATGACAAGTCAAAGAGTAGTCATTAATAAGTAGAAGAGCTTCCATTAACAAATTATGGGTCTTTTCTAATATTTATTTTTTTAATTGGGACCTTAATGTCATTTTCCCAAAAACATTAGAGAAAATTTCAGAAAATTATAATTAAAAATGGAAAAAGACAGATTGGTGTTGTGAATTTATAAACTTCTAAGTCAGAACTGAAGTAGGAATTTGAGATTTCCATTTCTGACCAAATGATTAAAATGTCCTTTGTTCAGTTCACAAGTTTCAGGAGCCAATAACAATATATGTATCTATATGAACAACATCAGATACATTAACGACTTTACATTCATGTTTTACAACTTCATATGCTAAAAACCAGGAATAATTGGATCAATAACAACATCTGTATCTATATTAACAATATCATATTTTACATTAACAACTTTACTTTCATATTTCACAACTTTATATCCCAAAAATCAAGGATAATTTTGAGGGCACAATTTTTAGGAGTCAATAACAACATCTGTATATATATTAACAATATCAGATTTTTCATTAATGGCTTCACTTTTATGTTTCATAACTGAACCAAAGGCAATTTGGTCATTTGGTCAAAATTGAAAATCTCATATTCCTACTTCAATTCTGACATAAGATTTTGTAAATTCGCAGTACCAACTTACTATTTCCCATTTTTAGATGTATTTTTCTAGAATTTTTCCTAAACATTACCTATCTATGAGGCCCACGTTAAATTTTATACCCATTCGCTCTCTAGCTAGTTCTCTCTATTTACATATACACTCTTGCGGGTGCAAAATATTAGCGACTTCTAAAAGAAATCCTTAGTCCAGAACAACAAGTCAACTACATAGTGAGTTATTAACCACGCAGTACTCCTATCATCCTTGACGTAGAACTTAATTGAAAAGTTGACGTTAGTATTAAATATAAGACATATTTCACATGTATATCATTTTTTCCCAAATTAATTTTAATGATATTCCCTTAACAATAAACAAATAGGAGAGAGAGTGAGGAAATTAAGAAAGATGATTAGAGTGTTTAAAAAAATATATTGTATTAATTAACTTAATCAATATCCTTAATCTACTTAAATTCGTTAATTAGTACTCCCTTTGTGAGCCGGCATGATTTTTTATATAAGAGCCACTTTGTTTTGATATCATCATTTAATGCTTTTATTTTCAGATTTTACCCTTAATTAATTATATGCCTCTCTCATCTATTTTTTCCATTCCTTCTCTCTCATATCTATTTCCACTCGTTTTCTCTCCCACTCACCCTCTCCATAAATAGGGACTTTTTAGGAAAGTAAGTTGTATTTTTTTATATATTTATTATATTTAACCAATTTTAACTAACTTTTTTAATTGTGCAATTTAGTTATTTAGCTCTTGTATTTTGAACTGAAGGTAGTATTATATTAAGGACTAAAGGAGTACTACTTTTTAGCTTTATCCCTATTTATTGGTGGTACACAATAATGGATATGGAGAAACAGAAGAAAGGTAAGACAGACCTAGATAGGAATAAAGTTGGTAAATTTTTTAAATCTAAATAGATTTAATAAGTTAACCACTTTTAGTTCTACCAAGACAGTTGAAGTAATTTATATTTTAATTATAAGGATTGTGTTTATCAAATTTATAAATTTGTTCTTATGAATGCACATCCATATTGGTTATTTGAAAGTCAATCATTGATTCAAATAATCCTTTTTTTAGCTTCCATTGGATATTGAAGTGATTATGGTTTGGGATATAGTACTGATACACACGGATAGGTCATGCAATTTTTATAAAGTGGATGATGTGATTTTTTAAAAGAAAAAATTATTGATATAAGGTAGATTTTTTTTCCATATTTTTTAAATGGTCAATTAACTGTTTACTATTTGTATGAACCAATTTAACTATAAAACATATTTTTGAGGTTTTATTTTCTTACAGACAAAAGAAATTGATGTATTATTATATAATCAGATCCAAAAGCAAGTTAATATTCATAATGAAATGATAATATAAGGTATTTATAAATATAGTCGTTTTAATATACGTTATTCTCACACACACACACACACACACATCATAGACCCTTTCATCCTCATACATACCTATATACATACATTCATACATTTCAGCTGACACTACTACAGAATATACATATAAAGTCCCTAAAGGACGTCCCTTTTTCAAAAAGGGACGCCCAAAATATGGGGCGGTGGCATATGGGTAATTATAGATCAAAGTTGAATAGATTGGCTCGTAAAAAAAATTGAATCTCGCGCCTGAATTAGTTTTAGACGTCCCCATGTTCATTAGGGACGTCTAAAGACTGTTTTAGACGTCCCCAACAAACATGGGGACGTCTAAACACTCAGGAAAAGCAGATGAACTTCGGGGGGAAAAAAATAACACACTTTAGACGTCCCCAGATGGCCTGGGGACGTCTAAAGATTAAACATTAGACGTCCCCAGACCAGCTGGGGACGTCTAAAGATTACTTTAGACGTCCCCAGCTGGTCTGGGGACGTCTAAAGCTTAAACATTAGACGTCCCCAGACCAGCTGGGGACGTCTAAAGATTATATTAGACGTCCCCAGCTGGCCTGGGGACGTCTAAAGATTAAACATTAGACGTCCCCAGACCAGCTGGGGACGTCTAAAGATTATATTAGACGTCCCCAGCTGGTCTGGGGACGTCTAAAGGTGCCTTTAGACGTCCCCAGCTGGGCTGGGGACGTGTAAAGGGTGCCTTTAGACGTCCCCAGCCCAGCTGGGGACGTCTTAGGATGAAGCAAATGCACTGGTCAACATGACCAGTGCATGTGGAGTGTCAGAATATTCTGAGCACTTTCTCTACTCTCCCTCTCCTTCATCACTTCCGTCCCCTCTCCCCTGTTTCTTGTTTTTTTTTACTTTACTCTTTCACTTCCGTGAGTTCCGTCCCCGCCCTCTCCATCCCTTGCTTGTTGCTTTATTCTCCTACCTTCACTTCAGAATATGCGAGGCCATTTCTCCTCTCCCCTATTTCTTCTTGTTCCTTCTTAGCCTCTATTTCATCCAGACCGTTGCATCTTTGCTCTGCTGGTTCTGCACTGTTCTCTCTCATTCTCTCCACAGTCGGGCTCCTCTTACCACCGTGGGTCGTCATCTGCTCTAAAGTTCTGTGCTTGAGGTTAGCTAAAACTAAACTTGTGAATGAATTTGTGAATGATTAGGAAAAATGCGTTTGTTCTGTGCTGGAATTTAAGTGTGGTTTGAATGAATTTGTGAATGATTAGGAAAATGCCTTTGTTCTGTGCTGGAATTGAAGTGTGGTTTGTGCTTGAGCTTTATCTTTGCTATTTTGTTGAATTTAAGACGTACCACATCAAGTTTTAATCTTTTGATTTTTTCCATTGTTTTGACAAACATGAAATTGTCATGAACTAAAAATCAACCCATAAATAATGTAATTATCTTCAAGCTAGGCCAAGTACCAAGTAAGACCAGACACTAGGCAATGTATACTGCCCTGCGTATTTGGGGCTGCTGAAGTGTATATATAATTGTATTTAATATATATATATATATATATATATATATTCATTATTTGACAAAATTGAACAAGCATATTTATTTATCATTCAATTAGAATATAATGAATAAACATATTTTTTATTTACTTAGTAGATATTCATATTTTTCATAAAGAATATTTAATTAAGAAATTGGTAAATTGAAATCTTAAGAAATAAATTATTATTATTATTATTATTATTATAAATATTGTTCTTGTTGTTGTAGATGTTGTTGTTAAATAGTATGAAAATAATCTCTAGTGAATTAATTTTCATTGGCTCAAAAATTGAATCTAAACAATAAAATATAAACAGGATTATTGCATAGAATATGTTTTTGAAATATTAAGCTGAGATGGTTTGTTATTTTGATTTTGGGATGTCTCACTTTTAAGGGGAAATGCTGCCAAAATTTTGAAAAACATACTTGTAAAAGGAAATTCCCCGTGTTTTCAATTATTCTAAACTTGAGTGTAAATGGAAATGGCATAGGTGGTAATAAAATGGATCATAGTTGGATGAATGCTCTGAGAACAAGTGAAGAATATGAGAATGGGGTTGAAAACTTTATTGAATTTGCTAGGAGGAACGTTCCAGCAAAAAATGGGATGTATTTTTGTCCCTGTGTCAATTGTTTAAATGAGAGAAAACGGGATGTTGAAGTTATAAGGGATCACCTACTTTGTGATGGAATAAATCTTCGATACACAAGGTGGATATGGCATGGTGAGGAAGTAACTGATTGTCCGTCACACAAGAAGGAAGCTGTGGATGTCATAGATGAAGATACAATGGAGAGAATGATTCACGATGTTGAGGTAGAATCGTTTGCACAGTCGCATGAATATGACAGCCTGCGGAGTGATGCAGAGACACCGTTGTACCCTGGGAGTAAGTACACACGGCTCACAGGAACATTACATTTGGTTAACTTAAAAGCAACTTGTGGGTGGACCGATAGTAGTTTCACATTGCTGCTTGAACTGTTGTGTGATATGTTTCCAGACGATAATGTACTTCCAAATCGTATGTATGAGGCCAAGAAAATCCTATCGACAATGGGTATGGAGTATAAAAAGATACACGCTTGCCCTAATGACTGTGTACTGTACAGAAAGGAGTATGAAGGCCTGAGTGAGTGCCCTAAGTGTCAAACCGCACGATACAAAGTGAAGAAAGATGGTGGTTGTGGAGATGGGAAGACTAAAAGGCAACCTGTAAAAGTTTTATGGTATCTTCCAATAATACCGCGCTTTAAGCGTTTATTTGGCACTGCAAAAAAGGCGAAGAAGTTGAGATGGCATTCGGATGACAGAAAATCCGACGGAAAATATCTTCGGCACCCGGCTGACTCTCCACAGTGGAAGAAAGTAGATGAAATGTTCCCTGAATTTGGCAGCGAGCCGAGAAACCTTCGGCTTGGGCTCTGTACAGATGGCATCAATCCGTATGGAACTCTTAATAGCACACACAGTGCGTGGCCAGTACTCCTTGTAATATACAACTTGCCTCCCTGGCTTTGTATGAAACGCAAGTATGTGATGCTTTCGATGATGATTTCTGGACCAAAACAGCCAGGAAACGATATCGATGTCTACCTGGCGCCTTTGATTGAGGACTTGAAGAAGTTGTGGGAGGAAGGCGTAGATGTGTTTGATGCGTATAAGAATGAGTCATTCAAGCTACGTGCAATGCTGTTCACCACCATAAATGACTTCCCTGCCTACGGAAACCTCTCAGGGTACAGTGTGAAGGGGCATAAAGCATGTCCGATCTGTGAAGCAGACACTCACTTCCACCAACTGAAACATGGAAGAAAAACGGTGTACCTAGGTCACAGGAGGTTCCTTCCTAGATTCCACCCGTATCGTAGGTTAAGAAAGCGTTTTAACGGCTTGCCGGAGCATGGAATGGCTCCAAAGGCATTAACCGGAGAGGACGTTTACAGTCGGGTTGAACGTATCAATGTCTTACTCGGTAAGAATCATAAGACTTCGGGTGAGAGGAACATATGGAAGAAGAGATCAATTTTCTTTGATCTTCCATATTGGCGTAGTCTTGACGTGAGGCACAGTATTGATGTAATGCACGTGGAGAAAAACGTTTGTGATAGCCTTGTCAGTACACTTTTGCACATTCCAGGGAAGACCAAGGATGGGATTAATGCGAGACTAGACCTTGTTGATATGGGAATAAGAGAACGGTTACATCCACAGCTAAGAGATGATGGTAGGAGGGCATACATGGAGCCAGCAGCGCATACACTATCAAAAGCGGAGAAAAGAAGTTTGTGTGGGTGTTTGCATGAAATTAAGGTACCACAAGGATATTCTTCGAATGTGAGAAGGTGTGTGTCAATGGACGATTTGAAGTTAGTGGGAATGAAGTCCCATGATTACCATGTGTTGATGCAACAACTGTTACCAGTAGCTATTAGAGGGATTATGAAAGATGAAGTTCGAAACACTGTGACAAGATTGTGTGTTTTCTTTAATGCTATCTGTAACAAAGTCATTGACACTGAAAAGCTGGATGAACTGGAAGCCGAGGGTTATATCATATTGTCCCAATTAGAGATGCACTTTCCTCCTTCTTTTTTTGATATAATGGTCCATTTGATAGTTCATTTGGTAAGGGAGGTAAGGCTCTGCGGTCCAGTTTACCTGAGGTGGATGTACCCTTTCGAGCGATACATGAAGATCTTAAAAGGGTACTCTAAAAATCCCTATCGACCAGAAGCCTCAATAGTTGAAAGGTATGTTGTTGAAGAGGCTATGGACTTCTGCAGCGATTATCTATCAGGGAAGAAGGAACAATCTCGGCATGAAGAGGGGAGGAGCAAGGGAACACGAGGACTGAAAGTGAAGACTATGCCTCGTGAAGAGGTGTTGCAAGCACATCTTTATATCCTTAATAACATGGCAGAAGTGCAACCGTACATAGAGGAACACAGAAACAGATTGAAGAAAGAGAATCCGAGGAAGAATGACATGCAGATTACTATTGAGCAAAACAAGACATTCATTCAGTGGTTTGAGGAAAAGGTTTTGCATGAGTCCGGTGTGTCTGGGACAATAGAGTGGCTAGCCTGGGGGCCTTCGTTTCAGATCATTACTTGGAGCGGTTATGATATAAACGGGTATTCTTTCTACACAAAAGACCAAGATGACAGGAGTACCATGCAAAATAGTGGGGTGATGGTAGAAGCTGAAGCCATGCACTTTTCCAGTTCGAAAGACAAAAACCCCATATTAGCATCCATGGCCTATTATGGAGTGATAGAAGAAATATGGGAAATCACTTACAACAAGTTCAAAGTTGCTTTATTCAAATGTAAGTGGGTTAGCAATAATGCTGTGGTAATAGATCAACAATTTGGATTTGTCTCAGTTGATCTTGAAAGAGTAGGTTATAGGGATGAGCCCTTCATTCTAGCAAGCCAGGCGAAACAAGTGTTCTATGTCACAGATCCCGCAAATAAGAAAATGTCCATTGTACTTCACAGTAAAAAACAGAAGCATGGTGATCCGACCTTCAACCTTGACGACACACCACCTTTCACAATTAATCCACCTACAACAATTGAAGAAAGAGAATTGGTAGATGATGAAGAATATGTTGTGAGAAATGATCATGGTGAAGGAATATGGGAAACAATCTAGAGTAAGAGCTGAACTTAGAAAATAGTAATGTGTGCTGTATGTTTGTTTTATTACGTCTCAGTTTATTCATTTACTTA
The DNA here is from genome assembly GCA_963242795.1 of Inga leiocalycina. Taxonomy (NCBI): domain Eukaryota; kingdom Viridiplantae; phylum Streptophyta; class Magnoliopsida; order Fabales; family Fabaceae; genus Inga; species Inga leiocalycina. The sequence continues at coordinate 28,402,789 of OY725322.1, forward strand.
CAATTTATTCACCTATCTGACAATGCTTTTTGTGCTTACAGGAATATGGACGACTCTGGTGACTCTCCAAGTGATAGGGACAATGAAATGAATAGTCCTGAAGGTGATGCGACACGTGAACCGGTTGCGAGACGAAGGGTTAGAGGCAGTACAAAAATGCCTGCATTGGTAGCACGTCATAACCATCAACAGGAGAGGTTGCATATTGACTTTGATCAGGATATGAAACCAATTGGTCCGGAGGAAGACCATTTCATTAGCTACGTAGGTTTTTTGGCTCGAAGCAAAGTTCGCATTACCTATGCTAATTGGAAGTTGGTTCCACCAAAAACCAAAGACTTGATTTGGCAACAACTTTTGGTATATAAGTTTCAATACATCTGCATTATATCTTTATTCCTATCGCTTCAAATATAATTAACGTATGTTTTTACCTTGCAGCAAACCTATGATGTCCCTGACACCGCGGAGATGTACAAGGAGTGGATGACGGAGGTTCGTCTACGATGGAAAGATTTCAAGAACAGGCTCACACGAGATTTCATTCGAGGGGACTTGAGGGGTCAGGATCCATGTCATGAGTATCCATTTTTGTCTCCAGAGGACTGGAGGTTGTTTATGGCATCACGAGAAGATCCAAACTTTTTGGTAAGATTTCTGTAATCATAGTGTTTTATTTGAATATAGTTGACATTATTGATTCGGTGTTCGTTCTTTTCCTTTAAAAGGCATTAAGTGCAGCAAATGCAGAGAGGCAAGCAGCTAATAACTATCAACATTGCATGTCTCGTGGTGGTTATCGAAAGCTTCAGCGACAGATGATGGCAGAAGAGTTGGAGAAATTGAAGGAAGCAGCCACATCTGATCCTACCGTTGTGGTCCAGCCCCCGCCACCTCCACCACGTCACAAAAAATGGAAAGCAGGGAGGCTTAAGGGTGGGAAGTACGTAAATCCGACTGTTGCTGACGTTGCCGCAAGAATTGTAAGTAGTTAGAGCATAAGTACAAACTTATTTTTTCATATTGGGAGTGCTTACGATAACTTTTATGCTGCAGGATGAACTGGAAGATCGTAGTAGCCAAGGTTCGTTCACTCCAAGTGGACGGATGGACATCTTGTCAACGGCGATTGGGAAGCCAGATCACCCTGGTCATGTTCGAGGGGAGGCAGTGGGAGTTCGTGTCACGAAGTATTTTGGCCTAGCCTCACATCCTTATTCGTCACAAGGTGAACCCAGTAGGGAGCTTATGGCCAAGATTCGTCAGGAAGTCTCACAAGAGCTCGAGGCCAACCTTCGCGACAAGCTCCGACAAGAGCTGTTGCCAGAGCTACGTCTTGAGCTGATGCCTGAGATACGAGCTGAGATGCAGAAGATGTTTGAATCGCAGATGGCTACTACCGAGCGTAGAACCCATTCATCCCCGGCCTTCCACAGCACCAAAGGAAGTTACAACCCGGCGGAGGAACCACTTGGCGAACCTTCTCATACTCCAGCACCGGGAGAACCTGCCATCCTCTCTTTGGATGCCCCAGTGCTGCGTGTAGTTGCAGATGCTCTCGTTCACACAGAAGCTACTACCCACCATCATCAGCAAATTCCACAGCATTTGCGTAGGGTGACTGTGACGTGTGTTCGAGCGGGGGAAGAAGGTACAGTGATCCCTATTCCTGATGCCGAGGTTGCCACGATAGCTCAGGCGAGAGGATCTTTCATCCTTTGGCCTGTACATCTTATTGGCTTGTTACCACAAACACCTCCAATGGTATGGAACTACCTTACTTTTACTTGAGATGTGTTGACATCCTACTAACAGTATGTGTTTTTATATTCTAAAAGAACGAGCAGGAAGCAGAGAAATGGCCCTTCTTAGCACGATTGCAGCATATCTATAAAGGCATTCGCCAGATTGATTTGCATATGCCTCCAGGGTTTGTGGGCCAGAATACAGAGTATCACTTCACAATTGATAAACACGATCTTAAACAGTTCATGAAGTTCCAGGAGCTAGATATTGGATGGGGCAAATTTGCAATCCTGTAAGTTTTTTATTTCCCATTTTTTGATTCATTTAGTTAAGTTGATTTTAACTAGCTAATACATTCATCATTTTAATTCTATTATAGCACCTTCCGTCGTATATGCGTTGACTCTCAGAAAGTTGATTTATATGGATTCTTGTCTCCTGCACATACGACAAGGGTTGAGAATACATTGAAACGAAGGACGAACTATGTGGGCTTTACATTGTCAGAGGACGAGTATACTTGTTATCTAGCACCGATTGTTCAAGGGTACTCATTTTAATTTTGTGTATTTGAGATATTTAGTAAATAATTGCCTTGCCATCTAACTTCATTTTAATCTGTATATGTTGTGATAGTTATCACTGGAGTTTGTGTGTTGTCTGTCCTAAGTCGCACGTTGTTTACTGGTTTGATTCCTTAAATAGAAGACCAGACAAAGAAACTAAAAGCGTCTTCAACCAGTAAGTTATTTTTTTGTATTTCATTGCTTCTTGATTCTTGACTTAATGAATTATTCAAATTTATGTTGATTTTCATTTTCATGATAGCGCATGCACGACGTATCGAGCGCTTGGCGGGCCACGCGAACGTAGAGGTGGCAAAGATCCAAGATGGTTGTTTCCAAAGGTACACAGTTTCAAATCAAGTTCTTTTGATTGACGGTCGTTTTAGATATGCCTTTATTGATTTTAACCATTTGCTTTTGATTTATAGTGCCCTCGACAACCTGGCGGTTGGGAATGTGGATATTATGTCTTGCTTTATATGTTTAACATCATTCAGAGTGGCATTACGAAAGATTTTGAACAAGTAATCGCTTCTTCATTCTCTGAGGATAATATTCTTGGTGTTGTGATTCAATGGGAATTCATTCACTTCATTCATTATTTCATCTAAGCTTCTTTTCTAATTTACAGATTTTTGACAATGAAGATGCCTACTCATATGAAGACTTAAATATGATCAGAGACTTTATGGCTGGACATCTTCTTCAACGTGTACCAGAAGAGTAAAGTCTTTAGTAGTTTGTGTAGGACATACTTTTGTGGTAGTACATATAATTAGCGTTATTGTTGTTGGATTTGGATTGGATTTTAGTCTTGGTTATTGTACAAACTGGGGACTTGGATATAGATTGCTGTGTTGTTTGTCTGGTTAGAAAGTTTGTGTGGCATGTAGTAGACTTGGATATAGATTGTTGTGTAGTTTGTGTGGCATGTAGTAGCCTTGGGTTGATCACTGTATTTGTTGTTGTTTTCATTCTGCTGAACTACTGTTGTTTTACTCTGTTGTTGGAATTCTGTTTCTGCAGTTTACATATTTTCCAGACAGTGCAATATGTATAAAAGGTCCATTTTAAAAAAAAAAAAACCTTTCAACGTCCTTAATAAACAAGGGACGTGGAAAGTACTGCTGGCGACACTTTAGACGTCCCCAGAAGACTTAGGGACGTCTAAGGTGGACCTTAGACGTCCCCAAGTCTTCTGGGGACGTCTAAGGTCCACCTTAGACGTCCCCAGTTGAATCTGGGGACGTCTAAGGTCCACCTTAGACGTCCCCAGTGAACTGGGGACGTCTAAGGTCCACATTAGACGTCCCTAGTTCACTGGGGACGTCTAAAGTCCACCTTAGACGTCCCCTATTTTATGGACGTTAATGACGTTACTTTCTACGACTCTCACATAGACGTCCCTCTGTTTTCAGACGTTGAAAGGCCAAAAAAAGGGACGTTAAAACCCTTTTTTCTAGTAGTGTGACACACTACCAATGTACTTAACACATTAATTTGAATTATAGATAATCTTTTTATACCAAAGTGCCTGCCAGCCAGCCAGTTCTTTAGAACTAACGAATACAGTTGCCTAAACTAAAGTAGAGGGAAATAATTTATAATTTATGATTGGGGACAAGATCAAGATATGAAGATTAAGAAGATCAATGACCCTGCAGTTTGACCTAGAAGCCTATACTGAAAGGTTGCATGCCCTTGCATTGTAGCCATAATACACACAGACTGAGCTGTAGAGTTATGGCGTCTGCATAAACAATTTGGGAATTGTCTCCAACTGAATCACAATAAACAACAACATCAATTGGATAGTGGATCTGTTCATTTGCATGCATAAAACTCAAGGCAATATAATACACACACACACACACACACACACACACACACATAAGAGAAAGATATATAAGCACGAGTGAAATATGATGAGAATCCCACCTTTTTGGATTTTAGGTGGTTAATGATGAAGGAGGCTTTTTATCTCTGATGTTACTTTGTTTAACTTTTTAAATAATGGATTTCAGTTTATGTTCCAAAAAAAATATGAGAATCCCAAAATGGTCTTTAAAATAACTTAATTCCTATGAAATCTTTATGGACCATTAAGGGTTTAAGTTTTTATATAGTTAATTGTCCATCACTGCCTTGTTATTATTTTCATTTATTAAGTCAAAACTATTACTCCTTCGGTCTTTAATATAAGACATATTTTGGGAGTTAATTTTGATCCTAAATATAAGACATAGTTTTCATATTTGTCAAATTTTTCTTAAGTTACCCATATTGATTCTCTCTCATCAATAATCAAAGAGGTGAATGAATGAGGGGATTGAAGAAAATGGCTTGGATGTTTTAGAAAATACATGTCATATTAATTAACTCAACTAACTTTATTAATTTAATCAAATTAGATAAATATGTCTTATATTAAGGGTCAGAAGGGTACTTGTTAAAGTGTTATAGTCATTGATAGTCCGAAAGAAAGTTCACTGAAATTAGTTGTGACTGACTTAGTTGTTGTCATTTGATAAGTTAATGATATTACTTATGTTAAACTAATGTTGTCATTTCAAGTTTTTCAATTTAAGGGCATTTAAATAATTTAACAAAAAGTTAATCTCAAACCAGTTTCTTGGGATTGCACACATTTCCAGTCCTGATTTAGGATTCTCATATTGCAAGAGGGTTTTTATGTCATTCTCCCATATAATATTGTTCACATTATCATTTTTATTAACATTTGTATACATATATATAACAGATAAGTACAAGGCAATATAATAATTTTCACCTGTTGTGTTTTGGTAGCAATGATGATAATAATAGGTGGGTGGGGAAGAGAAAAGGATGAATAGAATTGATGTGTGTCGGAAGAACAATAATAATAACAATAATAATAATAATGTGTTGTTATCTTCTCTCACATTTTGGTTTGTTTGCTTCTTGTGGCTTCTTCTTCAGTGTGTAGTCACTGTAGTTATGTGCTTTTCTTGGTTAAGGCTGCCACAAAAAACGTGCCTTTGCATCTTTCCCCCTTTAATTACTATCTCATTTAATTTCTTTCCTTTTATTCCTTAACACACAACACATCTTTAATCAAATTCACATCAAATTAGTTCATCGATACACAAAACCTAATTCAAATCCCCATATGAGGCTTAATTATTTTGCTGTGTTCCGAAGTAATGTGAAAAAGCCTGCCCAAATTAGTTACAATTTGTGGTACATGCCTGATTCTGATGCAACTGGTCCCAAACCAGGCCAGTCTTCTCTTTTTATCATTAATTCTTTATTAGCAGGCCTAACTTTTTTTCTCTTCCTGTTTTCTTATATATTGTTGCATGTGATTCATTAATTAACTGAAGGCCATCGATTCATCTAATTAGATTGTGATGCGCGTCAGTTTAGGGGGAAAATTAATTTAGTGAGCACTTTAATTAGAAGAAGTATGTAGCAGGATATATATCCTACATTAGTTAACACCTATATAAAGAACCAAAGGAACTGCTCTCTCCGAATTCTAACATATGAACTGGATAACTAATTTTTAAAGATTAAAGAAATTAGTTAGTTTAGTTATTTATTTAAAAAAATGTGGATATACAAGTTTCCTGAAATACCCTTTTTAATCATTTGCATTACACTAAAACTACATATCCACAAAAATCCCCTTAATAGGTGCAATTGATAGGGATCGTTTGAAGAAAAATTATAAATTTAAAAAATAAAGTAAATTGAAATCTTAAATTCCAAAGTTATATTTAGGACCGGAGAGAGAGGGAGTATGACTGATAATGACTCCAAACTTTGAGCAATGGTTAGAAAAAAAACATATGTAGTTAACTGAAAAAATAATGAACTAGGATCCTCCAATATTAATTAATTACAGTACGGATAAACATTCTCAAAACCCTAATTAAGATTATTATTTACATAGTTAGCATTTTTTTCCCCAAAGGAAAAGGCTAAAGTTGGTTTTAGCATTATATATATGATGATAACTTTTCAATATTTGTGGTTGTAACATTAAAAGAAGCTAAAAAGTGGGGGAGAAGTCCAGCTAATAGTTCTCATCACAAAGAGGGGAAAATTAATAGTTTTAGTAATTATAATACATATGCTGGGAGCAACCTAAATGAATCTGTTAGAGACAAGAATATTTACTTGTCTACCATTAACCTGCATATCCTATAATGTGGTCAAACATTGTGGACAGCTCTGAATTCAAGTTCATGAACCAGCACAAAGTTCTTGTTCTTCACTGTGATTTAAGACGATTAGAATATTACTTAAGTGTCTCTTATTCCTTAAACATCAGGATTATTATATATTAAGTAGGATAATTATTATTAATTATGTAGCTTTTTAATGAAGGCAGAAGCTGCTCATTGTTTGGAATAGGTAAGACCTGCTTTGCTGTAACTGATGCTCTTCAGAAATTTATTGTTTTCTCTCAGCCTCCAATAATTGATACTTGTTCCCTCCTTTCTTTTTCTTAAAGGAGAGAAGGAAAACAAAGATTTAATTTAAAGATAATTGGGGATCATATATACGCTCGATCACCTTCACCCAGTTTTACTTAGGGTTTTTTCCATCAAAAAGAAATTACTTCCTCCAGTTCTTAATATAAAACATATTTATTTAATTTGGTTAGATTAAGGAAGTTAATAAAGTCAGTTTATCATATGCATTTTCTAAAACACCCTGGTCATATTCATTAATTCCCCCATTCTCTCTCCTCTTTAATTATTGTTAAGGGAACATCAATAGGAGTAAATTAAGAAAAGATTTACAAATATGAAAAATATGTCTTATATTTAGGACTAAGATCAACTCCCAAAATAGGTCATATGTTAAGGACAAGAGGGTTTATATATGACTATTTCATTGGGTCAAAGATTCGAACATCATTGGATCTGACTAAAGGTAGCTCTCCTAATTAAAGATGTTTTATTCATTCACGTATACCAAAAGTAACTTGTTTAACCAATGCTCTTGTGACATACAAAAAGACTATACCATGGCTAGTGAAATGTTTGTGAATTTGATTTCACTTACTACTTCAAGCATGTCACTTGCCCTTTGCAATCCAAAAAGAAAAAAGAGAAAAATCGTTTACTACCCAATGTTCGTTAATTATCCCTTTTTAACTTTGGATAGCGATTATTCTCATTAAAAAAACACAGATATTGGCCTGTGCAGTGAGAATAAAGTTACATAATTCATGGCTATGTAAATAGAAAATGGCTTCCACAAAGTTATATATCTACACACATAGACACATTTGCATGCAACATTCATGTATCATCTTCAAATTAGGAAAATATAAAAATTACCTTCTGAAGAGACCACTTAAGGAGATTCACTAAGCTCCCAATACATATAAGCAAGTTGATGTGTTGGAATATATATACATATAAGATAGTCTCTGTTTACATAAGCAGAGTTTGATAAATGGACATTCTACTTTAAAAAAAAAACAGAGAGAGAGAGAGAGAGTAAAAAGCTATATTTAAGTTATACTGCCTCTGGTGCCTTAATATAAAATCTAGTTGGTGATTAATTTGATCATAAATATAAGACTTCAATTCACTTTGTCTCCAAAATTTATAATTTTTTCCCAAATTACCTCTATTGATTGCACACATTAATTGAGGAGTTTTTATCTAAGATAGTCATAATGAAATATGATATATTTTAGAAAAACCAACATATATTTATTATAAATAACTAACGTCCTTAATCTACTTAAATTAGTCAACTAACTCTTATACTAAGAATTTTTTAATTTAGTAGTGAATGCATATGTTGAAGGAATTTTGGAGGTTGCTTTGGTGGTCGTCAAGATCATGCAACTTAAATCAACTGTCTAATGCACTCACTTGAAACCATAGTTCAACTGCTAATCAGTTCAATATGAAAACCACTAATTCAACCCAATTTCTTGTTGATTATGTTTGACTATTCTTAAGAAAGATGATTCACAATGTATTTTTTACTAGATTACTGTTGGATTAGCTGTTAATTGATTGGACCAACTGGTACAGTCTAATTTTCAAAACAACATATATGTCTAAAAGAGTATTTAAACTTAATTATTTTTAAATCTATTTTATATGTAGGATATGTATAAATATCATAAAATCTCATAAATGTACTTTGTTAAGAAAACAGTTCGATCTCAATTGTACTTTTTTTGTGACAATCTCAATTATATCATTAATCCAACCATCAATTTCGTTCGCCTAAGTTGAATAATTAGTCAACTTTTAAAATCAATTAGATCCTTGAACCATAGATTGTTAGTTTACTTCCAATTAAATAGTCACTCTAATTTTTAAATTTAAGTGCTTATGTATATTCATTGTTTGGCTGCCTTAATTATTGGTTATCCAAAAGCAATATATGGAAATAGTTGATTTAATATGAAGTTGTGGCTGTGAACTAATAGGATGATCTAGAGACCTTTAACTTGGACATGTTGTGTTTGAATAAAATAATTGATCAAAAAGATAATCTTGAGCCTTGAGGATTTGGGAAGTACAAGCAAAAGTGCCTCATGTATCTTGCATTAATGTCATAATAATTATTATAATTAAAGAAACCAAGCGTGACATTGTTAAATTGCATATGCGCATGTGCTTCAGTCTCCTGTAACTGATTCGTTACATGCATCTAACCCTGAATTTGACTTAATTAATTTATATATATAAATAAATCAGATACCCTGACCCAAACGGAAAGAGGGAACGCGTAGATATATATTAAAACATGTAACCCATGTTTTGTTATAAGTTAATCAAAGAGTTAAGCGAACTTACGAAGCATCTAATTAGAGATATATTCATGTAACTGACATGGAAGAGAATCAATGTTTTCAAGTTTTTGAACCTGTAAGACAATTTCTTTATTTTAATGATCTATAATATCTATTAATACTGGTGGAAATCTATATAAACTTGCAATTAATGTCCTCTTTGGTTTTGTGTTATTATAGGTTTAATTATTTTTAGGTCAACGGGTCATGTCAATCTTTTTCATGATTATTTTAGTCTTAAGTATGATGACCTGTCTTTGACCACCAATAAATTAATTGAATGGGAAAAAAGTTAGACAAAAGCATGAACGACAAAGTATTGATCTAATGACTAATTTAGATTTATAGTAATTGGCAAGATGAAGAGCACGCATGGATTAGCAGTGTTGGCGAACCCAGACCGGACAGTCCGGTCCTACCCAGAAACCAGCGAACTAGCCAGTAGACGAGTCATATTCACGGTTCGATCCGGGTTCCTATTTTAAAAAAAAAAATAGATTTTTTTATAATTTTATATTAATAAGCTTAAAATCTTCAATTTTTCACCAGTTTTACCCCTTTTTAGCTCCAGTTTGGCCCCGATATGACCCACTGACCCTTAACTCAGTATCCCGACTGATTCAATACCCGATCCGGATTCATGAACCTTATGGATTAGTGATACTTACCTTTTGGGTAATCATCAATCTCCTAGTTCTTTTCTGTATGTCAATGGGCATTTTTTGTACTTGAGTCTTATTTTTTTGAAAAAAATAATAATCCATACTTAAATTTTGAATTTCAATCTCAAATCCAAAATCAAATAAATAACTTACGTATTAATTAATTTTAACAACACATTTTTGGGCTCATATCTATGGACCTTGGTTAGCCCATACAGGGCAGACCAATTCATAAGGTCCAACAATAAACCCTAATATGTAATGTTATAATCAATAAAGGGGAGTTTGGCTTTATATTTAAGTGATTTTGTGTTATACAAGATAAATATATGAGTACTTAGCGGTCTCATACCATGCAAAAATATAATGTATTTTTTAGTGGAAGCAAACAAATACTAAATATAAAAAGAAATAACTTAAGTTAGCGTAAGTGGTGGCAGCTGTAACACCCCGATTTTCGATTAAGGACTAATGATAATTATTGAGATTAAGCCTGAGATTAGTGGACTGCTAAGCCCTGGTTTAGCAAGAGTCCAAATTGTGATTAAGAAATATGAAAATGAGTTGATGGTAATTCCAAGTGAATTTCCATAATCAGGGGCAAAACAGTAAAGTTACTGACCAGTTGATCTGTTACCGAGGAGGAAACTCATTGGTAGTTCCAAGATCAATGGCTATGATTGATTTATGTAATTGAGCAAGGGGCATAATCATGTGTATGTGTGTGCATGTGAGCCCATGAGAGTTGGAGTGAGATGGTGACAAGTGGCAAAGTGTGGACCCTTGGATGGGTCATAAGTGTGACACATCATCATCATCTCCATCTCCTCTCTTCTCTCTCTCTCGGTTTCTCTCTCTTCTCTTCCTTCCTCCATTTTCGCTGAATATGCTTGGGAGAGAGAAAGAAGAATTTGGTTTTTGAGGTAAGCAAATGGCCTCTTTAGCTCAAACCCTCTTCTCTAATGTTAATCCTTGAGTTGAGAGCTTTATTGTGGTGGTTGTAGCTTCTCCATTAGTGGTGATTTGAGGATCACGAAAATATGAAGCTTGGAGAATCAAAGAGTGTCTTTGAGAAAGTGGATAAGGTATGTGAAACCAATCCTTCTATCTATGTTTCATGCCAAATGATTATGTTTGGAATTTCTGGAATTATTGCCCTAATTTCGAAAATATGGGTCAATGGGTAGTTTGGCATGTTATGTAACATCCCAAATTTTATTCACCAAGAATATATTGTAATTATTATATATATTCAATAAAATGGTGAATATTTAAAGCCAAAAGGATTAAATATTGAAAATTGAAGGTGGAACAGTGCTTTCAATAAAATTGCCTGCGAGGCAGTGAGATTGTCATATAGTTTTGGAAGACCAAATGATGACCAAAAATTATGAAATTTTATAGGGTGAAATTAGACATCCTAAGCTTTAATTTGATAGGTCATATGACTCAATTGAAGCTATAGACAAAAAGATATGAATTTTTGAAGTTGATCCAGAAAATCTGGAAAGTTTCTGGAGCAGAGATCAAAGATTGAAAATCTGGGAATAATATGATCATTTCCAGTAAAATTCCATATTTTTCCTTGAAACTAGACTCAATGAGGGTTCCATAGGCTTTGGAATCGACTCGAAACGATGTCTACAAAATTAGTTATGATTTTTCAATGTGCTTTCTGTCTCACTTTCTCTTGTGCTCGGGTGTTGTCCGTACCAATGCTTGAGTGAGAGCATTTGTGCTCGAGTGATGTCCGTACTTGTGCTCGAGTGAGAGCTTCTGTGCTCGAGTGAGGCAGTGGAAAATATCAAGTTTGAGTGTTCAAAAGGGGATCTTTGGGGATAGTCTTCCAACCCTTTAGAGCTATGGATTGAGGTGTTTGAGGGCACTTAAAGGGCAATAATGATAACCAACTTGAATGTCTAAAAGTTAAGGAATTGGAAAAGGGATTAATCCTATGTCCTTGATCTTGGTTATAGGATTTGATGATTTCCTGAGCGTGAGCAGCCGGATCTGGAGCTTACGTGGAAAGAGTGTAGGGAACTTACCTCTCCTGCATGTATTGATAATTGTATTTGTGTATTGATGCATGTTATTGCTTTGCGTGATTATGTGAGACATATGAGAATGATTGTAGCTCTGTTCTATTTATACTATGGCCATGAGTATGTTGTGTGAACATTGAGCATGCGGATATATCATTATGTGAGCATGTGTTATTGTGATGCAAGCATGTCATGCATTAAATACTTATCTTGCATGCATATTGGTATTTGTTTTCCTACTGAGATTTCCCAGAATCTCACCCTCCCCTATCAACATTTTAGACAGGGAAGGAAGATTGAGGATGAAGCAGGCATCCAAGGATGAAGAGGACTCGTTTCTGGGTGAGAGCTTAGTAGTTGGTTATCAATGCGTAATTGGGATTAAGTATCTGATTGTATGGATCAGTATTTGAGAATGTATTCGGATAAGTTGTGTAATCCCTGTTATTTGAGTTGTATGGGCTATTGTGCCCTATGATTATTGAGCGAAGATATGATTCCGGGATTGCCGGAAATTTATATTGCGTACTCTGATATTTGTATAAATGTAATTTATCTTCGCATAGTAATTATATTCGGAGTGTAAATATGAGACCGTGTTTTTAATAATTTCGAAATGTAATTGTGAAAACCCGTTGATGGGTTTATAAATGATGTTTTGACTTATTGGTCTCTATTTCACTTTAATTGCGTAATCCGGATATTAATTACGGCAGGGGGTTACAGCAGCCACTACTACAGAAGGCACTTTCAACGACCGTTTTTATGCCCTTTAGACGACCGGTTTTAAGGGGACATGTATGTGAGTGTCGTGAAAAGTTTTGAAATAGACGACCGTTTTAAAACGGTCTTTGTAAGTGAGTTACAACGACTGTTTTTGAAAAACCAGTCGTTGTATCTTGAGATACAACGACTGCTTTTAAAAAACCAGTCGTTGTATCCCTCTTTTTTTAAAAAAAGAAATGTTGTTTGCTTTTCATCGATTATATCTTTATAGGTCTTTGTCTACCAATTATATAAATCAAATTGAGTTCCATTGGCCCATAATAGATTCAACTATATAAATACACACAATTAATCACCAAGATTCCCAGAAAGATTTCTTTTTAATTGTAGAGGAATAATCAAATTCATACATTAAACATATTATCATTAGCAACAACATATTCTCTATTAAATTGTGAAAGATAAAAGGAGGCAGGAGAACACGCTTTGAATAAGAAGGTAAAACAGAGAATACCTGAAAGGAAGAGGCGACAATATTTCGTAAGACAAGGCGAGGAATATGGAGAGAATCACAAACAGATACAGTTTCATTCATAGATTAAATTGAGAAAAATAATACCTTTTGCTTGTAAAGATCATTGTTGAGAAGATCCCTAGTCATCTCCTCAAAGAAATCGACTCAAAAAACTAAAAGTTCACGCCTTTAGCCGCACTCATAAAACCAATGGTGGATGGCAAAGAGCAGAGAGCAAGGATGATGGTCGGAGAAGTCATCGGAGAGCAATGTGTGAGCAAGAGGCAAAGGGGAAGTCCGGGTCAGATAGGGAGGCGTGACACAATGTGAGCTCTTTATAGGATCGACGCGACACAATGTGAGCTGAACAAAGGCAAGAATGGTCTGATTTGGGGATTATATGGCAAAGTTTCAACGACTGATTTTGAAAACCAGTCGTTGAATCCCACTTACAACGACTGGTTTTGAAAACCAGTCGTTGAATCCCACTTACAACGACTGGTTTTCAAAACCAGTTGTTGAATCCTTCTCCTATATTTACATCCATGCCATCGCGTTATTTTCTACTACTGTTTTTTCAAAACAGTCATGAATTGGTATCGTTGAATCATCTTTTTGTAGTAGTGAGCTTACATTGTTGGGCATTAAATGTGAGCACCTCTTCTAACGAAAATTTAAATTTTGATTCATCACATTGTGAGAGACTAATCCTTCCACTACATCCAACCCCCGTTGGTGCAGCTCTCATTTTGAACAAATGGTTAAAGGTTCAAATTCTTATGTATAGAGTTAATCTAACTAGTTGGGAGAAGTTGCTTAGAGATGATACTCCTTATTCTTCATGAATATGAAGAAGTTGAATCTAAATTATTTTGTGTTTAAATATATAACCGTTTAATATTTAATAGGATTATATTCAAGTATTGTGAAATTCACGAACACAACAGTTTGATATTCGATTGGGTTATATTTAAGTACTGTCAGACCTATTAATACAAACATTTAATTTTTGACTGGTTTCTATTAAAGTATTGTTAAATTCATATAAAAAATAATAACAGGGTTTTTTTTTTTTTTTGCCAGTAATAACAGGGTTATATTACTCACTTGTTATTAAAACTTTTTCATGATTGAACTTCTTCCTCCGTATATAAAAAAGTCTAATTGACACTTAAAATATGACTTACATTACTGCATAAATCAGTTGTAATTGCAACATGTCTTTTCATGTTCTTGTTTTTCTCTGTTGGTTTTTTTTCTTTCTTTTGGTTGGCCAATTAGGGTCTGTTTGGTGTGAGGGATTTGGAAGGGAAGGGAGGGGAGGGAAAATTTTATGAGTTGAATTTTAAAAGATTGAAAAAGTAGGGTAATAAAATTTTAATAAAAAGAATATATAAGATAAAAAAGTAAGAAAAATTAATTAAAAATTTTAAACCCCACTTCTTTAATTTTTTTTAAATTCAACTCAAAAAAAATTTTCCTCCCCTTCCCTTAGACCAAACAAGCCCTTAGTCTTTTCTTGTTGTAAAACTCTAATATTCTTGTTCTCTTCTAGAGTCAGAAGTGAGCAGAGTGAGCAACATGAGAAAAGAAGCGTAAGACAATATTGGGTTCAGCTATATTTTGTCAAACACGACCACAAAGCCATTTGCTGTGCAAAGAAGAAACTCTCTCCTCTCCTCCTGCTTCAGTGTATTTGTTGTGCATCCATATCAGAGTTTGTCACTGTGACCGGTTAGCTTGTGGGACATCAAATTGCTCAGAGAGTCACGTGCTCCAAAATAGGTGCTAATGTGGGCCCAAATTCACATGGCTGTACTCAACCACTAAGACTAAGTTATCTACAGTCCATAATATGGGCTTCCCTCTGGACGTGGGCCCACACTTCACATGAAATGTCATCTAAGCATTTAGCCATTTCCTGCAAATGGCCACAAATATTTCAGCCTTCAATCCACTTGGGTCATTGCCCGTTAGGAGCCAGAAAGTCTTGAATAAATAAATCCAAAATTCAATCCACTTTATAAATATATGGCTGAGCCAGAATCCTCCTATTTTCTCCACACCAAATTCTCCTGTTAGTATATCCAAAATAAGTAGAACTCACAGTTTAAATTTCAGGATATTAACCTAATTTTCAAAAGCACTGGTTTTCAAAACGAATTGATAATAAGACTAAATTTGGGGTATATAAAGGTATACTTCAGCAAAGATATTCCTTTAATAAAATGAAAATGGAAGATCAAAAGGTGTTAGCCATAGTGAAAGAGATGCTTAAACATAATATCTCTAGTTCAAGTCTGTTGAATATAAAAAACAAATTTAAGAAAGTTATCCTTAATTAAACCGACAAGACTTGAATATGACCTAATCAAATGATTATATAAAAAAAATGAAGATGGAAGGCATAAGAAGAAGGATGAGGAAGGGGCATGGACAAAGAAATGAGAGAGTGTAACATGAAAAATGAAAAAGCAAAGTAGTTAGAATACAGAAAACGTCAACAACCAAAAAAAAAAAAAAAACTGAAAACTGAAATGGCAGACAGTTTCTGTATTTGAGCCCCAAAATCAGATATGCTGCGTTTTTGTTTGTTGTGGTTTCATTATCTTCCTCTCACACCCTTCTCCTCTAAAACTGTCTATGCGTCCCATTTCACTTTTGGCTTCAACTATGTGTCAAACTCACAATTTGAACAAGACACATTTTAATTTATTGTTTCTCCATAAAAAAATAAGAGACTCCTTGATACGGTTATGTTTAAGAACCTTGTAAGTTAATTTTTATTTCTAGGAGAGATGTATGTAAATTTTTGGGAAAATTGATGAAAAATCTCTCATTGCAAAATTTTCTATTAAGAAGTACCTAAAATTTGTTTAGAAACTCAAGTATAATAACGGATGCAACTCTTATTCAATTAAATGCAATCTATTTTCAACTATTTACAAAACAAAATAATTTGCACATATATAACTAGAAATATGTTTCACACTCCTAAAGAAGGATTGCACCTATTCAACAACTTGAGTCATTATATACTTTTGGGCAGTAAATTTTGCGCTGAGGAATTTTTCAGTAATTTTCTCTAATTTTTTCAACATAAAAAAGATAAATAATTTTTAAAAAAAATTCAAGAAAAATCAATATGATTTAAGCCTAAAAAATTAAAGGGCCTAATGCATTTAGCGGAAATAGAGGATGGACCACAATTTGAGCAGTGAATTCCCCTAATATGGTAATAAATGTGGGTGGGTTATGGACCCAGAATTTGACCCACAAAAACAAAACCCAAAAAAAAAAGGTTAAGGATACGGAAGCACATAAATGAAGGTAGGTCCACTAACAATGATGACTTGAAGAATGAGAGAGTTTGTGTTAAAAATAAAGGGCCCATGTCCTTTCTTTCTCTTGCTGCTAACCTCAACTTAACTTCAATAATTTTTTCACTTTGGATCATTACTCTATTTGGGCCTATTCTTTCTCCCTCTTAGATATGTATATTACGCCCAATTTCAAAATCCAATTACACATACCCTTCACCATTTAAAACATTACCTTGGTAAGAGCCTCCTTTTCAGATTTAGCCTATGTTTGGAAACACGTTTTGAGGGCAAATAAGTCCTTATTACGCAAGCCGAGATAAAACTCCTTTCACATACTTATCTCGTATACTGTGAATCACGATTTATAAGCACTTATTACCCAAAAATAAGCTATTCCAAACGAGTACTTAATTTAAATTCAAAATATCTTTATCATCGCTTATGTATAGAACAAACTTGAGAATAACCTACCATCCTATCCATACTTATTTCGTATACCGTGAATCACGATTTATAAGCATTTATTACCCAAAAATAAACTATTCCAAACGAGCACTTAATTTAAATTCAAAGTATCTTTATCATCGCTTATGTATAGAGCAAACTTGAGAATAACCTACCATCCTATCCATATCTTGTTGAGAGATTAGTCTCTGCATCCACAATACTTAAATTTGGATCAACAATACTAAAAAATCCCAAATATAGGAGTTAACTAACTAATTTTCAGAAATTAAAAAAATTAGTTAAATTAGTTATTTATAAAGAAATATGTGTCTCAGTTTGCCTACATTATCCCTTAGTAAAACAATCCCTTAATGAAAACCTTCTTAATATGTGTTATTAATAAGGATTTAGTAAAAGAATTATGAATTTGAGAGACAATGTGGACTGAGGTATTATAATAAAGATCAAAGCAAACCCCTCTAAATGCAGAAGTATATACGCGGATTGAGGCATTATATTAAAGATTAAAGCGAACCTCCCTAGATTTGGAAGTATTGCCCTATGGTTCTAAATGTGGTATAGTCATTTAGGGGGTTTACTTTGATTTTAAATATATTATCTCAAATCTACTTTATTTTGTCTCATAAATTTATATATTTTTTTAAAAAAATTAACTGCATATATTAAAAGGGTTTACATAAAGGATAATTTCAATGCAAATGATTAAAGAAGTTATTTTAGGAAAACTAACATATATTTTTCACAAATAACTAACTAAACTAATTTTTTTAATATTTACAATTTAGTTATATATCTAGCTTATAGGGAGTAATTATAAAAACCTTTCTCCATATTATTGATAACTAGGCTTTCAATTGGTTGAAATTTAAATTTTAACTTAAATTTAACTATGTAATTTGTTTTCATGCGGTCATGGCACGTACAAAAATCACATAATAATTACGTCACAATAATTGTCCATAACTTATATGTAACAATATGAATTGATGTATGTGAGGAAAGAAATAGTGGGAGGGCCTAGCTATAGGGATGAGAGAGATGGCTCAACACATGCACGGTACGAACAAAGCTTCCAAAATCTAAAGAGATGAATTAAATGTGATGGTTGAAATTTTGAAAAACTTTACTTTTAAAAGTTAATTTTATCTGCTTGCCAACCATTCAAATCTTGTTCCCTTCAGTGTGTCTTGTTGGTTGAATCCAATTGATTAGTCTTGACTTCTTTTTCCCTCCCTCTCTAAAGTCAAATGAATGAATCCCCACATCACTCACAACTTTGCTTCACAACTTCATCATCGACAACACACACACACACACACTTCACTTTTCTTATTGTCAAAAGACATCCCCATCTTTAGTTTGCTATTTCCCGGATCGACAAATACTACTGTTTGGTTTGGTAGATGAGAGAAGAAGGATTCTTCCAAGTGATCGAAGCTTATCATCACCTAACATTTCTTTTGATAAATAATTATTAAATCCTTATCATATGTAACAGTTTTTGTCCTAGTTTTATTCTTTCATACAAACACAAAACTGTGTATACGTATGTTTTCGGAACATTTTACATCTCGAAAGAGAAAGAATGAGTTTGAATTTACACTGTATAATGATTTTCTAAACATTTAAATATTATAAAACTCATGCTTGTAATGTGTTTCTAGACTGAGAAAGGAAAGTGATATCATACAAAGCTTGAATATATGTGCCTCCTCGCTTTGTCACTTTCCTTCCAACTATTTTTTCCCTTTCTATATCTCCTAGTTTTGTATTTATTTATAAATAATATAGATAATTAATTGTATGTAAAGCTTGCTATTTTTTGTTGTGTTAATTAGTTCAGCTGAGAGAGAATAATACAAAGATTATAATTAATATAATCAAGTGAAAGATATTTTATTTCTCTAAAAACAAAATCAGGATTTAGAACGTGTAAATAAAAAATCAAGTTGGGAGAGTTAACCCACTTAATTAAGCCTAAAAATGCTTAAATTTGAAATAAAAAAATCATGTTGGGAGAGTTAACCCCACATAAAAAAAAATACCCCATTCAATCCTAATTATATTTAGTTGTATAACTAATTTACATATATTAAGAAAATTAGCTATTTAATTATTTATAAAAAAATATTTGTTATTTTCCCTAAAATAGCCCCTTTAATCATTCACATTGAAACTATCCCAACTAATAGAAACCCCTTTTATAATATGTACAATCAGTAGTGATAGTTTTGAGAAAAAAGTTATAAATTCAAAAGGCAAAAGGTTTGAGTGATTACATTTAGAACTAAAACACAAACCACTTAATATCCATTTAGGGCTAGAGGAAATAACAATGAACTCTAGGGAAGCTCAGTGCATAAGGCTCTCACCAAGTGAGGTATAGAGAAGGATAGATATATGCAGTATTATCCTCACAATTGGAGAGGTATTTTTCAGTATTTGAACCCATGACTTTTAAATCACATAACAGCAAGGCTCACCCTTAGGATTAATAATGAACTCTACAAGAATATTTTTTTTTGAGGTATCATATTCCAAAGTCTTTTGTTCCCAAATGGATGTTAGGATCATTATCCAAACTCGTCCACATTCCAAGTCTTTTGTTCCCAAAAAGAAGTTAAATATCGCAGATGATCTGGATTGATCCTAACCCCTTCCCTTTGATTGATCCTAACCCCCTCCCTTTCACTTCCCCATATCTGTATTCTCAAACAGAGAAAATGACATTCACAAAAGTCCCTTTCCTTCCTCAAACATATCCAAAAATAATATATACTCCCTTTGATATTTAATATAGGACCTATTTGAAAAGTTGATCTTGATCCTAAATAAAATACTTACTTTCCTTATTTGTCAATTTTTTCCTAATTTACTTCTATTGATGCTCCCTCAACAATAATCAAGGAGGAGAGGGAATGAGAGAATTAAGGAAAATGACTAGGGTATTTTAGAAAATACATGTTATATTAACTAATTTCATTAATCTAATCAAATTAGGTAAATATTTCTTATATTAAATATTGGAGGGAGAATAACGAGTAGAAGAAAGACCATATGCACATAAATTTCCATCATTTTCACTCTCCCTCATGTCTTTTTTATATATCTCTTCCCAGCACAATTCAAAAATCAAAATCAAAACTTACTCTACTCAAGTAAAGAAATTACAGAAGAGGATTTATGATATGTGTCCACAACGGAGAGATTTCAGGAAAATCTCATCACCAGCGTATTTAACCCACGAGAAATACTTACATATTTCAAGAGCATATTTAACCCACGAGAAATACTTACATACTCTAGGAGCATATTTAAGCCATGAGAAATACTTACATATTCTAGGAGTGCCACCTCATTTATATTCTGACCAATTAAAATGAAACAACTCATCTTATTTTAATCATATATGACATATGAGTTATCAGAAAAATTCAAATTTTATGATTTTAAAAAACATAAACTTTTTAATTTAGACAAACAAAAAATGCAATTCCCTCCCATCATCCTTAAAATTATAAAATTTGAATTTCTCCTAATGACTCATCTACCATATAAGACTAAAATAAGATGAGTTGTTGTATTTTAATTGATCAGAATACATATGAGGTGACGTTTCTGAAATAAATATGTAAGTATTTCTCTTAACCCACTCACAAAGTTTAAATGTGAAGAAGAGGGTAGTGAGAAGTGAGAAAACTCAAAATTAAATGGCATTGCCTATTTTTACGGACCTTGTCAATATAATGCCAGGACATTTTTGCAGCAACATAAAGCTGTATTCATGGTGAGGTCTTTTTCATTTCTTTTCTTGATTATTAATTATTTTTTTAATTTAATATCTTTATTTATTATCATCTTCACTATATATACTGCCCTCTCTCTCTTTTCAATTCTATATACATACATCATCCATATCTGTGGTGGAGGTCCATATAAATCGCCCTTGATGCTCTTGTTCTTGACATCTTTATCATATAATATTAATTACCCTCCAATCATATGGTATTATTGTTATTATTATTAACTGTCTTGAAAAAAAAAGTACTTAAACATTGGTTGAAATTAATGCTTCTTCTGATGCAACTTTATTT
Organism: Inga leiocalycina; assembly: GCA_963242795.1. Lineage (NCBI taxonomy): Eukaryota > Viridiplantae > Streptophyta > Magnoliopsida > Fabales > Fabaceae > Inga > Inga leiocalycina. The sequence continues at coordinate 28,423,747 of OY725322.1, forward strand.
GATTAATTAGTGGCTCTAATTTAGTACTGTCTCTTTTTGGGAACATATCATTGGATTCTGAGCTTCGATTGATAGGTTGAAAAAGTAAAAACTCGAACGTACGAGGTGTGGGATGAAATTAATGTGTTTTTTTTTTTTGGTGCTGCCATAAACATGACACACATCTATCTTTCTTCTTCGTATATCTTTTTTGTTTCTTTCTTCTTAGACCTTTTGAGCAGTGTCGCGGTTACTTTCAAAATAAAATTTTAAAGAAAAAAAATAGTGGGAGATTTTTCTTCGGAAAGAAAAAAGGATTGAGCCATTGGGGTAATTTGTACATAGGAGCCAAAAAAACATACGTCTGTAACAGTTATTTCTTCATCGTTTTCGTATGTAACGAAAATTTACTGTGATCAGTGGACCATCTATTCTCCGCCCATGACCGGAGGTAGAGCTGGGAATCAGGGCCGGCCCGGCCCTACAGGGCTGGCCCTTGACGGGCCAGGGCCTAACAGGGCCGGCCCTAAAGGGCTCGGGGTCAGGAAAATTGCAGTTTTTCAAAGCCCGGCCCGAGAGCATAAGGGCCAGGGCCGGCCCGCAGGGCCTGGAAATCCTTTTCACAATATTTAACTATTTTTCCTACATATTTTCCCCAGAGAGATATAATTAGTAAATAACAACGATTAAAGTTCTAATTTAATACATAAATGTTGTCAACATTAAGGTTTAAATAACATGTCTCTTGCAACAAACAAACACAGTTACTAATGTATAATCAAAGGTAAAATCATGTCCATAAATAACTCACACAAAGGCCAAAGTATAAGAAGGTAAGAAGCTAAATACTCTAACATCTAAACAACATGAGTATGACGACTATCATTTTCACCTTCTTCGCCACTATCATCAATTTCAAGGACATTTGATTGTGTTTCACTTTGAGCAGTAGGTTCAAATAGTCAAATAATCACAACCTCCATAACAAATCATACTCTGTCAGGCAGAATAGTATATAATATGATTTTAGTCTAAATAGGCAGAACAATATACTCAAAAATCACAATATAATTCAATTAGACAAAACAATATACTCAAAAATCATACTCTATACAATATGAGGACAAAGTGACATATAGATTCAATAAGATAATTCAAAAATGTGACATGGTTCCTTTCCAAATAAAAAAATAAACGGGCCTAAAGGGCCGGCCCGAGGCCCTCCAGGGCCGGCCCTTTTAAGCCCGAGGCCCTACAGGGCCGGCCCTTTTAGGCGCGACTTCCTTTTAATGCTACAATTTACAAGCCCGGCCCTTGAAGGGCCAGGGCCTAAAAGGGCCGGCCCGACGGGCTCGGCCCGTTTTCCCGGCTCTAACCGGAGGTCATGTCAATCTGAATCATAATGTTTCCATGAAAAATAGTAATAATTGCTGAAAATAATTTTCAAACTAGAAATTAAATATGTTTAAGGACAGGGTCAAGGTATTTGTGTCCAAAGTTCAAACTGCTTATAATCTTGTTACTCGATTTATAATTTTAGTTCAATAATTAATTTAATTTTTATCATCAAGTTTTATTAATATGGCCAATGACGATATATCATTTGAACAGAGTTGTTGTAATTATAAATATATAGCACTACTTATAGTAAGTAATATAAACCCAAAAAAAAAGCTGATGAAGGATTATAAATTTTTGCATATAAAACATGAGATGGATGCAGAGGCAGAAAAAAAAGATGAGATGGGGATTGAGTCATGGATTACTAACATCAACAGAAGTGTAAAAGAAAAATCTTTAAGGAATATAAAAAATAAAAACAAAATCAACTAAAAAGAATGAAATTCTAATAAAAAAGAAGAAGAATGTAAGTTGAATTTTATATAAAACATAGCTCAGTGATTATTATTTTATTTTTACCTTCAATTAACTCACCATCATTTTAATCTCTTATCATGACGCTCATGCGAGGTCACTCGACTATATATCAAAACAAGCTCAAATACATTAATTAGTTGCACAAAAATTATCATGGTGATCGATCCACCAGCTAGAATTCATAAAATTAAAGCAGACCCGTTGATTAATTCTAAACCCACAATATGAAAATTAACTTGTTTTCATCAAATTGTAAAATCACTGCAAGCCTTATTGCTAGACCGTTGTACATTCTGTATTTAACTTTCACAAGAGAACACACACACACACAAGTTTATAACAAAGAAGAAGAATATGTGTAAGACGTATATATAGGGTATGTTTGGTTGAGCGATTCGATTGCTTATAAGTTGCTTTTTAATAGTGATTTACGGTATACGAAGTAAGTATGTGAGAGGAGTTGTGTCTCGATTTACGTAAAAAGCAACTTATAAGTTTTTTTAAGTTGAAACAAACATGCTTATATTGGGCGGATTTATAAGATAGGATTTGCATATAAAGCAACAAGAGGATTTTGAATGGAAACTGCCTAGAAATCCGTCAGGCACACTCAAGTTGGCAGAGGAACCACCACTTAACAATGATTGTACAGCCATTTATGCGTCAGATAAAAGTGGTGGGGAAGAGACTAGTGTGATACTACTACTTGGAGGAGAAGAAAAAACAACAAATAAATTAAATTAAATTAAATTAAATTAAAAAAGCACATGGTCCAAGAGAAAAAGCTACTAGTAGCAGGGTGAGCGAGAGGAAGAGAGCGATCTAGGAGAGATGAGCAAAAGCAAAAGAAGAAGAAGGAAAAAAAAACAGACCCTTTAAGCTGCTCCTCATGACTATGGCCCTTTCTACAGCTTTTTGTTTTCTATCGGTTTCCTTTATTATTCTTTTTCTGACTAAAATATTATTACAACGTCATATCCTTGATATACTAGCTAGTTAAGTAATATAGGGAGATTGAGGAGTCTAAATGAATTATTTAATTATAACGTATATTATATAATTTTTTTATAATACTTATATGTATTATTAGATTATATATATTAATTTATAAGTCAGATAAATTAATGTGAAGAAATAATAATAAATATAAGAAGTAAAATAAAAAAAAAAGTTTGGTATTTTGGGACCACAATTCACTTTTAAAGTAGCTTTTTATTTTATACTTTTAATCAGTATTCAATGTTTTTTCTAAATTTTATTATTGTATATCTGAATAACCGAATACTTTAGTTTTGGGGTTCATAAGCTTTCCAAGTAACCCTTCTAAAATTCAAATTCGAGATATAAAGGAATCTAACAGAATCTTATATTATTAGACCAACTTGATACCGTAATTTTTGTTGGTGGCATGAGAGAGAGAGGGGGGGGGGGTTGTGTTGTTAGCATTCATTTCTTTCATTTCTCTTCAAACTCTCACATAAAAGGCTTTGAATGGTCTCTGCATATTTGGAAAGATGCTGCTTTCTGCTGCTTCTGAAGCCCGTGCTTGCTAGCTTGTGCTTCTCTCTCCTCTCTCTCTCTCTCTCTACTGCTCCCATATGGCCCTGATTCTGATGCAAGGCGATTAAAGAGAGTATCATCATCATGAATGAATGGAGTTTGTTTGTGTCTGTGCCTTTGCTCTACCCTTGAAAGAGACCACTGAGTCTCTGTGACTGTCATTTACCTCTCCCCTCCCCTACCATGGCACTGAAAAACATGCTACTTCCTCTCCTTTCCTTTCATAACTTTCTCTCTCTCTCCCCCACGTAAACCTATTCATTTTGTTCTATGGGAGCTTTTAAGATCTTTCTGACCTTACCCTTTTTTCCCTAGCTAGCTTATTCAGAGTACACTACTTTTATAATAATATCTGTGCTCCATTATATGGATCCCTAATTTTGTCCACCACCCTTAGGCTTTGGTGAGGACATTAATTTCTTTAATGTTAATTATACTAATTATTGTGTGATGTGTGTGTGTATAGATATGTGATGATGATGGCTTGCTGGGGTGTTTTCCATTTACTCTCTGACCTGTTATTGCCCAACAAAGAACTTCTCATAATAGTCCGAACAGAAAATCCAAACAACCAGAAACTACAAGTTAGGGAAAATTTCAGAGTTTTCTCAGACTTTCTCGTGCATTCAATGCTGTGATCGAGTAAAACAAGGCTGATCAACACAAGATAAAATACACATCATCATTACTTATTCTGCCAAGAGATCAAAGAGAGATTATATATTCATATTCATATACTAGTGGCTATATAGAAAAGAAGAAAGAAAGAAAGAACAGGAGAAAGCTCTCTAGCAAAACCCTTAATTAAAACATAGATTTTTAGTCTGCTAGCTTTAGTGCCAAATTTAACTACAAAAACATAGACACCCCACTAATATATTATCCCACTTACATAATCACATCGATCACTTCTTAATTACTCGGTATACCAATTCACAAAGATATATATTAGGGTAAGACCCAAAAGAAACCCAAGAACAAAAAAAAAAAACAGATACTTGGATCATGTTTGGAGGAGTGGATAGAGAGTTAGTGGTTTTGATCTTTGCCGTTATTTTTGTCTTCTAATACCTGGCCACCACCTTGCGTTATTAATTTATGAGCTTGCTGTTGAAACTGTTGCTTACAAGCATGACAAGTGATCTGAAGCATAGTGGAATTGATTTGCTTAATGGCTTGCTCTTTCAATGCATATGCTTTATCCAGTTCCGCTTGAGCTTGCTGCCTTAATCTCCTGGCGTTCGCAAACTCTTGCTCCGCTGCCTCCATCTGCCTCTTGGCCTCCTTCCTCGCCTCCTCTGCGTACGCTTTCTCCACCATCAACGCCGCTGCCGCCGCTCCTGGCGGCTTATCGCTGCTGTTACTGCTCTCCTTTGGTGATGAATTATTATTGTTCCTGTTTGATTCGATTTTTTCGCTCATATCCGTCGACGACCCGATCGAGAGCTGTAGCTGCGTCGAGTGGGTGTCGTCAACGTTGGGCGTGGCGGTTGAGAGCTGAAGGTCCAAGTTGGGGTGGAGCTTCTTGTTGCTGCTTTGGTTGTTGGTGTTGGTTTTGGATGAGGTTTGATCAGCAGTAATAGGGTTGTTATTGTTCTGGAAGAATGTGGGTTCGGCCGTTGTTGTTGGCTTTGGTATCACCAGACCGGGCGGGGCAGGCCAGGCCGGACCGGCGCTGAAATTGGTCTCGCTCGACGGGCTGGGGCTCGATGCAGTTCGAGATAGACACGCCGGTTGCTGTGGCTGCTGCGACCGGAGCCGACCCATATTGCACGCATCTTGGTGTTCGATGAAACTCTCCACCCTACGCACATGCACAGAAGAGAAACAAAAAAGGATGAATATATGTAAAGACAAATTATAGAGGAAGAAGAAACATCATCATCAAAGATGGAGGAGTGTAGACCTTAAAAGAGAGAGCTGATTAAAGAACAAGGAAGGAAGAAAGAAAAGGAAAAGTGATTTGTAAAAGGTGTTCTTTTTAGAAAAGGTGTCCACTGGTTTTTGAAATGGCCAAAGGGGGGTTCTGCTGAATAAAGGTGAAGAAGCAAGAATCATATTAAATCACATCTCGAAACTATTGTTATATCCAAACATTAATAAGACATATATACTCTAGTCTGTTCGTCCAAGAAATATATACAACGTATAATCACGAAGAAGACGATGATGATCCTGGAATGCCACCCAGAAGCTATGTGTGTGTGTGTGGATATGAGACCAATAACCCAAAACCAAAAAAAAAAAGAACTTTGGGAGCAGTGTTCTCCAACCGTTGAAAACAGTATTATTATTTATTTGTTGGTTTGAAAATTAGGATTAATAATAATGTTGCATCAGTCAAATACGAAAGCCTTTTATTTCCCCCCTCATCTCACTAACTTTATATTCCATTCCAAAAAATGTATTTTCCTTTTCCCAAGTCAAAACCAATGTAAAACAAAAGGGCACCAGGTTGAAGTGAATTGATAATAGAATCATATAATCAAAGAAGAAAGAGATGTGTGTGTGTGTGTGTATACATATATCAAAGTTTGATTTAATTATATATACCTGGAGAAAACTCGGCCACAATCACAGGAATGACCTCGAGTGCCACAGGTCTTGAGATGGGCCTTGTAGTCGGACTGGACGGCGTAGGCCTTGGAGCAGCGGTGGCAGACCCATTGCTTGTGGTTGCTGTGTTTGCGGCGGAAGTGTTTCTTGATTCCGACGAGGTCGCCGAGGGCGTGGCACGGGTCATGGTGCAAGCAGGTGGGCTCCGGGCACACAAACACCCTCTTCCTCACCACCGGCGTCTCCCTCTTGAGCAGCTTCCACGGCACCTTGTGCCTCCTCCTGTGCATCTGCAGGTTCTGGTCCCTCTGAAACCCCTGGTTGCAGATCTCGCACACGTACCGGTCCGATTCCAATAGCGTCTTCGGCGACAAAGACACCACCTCCGCATCCGGATCTACATATATTAAATACATATGTATATAGACACCCCTCCCAAAATCAATTCAACGTCTACACGTAACATAATTCAAATTGATAGAGATAAAGGCGAAATCAGAAATCAAAAGCTACCTGGTGTTCCCGCCGGTCTCCTTTTTCTTTTGTTTGTAGTTGCAGAGGCATTATTCTCTGCGGCGGAGGCGGAGGCGGAGAACTGCTGATGCGAAGTTGGGAGTGATGACGACATGGGGGTTTTTGATGTTGTGATGATCGTTTGCTTATAATAGTTAAAGTGGTGAATTGTTGGGGATAGGATTAAGTAAAAGAAAGGATGACGAAGAACAAAGAGGGAAAGAAGAAAAGACAGCTAGAAGGCATAGGAGAGGGAGGGAGGGAGAAGGAAGAAGAGGGAAAAAGATCTTTGCTTTCTTTCTCACTTGCTTTCTTCTTTTCTTTCGGTTCTTCTCTCAGCTTTCTTTTAACTTGCTTTTAAACTTTCAGCTTTTTCTTCCATGGGGCTTTGGCTGGTTTGGCTCTCCTCTCTCTCTCTCTTGCTTCCAATTCCAACTCTCATCTTCAGAAGGTGTTGTTGTCTCTCCTTAATAAACTTTCAAAAAGAGAGACACACAGACCCAATCACAAAGCTCGAAACTTGATCCCACAAGCATACTCCTCTCTCTAATGGGCTCCAGATATGAGAGAAAAAAACATCCCCCACATACAAACACATAATTTCTCTCTCTCTCTCTCTCTCTCTCACTGTAATTTTTTTTTTTTTGGCCTTCAATTCAATCCATGCATAAATACACACTCCCCACACAAATACCCACGTAGGCTTCCTATTTTTGTCACTCTTTAATTTCTCTCTCTTACACGGAGAGGATATTATCTTTATAGACCATTGTACCCATGCTCGTGACTGTGCAGAAGCTCTAATTAATTTTTCATGAAGCAGCTTTTTATAAAGTGAGATAATGAGGACGTGAAGTCACCCTCAAGGGCATTATGGTACTTACCTACAATGTGTGTGTGTTTTTTTTTTAACTTTTTTTGGGGAATTAATTAAGTAAGGTGGGGGTAGCTTTTTGGTAAACTGGGGGTATCAAGTAAACAGTGGAGGTAGGGAGTTGAAATTAGGGAGGGGGGGTTGTCTTTAGTGGGAGAGTTCGTAATGTTGGCAATATTATTGCGCCAAGCCAAGACATATTTGGTAGCAGTAGTCACTGTGGTACGGCAACAACGACCATCAGTTTTTTTTTTTGAGCAAAACAACGACATCATTTTACCCTTCAAAGTTTAAATCAAAATAATTAAACATGAACCGATCATTGAATTGATTGGGATATTGAGTTTAGAGTCAGTGGGTCAGATCAGAGTCAAAATGGAGCTAATATGAGGTCAAACCAGTGAGAAATTGAAGATTTTAGGTTTATTAATATGAAATTCTAAAAAATTTTTTAAAAAAGATCAATTTTAAAAAAAAAAAGAGAGTACAAACTAAGTTAGTGACCAAACTGGATCAGTGTATTAGTCGGTTCACCGGTTTCCGGGCCGCTCAGCTCCGGTTTCAGTACTATGGTTTAAACCCACATGACAAAAGAGAAAAATATGCATACTCTCTCTAGTGCTAACTATAAAATTCACTTCATATAACAACTCATAAATTCACTTTTTCTCTTAAATTCATATTTTTTTCAGATATTTCTACATATATATATGTGTGTGATTAAAAAAGATATTTTAAGAAAATTAACTAATATTTATTATAAATAATTAACTTAACTAATATTTTTAATCTACATAAATTAGTTATCTAGCTTTTATACAGAAGGACATAAGGTAATATATAATACATGACGAAGTAAAATTAAATGAATATATAACTTAATAAAAATATAATATATACATATACAAATCAATTGAAATTCTTGTTCCGAGGAGGCTTATCTAGTTTAAATAATCTATAGTTACATAACTTTATACAAAGTAAAAACATAAATTTAAAAATTAAAGTTGAATTAAATTATTTTTTAACCATTTTGAATAAAAATAGCATTAATAAAAATATTTGTTGAAGCAATATTAAAGATTTAATAATTCTCGAGCAAATGAGGCTCGTCTAACTCAAATAATTTATAATCATTTTTATGATAAAAATTGTATGACTTTAGATGGAAAAATTGTTTATCTCAATTTTAAATCAAGTCCCTGTAATCCATTTTATTTGAATTGGGCTCTTATTATTTGATCCGATAATTTTAATTTATAGCCTTTATGAAATTTCATTTAAGTAATACACAGCCGCACACGTGTTAAAACGATGTTAATTGAAACGAATAAAATTCTATAAATTTAATTTAATAATTTTTACATTCAAGGATGAACACCCATAACATATCAAACTTTAAAGACATAATTCAAATAAAATAAATTAATTATACTTGATTTAAAATTGAGGTAAATTATAAAAAATTGCGGATTAATTTTCTTAAATTAAGATAAAGAAATAAAATAATAAAATTAAAATTAAAATTGACTTAAAAATTAAAAAGGGAAAGAAAAATAAAGAAAGGAAAGTACACTTTCACATAAATGGTCGTATTGATGGAATTGCCTTCTATATGTACTGAAAGAGGCAAAACTTATTGCACAATATACGATAACTAATTAATTACCCATAACAATTAATCCGTACCTAGACCTTACCTTGCTCTCAATTGTCCCTCATGGCTTTAAAAGACGTACAAGACGTTTTTCATCCTCCTCAGTCTCCCCCACCTTTAGGGGTTCAAAGTCAGATTTTTGCTCTCGATATTATTCGTTTTGAAGGGCAATTACTTTTTATGATTTTAAAATAAATTGAAAGGAAAAAATATCTAAATCTTTATAAGGTATCTTTTATTTCTTTCTCCAACCAATATGATACATAACACAATATATATACTCAATTAACTTTTTAACTATCAAGGAAATTAGCATTGCTTGTTTACGGAAAGCCGTTCATAAGAATCCAAACCATTATTAGATGAATCGCGTCTCTAGCTTCTTCTTTCATATTTTTTTTCCTTCTCATTTGTCCCTGTTTGTTTTAACCTGCGCCATATAACATAATAGAAATATGCACTTAATGGTTATAAAAGATTATCCAAAAATGTACAAATTCATCTCTTTTGTGATTATTGTATCACATATATCATCATATATCTAGAATAAAATATCCGTCCATGAAAAATTCACTAATGTTGTGTGTGAGTGTGTAATATATGCTGCTGCAGCAGCAGCAGCAGCAACAATTACAAGGTTCTGGCTATTTTAGGGTTTGGAGATGTCATCATTATCAGTTCATGTTTTTTTCATTACGCTGGTGGTGATGGAGTTGTCATGGTACTCTGATAATTTTAATAAAAAAGACATTATTAATTAGTTATGATCAACGTATTGATCTGCAAACACTAGATAACCACACTTGTAGATGTATCCTTTTTGTAACTAGATAGTACGATTCTTTACATTTTTTTAACATTCACGTTTATGTTAATTATTGGGGGTTAATATTGGCAATCTTTTAATTAATAAAAAATCTCCTGTTAATTTATTGTTTGTGAGAGACTTTTTCATTTTAAATTGTTGTTATTCATCATCAATCCATACACGATAGCTTTTGGACTAAATAGGCCTTATTACCCTACCATTTCCACACGGTAAATTATTATATATATATGATCGAGCACGTTGTGGGAAGCTTCTTCGTGAGAATTAGCAACTTAGTGTAAATGGCCTGTTCCAACCTACTACCAGCTAATAATTTGGTGTTTTGTTCAAATAAACAAATTATACATGAACATGTTCATCCAAGCTTGTATACCCCTATGCTTAGATGAAGAGAAGATTAGAAGGAAAATAAGAATAGGAGTAAAAACTTCAAAAGATAGTAAATTTTTTTTTACTATTTTAAAAGCTTTCATTCATAGTATTCCCACTTCTTTATTTTTCCTTCACTTTTCTCTCCATTCAAACATAACATAGAGAACCTAAGGTTCCGCATTCAAGTTTAGAGTGATCAAAAGTCTATAGAAATCAACTCATCCGTGAACAATATTAAAAAAGAATGGTAACTTTTTTAAGAAACAAAAGTTTAGATGGATTAGACCTCATAAATCAAAGAAAATCTGCAGAGATAATTTAAAATTATCTACCAATGCAATACTCCTATCAATCGGTAGCAGGATTTAGACGTACCGACTAGCTGATTGGTACTCGTAGTAATTAACTGAATTAATTTAATAATATAATATATAATTGATAAATGCATATTCATTGATGCACACATAGACAAACATATTCGCTGCACATGCAGATTTTGGTGAGGCTATATATATATTCTCGCATGTGTTTTGGTGGAGAGGGTCGTCCTCTTTATCCTCATAGAGCCCCACTTTCCAATACTCTTCTCTTCGCACTTAAGAATAATATTCAAACCTATTCATTGTACAATAATTTCATCATTCACTAAAAGCAACACCCCCCCCCTCCACACACACGTACAGAAGCCAATGTTGCAATATATATATATATATATATATATATAACTAAATCCTCGCCGGGTTCCTGATAAAATCCAGGGGGAATCACTGCAATTTTACAAAAGTAATACTTTTAGCTTTTTAGAAGTGCTTTTATGATTTTTGAGCCTTATAGGTAAATATGTGATAAATGTTTTATTTCGGTTTGTGAAAAATTGCTTTAAAAAGCACTTTTTCTTTCTTCCTAGACAAGTTAATCACTATAAAAAGTCATACCACAAGGTAGTGACATACAATGACAAGATTTGATGCTTAAAATAACAAGTTGCATATTGCTCAGATGCTGTGAAATTGTTTTATATTACTAGTGCACTACTACAAACTAGACATTTAACGACCCTAAAGGATGTTCCTTTTTAAATTAGGGACGCCCAAAGTTCAATATTTAGCGGGAAACATTGACGCTGGTTGAATTTTTTTTAAAAAAAAATTGAACCACTTTAAACGTCCCCAGTTTGACTGGAAACGTCTGAAGTGAGCTTCAGACGTCTCCATTTTGACTGGGGACGCGGAAAAGCCTGTCAGACACCCATCCCATCAGCAGCAGGCCAGCAGTTTTATTTTCCTTCCCCAAGCTTCATTCTGTCTTCCCTCGTGAGCTTCGTTCCAAGCTGTCTTCCTCTTTCCCCTTTCCCTTGCTTCCTTTCCCGTCTTCCTTCCTCTTTCTCAGTTCGTTGCTGCAACTCCCTTTCCCGTGCTTCCTTCCCTATCTGCCTTCCTCTTTCTCATAATCATATTTCTATTTTTCCCTCTCTCTTCTTTGACGAGAGCATCATCGTTTGTGTCTCCCTTTCACAACTATCGTCTTCCTAGCTGGTGGCACCGTGAGTCATCTCCATTTCCGTCGTCCACAGGTTTGTCTCTCACTCCCACAACTTTGGATACAAATGATTGAACAAATGCTTGTAACTGTTAATTTAAATCAGATTATGAAACTGGAAAAACAGAGTAACTTGTATATGCATACTTTTAATCTGCTTCTAATCTGCTTGATATGGAAATGGACTGTCATTATTGCATACTTGTTTTTTTCGTCAGCAGACTTCAACACGATGATGTATATATATAGACATGAGTTAAAAAAATGACAATGATACTTAGGAATGAATTTGGTTTGGCTTAGGTTAGTCTAGTTTAACCAGCGCCAATATGTTTATTAGATTGTTGTGTTGTGTTGTTATATAAAATGACAATGATACTTAGAGTTGTGTTGTTGTACGTACTATTAGATTGTTGGATAATATGTTTATTAGATAGTGTTGAACTGCTGTTGTTTTCATTCTGGTTTATGCAATATTTTTTCTATGCAATTTATGCAGTTTAAATTTGCCGGACAGTGATGTATATATAAAAAGCCATAAAAAAACTTTAGATGTCCCTAGTGCAAACTAGGGACGTCTAAAGTGGTTCATAAACACTTTAGACGTCCCCAGTCTAAGTTTGACCAAAAGACGTCTTCTATTTTAGGGACGTTATTGACAGTTTTTTTTACGACGCTCAGATAGACATCCCTCTGTTTTCAGATGTTAAAAGGCCCAAAAAAGGGACATTAAAAGCATTTTTTGTAGTAGTGATTGGGTTACTTACATGGGGATTGATGTCTATTTATATCTATTTCATTTGTATATCTTTGAATCACATATAAAGTGGAACACTAATAGAATATGAGGTTTATATTTGTTGTATAACTAAGGATGATATATGTCACATTAAACCTAATTAATGCTATTTGGTATATACGAAAAGCATCAATCTATTTTTTACAACTAAAAGCAATTAATAATGGAGACAACAATTTTGGATAACAAAGAGAACTTGAGTTTGACATTTGTCGGGCTTCAAAGATTCTGTTCTTCCTCCTTCATTCCTTTACATTATCGTTAGTTTTAGATGACATTTTTTTTATATTATCATATATATATATATATATATATATATGAAAATATTGTAATAATTTTAGTTTTAATTCAAGTGGTATTTTTTTTTTACTTTATGCATATGATTAACCTAATTAAGGTTGTTCAGTTTTCTTTTAGAATAATGCCGTGTGTGTTTACAGAAAATCAAACTATTATGAAAATATTGACATGAGAGATAAAGCAATTAGTGGCACTCAAAATTACTATGGATAGACTTGCTTGTTCTGATCAACATAAAAAAAAAAAAAAAGAGGGGGTGGGGGATTGCTTATTTTGAAGATGTTATAGCCGGATGATGATGGTGGTGGATGTCACTCAAAGAATGAATTATAGACGTGCTTATCAATACCAATTCGACAACAATAAAACTTGTTAAAATTTTTTTAAAGAAAAAACGTAATGTTGACATAATTATATAAATAACAATCAGATGCCTATATTGTGTGTAACATGAAATCTCAAAAAGAAATTACTACACAATAAATAACACCGCTTCTTTTGAATTTTTATTATATATGACAATTAACTAAACAATATTAATAATAAATGGGTAAGTGATTAGTAATGTTGTAATATGTAATTGTGGGGGTTTATTAAGTTTGAGTTTATACCAAAATAATAATAATAATAAAGGATATACCTCTGAGCGGCAGCGGGGAAGGTGAAGAAATGATTGGTGACACGTGGCGGAGTTCAAGCCAAGATCAAATCGCATCCGTGCGGCTAGAAGGAAAGAGAGAGAAGCAAGTGGGGAAATGATAGGCGGTGATTCGTGGAGAGCAGAGACATTCTGTAGTGCTGGTAGCATCGTAACATCAACTCCGATATGACAAAAGAATATGAGAGGGAGTGAGGCCCCGGCCCACACCAGAAATAAGGCGGGTCTGTTTGGTGGCTGCCGGGTGGGCCCTGCTCCAACTTCATCATAATTTTCACCACCCTTCGCCTTTTCCTCCTCCCGTCCTTTCATTTTACCATCATCATCTTATCCTTATTATAAAAATATTTTTTTAGGGTTTGTTTCTAAGACAGCAACTTGTTTGGAACGTTTATTAAAAAAAAAATTTATACACCATTAAAAATGAGTATAAATGAGTATTTATTAATGAGATCAATTATTAAATGAGGGTATTTCTGAAAAATTCTGTATCTCTAATATATTTATTAATCTAACTAACTTCAAGTCTTCACCTATACGTTTTTTTTTAGTTTTTAGATTAGTCTCTTATAAAAGAAACCACAAGAAGTAATTTTTTTAAGATAAAAGTTTAGATAAATTGGATATAAGGAATTCACTAGGGTTAAGGCATGCTTTTGAGTTCAATCTCTTATAAAGGTATTTACATATTGCTCACTAATAAGCTTCTCACATTTTATAGCAGTATTTGAACTCACAATTTTATGATTATAAACCAACTCATTATTAATTGGACCTTTACTGCCACTAGAAGCAGTAATTCAATATTCATTCCTCATCTATCAATCCAACCAATTATTGTATTTATATAAAATTGAACCTAACCATGCTTATCTCTCCATCTTGTGCGTTTAAAACGAATTATATTATTTTTCAGTATTTAAATTTTTATCTTCAAAATTCGCAAACAATATGACTAAAAGGTACTGTTTTTGTAAATTATGTTATATAGGAAAAGTTAATCCGCAAGTCAGGTATTTGTAGTTTTTATTTTTTTATCAAGTTATTATTATAGTTTCATATGATTTTTAATCAGGTTCTTATAAAAGTAAAAATTAATTAAAAATTAGATAAAACTATAGAGAGACCTGTAGATTAATTTTTTCTATTGTAAACTTGTACTTTTCCTAAGGACCTATTTGGTATGAGGGATTTGAAGAGGAAAGGAGGGGAGAGAAAATTTTTATAAGTTAAATTTATAAAAATTGAAGAAATGGGGTTATAAAATTTTAATAAAGAAAATATGTATGATAAAATAGTAAAATAAATTAATTAAAAAATAGATAAAATGGAGACCTGCAGATTAATTTTCTCTGTTGTAAACTTGTACTTTTCCTAATGACTTGTTTGGTATGAGGGATTTGAAGGGAAATAGAGGGGAGTGAAAATTTTTATTAATTTAATTTTAAAAAAATCGGAGAAATGAGGTTATAAAATTTTAATAAAGAAAAGATGTATGATAAAATAGGAAGAGAAATTAATTAAAAAATTTAGCTCCATATCTCTAGTTAAAATTTTTGTCCCTCTCATCCCCTCATACTAAATTAAACAGCCCCTAAAGGTTGAAGTAAGTTAGATTTTTCATCACTTATAATAGGGTCATTTCTTAGAATATAATCTTATTTTATTTCTAGAATATTATAACTATATAGATATTCTAATCACCGCTTACTTATTTAATCAAAACTTTTAATTTCTTTTATTAAACTTTCGCATTCACACTTATAAAAGATGAGGCAAGAGAGAACCTCCACGTGCTGAAAAGTAGAGGTAGAAAGAGAGCTCCTGACTAATAAACAAATAGTTCAAAAAAAATATTCCTGAAAATCTTGAATTGTTAAATTAAATAAACAAAACTATGTATGATTAGTTTAATTTCATTTAAGAATAACTAGCTAGAACCGAACAATCCTAGTCCTAATTATTTAATAATGCTGTGTGTGTTGTGTAGTGGAGGGATTTGGAAACAAGGGCTAATAAATGTAGTTAGGTGCACAAAGCTAGTTTGGTGAAGAACAAGTAATTAAATAAAGTAACAAAGAATGTATGAGAATTAAGGTAAGTATGATTATTGTTGTTGTTGTTGTTTTTATTATTATTATTAGATTGATAATGGGGGTGATAGATAACACACTTGGGAGAGATGATTGCGAAAGACATGGTGTTAAGTAAGTTGCATGTGTTGGAGAATCCAACTAGCATCATCTTCCTATTGATTTATTGTTATAAAATTCAAGAATTAATTGATTTATTTATTAATTAGTTAGTTAATTAATTAAGCTCAAGACAGAAGAAGCACTTGGGCAAGTTTACTTTTTGTAAGTTCGAATAATTATTGTAGGCACATCATGAAGAAGCAGCAGCGCAGACATGTAGATCTCTCTAGCTAGCTTTATTTAATTAATCTCTCTCTCTCTCTCTCTCTCTCTCATACGTATGATAATTATGTTTTTAAGAGAATTTAATAATTTCAGAAAATTAAAGCAGAACTCAGATGGGGTCAACAACACCTTGAAAGCCTCATCATTTTTTCTTATTATGCTGATGACCCCCCTTTAATTAATTACACTTATAATTAATATGCCTACCATTCATGTAATTAATCGATAGTGTAGTTTTTTTCTATACATTTATATTATAAAACTTTTTCTCATTACATGTAGTGATTATTATATAAGTACGCAGTCGGCAAGAATTATAAAAATAAATAAAAATTAACTTATGTAACATACTATTGTTTTTTGGGATCATCCAAGAGTTCCACGTTAGGCTGAGAAATAATGGACATCATTAAGCCAATTTTAAAAATTTTCAGATAACTCAATTTTAAATATTCCTAATAATAATTAAGATGCATGCATGTGCATGCAAGCCTCAATTACTTCACTCTTAAGTATTAAACAATTATTTTGGATAAAACAAAAAAAGAAAGTATTAAAAAATTATTTATCATATATATAAAGGCTCTTCATCACATTATTCACATCAAGAACGTTAAGGATACGTCTCCGACTTCAATGAAACGTAAAAGATTCAGAAGAAAAATAAAATAAAAGTATAGAATACAACAAAGAGACAAAGAAATCTTGATGATTTTGTTTCTGGCAGAGCTGGGAATACTGATCCAAATATACCTCAAATAAAAACCAGGCCAATTATTCCCATTAACTTCTGCTATACACTTCTTCATGTTCTCTGTGTCTCTCTATATACATAAATTAGTTATTAATTATTTATTTATTCAAAAAAGAGAAAAATGGAGAAGAAGTTACATTCTTCTCAGAACATGCATGGCCTTGCGATGCTTTTTGTTGCTCCACCTGTCTGTATATATAATCTTTCTTCAATCAAACAAACAAATTAGTAAGGTATCACTCGCATATATCCGCCTCACCTTTGTTTTAATTATTGCTCTTCAATAATTGTTAATATTCTTTTATCACCATGCTTCATTATTCATAGCTCACTCTACTTGTGAAATTCATATACATTAATTTACACCATAATTATGTATACTCTGTGTGTGTGTGTTGAAATGCAATTGACATAAGAATTTTCTAAGGTTCTTATTGTAACTAGCTAAATTCTTGCAATGTGCAGTAAAAATAAAAATAATAAAATATCGATCTTGTTAAAAAAAGAGGGAGCTGGTAGCAAGTTTTACCTTTAGCCCCTTGTGAGATTGTGGGGTGTATGTTTTACTTTTTTTTTTAATTAAATGAGGAGGAATGGTGTGTGTATAAAATTATCTTATTGAACTTATGAATTGTTGGTTAAAATAATAAGCCGTTTTACTCTTGTAATGAAGAGAGCACAAGTTTAAAACACAAAAAAATGTACTTTTTAAAAAAGGTGAAAGCACTTTAAACTATAAATTTTGAAAGTTATTATACCCTTGACTCCATAAAAAAAAATTACCCTATTGAAAGAACAAACTACAACAAATTAAAACAATAAAAATTGAGACACGAATTTTTTTTAATTTCAAAAATTATGCAGCAGAAATTTTGTAAGGTAATAAAATTTTTGGATAACCTAATTATTTACAATAAAAAATTCCTTCATATATATATATATATATATATATATATAATATAAATTGCTTTACTAAGGATTTAGTTAGATTTCTGTCGCAATTGTTTTGTTGTTGAGTGTTTGTATATATATTGGTCAAGATAAAGATGACCTGGCCTCCTGAATTAATAACTTAAAATTTGTGTCAATATGATTATGGGTGTCCGTGTGTCCTATATACGTACGCAAAGACATATTTAGTTAGGTATATGTATAACAAGTATATATATAGATAGAGAAAGATCATAGGGAAAATATATAAATGATAAAGAAATAGAGAAGAAAAAGATGTGAGTGAGGGAGGGAGGGAAGAAGAAGAAGAAGAGATATGGAGAGAAGGAAGTAATTGAAAAGGGTATGAATGTTTGGAGAGTGAATAATGAATTAATGTCTGTGGATGCCAAATTATTTGATGATGGCAGAGGCGTGGGGTCCTCTCATCACCTCCATTCCACTGTTCCCAGATGCTCTCTTTTGTCCTTCTCTCTCTTTGTTTCCTTCTTCAATTCTATTTATATATCCCTCTCTTAATCTCATCATTCTCCTTCCTTTATACTTCATAGCTCTCAAATATATGTATGTGTGTGTGTGAATTGTGTATATGTATTAACGAATCATGCTTTGGTTAGGTTTGTTAGGTAAAACATAAGACTTTTTTTCTCTTATAGTAAGCTCCGTATAGTTTGATTCTTAGTTTGATTCTGTTTGATGTAACAACTCATGTTGGCCTGAGTGGTAGAAACTTTTAAGTCGCCTAAACTTTAATCTTAGTCATTACTATTATGTATGTAACATGTACTCTAATTGCGAGGAGTGTGCTTTTACTCTACGTTCTTTATAAAGGATAATATTTTCTACTTTTATTGTGGGCAGAATATGCTTCTTATGCTGATGATATTGTAGCTCTAGTAACATGAAAGCTCTGTCTAAGTGGAAGATCACAGGCTTGATCCCGCTAGTAACCTTAGACGACCATCAGTGTCTAACCCTATACATATGAAAAAAGAAGAATATACCTCTTGTTTCTTAAAAAAATACATTGAAAGACTTATCTTCATTTAAGCCTGAAAAATTCAAATAAAATTAATATATAATATTGGGTATTAAATAATTATATTGTCTTAAACATATTATAACAAATAATGCTAGTTATGCCAAGTATATATGGGAGACTCAATTTTCTTAAGTAAGGTCAGAAGGTAAAATTCTGTGGATATAAAAAAATTATAGTGACAGAAATTAAACTACAATAATTATACTTGAATCTAACTTAATACTTAATAGTATAGCATCAAATATTAAACAATTACGGAAAAATTAGCTATTTGTAACTAGAATGACTTGTTATTCACCAACAAGCTATTGGTTGATGTGATAAAGGGCCTCACCCCTATAAAAAGGAGAACATAAGTTCAAATCTTAGAAAATACACTTGTTGGGAGAGGTGAAAACCTCTTTCCTTTTAAACTTAGAATGGGAAACCCTTGATATTACCCAAAAAAAAAAGAATGACTTGTTATTCACAAATGATAAATAGTAGAACTTTTTTAAAAAAATTTTTGTTCAAATATGTGGAAAAAGTAAATATCCAATTGATTATATATTTTCTTTTAATTAATTATTTTTCTTCCCACAATCAAATTATTATAATATTAATGCATGACTTCCATATACGTAGTTGATTGATTCAGGCCAATTAATTGCTTTACTGATTTTTTTTATTCTTAAAAATATGTATTCTCCCTTTTTGTTTGGATTATGTTGGTTCGATATATACATACAATGACAGAGACGTGCATCAGTAGTATTAAAAAAATAACTTATACCCGAAATAGTAAGTATAATTTAATATGTTTGGTGAAATTTCTTAAGAAAATACAAAAGTGTCGAAATTGATTAATGTGGATGGCCATAAGGAAGGGGCCGTGTCTGAAGGCTGCCCACTGACCATGTTTTCCGCTATCCTTTTTCTGCTCTGGCTTTTCAATAAAAACCATTATAATATCACTGTTTCATTTATACTATATAGTTAAGTGGGGCCTACTACATTACATGATTTTAATTTGAAAAACAAAACAGATTTACACTACTGTAAATAGGATGATTGTACACTATAAATTTCTTATTTCATATTAATGTATTAATAATATTCATTTGTTGCAATATTTAGATTAGACACTGATTTGTGATTGAACTTAATGACACTATTTAGTAGTTGTTTTAGCTAATTAAGCTTATTCAATCATAGCAATTCAAAATTAGCTTCAGTTATATATCCTTCCTCGTATGCCTATTATATCCAGCACATTCATCAACCACCTTATTAGAACTACCAGAACTATCGAGATGTGATTAAGTAAGTAATTAAGTTTGTTGTAAAATACTTTTTAAGAAAATTTATCTACATTTAAAACTATGAATTACATCATGAAAAAAAAAAAGAAAATTGCAAAAAATTTTCAATAGGGACAATCTTTAAAAAAGGGTAATTAATAGTCCACTTGTTGATTTATAACAATTAAAACCACACATTCTTTCAAATCCCTCGCTACGTGATCACATATTCAAATAACATTGAGAGATGAGAACCACTTGTTCTTTATGGATGGTACCTTATAATAAGGACCGAAGGGAAGTAAGTCATTCTTATTAGTGTGTTGCGGCCAGTCCTAGTTTTACAGCTAATTAGGTTTCAAAAACAACAACTAATGAAACTCAAATATAATCATAATCCTATTTAGGGTTGAGATTATGGATGAAAAAGTAAACAGCTACAACCCATGGAAAAGGCTGTAACATATAATAGCATCTAGCTTAAGGTGGGGAAAAAAAGTAAAAGTAGTATTTAGTATAATTAAAGCAAGCTATATAGATTAGAGAAACAATTTTATAAAGTACATCACACGTGGATTTGTAGATTGGGTTAAAGAAGAGCAATTAATTAATTAAGACCTTGTCACACTCTCCTCCACACAAAATTTGAATGTATATATTTATATATATATAGCACTGTAGTACATACCCACTTGAAGGCTGAAATAAAGTTTTGATGTTGCTAGTTGTAAATTGTAAACCCCCATGTACAAAATCATTACATCACGTTCTAAACTTGATTTATATTTATCGCGCTCGCTTACTTTCACTCCCAAAAGCACAACTTCTCATAGTTTAATTACACTACTTCATATAAATTAATTATATATATTTAACTAAAGTTACATATTAAAATTATATATATATATATATATATATATATATTAGGATCTCTGGATCTGTTTGTGATTCGATTCGTCTCTGATTTTGATGTCACGCAAGTATATATGGATTCACAGCTTTTAATTGGCAAATCAAAATCGTCTGTGTTATGTGTAATTGATTTGTTATTCGGACATACAGTTGATGTAACTTTTCGGATTGTATGGGGTTGGATATTAATTGTTGGACTTTCATCTTCAAAACTTTCTATATTATTCCATTACCATCGAGACACTTATTACAACATCTTATTGTAACCCTATAACGACCACACACACACATTATATATATAATTAGTTTTTTTTTATTTGATAAGGGTTTCTTCTTTCGAGGCTCATAGCACTACTAAGAATTTTTACTTTCTTCAATAAGTGTGCTTCACGGGATTCTAATTTGTGTTATCTTTCTTATTGAGATGAGGTCACTTACCACCTCAACCAATAGTTTGTTGGTTATATATGATTAATTGAAGGGTGACATTTGATATATGAGTGAGGCTTATCTTTGTGTAGAGCATTGGATTACATATATAATGTTATTATTGAGTTGAGGATATATGTGAATGTTTATGAGATTAATAATGGAGTTAATGTCTTCTTCTTTTTGGTATAACTTTATTTGTAGGTTTCATTTGTCTGGCCAAATAAAAAAAGATATGAATCTCTGGAATGCCAATATCATGTCACCCACATGTTGCAATCAAAACCACAACTGGGAAAAAGAAAAGAAAGAAAGAAAGAAAACAGTTTCAGATCTTCCAATCGTTAATTTTGCCTTTGAAATTAAATTAATTATCTGTTGAATTGTTTATTTATTTTTAATCTCTTAGTCCCCTTTTTGTTTATTCCTCGTCTTCAACGATTAATGCATTAAGAAGACGACTCTCAAATTTATTCGAATCACACGAGTTCAATCGTCACCGTAAGATAAAGGGTTATGCGTAGGTGAAATGAGATTTGATTCAGTGATATTAATCGTCTCTGACTTGTGAAAGATTGAAATGTAATAATCACTTGTCAATATATATATCATCTACATAAATTAACCGTCACAATTAATGATTAATTACATTCTCATTTCACCTGTCTTTTAAAAAAATGTATTACGGTACCCATTTTCAAAAATATCAAAATTATACTACTTTTGTTCTCTCAAATTGAAAAGAAGCATTAAAAAATGTTTATGATCACAAAAAATAAGCTGCAATAATGTACATAATCAAGAGAGATATATATATATATATATATATATTTGTTTATAATTTTTTAATAAATATAATATAAATATGTTTTTTACAACTACTAGGATACTATGATATACCAAATATCAAATATATGTCTGATCATCAGAAAACAAAAGCAGCTTTAAAAACATTTGGTAGAGATCAAATTTGTATTTTTTTTCAGAAAAAAAAAGGAAATAAAAATTAAAAAATAATGTTTAAAATAAATTTCTTCCTGACTAAAATCAATTTTAATATTGTCATGAATATTTTCCCATACGTAAATTATCGTTACCTCAGTTAACTAGTCGTGCTTTGTTTCATCATCAAGAAAGAAAAAAATGTAAGCTCAAAACCATCTATAAGGGAGTCTAAAAATCTACCATCACAATAAAACTACTATATCAAGCCACATATATTATAACTTATTTTAAATGGAGGGAATTTAGCAATAGTAAATTATAGAAATTAGAAAGTGACATGCCAACTTAGTTAGTTAAAGTCATGATTACATTTTTTTCTTTATATAAACACGCCTCCTATGGCATCTAACACATTGCGGTCCTTTCATGTATGTAGCACACTACACTGTTTGATTTTTGAAATCTCAAGAATTTTTATTATATTTATGTATCTATATTTTGTTACATGTACATATATCCTCTTTAAGGAAATAGTCATGTTCAAAATAATGTCAGATATTAAATGTGAATACCTTTCTTTGAGACTTCATCTTAAATAGGATCGTCTTTAAGAAAAGGATGTACACACACATGCTTAACAAAAAAAAAATCTATAAAAATGACAATATTTATAAAACATTGAGTATATAACTCATGCATGCATATATAATATGAAACCCTAACCCTAATAATCATTACAACTCTCTCTCCCCTGTCACCCATATAGCCACTTTGGTGTAAATTTAGAGTATTCCTTTGTCACTTTAAATTTGAGTCTAATCTCTATCGCTGGGGGCATTAAGGTTAAATCCCATACAATAAGTGTGCTTTCTTGAGATTCTGACTTGTGTTTTTCTCCTTATAGGGTGAGACTGACACCAATGGAAAAAAAACTTTTTAGATCATTTAAAAAAAACTTTTTAGACCGGTTTTGGACTAGGTTTTGTCACACCCGATTTAAAAAGTCTGTTTACTTTTACAACTGGTTTAAAAAGTAAGATTTTTAAGACCTTGTAGTTATAAACGGTCTAAAAAAACACTTTTCAAATCAGTTGTAGCCATAACAGGTCTGAAAAAGCATACTTTCAAGACCGGTTATAGCTAAACCGGTCTAAAAATCATGCTTTTTCAGACCCCTTGTAGCTACAATCGATCTAAAAATGCATTCTCTTTAAGACCGGTTGTGCTACAACCGGTCTTAAAAATTCTTTTTAAGACTTGTTGTAACTACAATTGATCTAAAAAAGTTTCATTTTTTTTAAAAATGATCTTTTTACAAATTAACTCTACCCATCTTTCACAGAAGCAACAACACAAATTTCACAGAAGCAATGACAGCAACAAGACATAAGCAACAATGAAACTCTACACAAGCAACACACAATGAGAAACGACACAGATTCCATTTGAAGCCATTTCAACAGAAGCAACAACACATAATCAACAGCAATGACAGCAACATTACTACACCCAGATTTCACAGAAGCAACTCTACCCATCTGTCACAAAAGCCATTTCAAAACATCCCAAATTCCACAAAAGCAACATCACAGATTTCATAGAAAAAATGACAGCAGCGTGTTCCAATTTGCTCACAACAAAATCAAAATAAATCACATAATGGAAGCAAGGAATTTGATAGCATAATAGCAAAACTCAAATTTTTTTTTGTTTTTAGAAAAGTTTTATATACAAATGGAATGCAAAACTACTATAAACATATAAAAATGACCTCAAGCACTGCCAAACACCCCAACAATCAATAACTAACTAAAACAAACTCAAAAACATATTAAAAACCAAGAAAAATCAC
The DNA here is from genome assembly GCA_963242795.1 of Inga leiocalycina. Taxonomy (NCBI): domain Eukaryota; kingdom Viridiplantae; phylum Streptophyta; class Magnoliopsida; order Fabales; family Fabaceae; genus Inga; species Inga leiocalycina. The sequence goes on from OY725322.1 coordinate 28,447,846, forward strand.
AAGTTAAACTAAAGAACACACCTAATGAAAAATAAGAAAAAAATTCTAGAAAATAAAGGAAATTTAGAAAAATGATGAAAACACTTGAATTTGGCCAAAATCCACTAAGGCTAATAGCCTCTACTATTAGTCTTGTTCAGAATGCCCAAAACCTGCAAAAACTAAGGTTGTAAAATTTTCTGGGCAAAAAAGAAGTATTAGTTCAAGCAAACAAGACCTAATGGAATTTATAAGTTTATGCCTAAATCCAAGTTATTACTTTGCAAGTGCAAGAGTGATTAAGCACACATAAACAAACTTAAGCACACAAGCCTCACTAAAAACAACTCAAAACAAAAGGAAACATTTTATGTGCCTAAAAACATTGTGGGAAACAACAACAAGATAGCATATCCAACTCCAAAATATTTAAAGAAAACAGAGGGAACACAAATTCCTCAGTATGTACAGAAAATTCCTTAGTTTTATAGAAAATCAAAGGGAAGTAAAAGTACAAATGTCAATCCCTCAAATCCCATACCTGTATCAACAACAAACCTGCATCATCCATATTCCAAAAATTGTCCTACACATAGACATAAACTTAGTTAGATATGAAAACCACAACACTTTATAATTGCACACAGTATGTAATTGCACTGAAATCTGAAATGGAATTGCACACAGCAACACAGTATGACAGCACACAACATGTACTTGCAATTACAACAACACTTTATAATTCATATATTAGAAGCAATACGTATGAGAATAATGTAACATTAGATTCAAAAACTCACTATTTTTGTAAAAGTTCATAGATGAATTCAGCAACACATCTGCGGATGAAATCAATATCTTCTTTAAGAAAGAGATCAGCAAGATCAAACATCTGTAACATTAAAGCCAGACACAACATTAACTTTGTAACTTAAAAAAAATAAAAGTAATACAAAATTTATGAAATATACATTTACCTCTTTAGTAAAATCAGTCATGCCTAGAGTGATAATATCGTAAATGTGTCTTAAAACATAAAAACCACATAAGTTGGACCCCGGTGGTTGTCTACGGCTTTGAAAAAAGACATGATATCATTAAAACAAGTATAAAAGTATGGCTTATAGAATACATTCTTAAAACAACACAATATATACTAACCTTTAACATAATCCATGTAGAGTCTTTCAAGTCACGAACATGCTTACTACAAGCAGTATGTAAGAATGTCCACATATCTCTATCATCATCAATGACCCTTTTTTTTGGAGAGCTACAGACGATATTTTATGCGTCTAATCGGTAATATAGAACACTTATTTTTCCTAATCTGGAATAATAAAAGGTTCATCCCCAAACCTTTTACTATTCAGATCTACTAATGTAAATCCTAACCTATCAATCTTCACACTATTATTGACATCAACCCACTTGCATTTGAAAATGGAAAATTTAATTTTAACATATTCAACCACCCAAATCTCTTTAATAACCCCATAATAAGGTATAACAGCCAATTTAGGGTTCTTATTTTTCGAACTAGAGAAGTGCATAGATTCAGCCATTAACATAACACCACTATTCTAGATGGTGCTCTTATCATCTAGGGACTTCATGTAAAAGGTATAACCATTGATCACAAATGAAGTTCAACTTATGACATCAACTTGAAGACCACGTGATAACCATTATTAGAAACACATTCTTCTCCATTAACCTTTTGTTTAAACCAATGTGCAAAAGTTTTGTTATACTCCCTAATTAACCTTTGTTCAATCATTAAAATATTTTGTTTCCGTACAATTTCTTTATGAGCACTTATGTAATATTGAACTTCATCAACATTATTCAAGATGTACAAGTGGACTTGTTGTAATTCATCAGGATCCACACTCTTTACTATTGCCCCGCGTCTACCCCCTTCTTGATCATGATGTTTAGGAAGGCCAATATGTCCTACATTTGACAAGTAATGTTGACAAAATTCTATAACTTCTTCAGAAATATATTTCTAAACAATAGATGCTTCAAGCTGGTTAGGGTTCTTCACATACCCTTTTAGGATTTTCATAGTTCTTTCAATTGGATACATCCACCGAAAATAGATAGGGCCAGACAACTTTATCTCCCTCACTAGATGAAAAAATTAGATGCACCATGATGTCAATAAAAGAAGGAAGAAAAAGCTTCTTAAGTTGGCACAAGATCAGATACCTTTATTTTCCAATTCATCCAATCTTTTCGTCTCAACGACTTTAGTACAAATAGCATTGAGGAAAAAATAAAGTTTAATCAATATATGTTGAAGATTATATTCGACAATGCCTCGAATAGCTATTGGGACTAGTTGTTGTATTAAGACATGACAATCATGAGACTTTAACCCTACTAATTTCAAATCTTTCATCGACACAAGCTTCTTAAAATTTGAAGAATACCCTAAGAGAACTTTGATGCCATGTAAACACTCACAAAAACTTCTTTTCTCATCCTTAGACAAAGTATGAGAAGCTGGAGGACAAAAAGTTCTCTTACCATATGGCCTTGGATGTAAGTCTGATCATATTCTCATTTCTTACAAATCTAATCTTGCCTTCACGTCATATTTAGAACTACCTTGTATGTTAAGCAATGTCCCAATAATACTATCACATACATTTTTCTCTACTTGCATGAAATCAATACAATGTATCACATTAAGATTGAGCCAATATGGGAGATAGAAGAAAACATACCTCTTTTTCCATATATTTTTCTCATTTATATTCTTTATAATCTTACCAAAGGTTACATTGATATTTTTCACCTTTTCATAATTCTTGGCCACCAAAAAAAGCTTTCTTTAATCTACAATATGGGTGGCCCCGTTTAAGAAATCTCCTATGGCCAATATAAACTGTCTTTCTTCTATGTTGAAGTTGATGGTAGCATGTGCCTTCTTCACAAATTGGACATGCTTTGTGGCCTTTAACGCTATATCCTGACAAGTTTTCATATGCAGGGAAGTTATTTATAGTACAAAAGATCATGGCTCACATTTTAAAAATCTCCTTCTTGTTCACATAAAAAACATCAATACCTTCATCCCACAACTCTTTTAAGCCTTCGATTAAGGGTTTTAGGTAAACATCTATGTCATTTTTGAATTGTTTTGGTCCCGAAATCAATATAGACATCATAATGTACTTTCGTTTTATGCTTAACAGAGAAGATAAATTGTAAATAACCAAAAGAATATGCCATGAACTATGTATATTGCTTAAACTACCATAAGGATTCTTGCCATTTATGCTAAGCCCAAGCCTAAGGTTCTTAGGTTCTTTACCAAAGCTAGGAAATAATTCATCAAATTTCTTCCATTGAGAAGAATCAGCCGGATGTCGAAGCTTTCTATCAGAAATCCTCTTATCTGCATGCCATCTCAAATATTTTGCATTATTTTCATTAGCAAACAAGAGTTTGAACCTTGGTATGATTGAAAGATACCATAACATTTTTGTAGGGGTCTTATTTGATTTGTACCTTAGGCCGGGTTTCACATTTCGGACAATGCTACTTCTCTTCATGCTCTTGTCTATACAATATGCAATCATTAGGGCATGTATGTATCTTTTTATACTTCATCCCTAGTGGACACAATATGTTCTTAGCATCATAGTATGAACAAGGTAATACATTATTATCTGGAAGCATGTCCTTAAAAGCCTCAAGAGTTTCTGAAAAACTCTTATCACTCCATCCATGACGTGCTTTCAAGCTTACCAATTTCAATACTGCTTTCAACAATTGGTATTTTTTGCACCCCGGGTACAGCAGCTTCTCAACATCTCTACACATATCACCATATGCATGTGATTGCTCAAAAGCCTCTTCTCCTACATCAAGAATAATATTCTCTATTCGATCATTCGTATCGTCTGTGTCATTATCATCAAAGGCCACTCCCCCTGTTGAGATGCACTTGGCATTTCTAATTCTTCACCATGTCATACTCATACTGTATAACTCTTACAAAATCCTTCACAAATTAAATGTGTATATATATCTGCATCAATCAGTCGCTTCTCATTTAAACATTTTACATAGGGGCAATAGAACATCCTACTATTATCATCAGCATTTCTTTTAGCAAAGTTTAAAAAATCCCTTACCCCATTATCATTGTTAACTATAGAAATCAATAGTATTCTAGCATATTTTCTTCTCTTTTCACTTATTTTTGGGTTCAAATTATGCATATAAAGAGATTATAGAAGAAAATATCATAGGACATAAGCTAAATCCAAATTTTGTTGAATCATGAGTTAAATGCATATAGTTTTGACTATTTATGAAAATTAAAGAGCTCATGAAGTATTCCTCCTTGTAGATGAAAGATGACAAGTTATAAAAGCTCTCAAAAATCATGGGAAGTTATAAAGGGAAGGAAAGAATACAAGAGGAAGAGGAAAATAGACATTATGGAGGAGAAGCCTGTACTTGCTGTGGAATCCGCTGTAGCCAAAGTCATAGTGAAACCACCTGAAAAAGCACTGCTTTTGTCTGGTTCTGTATGACCGTTTGCTATGGCATTCGCCCTAGCGAACCCACGACGAATGGGTAAAACTAATGTTGTGCATTTTGAAAACTGAAGCAGAAAAACCAGTATAAAGGCATGGGCTAGGTCAAAAATCAAGAGTTCTGCACTCCTTGGTCAGATTGGCTACTAGGGCTTCACATTTTCAAGAGCTTGGAGCTAAGGTTGGATTGAGAAGGGTTTTGAAGCTTCAACTCTTGGGTTTTTCTTGTTCTTTTCTCCTTTTTTTGTCTATTTTGCTGATATGGATTATGATTCTGTGATGAGATTGTGGTATGTACAAACCATGAGTAGCTAGAACTGTCAATTAGGATTACTTTTACCCATTGTATGGATTGAAATTACTAGATTTTCTTGCTCTTTTTGGTTAATGAGTATTATATGTTGATTTTTCTCTGAACTTAATGTTATCTTATTCTTGATCGCCACATGATTAGAGTTGTTCAATTGGAAGATGCTTGAGAGAGCTATTTTGATTGTAGAACTTAAGAAAAATCATGCTAGACTTAAAGTTTAAGGATTAAATGGATGGTTTGTTGTTAGAATAGAGATATATCTAACAATCTAGCATAGTTAATTGAAGGATTGCTTTGGAAAGATGGTTTTCATTAATTATAAACAAGAGATTGAATATTTTTAATGAAGATTAAAAATCAATCCTGACTTGAGAGAACTTGGTTGATGATTTTAGAACCTTTGACTAGCATATATACTCATTTAATCAACATAAGTAGATAATTGCATAGTTTTATGAAATACAATGGGGAAGAAGTAATCCTAATAAGTTAAACCTCTTGAAGTTAGACCCAATTTCCACTGTTTTGCTTTGTTATTTTTCTCAAAAGTCTTTATACAAATTGACCAAATTCAGAACATGGTTAAATTAGTTAACTCGCTTTTGTCAGAGTTCTTGTAGTCCGACACTCATTTTCTCATTAAAGTATTACTTGCGACCCGTACACTTGCAGAAGTTAAACGACAAACAAGTTTTTGGCCCCGTTGCTGGGGACTATTGACTAAAGTCTCTTTAGTTAATTAGTGTAATTATGTGCTTGATTACGCTTGAATCCTTTTCCTCTCTTGTTTCACTTTCTTAATTTACTTTGTTTTGTATGATAGGGTGGACTTCACACTGGAAAAGAGGCTTTGAAGACTAGAAACTGCACAGCAACAACTAAATGCAAAATAAGCCTCAGCAGTAGCAACAAAAAAGCTAAACTTTACCATTAATAAAACCCAAATTCACAGACAATAATAATTGATTGAAGAGAAATGATAGTACATGTCTCATGAAACAATTATAAAAATAATATTTCATGTTTCAGTTTTAGTTGAAACAAGCAATGTTTCAGTTGTAGCTAGATAAAATTGAAGAATTATTACCATCAATGCACCATGATCAAGCTAATGGAAATCTTTGGTTAGCTCATTATTTCAAGGTCCTCGAGTAGGAATGCAAAAATGTTTCCTTTATTAAAATCTAAACTCAAAAATATAGTTGGGTTACGTGGATTAAACTTTGAGTGCTTCAGCAGGGAAGTTCATGCGCATATTAATGAGAATAGCTTGTTAGCTTTGGCGAAAATGGTAGAGGCTCTTGTCAATTTTGTTTTGAATGATGCATTACCTCAAGATTTCATGTCATGGCAAGATATTTGCAGCTATTTTTTAAACTTCCAGACAAGGGGAGCTAAATATTTTGCATTCCATTTTGAATATTTTTCCGTTTAAAAGCTTCTCTAAAAGGTTAAATGATATGCTTATTAGTTTAGCCTTGCAAACTTCTAGCTTATTGGTGAGAGCATTTTGCTTTCACCTATCAACTATCAAGTCATAAGTTCCAACAGCACCGTTGAATCACAAATATGCTTAGTTCAATCAATTTATAGTAGATTCTAACATGTCTAGGAGTCAAGGAATTATAATGGAGTGTGGATTGCATTGGCTCTATTAAACTGAATTATAAATTGTGCATATGGAAAATCATAGGTGAAAGATACATTTTGAATGAGCTCAAAGGGAAAAACTGATTAAGTGCATGAAGGCATATGTACCTAGCTGCCATTTCAACAGAATAAGAAACATAAGCAGATACTGGACTCACGCCACCTATACCCAATGTGAGGATTTGTAACTTCTTTTTCAATTGGGGACAAAAATATTTGATACTTAATCAGTGTCAAAATGGAAAAGGCAACCAGCAAACACAAACATACAATGCAATTGATTACCTTATATCATACTACTCTTGAGATTGAGCAGCCAAAACTTCTAGGTCTTTGTGAGACTGCCTTATTTCTTAAACACCACCTCCTGCACATAAAGTTTGACCAATATCAGAAAAGAAGAATGAAACTACAAATTTGTGCTATAGATGCAAACACTGCCAAATTAAGGATTCAAAAAATAGCGTACCCAAATTTCACTAGAAGACACAAGACTTTCACCGAAAGACGATGCAAAAAAAATGACAAGAGAGTGTGTAAGCGCCGACGGAAACCTCACAACTCCAAGAGAATTAGGGATTCAACAATCAACGTACGCAAATTTCACTAGAAAGAAGCTAGACTCTCGCCGATTGACATTGCGAAAAAAATGAGAACAGAGTGTGTAAGCGTTAATGCAAATTTTTCACAAACCCAAGAAAATTAGGGATTCAAACAATAGACGCTAGACAGGATACACGCTGATCAACGACGCTAAAAACTGAGCAGAGTGTGTGTAAACGGCGGCAACTCGACAAAAAGAGAGAGAAGAGGGCTGTAGTGGAAAGGTTTCAGATTTTGATAGAGGTGCGAACACGAGAGAAAAAATTCTTAAGGAGGACTTTTAAGACTGATTTTATGGAATAACCGGTCTTAAATATCATATTTTACACTGGTTATTTATACCAACCGGTCTTAAATCAAGGTTTTTAAATTTTTTTTTATTTAATTAAACTTTTAGACCGGTTCGTATTTATAACTGGTCTAAAAGGTTAAACATTTAAGACCAATTATTTCTACCAACCGATCTTAAATCAACGTTTTTATTTTTTTTATTAGTTGGTTAAACTTTTAGACTAGTTTCTATTTATAATTGGTCTAAAAAGTGAAACATATAAGACCGATTGTCACTTACAACCGGTTTTAAATGTGATAGATACATATTAATTTTGTAATTCAGTAAATATATTAGACCGGTTATACATATAACCGGTCTGAAAAATAAATTACGTAGACTTTTTTTTAATTATTTTATATTTTTAAGACTGGTTTGTTAGAAAACTGGTCTAGATAATATTTTTTAGAAAGTATATTAAGGCAACCGGTCTCAGAAGTTGTCAATAATTACGAAAATGCCACCGGACATTTTTTTTTGGACCTTACTCGCTATAACCGATCTAAATTTGCCAATCTAAAGCTCCATTTTTGTATAGTGTGATTACCATTTCAACCAAACAAATGTAATTTTTAGAGTAATTTAATTTAATTTTTAAATAGCGTGTGTATATAATATGATAGAAAAAGCTTTGTGTTTAGTATATCTTAGAAATAGGAATAATTTTCTTAAAAAAATGAGCGATTATATATCTCTCTCAAAAAGTGAGTTATTACATTCTTACAGAACTCTAAAAATTACAACTGTAAATTTTCACGAAATTTATTGAATCCATCTTGCCAAAGGATTAATTTATGTACATGAAATTTTATTACTCAGTTCAAAACTGCAAGCAATTTTACTTATTTTGGCTAATCATCAATTATATTAGCTTTTGGGTGGTAGATGAGGATGGAGTGATTTTGCTTAATAAAGATTCCATGCTCATCTGTTAAGACGAAATGGAGTAATTATGCTTCATAAAGACTGTGTAAATTAAAATTGAACTGTTTGAATTTAATTTAATATTATATTTTGTATTTTAATAAATACTTAATATAAAATAAAATAATACGTTCCGATCGGTTGAGTTGACTTGATCTCCTTAGACCCTGTTTGGTACGCGGCATTGAGAGATAAGGATTAGAATTGGGTTAGGGATTGAGTCAAGTTGTATTGTTTGGTATAAGGAACTGGAGATAACCCGAAATTAGGAGTATCACGAAAGTGGGATTGCTGCAAAACTACCTCCCTTGTATTGCGTTTTCAATCCCGGAATTGCAAATGTTAAAGACAAAAATATCCCTGTTTATAATATTTTTTGGACAAAAATGCCCACTATCAATTTTAATAATAAGGATATTTTAGTCTTTTTATAATTTATAAAGGATTATAAAATAAATTCAAATCAAGTATTCTATCTAAATATTACCGCATAACAACCGTAATTTTAAACCTTTAGCCCCAGTTCCAATACCTATCCCTATCCCAATATCAGTCACAATCCCAATCCATCAAAATCAGTGTCTCGTACCAAGCAGAGCCTTATTGGTTTGGAATTTTGATTAAACCAAAATTTTGAACAAATCGGATTGAATCAGAATTTGAACCTGGTGTTGATTTGGTGCAATTCAGTCAACTTGATGGGTTGAGTAGATCAAGTAGGTTGAAGAAATACTTGCATATTCCAGGAGTACCTCATCATATGAATTTTGTTTAATCAAAATACAACAACTCATCATAATTTAATTCTAATTGGCTGATAATTCATTTGAAAAAATTCTCATTTTATTTTGATTTCATGAAAACAAACCTCTTAATTTGGTTCCAAATTAAGAGGTTTATTTTTCTTAGAAACAAAACAAAATATGAATTGTTTTAGAAGAGTCATCCAACTAAGATTAAAATATGTTGAGTTCTTATATTTTAATTGGATAGAGTTTAGATGATGTTGCATTCCTAAGTATAAATGTAAGTATTTTTTGGTACGATGGTGTTTAAGTATCTTTGTCCTCTTGAACACTGAAATGATGTCATTTTAGTTGAGTAAATGGCATTTCTTTGGTAATACGCTGAATTTATGATGAATTTGTATAAAGGTTTTAGCTTGCATATGTATAGGTTACTTTTGTTAAAAATCTTCCGGCAGAAAAAAAGGATATGTAAAAAATCTCAAAACTAATATACAAAGTTATTGTTTGAATTAATATTATATAATATCTTTTACCAAAAGGTATAACTCCATTTGTCTAATCTTTAATATAAGACATATTTACTTAATTTAATTAAATTAAGATAGTTAGTTAATGTACTATGTATTTTCTAAAATTTCCTAGTCATCTTTTTTGATTCCCCTGTCACTCTCCTCCTTGATTATTATGGAGGGAACATCAATAAAAATAAATTATGAAAAGATTTACAAATATAAAAAAATAGTTCTTATATTTAGAATTAAGATCAATTTTTTAAATATGTCATATATTAAGAACTAAAGGAAGTATATAATTATGATCTATCCTACTCTTATTTAACCTGATTTAAACTACGAAATCTTGAATCATTTACCTTAGTCGGTTCAATGTACTGTCCAATTTTCAGTGGGCTGGATACGATGAGAGTATACAAAAGACAAAATCAATAGAGAAATGAGAAAGGGAAGGGAAGGGGGTTGCGTCCACGTAACAGCCGTCAAAGGGGCAGCTTCCGCTTACCTCGCTGTGGAACCCACCACACCCTCCCTCCCCTTCTTGCCTCTTGCCACCCATCCATCCGAATAAGTTTTAAAGCTCATTTAAATGGTTTGAATTTAATTTTTTTGAAAAATTATTTTAATAAATAGATAATTTTAAATAAAGATAATTATTTAACTAACATTTTTTTTAAAATAATTTTTTCATTTAAAAATCAACAGTTACAAAGAATTTAATTTAAACCATCCAAATTTCATCTAGACAGTCTAGATATGATAAGCTCTCCCTACCTATTCTATGGATAGGCAGGAAATTAAAAGTGATTCCCCATGTGTCTCCATCATCACCAAGCCCTCAATTACCGCCCATTTCATCTTCAATTTGTGTTTTACATTTTATTTTTTTTAAAATATAGTTTCTCATCCCTATAATTATGTTTAAATTATAATTAGAGTCTGACAATACAGGTCAACCCCTTTTTTAACGTAAATTCGGGACTTGAAAATGATATTATCAGTTATATATATATATATATGTTATATTCATGATTTGGATTTTCATCACCCATCCATTTGCAAGTGTTTTTTGTTCTTAATTTCAATATGTTTCGTGATGATTTGCTATCGATCACTATATATAACTTGTTATGAAAAGAAAATGTGAAAAAACTGTCGTATTGGGGAGAGTTTATGTGATTTAATAATTTATCACATGGTACATTCCAATGGATTAAAGGTTTGATTGGTACAGAGAGACTGGGAGGGGAGAAAAAGAAAAAAAAAATTTTATGAGTTGGATTTAAAAAAATTAAAGAAGTGGGGTTATCAAATTTTAATATATAAAAAAAGAAAGATAAAAGAATAAGAAATTTAATTAAAAACTTCCTTTACGTGCGCCCCCCCCCCCCCCCCCAAATACAAGCAGCGTAGTGATCATATAACATTTGGGTTGTTGGGTTCTTTGGATTAGTCTTTTTCTATCAAAGGCTAGGCACTGTATATGTTTACGTTGAAGAGTCAATTTTGGATAAAAATGAAGTCTAGTTAGATAAATTGGGCTCACATGGGTTTTAAAGCAAGCTAGCCCGTCCCATTCTATTTATATATTATTTTACCGTATAAAAGTAAATACATACGGTGCCTACCCTTTGATGGAATAAGACTAGTTCAAAGAAGGAGAAAAACACAAATTCCGTTGGTTGAGGAGGTAAGTGCATTTATTGTGAGAGGCAAAAATCCATTACCCTCTAAACAAATAATAAAAAAAACTCACCAACTAATTTAAATGTAACAGAAGAGGTTAATCCTTCAAAACAGTTTTCCTTTCAATTGAGAATCAAAATATTATGAGAGTTTGATAAAAGATTAATCATTCTTAAATAGTTTGACATTAATATTTGAAAATTTATAATGATATTTTAAAGTTGCATTGTAAAATTTAAGAATACTAGTATTAATTTTTTTTAAAAAAAATACATGTCAAATTTTTAAATAAGTCTCAAATTACTTTATAACCTTTGATCTCTTATTGAAAATATTAGTGTCAAATTTTGACAGAAACATTTAGTATCAAAGTTTAAAATATTAGTGTTAAAATTTTGTGGAAAAAAAAAATCAGCTTCAAATTAACTTGATGTCCTTTAGTTCTTTACTGATATTAAATATATTTTAGTCGTCCCAAACTCTGAAATTAAGTAATTAACCCTATATGTCCAGGTAAAACAAAACCCTATATTCACCGCCACCAAGGCACCAGCAGCAACAATAATTTCTTGTTATATATGTTGTGTTGCTCCGCTTTCTTTTTTGGTAGGCTAATCAGTACAGGGTTAAACTTATTTAATTAGGGAGCATTTACATATTTAATTTTTAACAAAAATAATATAAATTAATTCAGTCTTAAAATTTATTATCTAAACTCAGTTGTACTCCAAAGCAATTGCAAATTCCATTTGCTTGGCACATTAATTATGATTGTTGATGCATTTGTGAAATTTGTCTTGTCCTACTCGTACTTTTCCTCCATTTCATGAGCAAGTTACATCCATGATTTGCAAGTAATAAAGCATGAAAATTAGGAAAAAAGTTCATGTGCAATGAACATATCACATATAGCTACTGTGTGTTTTGACAATGATCCACCCAATGAGAGTATATTACATCTAATATATATGTTAAATAAAAGACGACATCAACAGCCATTTTGAAAAATTAAATAAATATTAAGTAAATGGAAGAAAATTATTATGAAATAATATCATTATCTATGATATTCAAATTTTAAATCAACAGTAGTTAGATAATTATTTAATAATACCGGAGTCAATTAAGATTGATTATTCTCTTGAAAGAAATTCATCCACACAACTATATATATTATTGTATCGGCCTTTAAGGCAACGATATGTAACTATTTTTGATATTTTGTTGTACTAAGGGACTCAACACAAATTAAAAATTATCTCCCGGAAATATTATGTATATAATAATAAATAATCTTGACAGTGAAATATTTGATTTGGACTAATCAATTGATAGTTGAACTAACAAATGATCCCAATTAAGCAGCAAAAAGAAAGAAAATAATCATAAATAGTAGTGCATATGATTTGTGATGATTTAGTGATTGACTTTATAAATTTGATATAAATGGGAAAAAGGAAGTTAAGAGGATATGAATAATATAAAGAGTGAAGAAGGGTGTTTTGGAGTTAGCAACAGCTTGGGGTGATTAGGTAGCTATGTTACTAGAAAGCGCTTTTGCGTGAGAAAGACAATAATAAGGTCTAATCTTAATCACATATAATATCTCCAAAAACTATAAGATAATAACTAGTGATCCTGTTTAGTGTAATCTGCATTCCCAATGAATGCTATCTAATCAAAGTGGATAATATATCGCTATTATGGAGATTGACTTTTTAAATACTAACAAACAAAGCATCCATTTTTATCAGAGTATATCATAGTCACAGAAGCACCCTTATATGATAAGATCATAATAAGAATATAAGACTTAATTTTATTAATTTAAATTATGTTAAAAATTGAGAGATTACTAATTTTCCCTCATAATCTAAATATCTATTCTCTCTCCCACAATTCAAAGAATTTCACATAATTATGTATGGGTATATTGGGCTGGAAAAATGGTTATATTTAAATAAATATTATACATAAATATTATAATCGATAAACATAAATTATATTAAAATTAAAATTAAAATTAAAATAAGATTGAATAATATTACTTAATTTATCACTCATAAAATTAAATTCATAAGTTATCAAGTTTTTAATGTATGTATGTGTTGGAAATATTATTTTAGTATATCCAAAATATTTTTAAAAAATAAATTAATAAAATTTTATATAACAAAAAAATTAAAATATAACAAAAAAATGTATAATTTTTAAAATATATGTATTAAAGTTTTTTATAACCTAAATAAGTTTTAAAAATATATATGTTAGAATGTGATATTTTGGTCCAAAATAAGTGATTTAACAAATAAGTGGACGACAACAACAATAACAACAAAGCTTTATCCCACTAAGTATGGTTAGCAATATGAATCATATATATGACTTCATTGATGCTCATAAAAAACCAAATCACTTGACAAATTGTTAACGATGAGGTCTCACTCAATATAATAACCTCATTATTGATGAGCATTCTCTTTAGTCTTTCTCCACTACTTTTCACGAGGTGAAAATAGAAGAATCTTAAAAATAGATTGAGGGAGCTTGTGTTGAAACTTTCAATTTTAAAAGTTTTATATAATTTTTTAAAATATAAAGAAAATGTCTATATGATTAAGGCAAAATAAATGAAAGGTTGCTGTAGTTTACTCATTATTATTTCAAGAATACTTTGAATACTCATATAAATGTTTGAAGAAATTTATTGTCAAATTTTGAAGTTAAATAAGATTTATTTGTAAAAATAACATAAAGTTTAATTATTACAATTACGTACAATTTAACCTTCACATACATACATACATACATACATACATACATACATACATACATACATACATACATACATACATACATACATACATACATACATACATACATACATACATACATATGTATATATATACATATGATGGTGGAAATCAAATCTCCTTGCTTGTCTCCGGAATCACACTTGTTTGGAGATGATGAAAGCTTTTTGCGCTAAAAAATTTGAAAGGAATAAGTCTCAAGTTCAAATTAACTTGGAGAAACTCTGGAACAAATGAAAAGAACCTAACTTATGATATTGTGCATGTACATTTACATGAAAATATACAAAAAAAATATCATGCAGGAGAGAGAATGAAATTGAAGGGGAGGCATAATGATTGATATGTTAATTCTAATGTAATGATCATGAAACACAGTTGTAATTAAACAATTGAAGTGCACAGCTAGTACTTTATCTAGATCTTACCATTGGATGTATATAATTAGAAGTTGTGCATGTTCTCATGTTCACCTCATTTGGGGACAGATACACATCAAATAAGGTTTTAATTTGACTGGTCATTGTCAGCAGGGAAAGATAACTATATAGTAGCAGCCATGAACCGAATGGATAGAAATTACGGTTTGGTGTTGGGGTGAGATCTTTTTCAAGGCATTATATTCTTAAATTGTCTTCATTGCCTCGGATTCCTCACGGTTCTTTTCTCATTTAATAAGAATTTTTTACCAACAAAAAAAACCTTGTTGTCCGATTTTTACTCAATTGTGATTTAATCCCTAAACTTTAACTTAGAACAACTTAATTTTTATAGTTTTAACTCTATTATAACCCAATTCTTAAACTTTAATTAAATACAACTCAATCTCTATAGTTTAACCATTTAAAATATTAGTTCCTATATTTTGGAAAATAAAATTATATGTTTCTTGAAATCCAGGCACTAAAGTTTTAAATGATTAAAACTATAGGGATTGAGTTATAATGAGTTAAAGTTTATGGATCGAGTTTTAATCAAGTCAAAACTATAAAGGTTGAATTGCAATAGGTTAAAGTTTATGGATTGAGTTACAATCGATTTAAAATTACACAAACAAAAAGATATTTTCCAAAAAAATCAGTTAATTAATAATCCGGAAATTCTATAATACAAGTTATAATATTTTGGAGCATAAGAAGTGTGCAGAAAATTGCTCATATATTGAGACAAGAGGGGAGTAGTTTTTTCTTGATTGATTATTGTAATAACCTGTGGTGTGTGTATTATATCTTTGTTTCTTCCTACAATTATGTCCTGATTTGAAGGTGCATGTCTTCTCATGTTTCAAAGTTGATAATAATGTTGTTGAGAGACCAGCTAGCTTCTGCCTGGCTAGGTAGCTAGCTTACTTCCTATGCCTTAATTAATTAATTTGTTTGATGGTTTTTGTTTTGGCATTAAGAGGCCTTCTCTGAAAATCAAACTCAATGATTCAGAAACATGTCAACCACCTTTTGCATAAGACAAACATATATATCCTTGTTCAACATATGGCATTGTAGTCAAGATATATAGGAGTGTCACATGTTGGGTTATTACATGGCCATTTAGCTCTCGTCCCATGTCTTAATCATGATAATGCCTCCTCCTTCTTAATGTCTCTCATATATTTTTGTTTCTTCATTATATATATGTTGGTAGTATGATAAAAATCCGATAAACATTATACAATCAAGTTGAATTACAATAAATATGCTTGCCGACCTTGTGATAATTAACTTTGTAGCCGACATAATTTTTAGGAAAAAATATGCGTTTAATCCTTTAACTTCATACGCGGTTTCATTTTAGTTTTATAATTAATTTTATAACATGCATTTTCAACTTTTGCATTCTAATGTTGTTGGAATATATTAATCCACCGTTGATGGATTAGGGTCCAAACCCAAATCATAGTAGGTTTTTATGCAAATATGGAGAGATATGGGTTCATAAGGAGATATATTTCTTTACAGTTTAAAGGTTATGTCTATTACTATATAACTGTATCTTTAATAAGAGTTACATATATTCTTATGTACCATACGCACGCTACATATATGATGTGTAATTGAGAGAGTAATTAGTTTGAATATATCACATACAAAATAACATTCCTCTCTTAGAAAGTTCTTTTATAAGAATGATATCTTCTCTTATTTTGATCTTTTTTGACATATTTGTTGTGTAACGTGATCAAAGTTCACATTGGTTTTCTAGTTTGTGTGGGTACTTCAGCGGGTTAGTCATATTCCAGGTACACTCGAAATTCTCACAATTAACAAAACAATGCTGACATTAATGAAATTTTAAATATTGAAGAAACTTTCTTACATGTTAACATATTAAGTTAAAATTTCAAAATAACAATGATATTTACCAAAAATCGTTATTTAAGTGAGATGACAGAAAAGATACTTTTTAAAATTGTTAAAGAAATATTCTATCATTATTATAATTATTCTATAATTATTAATAGATCAATTAGCATAATTAGCGGGATTGATTGACCATTACGATCCCCTCATTTAGGAGAAATTAATACCTAGGCTCCTCATTATATATATATATATATATTGTATCTTTCTGTGAATAGAAAAATATACAATTCAGATACTTATGTTACAAAAATTAATGAACTAAACTGAACCGTTAGAGTACCAAAGGTATACTTTTTTCTAAGTCCTAAGGCATGAAGAGGTAGAGTTTGAAACCTATATTTAATTGCAAGAAGAATACAGACACAGAGAATATGAGAATGACTAGGTTTTCAAAGGGCAGTCCTATAATTAAAAGATTATGGGATCGATATCTATATGACCTTTGAGAAAAAACCCATAAAATAATAAATTATAAATTAATAGTATAAAAGGTTCAATTTTGATTTAAAAAAAGATGTTACATGCACATTCCTAAAATATATACAGATTCAGATCATTGAGGTTTAGAAACGCCATGAAGAAAAAGACAGAGAAGTCCATAGAATTCCAGTGAATTCCTTGGAAACATTAATGTGTCACTTGTCATAACACAAAAGCTATCCTTTCTTCCACCTTTAATTTTTGCCAACTATATCTCCCTCACTTTAATTTGGACCTCCCAATATTAATCTCTCTCTCTCTCTCTCTCTATATGGCCCTATCACATTCACAGCCACAAAACTCAAAAGATACTTATAAATTAATATATATTACTATTTGATTCCTTTATACTTCCCAACGAGGAAAATTAAATAAATACCAAAGGGAATTCATCAAAAGCGTGGCTGTTTAATTTTTGCCTTTTTTTTTACTTTATCTTTCTCTCTTCTTTTTATCTTTTTGGCTGTAATGTGTTCTCTTTTCTGAGAAGATGACCTTTTTAGTCTCCATGTGCTTTCTCTGTATCTATATCTATCGCCTTCATTCAACTCTTCCAACCATCTCACATGAAAGACAAATGCCCTTAAAGTATGGGCTTATGCTCACCCACTGGTGCACCAATTCTTGCCTCCCTCTTCATGCCACGTCCTCTTCCACCTCATCGATCCTGACGGGGCAGTAAAAAAGCGTGCAGTTTCCATGGCTTCTCGGGTTTCCAGTAATCTATTTTTACGTACAAAGTAAAACAATAAAAAATGTGATCATAAAAAAGAAAGTCATAAGCGGTAACATGTCTCACACAATGGAAAGAAGAAGAATAAAGATGATCGGGCTAAGGTGTGTTCTATTTACAACACAAAAGCTTCCATGAATTGACATATATATCCATCAATTAATTAAATTCTTACATGATGTGTTAATTAAAGTTGTATTATGAATGATTTGTGGTCTTGCAGTCAAGTAATATGAAAACTCCTAATCAAGTAATGGATCGCATACTTGATCTTGGGTATAACCCTATATATTGTAATTGTTTGCACTGCTAACTATTAAAATGTTAACGATTAATGTTAATTTTTTAACCATCAATGTTAGTTTTTTAAATGACTAGCTTGAGAGATTTTGCATTTTTTTTAAACACTTCTGAGATAATATTGATCTAAGAAAACACTTTCACATACTCACAATTTCTACGCAAAAGTTTTTAGGTCAAAATTGAACATTATATTAACCTAAAGAAATTTATATTTTGAATGAAATGGGGAAAGAAAAGGTTGAGCCAACAAACCCTAATCATAAATTTGGACGATGGGACCCTCCTTAATTTTTGGGCATCTTTATGGTTTTTTAATGTTATTTTTAGAATTTTCCGAGAGGGCAAAGTTGAATAGTGATAACTCAAAGAACAAACCATGTGAGTGGGGGGAGAGCCATCTTTTTAAATCCAAAAAGAGGAGTTTGCTTGTGCAAGTCCAAAAAGTCAAAGCATCAAATCCAAAAACATCGAAAAAGTCCTTTCCTTTTTAAATAAAAACAAATCCACATCAAAATACTCAGATTTCATATATATTACATATATACACACTGTACCATTCCTCTTTCGTCTACATATATACTGTAGCATTATTCGTCTTTTCATCATCAAGTTTCAATAACTCTTCAATACAGTTTCTTTAGGATCTTATTGAAGATAACTTTTAACCATATATAGATATGAAGTAACAAAGTTTGATTTTCTTGTACGTTTGGTGGAAGAATGATATAGTCGATATCTAAAGCAGGAAACAGAACCGAAAGAAGAAAAAGATAACGATATATCGAACCCACACATCATAGTTTGTTCACACACTTATTAGGTTTCTGCCTTTTCATATACATATGTGTGATCCATATATACTCGGTTAGTTATATATTTAAATGTTTGTGTTTATTTTAAGGTTATTAAAATGTTATAATTAAGTGGTTGACATTAGTCTCGGTTAGGCCATTTGGCTTCCAGCTAGTTCATTGATTGATGCTTATATATATAGACAGTGATATTATCAAAGCACTCGTGTTTTGTTGATGCCTGCATTGTTTAAGTCAAGCTGCGTTGGATTGTCTTGGCTGAAGTATGTACGTAGTGTGGAAATCTAAATATGTGAATGATTTTAATAAAGGGTCATTAAAAACTTAAAATCAATTTGACTAGCAAAATTTGTGAAATTCGAAATTCATATTATGTTATGTAACTATCTGTTAAGGTATATATTTTTTTAAAAATATTTATAACCCTCCCAAAACAAACAGGCAGCTATAAACTAGACTGAGATTCATACCGGCCTTTTGAATTCAATTTCAACTATTTTCAATTTACTTTATATACAAATAAATGCAGCCAGAAGGATTGATGTTAATCTTAAATAAAATACTACGTATTTACCTTTTTAATATATACAACTCATTTATTAGGGCTTTATTTTCATTTTAGAATATATCCCTCATGGGAAAACATGCATGGGACTATTGTCCCTTAAAACTTATAAAATATTGTTAAAAACTTCTATTTTATACATTAGAAAAGTAAATTAAACTTTTGTATGCACTGTAAATGTTTGATATGTTACATTCAACGTGCGTGTAAATTTTTCATGTAGGAATTCTATACTGGTGTAAAAATCAATGTGTAATAGTTATGTATGTTTCAGAATATAGTACAGGATATATTCTCAATTATTTTAACCTTTCCATAAATAAAGTTACACATTTTACAATAAACAATCTGTTGGTTGAATTGGTGGTAAGCAGCATCACCCACTATAAGAAGGAGAATATAAATTTAAATTTAGGGAAGTGCACTTATTGAGAGAGATAAAAACTCTTTGAGTTCTAAACTTCAAAATGAGAAATCCTTGACCAAATAAAAAAAAATTTACATGGCGTACATGCAAGGTGCATATGTAATCACTCCTTTAGTTACATCAATGTGAATTGAAATACTGTTATTTTGGGCTTTGGGACATCAATAGGAATAAACTGTTGACCCATTTAATAGGAGACTTTAAAAGAATTAGTATTCTTTAAGGCTTATAATTGTCCAATTTATTTTGGTATTGGTAATTCTTTGTCTAGGTTTGATTAACATGGTATTGAGCCTTTGGCAAAAAAAAAAAAAAACACATGGTATTGAGCGAGTCAGCTTTTTTCTTGGTCTAGGTTTTGATTAACGTTTATCAGATTTACTTTGGGCTTTAAGAGAGTTATTGGGCCAATCGATTTTTTTGGGCCTTCGGGCCAGTAACATTTCCAACCCAATTTTGCCCTAATCCTTCTTTTCACTCCATTGGCCATTCTTACCGTCGTCCCTTATTCTTCTGGTTGTCGTCCCGTCGCGCCTTTCCGATTGCCATGCAGTGATATCCGAATCCTGCTCTGCTAGCAATTTGTGGCGTTGAGCGATTGACGAGGAAAGAAGAGGCAGAGATTGGATCGATGAATAATCCATCACACAAATGGGCATACGTCCGGATCATCACCGGGACAATCGTCGGAGGCATTCTCGGATTCTACGTTATGCATCGCCTTGAAAATAATTATAAGGTTATTTACTCAACTCTTTCTTTACTTCGTTCGTCCATGTTAACGGCCGTGACAGAACGAATAAGATTTGAGACTGATAGGATTTTTGAGCTATTCGGTGGAATTGACCTAATGATTCAACTTGAAATCATGTGCTTTTTGAATGTGTCTTTTTGTTTTTGTCTCATTTGAAGTGTAATTAGTGGCTGATGTGAGGACTTTGTGTTGAGAACAGGAGAGAATGAATGAAAGACTGAGAAATTATGAAGCTGAATTGCAGAGGAAGAAGCAGGAGAGTTTGAATGAGTTTAAAGAAGAATCTTCATAGCCTTCCGATTGAGTTCTATGCCTCTTCTTAGAATTTTGTATGATCTACCTTTCTTTTCTTTTCCTGATTTCTCAGAAATGCTGATGAAGTGGAAAGAGATAACAATATTCTGTTTCTAGTAGTTAATTTTATGAAATTGGTTTATTGAATTTGAATATCTCTCTAGCCTTGAAATGGTTGTTGATCAATGATTGTGAGCTATACCAGTGGCATAACCTTTTGATCATTGTTATTATTTTGATGAATCCGCATTCCAGTGAGAATATTTGATCGGTTCTTCAGTGATATTCTAGTTTAGCAGTTACCAGAAGAAGATGAAGCCTGATCCTTGTCCGCCAATTCATCACTAATACTTTCAGCAAAATCATAAGGGAGAGAAGATGGAACCTATCCTTGCCCTGGAGCTGAATTGTCACTGTAACTTAATTTGATCCAAAAAGGATGAAACTATTTGAGGTAAAAGCTGCTTCAAGCCTTCTTCAACTTTTCCTCAGACTCAGTTTTAGAGTTGCATAATCAATGGGCTTGTTTAAGATCTTGGTCTTTTAAATTTCTCGTGTATGCTCAAAGATACTGCATTACATAATGTATCTGACAATGTCATTTATTTTTCAATAAACATAGACGTTAGGACAGACGTATAGTGTAGCCAGTGCATGACTTGTACATCCAAATTGGCTCTCAGTGTATGGTTGGTTTTCAAAGGTGAAAGTATGTTTGTCAAACTGACTTTTCCTAGTGTTTTAGATTGTTTATATGAACTTCTATAATAATTTGATTAAAAAAAAAAAAACTTCAAGACTCCACACAATACCCTAGAATACTCTATATCTCTTGAAATGATCAAATTATTGTGGGTCTCATGGTTCTTAATTGTAAATAAACAGAGGGATTATTGCGTCATTGGTTCTGGCTGTGGCCTTTCTTTAATTTGCATGGCTACCGTATTAGTTACTGTATTTCCTCCATTCATCAAAAGCCGAAACAGAGAAGGCCTGTTCAGCCAGCCTATCACACCATTACATGGTTCCGTGTAATTGGGCAACAACGCGGATGAGTGGATGAGAGAGATGTCAAAAAGTTCCTTTTCATTCAAATCATGATTTCAGATGCATACTAGTCTAACACATCTAAAATTTAAACTCTTGAACCCAAAACCACGATTTAGATTGTGTTTGGATTAATTTTTTTTAATAGCTTTTATTACTTATGAGGTAAGTATGTGAGAGAAGTTTTATCTCGGGTTGCGCAAACCATAATTTGAAACCATGGTTTGGGATGTTACCAAACATACACTAAAGCTCATTGGTACGGATTTTTTAAAATGATTAATTGCTCCCAGAATCAATTCTTCTAAAGCTATTTCAAACATGCTCGGTATTCATTTACTGTGAGTTCAAGTCGCTCATGTCCTGTGCATTTCATGGGATGGTATTTGTACTTTAAACTAGTAATGTGGGGGTATTTTTAGAGTTTTAGTTTTGAACTTCAAAGCTAGGCATAGTGCCTGCTTGGGAAATCCCCAAACAATGGTTTTAGAAACCATTTTCTGAGTTTTGCTACTATAATGGGATGATGTATGGTATCACTCAATGCTAGCCCAAAGCTGGCTTTAGTGTTTATTTGTTAAAATAAGTTGAGATAAAACTCCTTTCACATACTTATCTCGTAAATCTTAAAAGCTAAATACATCATAAATAAGAATATCTTAAGATATATAATCTATAATTAAATATCCCTAAATTTTCATGGTATTTCTCCTCCTAAATTTAAGATTTATTTATCTAATTTGGGGAGATTACATAAACTAAATTAATCACTTAATTATAATATATGTTACATAATTAAGGACTAATTAGTTTATAGAAACACAATAAATATAAGAGATAAAAAAAAAAAAAGTCATTAAAGGCCAAATTCTACCTCAAAGGTTAAAACTAAGTCCTATATTTAGATACTGGGGACGGACTGATTATTAATTAAATAATTAAAAAATCTAACACTTCCACCCTTCCAATCCAATCATCTTCAAGTTTGCAATTTGTCCGAGAAAATATTGGGCGGTTGATGGATCGATTTGCGCCAGACATAGTACTGTATTTATTTTACTTGATGGTGTTCATTATTAAGATATTTGATATAATTATCCCAAAAAAAACGAAGAAAGAAACAATTTAAAATGATAGTACCAATGTGAGTGTTGCAGGCCCTCGTCTGTCGTATGACCGACCATTCACAACAAAATCCAACAAACCCCGACAAGAATCTCCCCATACAAATGTTCTATTCAATGATCTGTCATCACCCTACAATTTAAAAGAGGTAATAGTGCGGCTATATTTTTCAAGATAAAAGAAAATGAATTAACTGAAATATTCTACTAATTCTAAATATATGAGTTAGATAACTAATTTAATTTATAGAAATTAAAAAAATAATTAAATTAGTTATTTATAAAAAATGTGTGTTGGTTTCCTAAAATGTTCTTTTAATAATTGGGAAAATGACATTAAAGTCTTAATTAAAGAAATAATATCAGAAAAGTTCCAGAACTTATTAATAGTCGTTGCTCCACATCTCCACTTGTCAATAGTTGCTCTTTCACTTGTCATTGACAAGCTAAGGGACTTTTCTAACATTATTTCTCTTAATTAGGATCTTAATGTCATTTTTCCTTAATAATTTGTATTAAAAGTTATCTCTTGATAAAAACCTTTTTAATAAGTGTAATTAATGAAAATGATTTGGATACAAATATGAGTCTTTTTTGTTATGAATACAAATTTTAGTGTTACATATAGAATGCAAACAAATCTTTTCACTAGCTTTTATATTAGGACCAACATTAATTGGATTATAGAAATAAACAAATTAAAAGAATCGGCTTTCCACATTAATTAATACCATAAGACAAATGAAACGCATTGGAGTGAACGAGGGAGGACGATGGAGGAAACACGGAATATATAAATATATGTGAAATTAAGGGGCCAATTGTAACTACTTAGAAGGGTGAAAAATAATTAGGAGATCGAATTGATTAATATTAGAGGAAAAGATAATCGATCCAAAAATATCAATCAATAGAAGAAGATGGTGTCATCAGAAGGTGTTGTGAGCTCAATGCTTGTGTTGAGGATTATTACTCTGGCAGCCTCAGTGACAACAATCGCCTTAATGGTTACTAACAATGCCAAGTATTTATTTTTTGATGATCTTTTGCATGAGGTCCACTTGTTGGATATCAAATTCCATTATTTTATGGCATTCAGGTAATTAATTAATTTATATCTTCCCCACAATTCAGCATCTTTCATGCATCTTTCTCTTCATTTTATTAGCTACTCCCTCCGTTCTATTTTATAAGATGTCCTCTCTGGAAGGCATTTTTTGTCCTTAATTTTTTATAAGATGTTTTGATTTAGTTTCAATGAGTATAAAAATATTTTTTCAAAATAAATATGATGGCTGAGTTCTGTGTAATTCATAAGGGTAATTTTAAAAAATCACTTGAATTTTATAATAAATTTAATAATTTTGACTTTTTTTAGTGGCACATGCGAGTTGAACTAGTTAAAAATATCTTGCAAAATGGACACAAGGGACGAGTATACATTGGGGGGGGGGGGGTTTCCTGGTTCCATGGGAAAATACTACTCCCTCCAATCTTAGAAGTGCATCTACGGCGTTTGAGATAAGAATGTGAGAGGAATTTTGTCCCAACTTACATAAACATAATTAAAAATGGTACTCTCATGTGCCTCCCAAATAAGCATAAATGTACGAGTTACATTGCTATATTAAAGAGAGGGAGGAAATTAGTTAATACAACTCTGGTCTTATTTATAAGTTATTTTTAACTAATTCTCACATATTAAGGAGAGTTAGTTAACTCATTAACTATGAGCTAAATTTCCAATTTCGCCTTTATTTATTATTGGTTTCAAAAGTTAATATAAATAAATTTTGTTGTTTATCACAATTAATAGGGGTAAAAAAGTATAAAAAGTATTTACTACCCTAAAACTAGATTTATAAATAGGACTAAATGTTTTAGTAAAAAAGGACTATAAGACCAGAGTGGTATATTATAGGGTGTTGTGAAATCATACAATTTCCATTTGCAGTGTACTATGCTGTGAAGCAGAAGAGATTAGTTTTTTTTTTGGTCGAAAGAAGAAGAGATTAGTTAATAACGCCTTCTTCCCTAATTTTGACTTCATGGCGATAAGGTTCTTTCATTCACGTCCTAATCTTATATTCCTTTAGTTCAAAATGTAAGAATCAAACTTGTAAAAAAGGTGACTTTTATGGGAAAATCCCTGAAGAAGAACTTTAAAACAAGGAAACGACAAAAAAATGATCTTAATTTGCATATTCCTATAGAGGTGTTAGTGCTTGATTTGTCATTTTTGAAGTCAAAAGAAAATTATACCACTATCCTTGAAATTATCTTCTCCATCCTTTAACAAAATCATCTCCTCCTCCAACAATGGTGACGGTGGCCTCCTCCAGCAACAACGACTGTTTCTCCAATGATGGCGGGCTTTAGATCTTCGATCTCTACCACCATATCTGGCTCTCGTTCACGTTCACGTTCATTCATCATTTATTCCTTACTAGAAATACTAATCTCTATTTTGGACATAGAAAATAGGGTAGAATAGGGGCCTCAGACGTGCACTTCCAGGTACGTGAGGGAGGGCTTGCATTTGTCGTCTTGGTCTTCTTCTTCTTCAACATCGTTGCCAACGACTCTAACGCCATCACCCCCAACAACTCGTCATCTTCTTCTTCATCGTTATCACTGACATTTGCTTCATCATCGACATGAGTCTCAAATCGAGATTAGGCTTTGTCAATACAATGTTACATTTTCTCAATGTCATATAAGACTTTCACAGGTTCAATCGCTCGAGTCCCACATCTATCACTCGAGTGATATGCATGAACAGTGTGTCACTTTCCGGTTACCTGACAGGGACACACTGTTCACGCTTCATCACTCGAGTAATATATGTGGGACTCGAGCGATTGAACCTGTGAAAGTCTTATATGACATTGAGAAAATATAACACTGTATTGATAAAGCCTAATCTTGATTTGGGACTCATGTCGATGATGAAGCAGATGTCGGTGATAACGATGAAGAAGAAGATGACGAGTTGTTTGGGGGAGATGGCGTCAGAGTTGTTGGCAGCGATAGTGAAGAAGAAGAAGAAGATGAGGATGATGATGGGTAATCATACATATGAGACAAGTAATTGAGTCACCAACCATCCAACTCTTAAAATTAAAAAGTAAGTATACAATTGGATTAAGTAATTTGATGATTGTGGGGGAATATATTTAGTCCAAACACATATGCATAAAAGAAGGCGTCAGCTAGTTAGAGAGTTCGTTGTATGGTGTTGAAATTTAGGTACCCGAAAAGTGTTGCATGAACAGAGTGTCATTGTCAGGTGCCCGGAAAGTGCTGGGGATAACTCGAGTGAATCTTATAATCACTTGAATGCTATGAGACATGACCCAATCACTCTCTGGTTACCCTTCAATGCTGGGATCACTTGAGTACTTAGTGTCTCACTCGAGTGCTACGCTATAATAAGATGACTAGGAACCTTAAAACTCACTCAAGTGAATCTCATGATCACTCGAGTGCTGTGAGACATGACCTAATCACTCTCTGGTTACCCTCCAGTGTTGGGGAACACTGGAGCACTTATAGTATCACTTGAGTGATGTTGTCATTTGGCCTTCTTCTTCCACTTGCTAGTTACTCGATAGTGAGGTGAATCACTCGAGTGCTAAAGAGTTTTACTCAAGTGATTTTCCTAATTTATTCATCACTTCTTCTGATTACTTGAGTTCTTAACAGTTACCTTTTCTCTGTTTATCCCTGTTTTTTAGCGCATATACAGAGGATCCTGCAAAACAAGTAACTAGACACTCCAATGCTTAAGTTAGTAAACAAGTAACTCCCACCCACTCTCCGACCAACTCAGGCAATGGAGTGTTTCAGACTATTCCTCCTCCTCAAAATAGACCACACCGACTTCCCAGCCACTCTCCTCTCTCAGTGCGACGAACATAAGCTCCAACAACTACACAAATTCAATTATTTGGTCCCACTCATTATCAATTGGATTAAGGATACTTCCAGAAACAAATATATTGAAGACTTCATGATGGCAGACAGAGATAAAGAGTCCTATTTTTTGTGCACGAATGCTCTTATAACGCCAAGGTTACTTACGTAATTTCATTTCAATTTGGAAAATTTCAGTTCAGGCACTAACACTCTGTGGGAATGTGAAAATTCAGATAACCTTTTTGTCTTTTCCCTATTTTAAAGTTCTTTTTCAAGGATTTTCCCTTTTATTTATAAGACCCATTTTACTTTTGTCTATGCATTTAATGTTTTTTTTAAAATTTGCCATACTCTTTCTCATCATTCTTCTTTCCTATATTCTTTTTCTTATTTGTTATCTCTATTACTTATTCTTTTAATAAATAATGGTATATTGAGAAAAGAAAGTAGATATCTTGCATATTTATTGTTTTCAACTACTTTTAATTAGCTTCTTGATAAATGTAAAGTAGGCATTTGGCTTTTATATTTTGAACTAGAGGGAGTATTTCTTTTTGAAAATAATGAAATAATCAATTAAAAATTGAAATAGAGAATAGGGTTAAGGTGCAAATTAAATTTTAGTAACAACGTTTTTGGCAAGAGGCATATGGCACAATTAAGTTTGCAAGGGTTCTAAAGTATATTTGATCTTTTAAAAATAGTGTAATTTTAGCAATTCCACTAAATTGTCCCAAATGTATCCCACATCAGAGAAGATAGACGAACGTTTGAATTAATTTAATAGAATTGCTAAAATTGCTCCATTTTAAAAAGATTGTGTCTACTTTTACACCATTCAAAACTTAATTATGCTAGATGCTCAGGACGAAAAACTTTATTACTAAAATTGTACATCAACCCAATTTTAAATAATTTTAAATACGAATGGTCTAAAGTTAATTTGATAGAGTTCAAATTATATATCATCATCAACATCTGAGATTCGTTATCACTGTTGTGATGAGCACAAAATGTAATATAAATGTTATGAAGAAGGTGATTAGCCTGCTTCTGGCAACTGTGATAGGAGCTGGGATTGGAGTTGCATATGAGGACAAGAAAACTTTCGAAACCACAAACTTCTCAGAAGACCTAACTCTGGACGAATGCACTAGTGACATACTTAATTCCAAACTCTCAACTTTTTTGACAGAGGGATTATATTATTGCTTCATCTGTTCTTGATTTGGCTTGCCTTTGCATGGCCATCGTCTCTGATATTTCCTCCATTAATCGAAGCAGAAACAAATGATGAGGCTCTTTTTAAGTCCACATACATAATTTCATTCATATTCTATTTATGATACTCAAATAAATAATAAGTAACAAGACATCTCTATAAAGCTTACATCTGCTATTACTTATCTCATAGGTCTCTCTTCTCTTGTTAACTTGTTTTTATTTTTTATTTCATAAAATTTCGTGTTCATTTATGTATTCTAGTATGCATAATAAAGCAATTTATATCACTTTGGAGTATATAGAGAAGTTTAGGTAAAAAAAAAGTATATAGAGAAGTTTTAAGTAATACCATTATCGTTGTAGGGGAAGCATTGATGTTGATTGCTTAGTCTCATGAGTCTTAATTGGAAGTAAATGTTGATGTATATTCACAAAAGTTTTATTTGAATTAAAATGTACTCAAATCTTCCCTAAAACTAAATAAAGGTATTACTACTGCTTCATTGGCTCTGGCTGTGGCATTCCTTTTCATGACTTTGTATCCGTGGTTGTCCTAATTTCTTTATTTATAGCTCCAGCTCGTCTTTATGACTTTTCATGGCTTTTTCAATTGATCACAGAATCATAGACTTTTAGTGTAATTGGGCCATGTACAACCCCAATCGGGTGTTTGGGAGAGCGGATTGGGATGCATATTAACCAAATACACATACAAAATCTAAAATTTTAAGCTCAAAACTATGATTCGGATTGAAGCTCATTGATACGGCTTTTCAAAGTGATTTTTCAAGTTATTAATTTTCCCAAAATCAATTTTCCAAAAGCAAATTCAAATATACTCCACTTCACCTATTCATTACCACCTGAGTTTGAGTCATCCTAATCTAAATGTACTTTAAAGTTTAAACTAGTAATGTCAACTACTCTTAGTTTGGGACTTTAAACCTAGACGTGATCACTTGATAATATGATCATGTTGTTGACGTAAATACCTTATATTGTACATATTGTTGGCGGCAGTACCTGCAGAAACACAAAAAAAATATAGTTCGAGTCGTGTTTAAGGACATTGTCCTTGGGAGATATTTCAACCCCCTAGTAAATTAGGAAGCGGTACTTCATAGGATAAAACAAACATTTTCTGCAGGAAGTGCCGGGTTTTGAGCTCCCTTCATATGTGGAGAAAAGCCCAAGTTTGAATTGTTCAATTTTATGTACTTCCTATTTTATGATAAGAAAGGAAAGGAAAGGAAAGGAAAACACAGAAAAGAAGGAAAAGAGTGAGAATAAAACAAAGGAAAGTTTCCTGATTATTTTTTGTGAGACAGAATGTTCTCTCTGAGTTTCCTAATGTTTGAGGTTGTATCTCATTTATTTAAGTGGAGAGGGAACTAATTAGGTTTTCTGTTGAGGCTAGATAGGCTAATGAGGCTACGGTAGACTAGAGTGGTTAGAGAGGTCTAAATATACAGCCATATGAGAGAAAAGAAGAGAGAAAGCGAAAAACGCATGTTCACAAGGCAGTTTCGATAAATTGATGTTTGTGCACTCGTCAACCGTTGGATTAGGCTAAAATTTCGTAAGCTAGTTTGGTGCATGCAGTTCATCATTTTCAAAAGTCGGATTGTTGTTCCAAGGCCTAATGTGAGAGAAATTGTGTTTGTGGTAAGGGACGTTTTTCAGGGTATTTTCAGCTTCTTTGTTTTCTATTGTAAACTTGTAGCTTTAGTTGTTTGGTTGCACATGTTTGTGCATTTGTTTGAGACACTCTTGTACCCTATTTTGATCATAGTAGATCATATTTTCATTGGTCTGGACGATATGTGGTTTTTACCCTTGACTTGAGGGGTTTTCCATATTAATAATTTTGGTATCTCTTGTGCTATTTAATTTCTGCAATGTATTTGTTTATTTGTTTCCTCATAGACTTTTGCAAGTGATAGAAATGTTTAACATCCATTGCACCCTTCCTAATAGAAAGCAGGGTGATAGAACAACAAAAAGATAATAGTGTAATTCAAGAGTAGGAGAGGAGGAGAGCTCAGGGACAAAGCTCAGTGTCACCAGACCTTAGTCCTCTCACCTTGGTGTAGCCTTACCACACACCAAAAATTGCATTTTGTAAATGCGGGGTGATTTGCTTCCATTAATTGACCTAGAATTAGCTGGCTCGAATACATGAACCGGAATGCGAAATGTTTGGAAGAATGTGTTAGATGGATCAGCGAAGTTGATTTCTCTGCTGGGATGGTTAAATGGCAGCATGATAGAATAGGGGTATTTACAGTTAGATCAGCATATAAAGCTTTTACTGTGAGGATGGCGTATTGCAAAAGCTGTAGAAGTTGAACACTATGCAACGTTGCAGGTCTTTTATTTGGCTTGTGCTTCATAATAGATTGCTTACAAATGATGAATGTGTGTGGCGAGGCATGTGTTATGATGGAATTTGCTCATGGTGTAAGGGTCCTATGGAAAATTCTTTGCATATTTTATGTGATTGTCCAGAAACAAAGAAGTTATGGCGTGAACTTGTTCCCAAGCGAAAGCAAAGAGCTTTCTTTGATATGGATTTGAGAAATTGGTTATGGCAGAACATTAGTTGCCACAGTGACAGGGTATAGAAAGGGTGGAGTACTCTCTTCTCTACTATGTGTTGGCTTCTTTGGCATTGGCGTAATGAGAGGGTTTTTGAGAACAAAATCCAGAGCAATGAGAGTTTGAAGCTCCATGACACATTAGTCTTGTTGTGTATTTTGAATGTGAAGCGTAACATGAAAGGGGTTAATTTAAATGGTTAGCGGATTGTAGACAGTGAGACTCGTTGGATACTACTGCCTTGTAGCTGCTCAAAGGTCAATATGGATGGTGCTTTTTTAGTTCTAATAGGGATTGGTTGTGGAGGTGTAGTTTGGAATGAGGCGGGAACGTTTATGAGTGAGCTCATATTCCTTGCATCTGATGGTGACAGCCATGCCACGGAGCTTTGGGTAGTTTATCTTGGGCTTAAGATGGCTTGGGATTATGGCGTGAAATAGCTGATTCTTGAGACTAACTCAACTGAAGTGATTTGTTTGCTTGGGGAGAATCATAGTAGTAATCATCCAGATTCCTCCCTCATTCAAGAAGCCCAAATGCTGCTTAAGAGAGAGTGGGAGGTGGCGCTACAGCATTCGGTCCGAGAAGGAAACAAAGTGGCAGATCTTCTTGCGCACCAGGCTTTAAATATCATGCATGGGTTTCGGCATGTGCCGTCTCTAACCGATAATCTTCTTCCTCTAATTGAGGCTGAGTGTCCCAGCTATTACGATGCTGGCTAGTTTGTACTGAGCTTTTACTCTCCTTGTTTATTGGAGAAAAAAGAAAATTGCCTTTTATAGGCAAATAACATGTGACTGTTGGGGAGTGTCATTAAAGAAGGTATCAATATATCCTTAGATACTAGATACTGTTCCATTTAGCTGATCCCAAATTCGGCTTATAGATGGCTTCACACTCATTTTACTGTTCATAAGCCACATCTCCTATGTATTGGGCTTCGTTGAAGCCGGATTTGAGATTAAAAGTTTGTTGTGCTGCGGGGCTAGTTGAGTGGATCTTATAAAGAGTTTATTCTAAACCTAGTATCTGGCTTTGCGGGCAAAATTCAAATCCATGCCTCGGATTTTGAGGTCATAAGTAATATTCAAACTGAACCCATATTAATTGCTTCTGTAAAGGTGTGGTCATTGAAGGTAGGACTCAATAAAAAAAACCTTCCTTTCTCTCTCCTCTCTCTTATGTTCCCTTTTCCTTTCCCCAAGGCCCTTTCCTCCTTACTTTTTTCTTCCTCGGTTTCATTCTCCGTTGTGCTTGCTTCACAATAAGGTTTCTTGTCTTCCTCCTACTCTCTCTCAGTCATCAAAAGTGCATTCTCACAATGACCTTCATCTTCACTGACGTAGGTGATGACTCCCTATTTTTAGATAAATTTAAGACATATTTTAATATATCTGCAGGTCATCTATAATAAATCAAAGGAATTTTAGTCAGATTTTGATAAGATATCAATTTAGAGGGATTTTATTATAAATATCAAAGTTTAGGATAAAAATAATGATTTTTATATTAAAGATAAAAATAATGATATTAGTAATAAAAATAATAATTTAAGATAAAAAGGAAAAGATATTTCAATCATGATCATGATCATGATCATCATTATCTTTTTTATCTTTTTGTTTGATTTTATTTTGCGTGAGGGATATTGCACTTTATGGAATGATGATCTAGGAATCTAACACATATATAGGGGTTCAACTTCTTTGGAAAAGGAGGAGGAGAAAACATGTTCGGGTATTGACGGAAGGAGAGGTGTTTGGGTTCGGTTATCATCTTCACGGGAGGACTATGGAGGCGACTGATTTGAAGATCGACAGTGCCATTATGCACTAAATCAGAGAACACTGTGGAGAGTTAGAGGCAACTGAAGCCAAGGAATTGAAGCTTAGAATAGATTTGAAGCTCAATCTTTTGGTTTTATTAATTTCTTCTCTGTCCTTTCAGTTAACTCATATTTTGCTGTGGATTATTATTGCTTTGATTTGATTTTAGTTATAACTATGAGTAGCTAAATTTCGTATTGTAGGACTGCTGTGAACTATTAGATAGATTAAGATTTTTTTATTTATTAATGAAATTTATGTATTGATTTTATCTTGTGTTTAATGCTTCTGGGTGATTGGCCACCACTTAGATTGTTGGGTTCAATTGAGTGATGCTTGAGAAAGCTAATTTAATTGTAGAACTTAGATAAAATCGTGCTATACTTGAAGTTTAGGGGTTAAATGGATAGTTAGTCAATAGAATAGAGATATATCTATTAGTCTAGCATTGTCTAATTGAGGATAGAGCTTAATGAGTATTTTTGTTAACTGGGATAAGAGATTACGCAAGTTAATTGAGAATATAAAATTGGTTTTGACTTGAGAAAGCTGTATCAAATAATTTTGAACTTCTGACAAGCACATGTTTTCATTATCAATTTAAGATTTAAGTTAGTTTTATGAAGTATAATAGAAATAAGTAATCATAGCTAGGTTCCTCCCATCTTGATGTTCTCGAATAAATTCTCTTTTGATCAATTAATTCTAAAATCTTTTTCATTTCTCTTACTCAACCAAATTAAGAAAATAAGTGTGATAATTAACTCATTTTTGCCTTAGTCCTTATTGTAATCCCCTTCTTACCAAGGCCGAGATTAAGTTCATAATTATGTGATTATGTGGAATTAGAGACCGCAAAATGATTTGAGACTTAATGAAAGTAAATTTCCCAAAATCAGGGTTTTCAAAAAATTTTCTAAACCTTTTCACAATGGTCTCATATCCACAATTCAAACATCACAAATGGCCTGTACAAAACGATTCTATTCATAAATATCAGAGTACAATGTAAATTCTTGACACACTTGGGTTCTATTAATCAATAAAGGGTTTACAGGGCACAAACACCTATAATCAGTTTCCCATAATAAGGGGATTACACAAATACTATTCTATGATCCAAAATATATATGTAATTCCCAACAAAATATCCAATGATTTACAAAATGATGACAAAAAACCAATTTACACTCCTAGCCCGGAGCTTTAACCACCCTTTGTCACCTACTTCTCTTTAGATCTACTAGCCCTGTCTGAAATTTGTTTTGGGAGAGTGAGATTCTAAGGAATCCCCGTAGTGTCAAATCACTCATAGTATGCACAACCACAAAGCATGAAAGCAAATCATCACACAACACATAGCAACTATAACGGCAGTTACAACGGTAAGGGCAGGTATGACTTGCGTCACCCTTACGTTTACTCACACTGAAGTGCTCACGCTGTATTGTACATTCACATGTTCATATCACATATATCACTACAGCTGGGATCCATATAAAATATTTCACATACGCATAGCCATATTGGCCTGATAATCAAATAGGAATCCATGATTCCATAACGCAGCCTCAACAATTACAACGGCAGGGGTAGGTGTGATGACCATCACCCCTATGATTGCTCACGCTGTGATGCCCTATGGCCGAATACACATACACATGTTCTCAATGGCCTCATGCCAAAGATTTTCTCACAAAACAATGATAAGTCATGCATACCAAGCATCATACATAACATAAGAGAAAAGTCACTACTTGGGTCCTTCCGTGCGTGTTCTGGCACTGGTCTCTCCCGAGTAGGGCAAATATCGAATCCTATAATTTATAATTAGTGACAAAGTGTTATTCTCTATTCTAATATTCAAATGAATTTATATCACTTAAATTAGTTATCATTATTGTCCTTTAGTAAGCTATAAATATCTCTAACAAAAGCCTTAAAGGGTTGGAAGAACTATCCCAAAGATTCCCTTGTGGAAGCTCAAGAATAGAATTTTCATTGATGCACTTGAGTGAAGAAGGCCTCACTCAAGTGATAATGGACTTGCACTCGAGTTCTGAAAGCAATACTTGAGTGATAGCCAAATGCTCACCCGAGTTCTAGGAATTGAGGTACAGAAAGTGTTGATCCGAGAGCAAAAAGGAATGACAGAAACCATAAATACTCGCTAAACTTGAGCATAAACCAAATCACTCGAGTGATAGCCTAATGCTCACCTGAGTCCCCTAAAGTGAGGTTCAGGAAGTGGTCATCCGAGAGCACAAGAAACTTTTAAAGAAGAATCACACTTGAGCAGGGATGTTTCCACCCGAGTGACATCTTAGCACTAGCGAGTGCTAAGGCCCACTCTTAAAAAATGGATTGCGAGTGACAACTTGAGACATGAGTTCACAGTGTCAGATACACCTTGTAACCCCCTTCCGTAATTATATCTGAAATACCCAATTAAAAAGAAATAGAGACTAATAATAAAAAAAAACCATTCTCAAACCCATCTATTAGACGGAGTTTTCACAAATACTTTTGAATCCAATGGTGACCGATGTGCTTCAAGAATTGGGTCTTAAAAAACGTGAGTTTTTGTGTGAATAAAAGTGATGAACATGAAGTACTTGAGGAGACAATTCCAATGGCACCAAAATTGCTTGAAATAGAGGCCGGATGAGGGAGATATTGAGGAAAGGAGCAATGAGGGTCATGATGGACCTGCTAGAGCTTCGGCCAGGTCATTGGAGGTTGAAGATGATGCGAGGGGACCAAAACCCCCCCAAATCCATCGTTTCACTAAGTAAAACGACAACATTTTGCACTGGCTAAAATGACGTCGTTTTGGCCAGTGGGAGGCGCTGTGTTTCAAACAAGTGAAACTCAGCATTTCGGGTCAACCCGACCTAAAACCCATTCAAAGTTCAAATGGGCCGGTTTGACCTACTCGAACTTGCCCAACCCCATTTCAAAAAAAAATTATTAAAATTTTTTTCCTCTTCTATTTTTTTTCTTTCTTAGAGCATGGCACCCACCCCTTGGCCATATGGCCATGTAAGTATAGTTCTAGATTTAGTGCGCCAAGATAAGTTTAATGACATAGCAATTGTTGCGATTGAAAGTGCTTAAGGTGGCGTATGAAGTACACGCGGCTATGACCGAGAGTGGGATTCTTAGATTATTTTTTATTTTTCATGAATTTTCACCTAGAAACTTTCTGGGAGCATTGCAGGGGTACTTTTAGGATCTTTTTAGCCTTAAAAATTCCTAAATTCATGATCTTTATGTTGATATGCTATATGTTTGTTTTGTAAATTATTCAATATGTTTAATTTACATTTTTGAGCTATTTTTCGCTATGAACTATTTTAAAATAATTTCTGAAAATTGTTTTCTTCATGTTAAACAATTACTGGTCAGATATGGCAAGTGTTGAGATTGACAATTCCTTTGATGGGATCCTCCCTGAGTATTCCCCTACTTCAGATGATGAAAAGGAGGTAAAGACCTCAAGTGCAGTTGGTAGCACCAACAAGAAAGATCCTCCTCTGTCACTACAAGATTCCAATACACCTAACAAAGTGTAGCACATAGAGAAAGCAAAATTCATATATGATGATTTTGAAGAGGAAGAAATCGATAGACCAAGGACTAGTCTTCTAATCAAATCACTTGCCAATTCATATATAATGATTATGTTTAGATCAAGAGTATCTATGAAATCATTTGTGGATGTGGAAGACAAGTCACTAATGCAAGTGACGCGGAGTTTTATGCCAAAGCTATGGTGGAATACCATGAGCAAGTGACAAAGAGGGGTCATCTTTATGGCCTAGGATTTTGGAAAGATGTTTTCAAGAGAGGCTTAAATAATATTGATGTAGGAGCTCATAGAGCCAAGGCTAGGAGAACCATAAAAGATTTTGTCATTGATGTACCTTTTTATTGAAAGTTGATTATCTATGTTATAGTTTGCTTATTTTGAATTTGAATTCACTACAACTCATATGAACCTTTTATGGATTATTGATTAATGAATAAATTATGTTTTTGAATTATTCATTCTACTTGCTTATGATGTTTTATTTGAGTGGGAGTTTTCTAGAATTATGTTTTCTTGAAAATTCAATTTATAGGGATATGTTTGAATAGGAATGGAAATTAAGAAAATGAGCGGTAAACTATAATGAGTGGGATGGGGGTCAACCTAGTTGATTCCTGAACATGAAGCTGGCAAGCCCTCATTCTACTAGTTTCCTTTTCTCTTACTCAAACAAGAGAATATATCTCTAATATAATTGCATACCTAATGAAAAATGCATGTTGTCTATGTGACAGAAAAATGGCTTCGATGACAAGCAAGACTTTTGTTGCTAATCTCATCAGAGGAGACAAGCTGAATAGTGAGAACTTCGGCATGTGGTAGCATAAGATCTCGTATGTCTTGGAAGAGCAAGATGTCATGGATGTCTTGACTACTGTGCTTCAACAACCCGATATTAATGCATCATGAAGGGACCAGGAAGCCTTTGCAACTTGGAAAAGAAAGGATACAATTGCTCAGAAACAATGCTTGTAGTAATGACCGACGATGTGACATGTTAATTTGAAGGACATGTTACTACCTCTGCCATGTGGAAAGCAATGAAAGAGGAGTTTGACGGCACTTCTAAAGTGAGGTTCAGGAGGATTACTGTTAAGCTTGACAATTATAAGATAGGTCCAAGCGCTACCATCAGGCAGCATTTGAGGAAAATGCAAAACATAATAAGGGAGCTTATCGAGGCAGGAGAAACCCTTTATGAAGCACAACAAGTGCAAGCTATTCTGAGGTCACTCCTTGCAAGTTGGGATCATATAAAACACACCATAACTCACAACAAAACCATCAAGACCTTTATTGATGTTGCTCATCACATCCAACTAGAGGATGACCGTATAGACAGTGTAAAGACCAATAGTCAAGCACTTTTAACTGAAGAAAAAGTGGCTTCATACCAGAAGCAAAAGCCCTATAAAGGCAAGGGACCCTATAAGAAGAAAGGGAAACCAGGGGCATAAAAATACCTACAAGAAGAACAAGAAAGTTGCAAAGAAGTGAAACCTTTTAAAGGTCAAGTGCTACTCTTGCGAAAAGAAAGGCCATTTTGCTAAGGATTGTCTTAAGAGGAATAAGGTACTATGTAATAATTCTTCTCATTCTTCCTTTATTTCTAGTACTACCTTTATAGATGAGGCTAATCCTGTGTGGGTTGTAGACTCAGGGGCCACAGACCATGTGAGCAGAGATTGTGGGAACTTCACAAAGTTTCGCAGGTTACCAGCTAGAAGTGTAATATCCCAAAAAGTGATTAAGGGCTAATGACTTCAAAAGTGGATGTAATTATTGTTGAATAAACACTTTTGGAGAATGTGTGATGGGAATTTGGATATTTTAATGATTCCAATAGCTTCCTTGTGAAAATTCGTGTGGGGAGAGTGTTTATTGTGAAATTGCAACCATTGGGAATAATTGTGCAAAAGTTGAAAACTCTGTCCATTGAAACTTTGTACAGGGCAGCCAATTTGTATGTACGTTTTAAATAGGCAAATGGTGTTTAAAAATTCTGAAATTTTCCAGTATTAAATTTCACATGTCAAGCTTCAAAATGGACACATAATTTTTATCATTTTGGTTTTTGAGCTAAGAGTTATGGATTTTTGAAGTTTGCCCAGTGAAATTAATTATTTTCTGGAACAGTATGCAAAGATTGAAATTCTGGGATTTTTGTGATTCCATCCAGAAAAATTATATATTTTTCCTTAAAACTATACTCAATAAGGGTTCCATAGGCTTTGGAATCACTACAATTCAATATTTCTAGAATTAGTTATGATTTTTCAAATTTTGGGCAGAAATCTGCCAGAATTTCTGAAAAATCCGAAATTGTTGGAAATTAATCAATAATTAAATATCATATAATATATGATATTAAATACC
This sequence comes from Inga leiocalycina, assembly GCA_963242795.1. NCBI lineage: Eukaryota > Viridiplantae > Streptophyta > Magnoliopsida > Fabales > Fabaceae > Inga > Inga leiocalycina. The sequence continues at coordinate 28,486,398 of OY725322.1, forward strand.
ATCAGCCTTCTTTCTCCAGCCATTTTCGTGCTGTTCCAGACCTGAAACAAGAGAGAGAGAGAAGGTGAGAGAGTTTAGAGAGAGAAAGGGAAGAAATTTCACAAGGCAAGCCGATTTCTCCGACGATTGAGCTCCTAACGCGTATAACTCCGACTCTAAGCTACTCCTCTTTATTCTTTAAGGTTGTGAAGCTCAAAATTTGGTGTTTCAAGGGTTAGGGTTCAGCCACCTTGAGGAAAAGCTAGTGGGAGCTTAAGGTAACTTCCAAACCTTCGTATATTAACTATTCTGGCTGCTGTGGGCAATTTAATTGTGAAATTTTGCCGGATTACCATTGGTTTTAAATTTTGAAAATTGAGTTTCCTAAGGGTTATGCTACCCAATTTTGGTTCAAATGGTAGTTATAACATAATGTAATAGTTAATAAAGTGTTTGGAGTAGAAAGGAACGCGTTTAAGGAGTCGAAATCGTAAAACCCCGATTTTCCCTGGAGAACTCATAAATTTCGGCCAGCTCTAGAAATGGGTCTTAGATTTGGATTTTCAATGATTTGATGGTTCCATTGCATTCAGGAACGAAAATTAGGTTGGGTTACAGTTGGCCACTTTTTCAGAAAAGGCCGAAAAAGCATAATTATGAAAACGCCCCTAAAACCCTTAAAGTGTGGCTGCCAAGGGTAAATTTGTAATTTTACATTGAATTTGATAATTTTGAGTCAAGAAATGGATTCCTTGGGAGGAAATTTGTTAGGATAGCCCAGGTTAGAATTTCGGGAAAAGTGCAGTCGGACCGGGTACGGCGGGCCTGGGCCGGGTCCCCAGGGCATTTTTGTAAATTTTCATGATAGACTCATATAACCCCCAGAAACACTATGGAAGTGTCTAAATGGTGCATTTGGAATTGTAGGGTTCAACATTTGCCCTGATCGTGAACGACCCGTGCTAGAGCACGTTCGGAAAGAACCAGGTAGTGACTCTTCTCTTATGCTATGTGTAAAGTATTGTATGTATGTTTTTCATGCATTGTGATACATTGTGATGCTTTGAGATCGCAGCGAAAGCTAACGCATAGGAATTACAAAGTAAGTTGTTGCATTGAGATCACAGCGAAAGCTGACGCATAGTGTTTACAGCCATGAGTGCTGTTGTATGTGGCGTGAGGCATATATCATTGTGAGCTGCTTAACATGATCATATATGCTATGCATTTATACACTGTATGAGTGATTTGTTACTACAGAGATTCTTTTGAATCCTATTCTTTCCATTGACTAACATTTCAGACAGGGCAAGTGGCTCCAAGGAGAAACGAACCACCAGGAGCGGCTAGGATCCTGTAAAGATGTGTTGTTAGGTTGTTGGTTATCTATTTTGGACTTGGGATTACTGTTTATTTTCGAAATGTAGATATTATGTTGATATTGGTCATGTAATCCCCTAGTTGGAACTTACAACCCTTAGTTTATACATGTTAACTTTCATGATCAAGTTGTTGACATTTCAAATGGGACTGATTTTTTCCGATTTGGTTGTATTTCGAATGGTTTCTTTGTCTTAATGAATTATGATTTTGATTCTAGTTATTGCTATGTGATTTCATGCAATGATAATTATGATACATGGCATGCTAGATTAGGACACATTGATAAAAAGCATATAACTAAACTAGTAAATGAAGGATTGCTAGTAGAAGTGTTGAAAAAGGAAATGTCTCTATGTGAGCATTGCCTTGCTGGCAAAAGCACAAGGAAACCCTTCAAAAAGGCAACCAGAGCAGAACATCCTCTTTAACTAGTACATTTGGATATCTGTGGACCTATAACTATGAGGGCAAAACATGGTGCATGATACTTTATTATATTTATTAATGATTTTTTTGTGAAATGGGCATGTATACTTGATCTCTCACAAGTCTGAAGCTTTAGAATGTTTTAGGAAGTACCTTAATTTAGCTGAGAATCAATTAAACTACAAGGTCAAAGCCTTAAGAATTGATAGGGGTCAAGAATACCTCTCAGAATAGTTTAAAATGCTATGTGATAAAAAGGAATTATCAGACATCTAACAATCCCTGGAACTCCCCAAAAAAATGTCGTCGAGAGAAGGAACATAACCCTTCTCGATATGGTTAGGTCAATGATGTCACAAGCAGAACTACCAATTTCATATTGGGGCGACCTATTATTGACTGCGACATTCATACCTAATCGAGTACCTTTAAATCAGTCACTTCTATGCCTTATGAGCCGTGGACAGGACGTAAACTGGATCTAAGTGTCTTACAACCATGGGGATCGATAGCCTATCTACACAACTTGTCTCATAAACATGGAAAGTTGGGACCTAGAGGCAGGAAATGTATCTCTATAAGACACTTTGAGAAATCAAAAGGATATGTCTTCATTGGTGAAAATGAGGACGGCTCAATGACTGAGGTAGAATCAAGAAATGCTGTATTCTTAGAAGCAGATTTTCCAAGCAGAGGAAGCCTTAGTCAAACTGAAACTCTATATGAGAGTGAGGAAGTTAAAGGCACTCCTCAGATCATTTACCCACGTGGGAGAGTTGAGTCATTTTCACAACATGGAAATTTCGCTTAACTACAGGAAGAGAATCCTAAAAAGCTCCCACCCTGGAGAAGCCAAAGGGATAAAATCCCTAAAAGACGCTTCTCTATTGAAGGAGAAGTACTCATTGTCAGTCTAGAAGATAATAAAGAAGATCTGACAAGTATTAAAGAAGCACTGATTGGACCTACTAAAGAAAAATGGCAAAAGGCCTTAGAAGAGGAGATGAATTCCATGAAAGCTAACCAAGTTTGGGAATTGATTGACCTGCCACCAGGCTGAAAGGCAATTGGGAACAACTAAGTTCTCAAATACAAAAGAAAGGTAGATGGATTAATTGATAAACCCAAAGCGTACTTGGTAGCTAAGGGGTACACCCAATAAAAAGGAATATATTATGAAGACACCTTCTCACTAATGGTGCGTTTTAACTCAATAAGACTCATACTCCTTATAGTGGCAAGTATGGATTTGGAGTTACATCAAATGAATGTGAAAAATGCATTCCTTAATGGAAAACTAGATGAGGAAATATATATAGAGCACCCTGAAGGCTTGATAGAAAAAGGAAGTGAACAAAAGGTTTGCAAACTCCAAAGGTCCATATATGGACTAAAACAATCATCTAGACAACAGTATCTAATGTTTTAAGAAGTAGTAACCTCATTCAACTTAGAAATTATCGACGAAGACTTATATATATAAAGCGGTTTGGAGATGATTTTGTGATATTGTCTCTTTATGTAGATGATATACTCCTGGCTCGAACAAGCCTTAAGACAGTTAAAATGATCAAGTATTGGTTATCCTTGAAATTTGAAATGAAAGACATGGGCGAAGTAGAATATATCTTGTGAGTCAAGATAAAGAGGAACCATTCAAAAAGATTTCTATCTTCATTGCAAAAGACATATATAGCAAAGATCTTAGAATGATTCAATATGAGAGACTGTAAGCCTATGGACAACCCTATTGTTAAATGGCACTACCTCAGCACATACATGTGTCCTATGGAAGATTCTGAAATAAAGCGCATGAAAAGAGTCCTATACTTGAGTGCAGTTGGAAGCTTGATGTATGCTATGCTATGCACTAGACCAGACATATGCTTTAGGGTCGGTCTTGTGAGCCATTTTCAATCCAACCCAGGAATCAAGCATTGGGAAGCTAAGAAGAGAATCATGAGGTACCTGAAGGGAACTATGGATTATGAGTTATGTTACTAAGGTAGAGATATGCATCTAGTAGGATACTTTGACACCGACTGGGTTAGAGAAATAAATGAATGATACTCCAGCTCAGGGTACGCGTACCTCCTAAACAATGGAGCAATTTCCTGGAGCAGCAAGAAACAGACCTGTGTATCTTTGTCATCCATGGAGTCAGAATACATAGCTTGTCCTACTGCTATTCAAGAAGCTGTATGGCTTAAGAGATTTCTAGAATGTCTAGGAATGAAAGGTAGAAAGGAGGGTCCTATTATGATATATTGCTATAGTCAAGCTATAATAGCCTATGCCAAGGAGCCTAAGGACCACAGTAGGACAAAGCACATAGACATTAAATATCATTTTGTAAGAGACATGATCACTAAGAAAGAAGTGATTGTTCAATATGTTTTCACTCATAAGATGTTAGCTGATCCCCTTATAAAGCCCATTACTAGAAACCCTTTTGTTAAGCATGTAAATGCTTTGGGCATGCATAGAATGTAATGTATTAAACGTTATTTTTCAAGCAAAAAAATTGTGCAACTTTAAGTTTTCAAATATAATGTGAATATATTAGTGTGAATATATGTATAAGCATAAGGTATACAATTCTGTATGACATATAGGTCAAGAAGGTTGATTCAATCACACAAACAACCGTCTTCCCATGATTTGCAGGGGCGTGAGAGGGTAAGATGAGAAAATGATCACCATGAGATGGGCAAGATGGGTCTTTGCGTTTGAGTCACCTTAGTTGAACTGAGATGAGATCCACACCTATACACACATACATTATATACAAGATGGATCAAAGCATGATTACATGGGCGTATCATCAGACCTGTAGCTAGGCAAAGGACTCTCTTTTACAAATGAGATTACAAAAGAAATGATTGTAAAAGGAAGTTCTAATTCCAATGTTGAGTGCTTTTGGAACTAATGCCTGTACGGAGAAAGCAAAGATAAAATCAACGTACACCATTAGAAAATCATTGTGGCATGCAATTCATATTACATGTGTGTTATAGGTGTAAATGATTTATTAAAAAGTACAAGTATACACTATAGTAAACAAGTAATATAGAGGTGAGTTGAGTATTGTTCCCATGAGGATTGATCACTAAGTACTAAAATTAGTAATCTTAATTCTATTTAGTTGATCGATTAGTTAGTGATTAAGAGTACAAAATAAAAATGATTAAATATGAATGCGATTAATATAAAAACAACTATGAGAAAAAGCCCTAGGGATTAAATTTGTCTTAGAAAAGTTTGGATTGAATCACCTATCTATTCTAGTCCAATTTATTTCACATGATTGATATTTGAGTTTTCCTTATTTAATTACTAGCCTCTTCCCAAGTCAAGCAATTCTATAATTAATTGCTAATCTAATATATCCCTATATGAATTAAAGCAATTAATCATGCATTAAGATTTATATAACTATTAAGACTATACAACCCATATGAATATATTCCTATTTCATATGCAGGTTATGATTTTAATTATAGGATCTACACACATGCATCTCCTTCCGGTATCAACATGCATATTGAAATCATTTAAAAGATGGCCAATCAATCAAAAGCATTAAGAACAATAATCAAAACTCAATCATGAAGGAAAAATTAAAACTAGATTTAATAAGTTAAGATTCAATCTGTCATTAATAAGCTAAATCATCACAAACAAAACCAAAATAAATTGAAAGCTTCACAAACATTGCATAAAACTTAATAATTAAATTCTAAATCATAAAGATACAACTACAAGATGCATGAAAATGGAAAAATCTAGCCTTCCATATAGGAGGTAAAACCTTCCATGTAGGAAGCAACCCATACCATCCATAAAGGAGGACTACTTAAGCCTTCCATGAAGGAGGCATGGAAGAAGCGATACAATGCATGAATTTGAATTCTAAGATGGTGTGTTCTCCTTGTGTCTTCCACTCCTCTATTTATAGATGAATGGGGTGCAATGATTTTCACTTGTTAGGCATAAATCTTGACCTTAAGCCACCAATACTGACCTTGTGGCAACCATGCTTCTTGATTACTGCCTAATTTTGACATTCAAAATGGTGGAATATCATATTGTTGTCTCATGAAAATTGTAGATTTGGATCATAGCTTGAAAATGCAAGTGAAAGCCCCTCATTTCAATATGTGCGGCTCAAGTTATGGTCAAATTAGTGGCCAAAGGATAGATCTGAATAAATTCACTTTCTTCACTTCTAAGCAAAATTTGAAACCTTTAAAGATAGAGTTGAGTTTTAGCCTCAACATAAAAGTTGTAGGGTTTTTTCTTAGATTTCTATCCATAAGAAAAACACCCCAATCCGATATCTAGAGCTCTAGATATTGCCTGAAAATTGAAACATGGTCAAAATTTAGTCTTTTTGATAAATTCTATTTTATGCCAAGATCATTTTTATTTATCAACTACACCCAAATTCATTACATTAGGCTCAAATATCATCTACAAAATCATCATATAAGCGAAAATTAATATGCAGATATTTTACTTATCAAATTCCCCCACACTTAGCTCTTGGATGTCCTTGGACAACAAGGAGTGACTAATAAATTCTTACTATGCTTCAAACAAACTCAGAAGTGTCAAGTCATAAGCAAGAGCACAATTGAAGAATAAAGAGATCATGGTATTCTTGAATCAATGAAAATATAAACTGGTAACTTTATTTGAAAATGAATGAATCGAATTTGTAATTATGACTCATTCTCTCAATCTCTCGATTGTTTAAGGGTAAGTGTTCCACTCAAATTCAACCGAAAAAATTGCACTATCATAAGCTTGCTAAAAATCTCAATCTCCACTACCTAATTCACATGATGATTCAAATCAATAGGACTTATTGAGGGTTATAATGGGGTCAAGGTAAAAGAAATGTAAAACGTGATATTAAGGGCTACATTTAAGAGATTAATAAAGCAATTGAAAAATGGGCCAACTCATGATTAAATTTATCTCATCACAACAACCTATAATTTTAATTTGAATACTCAATATCTCTTTCTTTTCTTTTCTTTTCTTTTTTTTTTTTGCATAATTTTGTGACTCTAAAGTTGATGATATATACACCCCCATACTTGTCAAAAGCCCATTCCACAAAAAATTAAAATGCTATGCTAATCTTCCGAATTAGGTAAAAGCACTTGAAATATCATTAAAACACATGTTAATGGGTTGAGAACAAAGAAACAATCAATTAGGCTCAAAGGAGCTTATCAACGATATAATTGTAAGGTTGGCTATTTGGCTCTGGCTAAGGAAAGAAAATGAAGGCCTTTATCATTTTTGAATGTGCATGTGAAATGTAATCTCAACCATATTTAAAGAAAGTTCTAGAGTGACAACTTAATAAGTGAATATCACACACAAGAAAAATAATCATTATTGATCAAATAGGCTCAAAAGCTCACTATCAGGGGTTTTCAAACTCAGGTAATTCAATCTCAAAATTAATCACCAATCTCAACAATCAGTTGTTCAATCATTCTATGAATTCTCTAAATTCAATTGATACATACTTAAAACTTATATACTTTTTAAGATCATTAAAAAGCACCTAAACAGGATATTTTTTTTTACATAAGAAGAAACAAAAACATGCAACTAATACAATGCATCTCAAGAGTTAAGAATAACTCTTTACTCTACTATTTTTTCACACCCCATAAATCTAATGGTTTTACTAACTAACTAATTTTTTTAATTATTTTTTCCTCCTCCAACCTAAATCAGAGATTGTCCTTAATGTCTTCTAGAACTTAGATAAATTGTTTTTTTAAAAAAAAACTAAACACACAACAAAATGCTAAGAGTAAAACCCAAAGATTAAGGAAAGTTACAATCGAAGAGTGGTATCTGGATTCTACTTCTGAATGCTGTCTAAAGATAGCCTACTAATTTGATTGGCTAATAGATCTAGTTTGGGTTCATAGATTTGTAGTTGATCAATCAGCTGATCAGTAGTTGGTGCAGAAATTATGGTATGGTGAGTTGTTTGGGGTATGAATCCCATTTCCACAGCATGACAAAAAAAAGGCAACAGATCATCATAAAAATCATTAACATTTAACAATCCTAATGGATTTTTGTGAAAGTTTAGTTTGGCCCAATAGGCAAGGCTAGAAATCCCATCCAACGTTTCCAACCCACTGGGTAAAGCGATAAAAGCTTCAACATGGTAGAACATACGTCCCATGTAATGCCCCAACATGTGATTAAGGGCTAATGACTCCAAAAGTGAATGTAATTATTGTTAAATAAACACTTTTGGAGAATATAATGTGTATTACGGTTTAAATATGTCACTATAAGTGCCTTAACCCTGTATTTGAGATCAATTGTGGCATTAGCACCTAAATTGAAGAAAATAGAGGGGATGGTGCATGGAAGTGTTATTTAGGGCTAAAGAATGTGTTAAGTGGTGATTCTACAGGAATTCCTATAGTCAGGGGTAAAGTAAGGAAAAAGAAAAGTTACCGACCAGATAGTTAGCAACTGAAGAAGGAACTCATTAGTAACATAAGAAATTAAGAGGTGTGACAAATACTTATGTAATATAGAGAGAATCATCCTTTGCTTGTATATGCATGGAGGAAGTGGAGAGATGATGCCAAGTGTCAGTATGTGCACCCTTGATCATGGTAAAAAAGTCCACCATGAATTTTTAATTCATTTTCCCTCATCTCCTCTCTTATAGTCGGTTATCTATGGGCTAAAGAGGGAAGAAAAAATTGAATTCATTATCATCATAATCTCATCTTCTCTTTGTCTAAGCCTCCATTTTCATCCCAACTTAAGCAAGAAAGAGAAAGTGAAAGGTAAGGTTTTGGCGTTGTAAATGGTTTTGAATGCTTAAATCCTTTTCACTAATCTTGACCACTTTGATGAGAGCTTCATCTCTATGGTTTTAGATTTTTGAAAGAAGGAGTTTGAGAGCTTGTGAAAAGTTGAAAGTGGTGGAATCAAGAAACTAGCTTGAGGAAGTAAAAGACTTGAGAAATAGCTTTCTTTTGGTATATATATTGTGCCCATTGGTGGAACTTTAAAATTTTTGGATTTTAGCCCTAATTTTTGTGTCATTAGGGTCTTGTGTATTGCATGGTGTTTTGGTAGTGGAATAGGTGTCTTGTTGCATGGTTTGAACAATGAAATTGGTTTTGATTAGGTTAGATCATTAAATGGCAAGTTGGCAATTTGGTGGTTGTATTTTGGTCAAAATAGAACATGTTAATGGGTTGTGATTTTGGATGTTTTGATGTTTCCATTAGGTTCCTTATGAAAAACTATGTGGGAGTAGTCTTGGATGAGAATTTTGGAACCCTTGGAAACACATATGTTGAACATTGGAAAATTCTGTCAAGTGAAACTCTGTGCTGGGCAGTTTGTTTACATGGATATTTTGAATGAGCAAATGGTGTCTAAAAATTATAAAACTTTCTAGTCTAATATATCACATGCCAATATTCAAAATAGATAGATAATGGATGTCATTTCGATGTGTGTACTAGGAGTTATGTATTTCCAAAATTTGGGGTGGAAATTGGAAGCTATTCTGGAGCAGTTTGAGATTTCGTGTAATTCTGTATTTTTGTGGTTATGAATAGTAGTGATTCATATTTTTCTTGTATAGAGGACTTCAATAGCTTTCTATATGACATGAGATCACCTCATTTCAATTTTTTTAGAATTTGTTATGATTTTTTGAAATTCAGTCAAGAAGTAGAAATATTTCTTGGCCGCAGCCTAAAAGCTTCTGACCTGCTTTTGGCCGTAGCCAAAAACTTTCTGACTTGATTTTGGCTACAGCCAAAAGTCCTTGGCTGTAGCCCAAAAGTCTCTGAGTTGTTTTTTGCCACAACCAAATATTTCTTGGCCGCGGCCAACCCCCAAAAATCAGCATATTCACTTCTGAGAGGTGGTATTTGGTATAATTCTTTCCAATCCTTTAGGTATCTAGTTGGGCTTCCAGTAGTCATGTACAGGACTCAAATGATAACCTTAATTGTTTTGAAGTTAAGAGTTTGGAAAAGGGAATGATACTATGTCCTTGATTTTGGTTTATAGGATTGATATTTTCCTTGAATGTGAGCAACCTGTGCCAGAGCACACTGGAAAAGAACAAGGTAGTGACACTTTCTCTTATACTATTTGTAATGCATTGTATGTTTTTCATATCATTGAATTGTGTATTACGAATGCTGTAAAGTTTGCTACTGTGAAAACTTTGTGAAAGCCGTGAAGGCTATGTGTAAGCCGTGATGGCTATGTGTATTCCGTGAAGCAATGTGTATGCTGCGAGAGCAATGTGTAAGCCATGAAGGTAATATGTATTACAACGTGAGCAGTCATAGATGTGACGCAATTCACATCTACCCTTGCCGTTGTAAATGTGTAAGCTGTGAAGGCTATGTGAAAGCTGTGAAGAATATGTGTATGCTGTGAATAAAACACTGATTTTGGGCTAACTCACTCAAGTGAAGAAGGCCTCACTCGAGTGTTGCCCTTACCCGTACTAGAGTTCCAACGAGTGAGACACAAAAAGTGTGTACCCGAGAGCACCAACACCTCCTAGAGTGGCCAGTGCACTCGAGCATTCACTTGGGCACTCAAGTGATGACACCTAGTCACCCGAGTCCCATCGAGTGAGGTGCAGGAAGTGACGACCCGAGAGCAACCAAGGCGACAAGTGCACTCGAGTACTTGCCCTATCACTCGAGTGACTTCCCTATGCTCGTGAGTGCCCATACACACTCTCGACTATTTGTTTGTGAGTGAGAACCCGAGACGCACACCCATAGTGCTACATGCACATGCACTCGAGTGACATCCCATACACTCGAGTGATAACCTATGCCACTCGCAGATAAACAAGTTCATTCGTGATTTCTGCCTAAGGACTTAACCCAAAATAAGGGAAATATCACACTGCACTCAAGTGAGACCCTACCTTACTCGAGTGAGGCTTATCAGTAGCCAAATCGTAGCAACTGATATAGTTTCCCAGATTTACCCAACTTGCTTCCAATGGGTCCAAAACCTATACCAAAATTCATTCCCATCTAAAAGGTCATAAGGAACCTATTGGGAGCCTCAAAACAACCCAATTTCCATTCAATCAAAACATACTCTATTCTTACTTAAAAATACCACACAATTCTCCAAATTATCAAACTTCCCAATCCAACTCCAAACTAAATCCATTGGCATCAAAACACAATTTAACACCTATTCCATAACAAGGCACTAGCTAATCCATTCATTTCAAAATTAGGCCAAAATCAGGGCAAAAATCCAAAGTTCTCAAAACCTAACCAATGACCAGCACAAGTATACCAAAATACTACAAATGCTCACCTCTTCAACTTCCAATGATTAGCTTCTTGATTCTCTAGCTTCCAAGCTTGTGCAACTTCCAAAACACCTTCTTCCAAAATTCTGAAACCATAGGATTAAAGCTCTCAACCTCTTGAACAACATTAATGAAAACCATTTGAGATAAAGAGAGCCTTCTACAAGTCAAAATCCTACCTTTTCTTTTCTCTTTATTCTTGAAGCTCAATGAAAATAGAGTTTAGGAGATAGAGAGATGAGAATCATGATGATCACCTAATTTTCCCTTTTTCCATGCACACCAACCGACTTGGAAGAGGAGAGGGAAGAGAAAATGAGTTTGAAAATTTGACCTAATCCAATGGTCTACAATTTACCACATGTCAACATCTTGTGCTTCCTTCTATGAATTCACATACTCTCACATGCATAGGATTCCCCTTTTGCTTAACAAATCCTAGCCATTTGTAACATCCTGGATTTTAATTAAGGGATAATAACTTCAAATTATGTAATTAATGTTAATTAAGCATATTTGAAGTATATGTTGTTTGTATGATATAAAGAGCATTAGTGATGATTTAATGAGTATTGTACTAATCAGGGGTAAAACGGTAAATTTACCAACCTTTTGGTTAGCTACGGATGATAAAACCCCTTAGTAATCTTAAACAATGGTTGGGATTTAAAGATCTAGGGGTGGGATCTTGTGTATGTGAGAGTAGGTGAAATCATAGAAGAAGGATGAGATGATGCCAAGTGGCCAAATGAGAGCCATTGGATGAGTCAACAATTTCAAACTCTTCTCTCTCTCCCTCTCAAGTCGGCCAAGTGTATGGGAGGAGGGAAGAAATGATCATCATCTTCACCTACCCATTTTCTCTCTCTATTCCCTCCATTTTCGCTTAACCGAGCAAGAAAGAGGAAGGAACAAGCTTGAACCTTGGTAAGTAAATGCTATTGAATGCTCAAAACCCTTCATTAATGTTGATCAAGAGGTCAAGAGCATTATTTCTATGATTTCAGAATTTCCATTGGTGGTGTTTGATTGTTGGATGAATCTGGAAGTTGGTGGAATCAAGGTGTTGATTTCAGCAAATTGAAGAGGTAGGTTTGCAATGCATTTTGGTATATATGTCAAGATGTTTGTTTAACCAATGAGAATTTTGGAAATTAGACCTAATTATGATGTTAAGTGAAGGGTAGACTTTGATGAGAGTGTCACTGTTCATTTGGTCAGTTTTGACATTTGGGAGTGATTAGAAATTGGTTGGAAGTTGAATAAGGGAATTTGTTAGAATGGGTTTTTGAGTGGTTTGATGATCTAGAGAGAGAATGTGTTAAATGGGTTGAATTTGGGTTGTTTTTGGTTACCAATGGGTTCTATGTGCTGAAATAAGTAAAAATGAGCTTTAACACAAGTTTTAGAACCATTGGAGTGCAATTGTTGGATTTTGGAAACCATATCAGTTTCTGCGTTTTGGGGCATCTGTCAGGATTTCTCGAGTGAGGGAAGAACTCACTCGAGCACAGGATGAACGTGCTCGAGTGAGCATGTTGTGCTCGAGTGAGGGTGCCTTTTTGGTGCTGCGGGTGAGTGTCTCAGGGTATCACTCGTGAGTGATTGCTAAGAGTGCGCCTGGCACTCGCGAGCATTGGGGGATCACTCGAGCACTGGGACTTGTGCTCGAGTGAATCTGTTGCCTGGGAGTTGGGTTGCTCTCGGGTAGACACTCGCTGGTTGTGCTCGCGAGCACTGGGGGTCAGTGCTCGAGCACAGGTGTTTGTGCTCGAGTGAAGGTGGAGGAGGAGGTTGAGAGATGCTCTCGGGTTGTCACTCGCAGGGTCACACTTCTGTGGTGCTCGAGTGTGCTCGGGGTCTCTGCTCGAGCACAGCCTCTTGTGCTCGAGTGAGAGTGTAGGTTGGTCGCGGGAGTTGCTCTCGGGCAAGCACTTCTTGTCTCACTCGCATGTGTGCTCGAGTGAGAGCGAGGGTTGTGCTCGAGCACGGTCTTCTGTGCTCGAGTGAGAGGGCTAAAAATCATAGTTTAGCTTTCCAAAGAGGGATATTTGGGGATAGTTATCCCAACCCTTTAGGCATATGTTTAGGCATATAATGGCCATCTAAAGAGTCCAAATAATAACCAACATAAAGTATTATAGAATTAAGAACTTGGAAAAGAGATTGACCTATTGTCCCTAATTTGATTATAGGATTTGACATCTGCCGTCCTCGGGAGCCCACTGAGCCAGTTAACTTCAGGAAAGAGCGAGGTAGTGACTTTTCTTTCGTACCATTTATGATGCATTGTATGTGTGTATGATCATTGATTTGTGATAAGTTCGTGTGTTGCGACTTATGTGGATATGTGTTAGCACCGTCAGTCCAACAGTCCCTGAGTAGCTAACAACGGTTTGGGTTAGGGCAGTGTGCCTTCCCGGCGGAGAAAGGGGATGAGGATGAGGTGTGATTATGTGACATGAGGCCGATAGGCTGATTGTGAGGCCGACGGGCCATTTGTGAAAGCCGGTTAGCTGTATGAGCTATAAGGCTATATGTATGCACGGCCACGCCAACAGTCCCTGAGTAGCTAACAACGGTTCGGGTTAGGGCAGTGTGCCTTCCCGGCGGAGAAAGGGGATGAGGGTGGAGTGTGATATGCCACGCCAATAGTCCCTGAGTAGCTAACAACGGTTCGGGTTAGGGCAGTGTGCCTTTCCGGCGGAGAAAGGGGATGAGGGTGGTGTTTGATATTGGTTGCTGCTACTGTATGATGATTTGCTTACATGCTGTGTGCTTATATGTGGTATAAATGTTTAGTTACTACTGGGATTCTTTTGAATCTCATTCTTTCCTTTGAACTAACCTTTCAGACAGGGCGAGTGGCTCCAAGGAGAAGCGCGTGACCCGGAGCGGGTATAGTTTCGTAGGGACATTTATTTTGGAAATGTTGGTTAGACTGTTTGGATAGGGATTACTGTATATTGTTGGGTTGTAAATAGTTTGAATACTTAAACCTGTAATCCCTTTAGCAGAACTTGGAACTATATATATGTAGTTGAACCCGGGGTTTGCCGGGATTTTAGTTATACACTCTGTCATACGTAAATGTAGTTAAACTGCACAGGTGATTATATTCGATAATCGAACTTGAGACCGAAAGAGGGATGAAGTTTTGAAAATTTCATGACGTCCCTTCTATTAAAGGGAATTTTAAATGGGTTCTAAACTATTCGACGGTCTCTAATCTAATTTAATTACCAAATATCGAATTATAATTACGTGATTAAAGGCAGAGTGTTACACCATTGATCTCAAGTTACCTGAGTTTCTTCTTTGGTGACTGATCAATTGGTCAAAAATTTCCCATTTTGACCCTGATTATCGCAACACTTACTAAATTATCGTCAAGCATATTTCACATTACAATTCACCTCATATACTTCAAAAGTGTTTAACTATAATTAATTACATCACTTTTGAGGTCATTAGTCCTTAATTACATTTCAGCATATTACAGTTTTCAACTCTAATATTAGTGGTTTCTCTATTGAATGTATCGGCTTGAACATATTTTCAAATGTTTTCTTGATAAAAATTGGGGGATTTGCTTCAAGGTACCTAATCAGCTCCAAGACTTTAAGATTAGTAGATGTTAATACATCTACCATTCCTATTGCTAATGGTTGATCCATGCAGATTTCATTTACCACATCTTTTTGCAGTTGGTCAATGTATGTACTTTGTAACAGGTGTCATCTTCATTTGGAAAGGACAAAGCTTTGAAAATGTTGAAAGATACTTTATTATCTTGAACTCCAAGGTTAACTTTCCCTGTTGCACATCTATTAAAGTTCTTCCAGTTGCTAGGAATGGCCTCCCAAAAATGATAGGAATTTCTTGGTCTTCTTCCATGTCAGGTATTATGAAATTAGCTGGAAATATGAGTTTGTCTACCTTCACTAGAACACCTTCTAAGACACCCGTCAAATGTTTTATTAATTGGTCAGCTAGAAGTAATGAAACTGTGGTAGGCTTTACCTCTCTAAGACCGAGTTTTTTGTAGACAGATAGAGGCATGAGATTTATACTTGCTCCTACGTCACAAAGTGCTCTTTCAAAGTGATATTGACCTACAGTGCAAGTTATGTAAGGTGGTAATTTCTTTTGTAGAATAGGATTGCACTCCTCAGTAAGTGCAATTGTTTGAAATTCCTTAAGCTTATACTTATTTGAGAGAATATCCTTCATGAATTTTGCATAACTGAGCATTTGGGCAAGAGCGTCTGCAAAAAGAATATTGATATGTAACTTTTTGAAGACCTCTAGAAACTTTCCAAACTGCTTGTCCAGCTTTGCCTTCACAAGTCTCTAAGGGTATGAAACTAGTGGAATATATGGAGGAGGATTATTTGGAAAGCTGATTCTTTCTGGTAGCACACCATCCTCTTTAGGTTTATGTGCTTCCTCCTTGTGTTCTTCTTCGCTTTCTTTCTTTTCTCCGTCATTCTTCTTTTTAATTATAGGATCTTTCAATTCTTTCCTACTTCTTAGTGCAACAGCCTTCAATGCTCTTTTAGGTTTCTTTCAGTGTCACTTGGTATTATTCTTGGTTTTCTGGAATTCAGAATATTTGTAATTTGGCCCATTTGGATCTATAAGTTCTTTATTGAGGCTTCTTGGGTTTTAAGTGTTGCGTCAGTCCTAGCCATGAATTGAGATGTATTCATGGTTAGTTGAGCCAGTGCATCTTCCGCATTCACCTTCTACTGTGATGGATTTGGTGGTTGAAGAGCTTGTTGCTGGTAGTTCCCTTGTGGCTTGAACATATTTTGATTATTCCTCTAACCAAAGTTTGGATGATTTCGCCAACCTAGATAGTAAGTGTTTGATAATGGGTCTTTTCTTTGATTTCTGATGTAATGAGCTTGCTTTGGCATGAATGGGTGTCCTTCTTGACATTGCGTGCTCACATGAGATCCTCTACATCGATCACATGTTTTAGTAGGAGTGCTGATTACATTTGCTTGGTTTGTCAATGAGCTCACTTGCTTGGATATAGATGCAACTTGAGAAGACAAAGTTGTAACGATATCTAGCTCATGTACTCCAAGTGCTTTCTTTGAAATGTTACGTTCCAAAGGCCATTGGTATGCATTGGCTGCCATCTCCTCAAGTAGGTTGTAAGCATCATCTAGAATTTTTGCCATTAAAGATCATTCAATTGCAGCATCTACAAGAATTTTGGAGGTGTGCGTCATCCCATTATAGAAAGTTTGTAGTTGCAACCAATTTGGTAACCTATGATGAGGACATCTTTTTAGCAACTCCTTGTATCTTTCCCAAGCTTCATAGAGGCTTTCTAGTTCATGCTGGGTAAATAAGGCAATTTTATTCCTTAATTTAGCAGATTTTCCTTAAGGAAAGAATTTTGCTAAAAATTTCTATGCCAAGATATCCCATGTAGTTATGCTTCCCATTGGTAGTGAGTGTAACCAGCTTTTAGCCTTATCCCTAAGTGAAAAAGGGAAAAGTCTAAGTCTAATGGCATCATCAGTAACACCATTATGCTTGAATCTGTCACAGATTTCTAGGAAGTTGGCTATATGTGTGTTAAGATCTTCTGTTAGTAAACCATCGAACTGATTTGCTTACATCACCTCGATAATTACAGGCTTAATTTCAAAATTGTTGGCTGCTATTGGCGATTTTCTGATTCCAAAATTTGTTCCTATGACTGTTGGTGTTGCATAGTCACAGAGTGTTTTGGTATTTGTTGTTTCTCCCCCTGAATATGCCATCAGATTGTTTAGGATTGAAGTAGACTGCTTTCAAACTCTTTGATTTCTTTGACAAGATCTCTCGATCTCAAAATCAAAAGGTTGTAGTTCAGTCTCTTTCGATATGGTCATGCATTAAGCAAAAGTTTGAAAAGAAACATAAGACACAAAAAAAAAGTAATATGAAGACCAAATTAGTATTAAAATTACTTGGTATTGATATTAATGACAACATTTCCCGGCAACGGCCCAAAAACTTGTTATAGGTGTAAATGATTTATTAAAAAGTGTAAGTGTATATTGTCGTAAACAAATAATACAAAGATGAGTAGAGTATCATTCCCACGAGGATCGATCACTAAGTACCAAAATTAGTAATCTTAATTCTATTTAGTCGATCGATTAGTTAATGATTGAGAATATAAAATAAAAATGATTAAATATGAATGCAATTAATATTAAAACAACTATGAGAAAAAGCCTTAGGGATTAGATTTGACTTAGCAAATTTTGGATTGAATCACCTATCTATTATAATACAATTTATTCCACATGATTGATAGCCAAGTTTGCTTATTTAATTACTAGCCTCTTCTAAGGTTAAGCAATTCTATAATTAATTGCTAATCCAATATATCCCTATATGAATTAAAGAAATTAATCATGCATTAAGTGCAAGACTGCCCAACACAGGAATAACATGAATATACTGATAATAAGTGCAAGATTACATAAATTCCCTATAGGGGTTCGTACATGATCATTACTATCAATGTAGCCATACAGGACTACTTGGGTATTTAAACCCATCCCAGTGAAACAGAGACATGTTCTCATTTTCATTCCACCACTGCAATCCCCTCATATGGTTCTTTGCATTGTTCTCAGCATATCTTCTGTCTTCTCCTGTCTAAATTATTGGTAGGGGAGGGTGAGATTCAAGAGAATCTCAGTAGGAAAATAATACCAATATGCATGTACGATAAATGTTTAATGTATGACATGCTTGCATCACATAACTCATGCTCACAAAATGACAAATCTATAAGCTCAATACTTCGAACAATATACTTATGGCCATAACAAAAATTGAAACATAGCTTCAAATCATTCATACATGTTTCACATAATCAAGCAAAGAAATAACATGCATCAACACGCTAACACAAATATCAAATACATGCAGGAGAGGTAAGTTCCCTACCTTAACTCTTTTCTGCCTCAAAATGTGTGCCTCGTAACGCGTGTTGTAGCTCGGCTCACAACTTGGTACTACAATTCAAAATATACAATTTAGACACTTTCATAGTGTTTCTGGGGGTTACATGAGCCTATTATGAAAATTGACCAAAATGCTCCCAGGGACCCGCCCAGCCCTACCCGGTTCGTCTGTATTTTTTTTGGAAATTTTGGCATGAGCTATTCAGATATATTTTCGCCCAAGGAATCCATTTCAGGACTCAGAATTATGAAATTCAATGTAAAATTACAAAAATACCCTTGACAACCTCACTTTAAGGGTTTCAGGGGCATTTTCATAATTATGCTTTTTCGGCCTTTTCCGAAAAAGTGACCAACTGTAAACCCACCTAATTTTCGCTCCTGAACTAAATGGAACCATCAAATCATTAAAAATCCATCTCTAACCCCTCCAAACTAGCCTTGGCCAAAATTCTCAATTCCCTGGGAAAAATTGGGGTTTTTCGGTTTCGGCTCCGCAGACGTGTTTCTTTTTACTCCTAACTACTTTATTAACCATTACATTAGGTTACAACTAACATTAAGACCCAATTTGGGCAGCATAACCCCTAGGTCATGTCATTTCCAAACTTTAAAACCAATGGCAATCCGGCGAAATTTCACTATTAAATTGCCCACAGCAGCCAGAATAGTTCATATACAAAGGTTTGGAAGTTATCTTTTGCTTCCTTATGGCTTTTCCAAGTATGGCTAAAAACCCTAACTACTCCACACCAAAATATGAGCTTTAACAACCTTCAAGAACATGGAAGAGAAGCTTAGAAGTAGTGTTATATGCGTTAGGAGCTAAATCGTCGAAGAAATTGGCTTATTTTGTGAAATTTCTCCTTCCTTCTCTCTATTTTTCTCTCAACTGCTCTCTCTATATTCAGCTGTGCAGGACGTCGAAAATGAGAGATGAAGATGCTGAGAAAATGTTTTAATGCCATGCTTATGTCATCTTGCGTTATGATGATGTCATAATTCCCAATTTTCGGATATTTGGCAGATTTTCTACCCAAACTTTGGAAAATCATAACTAATTCTAGAAAAATCGAAAGGAGGTGATTCTAAAGCCTATAAAACCCTTATTGAGTCTAGTTTCAAGAAAAAAATATAGAATTTTGCTATCTGGAATCACAAAATTTCCAGAATCTTAATCTTTGCCTGCTGTTCCAAAAAATAATCAATTTCGCTGGGCAAACTTTAAAAATTCATAACTCCCAACTCACAAAATGAAATGACATGAATTATATGTCCATTTTGAAGTTTGGCATGTGAACTTTAAGACTAGAAAGTTTCAAAATTTTAGACATCATTTTCTCATTCAAAACATCGGTACAAACAGACTGCCCAACAAAGAGTTTCAATAGACATAATTTCAGTTTTTGCACATTTGCTTCCAATAGTTCAAATTTCATATCAAACACCATTCCCACACAAATTTTCACAAGAAATCCATTGGAAGCACTGGTTCAACCAAATTCACATCACATTGACATGTATCACAAGAACCCTAACATGTCAACACAATTCATAATTCAAACTCTACATTGCAATTGCTTTCCATTCAAAGTTCAAAACCAATTCCAATGACCATATCACACCACATGACACCAATTCCACCATAATACACTAATCGAATCATCCATTTCACAATTATACCAAAATCAAGGCAACATTCATAATTCTCATCATCTTCTCTAGAAGTGTTCATTTATCACTAATCACATATACTTTTGGAGTCATTTATCTTTAATCGAAATTTAGGATCCTGCTAAACCGGGGCTTAGCAGTCTATTTATCTCAGGCTTATTCTCTAGCCTCAAATCTCAAAATTTAGGGTGTTACAATCAACACCAACCCTACACCATGTTCCCATATGAACATAATGGAACTATTAGATTAATGAAATCCCAGCCCCTAACCCTATTTCTAGCATTGGCTGGAACTTATACTAAAGAAAGGGGAATTGTGTTTTGTTGATCTAACCCTGAAAGCTTGCTACTTTTCACTCCTAATCACTTATTATTTCTCTTAAACACTTATTAAACATGATTTGAGGAAATTTGGGCAGCATAACCCCTTAGGGTTTCAACATCCCAAATTTATAAAATCAACAACCAAATCACAAATCATGACAATATCCACAACAACTAAACACCAAAGGAATTACAGTTCTTGAAGTTACCTCTTAATCCTCAAACTTTGTCTGTCTAGGCGTTACTTTCTCCCTCCTCAACCTTGAAGATTTGTTTGCTTTAATTTTGGCTTCTTGCTCTCTCTTGAACCCTAAGTTCCTAAAGCTCTTATATGACACTTTCTCTCTCTCTTTTCTTGGTGCTTGTCGTGAATGAAGAAGGGAAGAGGAATATGAAGCTTTAAAATTTCTCCATCTTTCTTTTTTTTACAATATATTAATTTATTGGATTTATGACACCTTTTTTTTAGCCTTATCTCTTCTTAATTTTGTGACATAAATCCCTTTGACTTTGAACCAATTTTCCTTCCTCCTTTTTAGCTAAAAAATCCGCCACTCAAGGGCCTTGCATGAACCAATTGGGCTTTCTCCAGTTATCCCAACTAATTGCACCATATATAATATTTTATGGGAATTCTACATGTGCTCATAACTAAATAAATTCTTAGTTAATCCCTTAGCTTTAGATGATGCCACTTGACATGTTTATGACTCCATAATTATTTTTCCCTCTTATTTCTTTACTTGGACGAAAATTATGAAAGAAAAAGGGAAAATAATAACTGCTCCAACTTTGACTTTTGAAACTTTGATTTATTTGACCAAGGATACTCCAAATATATATTTATCCTTTATTTTTCTTAATTAATTGAAATTAACTTCAATTAATAGGGAAAATAATTAATCTTATGCTTTATTAGAAAATTTACGATTTTGCCATTACATTCTTGGATTTATTTGGAGCTTATTCTTTTCCTTCCTTTATTTGGCCGAAATTATGATTAATATTGGGCCAAGTATTGTGCTCTTTTGTTATTCCATTTTAGGCTTCAATATTGGGCTTTTTGAAATGTCCAAAATTAATTTCATATCTTGTTCTAGCCCAATTCTAATGAAAATGAAAATTTTTTTATTTCTTAAATTCCAAACTCATGAATATTCATCATTCCATTTCATTGAAGGCTTCAAATAATTACAAGGCCTATTGGTGAATAAAATTTAGGATGTTACAGCAAAGATTTCCACTTGTTAGGCATGAATCTCGACCTTAAGCCACCAATGTTGACCTTGTGGCAACCATGCTTCTTAATTGCTGCCTAATTTTGACATTCAAAACGATGGAATCTCACATTTTTTGTCTTCATGAAAATTGTAGATCTGGACCTTACCTTAAAAACGCAAGTCAAAGCTCCTCATTTCAACATTTGTAGCTCAAGTTATAGTCAAATTAGTGGGAAAAGATCAGATCTGGACAAATTCACGTTGTTCAATTCTAAGCAAAATTTAAAACCCTTGAAGACAGAACTGAGTTTTTCCCTCAACATAAAAGTTATAGGTTTTTTTCTTAGCTTTCTATCCATATAAATAACATCCCAATCCGACATCTAGAGCTCTGGATATTGCCTGAAAACTAAAGTAGGGTCAAAATTTAATATTTTTTTGATAAATTCTATTTTATGCCAAGATCATTTTTATTTATCAATTACACCCAAATTCATTACATTAAGCTCAAATATCTTCCACAAAAGCATCATATAAGGGGAAATTAATATACAAATATTTTACTTATCAATGTGCTTGAGAGAATGACTGCAACATGGGGCATAGGTGAAAGATCCCTAGTTCATTGCGGTGTGAGTCCCAGGAAGGAAAGATCATTCCACTGTGCCCTCAGAACTTGTGCAGCATCATGAAAGCTTAGTTTGGGGCCAGCTACTTTAGCTGAAACTCCATAATCACACACGATATGATCAGACGAGTGAAAGCTAGGAAAGCGACCAAGTCAAAACGGATTGATGTTTAGTAAAAATGGAAGGTTTATGCTAAAGTACACTATTGTAATGGCATCTGTGACATGTCCTTTACAGGATATATGAAAAACCAGTAAGTATGGATACCACAAGCATGGTAGGCAACCTGAGTTAGAAATGAATACAAAAGGAATTCTAACTCGAGAGGGATTAGATATGCCATGAGTTAAGTGTATGGATGGACCTAGGGCATAAAAGGCAACAATTTATAAGTTCACAAAGGGTGTCCTTGGATGTTGATATGACATGAAGGATTTCTAGTATCACAAGCACCAAACTTTTGAAGATGTTGTGTCCACGCGGTCACAACAGACACCAAGAATGAAAAAAGAAGAAGTAGTAGTCGCACGATGGGAGGCCCATCAAGTGCGGGTGGAAATGTTGGACTTTGAGTTCAAGTCTGCCTTTGATGGGTTGGACTATTTGATTAGGATACAAGTAGCCTTGTCAAATAAGAAACAAATCAGCATTAATTATGGATTGAAAAATAAGTTAGTATTAATTATGAGATTATTAATTAAGAGACAAGTTACCATATATTAGGAAATTAATTGAGAATTAATTTTCCTAATTACTAACTTGAAAGCCAAGAAGAAGTGCACACAATTTCCTATTTAGTGGCCATCCTAAACCATTATATATAGTGGTGTGCCTCCCTCAGTTACAATCTATTCCTGCCATTGAATCATCTGGAAATCTCTCTTCTCTCCTACCATCTTGCTTGTTTTGGTGCACTGCTATGCCAATCCCAATTAGGCTCCAGTAGTCTAATATTTGCGTGAGTTGTAACCCCCTTTCTCGTCCAAGGCTGAGATTTACATTCTAAACACGTAATTAACTTGAATTAGATACTGTAGGCTAATTTGAGACTTATAAAATTTTTCTTTTCCCCTAAACAAGGTTTACAAAAACTTTTGAAAAACCTGTTTACAACAGTCTCATATTCATGTTACAAATATACAAATGGCCTGAACAGTACGATTTCATTCATAAATATCAGAGTACAATGTAAATTCCTGACACACTCGGGTTCTATTAATCAATAAAGGGTTTCAGGGCACAAATGCCCATAATCAGTTTTCCATTCTAGGGGATTACGCAATTACTATTCTATGATCCAAAAATATTATGTACAAATATCTAGAATGATAACCAAAAATCAAAATAAACACCTATACCAGAGCTCTAACCACCCTTCATCACCTGCTTCTCTTTAGAACCACCAGCCCTATCTGAAATTTGTTTGGGAGAGTAAGATTCTAAGGAATCCCCATAATGTCAAATCACTCATAGTATGTATAACCACAAAGCATGTAAGTAAATCACAACATAATACACAGCAACTATAACGGTAGTTACAACGGCAGGGGTAGGTGTGACCTATATCATCCTTATGTTTGCTCACGCTGTATTACACAATCACATATTTATATGACATATATCACCACAACTGGGATCCATATAAAATATTTCACATTACATCAAAGCGACACTGGCATATTCTCAAAGCAGGAATCTATGATTCCACAATGTAGCCTCAGCAATTACAACAGCAGATATAACGACAGGGGTAGGTGTGATAATCATCAGCCCCTACGATTACTCATACTATAATACCTTAGGACAGATAACACATTCACAAGATCATAATGGCATCATGTGTACAAGTTCGCAACATCAATTTTTCAGATGAAATATTTCATAATAACACAATGATAAGTCATGCATACCAAGCATCATACACAACATGAGAGAAAAGTCATTACCTTAGTCCTTCCGTGCGTGCTCTGGCACTGGCCTCTCCCAAGTAGGGCAAATATCGAATCCTATAATTCATAATTAGGGATGAAGTATTATTCTCTATTCTAATGCTTAATGATTTCACAACACTTAAATTTGATTATCATTAATGTCCCTTAAGTAGCTACAAACGCCTCTAGCAAAAGCCCTAAAGGGTTGTAAGAACTATCCCAAAGATCCCCTTTTAGAAGTGAAAGTATAGATTTTTCACTGTTGCACTTGAGTGAAGAAGACTTCACTCAAGTGATGATGGACTTGCACTCAAGTCATGAGAAGCACACTCGTGCAAGTGCATGACAGTAAGCACAGATAGAAACTAGAGATACTCAAAGCACTCGAGCATAGAGGTCAACACTATAGTGATATCCTCACTCTCACCCGAGTCCTAGAAAGTGAAGTATTAGAAGTGATCACTTGAGAGCAGAAAGGAATGACAGAGTCAAGGAAAGATCACTGCACTCGAGCATGAATTCAATCACTCGAGTGATAGCCAAATCTTACTCGAGTTCCATAAAGTGAGGTACAGAAAGTGCTCACCCGTGAGGAAAAGACACTTTTAAAGGAGATGATCACTCGAGCAGGGGTCTTGCCACTCGAGTGACAGCTTAATACCTGCGAGTGCTAGACCGCACTCTTGAAAATTTGACTGCGAGTGACAACTCGACACGCGAGTTCATAATGTCAAATACACCTGTACTCGAGTTAGATAAGGTTTACCTAAGTGAGAACCCACAACACTTGCAAGTGAGACAACACTTTTGGCTTTTTGCATGGAAGTACAACAGAAAAACTGAAGAAAAAATGAATATGCAACACCGCACTCGAGTGAGACCCTTGATCACTCGAGTGATGCATATCAAAAGCCAAAAAATGCAGCAAAATGACAGCATTTTCCAAACTTTGCCCAAGTATTTCTAATGATCCTAAATTCTCAACCAAGGCCATTCTCACATAAAATTGCACAAGGAATCCAGTGGAACTATCAAAACTACCAAATTCCTATTCCATTATCATACTTTGATTTTAGGCAATATTCAACATAAAATTCCTAAAATCTTCAAACTTGACATTTAAAATCCAAACCAATTCTATGTATTCCAAACACACTACAAGATACCATTTTCATAACCATATCACGCATACTCTTTAAGACCCTAATTTTTGAAAATAAGGCCCAAAATTCCAGAAATTCTAAACTTAATCATATTGCACAAAACATAGATAGAAAGGTTCATTTCACTTACCTCAAACAACTTTCTCAAAGAGGTTCCTTGATTCACCAATCCTTATATTCCCTTGTGTGCTCAAAACACCACCAATGGACAATCTAAGACCCTAGAAATGGAGCCCTCAATCCAAGGAACAAGATTAATGAAGTGATTTTTTGCATTTGAGATCATTGGCTTACCTTAAAATCAAGCTTTTCTTTCTCTCACTTGTATATCTATGGCTGCCGAAATGGAGAGAGAGAGGAGAGAGAGATGAGAGCTTGAAGGAGATGAAGAAATGATGATTTCTCACACTCCCATGCTTGCTTCAGGGAAAACCAAGGGAGGGAAGAGAGAGAGAGAGAAACAATAAACAATGAGATTTGACTTTTCTCCATCTTCTCTCTTCATCTTCACTTGCTACTTGTCACAAATTCATTGGCTCTCATAAAATAAGTAACCAATTTTTACTCTAACTACTCCATTAGCAATTTAGTCACACATCTCATTTCTCCTTAATTAGTAATTAATTTCTCCATTAATCACTGACTAATTAACTGATAACTTTCCATTCTTTCTAATTTCCCAATAATTTTGGCACATTTACCGAAATTGCCACAAAACACATAATAATTCAATCTTTTAATTCACAAATTATTCTCAATAATTATAATTAGCCATTAATCAAAATTAGGGGCATTGCATGAGCTCTTACTACCCGAATTCGACCTAACCCGGTACGCATCTCATCTCTTTATCTACTTATATTTTTCCTTCATTATGGAAGGCAATATTTTAGGTTGGTGTGTCCATGTTGCTCAAACCTCTCAATTATGCGCAAAGCTTTACAAAAAAACAAAGATCATTAACACAAGTAAGTGTAAACCTAAAGTCCGTGTCAAAATGTGATGAAGCACATCTCAACCTTAAATAAACTTAAAAGGCTTAAACCTTGAGCTGGCAACTTGAAGAAAACATATCTCAGTCTTAAACAGAGGTGATAAAAGCACATGATGGACTCAATGTTGTTGGATGTTGTATCACTTACTCATACATTGCTGCAATAGAAAGGGCAATAATAAGTTTGGAAAAAAATAATATCATATTCCTCTTAAAGTCATTGGGTTTAAAATGCTGATATCATGTTGACATCCTTGCCTTTATGGGAAATTTATAATACCAACAAGTAGCCAGCCTTCCCTTTGCTTATCTATGATACCCTTTTGATATTTTCCTTCTGAAAAAGTTAAAAAGCAAGTCTGAAAATGAATAAAATGTGAGAAGTATTTTTTGTGTGTGGTCAAAATGCAAAGAGACACAAACTAAGTGGGAATGAGACAAAAAGCAAATGAGACATATGAAGGGTATATGGATAATGGATGATGAGCATACAAGGATAGATGCAACATTTTGATTTATTAATTATACTATTAATCTAAGTAAGCTGATCATCAATAGCCTTGTGAGATCATACACACACACATACACACGCAACATTTTGCATCAATACCTTTAATATTCCTTATCTCTTTGCTTAATTAGTAATCCTGCTATTTAGAAATTTGTCTCATGATTTTATTATGGTAGTTTGAGAATTACCAAGTCACTTGCAATTGTTGCATTAAGTAAGATGAGAATATAAACATTATGAATTTTAATTAACTCTTAAAATAATAATAAATCTTATAGAAGCTATGAATATGAAGTCTTGCATTTTATAATTTTCGGTTGATGTCCATCATATGATATGTAATAATAGCATGTTAAAAGAGTCTCTACTTCCATTTGGCTTTCCATTTGCCAAAGAACCCTTGTGCTGCAACTCATTTTTAAACATATTTTTTTTCTCTTTCATGCTAAGCAGTTGCTATCTATTTTATGAATTTTACAGACCATAAACTAATATGCTTTGTCACTTGAAAAGTACCCACTTGGTAATCTCTTTCACTTATGGCTGTCAAGATCGGACTACCAACTATTCTAATTATTTTTTGTGTGACAACATTCTAAATTTTGTTACTTTGAGAGAGAAAAGCTTCGATAATTTGCAAGACCACAATGTATAATGTGCTGGCAATGTATTTCCAATTTCTTTTGCATTGAACTTTTAAATGCTCCCTACACAATTTTTATTAGTAACTTGTGTTTTCCTAAACTGAAAAAAGAGTGGCAATATTATTTTTGTGTCCATTTGAACTTTGAAATTGTTTTTATTTGGTGTTTCTTCAAAACTTATGAGAACATTATATTGACTCCATAGGTGAGTGGCTATTGTTATTTAGTTTTCAACTTAAAGTGGAAACTCCTTTGTGGATCATTTGCCAATTCATAAGTATTGATATGGGCGATCATATATTAACTTTTGGCAGTAGGCTGTTATTTCATTACATAGTTTGTGCTACAAGGTAGTAAGCAACGTTTAGTTGTTTCATGGTTGAAGAAACTGTATGTGTTTAGCAAAATAAAAGCAGAACATGTGCTCTTATTATTTAGTGGTTTTGTGTAAAGCTAGCATTGACTATATATGATCTAACATGCACACTACTCAATAAACATGTTTGGACTTGAGAATGTTAAAAGTTACATGTTTAAGGAAACATTGTGAATATCATAGAAAAACAACAGAACTCTTGGTCTTAATAGTTTGGGTTTATGTGGCATGGCTTTTTTAAATTTAACTTATCTAAGACTCACATTTTTTAGTCAGCTTTGTTAGAAATTTTATATAAAAGGCTTCCATGTCAAATGTGCAAAAGTCATAGTAGACAAATCAATTGTTAGTGTTGCTTAAGTTGTGTGGAAATTGTTATCACAATATCCATGAAGTATTTTATGAAATATCTTGTGTATGGTTGTATAAAAAAAATCAGATGACAAGGGACGACAAGCTATTGGGTAATCACGGATTTGATGACAAAGCAAGAATATATTAGATGATAAAAGCCACTTCAGTATTGTTTTTCTGATTTGTTTCCATTATATTATCATAATCTTTTTTGGATTTTGTGATTGTATCCATGTCTTACTTTTGTCCTGATTCTGTTAAAGATGAAGTTATTGATTTTTCACAAGCTGAAGGTGTTTTAAAGACATTTTTATATTATATACTGCACTTTTTGTAGCTATGCAGGGCCTTTTCATGGAACTGAATATAACAGCATCGGTCAGTGGAGTATTTTTCTGATGGGGAAATCATGCATAATTTATCTGTCATAGAATGAGAGCAAGCAATAGTACTCAAGCTATCTACTTTGTAGGAATGTGTAATTTGCAGGATATGTTGTTGAGTTTCTTTAATGTAAGTATTTTCTTTGGCGAAAAAAATCTTTGATGTCAACTTCTATTACGAAGTCATTAACTATAAATGAGTTTAAAGTTTGTCATGATACTGAACCAAACATTTGTGTCCATTCCAATATACATTAATCATGCCAAGCCATTTACCTTATGTTTGGATTGAGAGAAAATTAAAGAGGAAAGAAAGAGAAAAATAAGGTGAAGAAAAAAGGTTTTTTTAACCTTCTTAAATGCGGGTAAGAACATGAGTTGCAAGTTTTTTCCTGTGTAGATGTGGAAAAGTAAAGTAGAATGATAGCTTTTTTTTTTTTCTATTCATATTATCGATTTATTGATATAATATGCCAATTTTGGTAGAATGTAGTTTCTACTTTTATAACATCATTTAAGATTTTCATATGAAATAAGAATGAATGTTATTTTGAGTAAAAATGAATTCACTAAAAAAATGAATGGGACATAATTTTATTTAGGCTTCTTAGAATCTTATTTCTGTGTTTAGGCAATTCCTTTTTGCGACTTAGAATGCCTAAATCCTAATAGGAGGAGGTCACTTAATACACAAACAATAATATTTTAAGCTGTTATATACCTTTATGATCTTAATATAAGTTGCAAGTTTAGCATAACAATGCTAGCTGTCAACTTCAATAATATGTAACTTGCATGTCTTAAGACAAAGTGACTACTATTTTCCATGTTTCTATGCTAACGTTCAATAATCTTAAAAATATTATCGGTTTCACTTGGATGCATTACATTCTTAAAAAGTTGATGATGCATCTGGGATGTAATCGGGATGATAAGATTAAATTACCTTCCCCGCATATCAATATTATTAAAACTATTGATTCAGAGGGAGTGCATCAAGCATGATGTTGATTCATTTATTATTGGCATTTTCTGCTACCAACCACATAAGGTTGAAATGATAAGCAATTTCTTTATCTTCCCTCTACTACTTAAAAAAGAGAGCAAATGTCCCGTTGTAGATTAAATTATGAAGAGAGAATAATTAGTTATAAATTTATAACTTAAACTAGAAAGAAATAAGTATAACTGTATGTGTCTTGCTTTCTACCTTTGCTTTTTTGAAATAACTCATGTTCTTCTAAGCACACTTCTTACAATTGTGGAAGCAATTTCTTACTTAATAATACCATGATGATTTTATTATTTGTTTGTAGTTATAGGAGATAGTGAAAGTGGATACAAGAAGATTACAACCAATATTGCTTATAAAATATATAGGAATATGCATGTGTCGTTAAATTTTAATGTATCACATGAGAAAAGAATGTAAGAATACATTATTGTGATTTAGTGATTGGAATTAAAATAAAATGACTTTTGATTTACAAGCTACACGTGTGATGCTACTATTTATAATACAAAGAGATATTTATGAATTGTGATGCTTCATCCTACTAAGTTGTATCAATTTAAAAGTTTATGAAGTTGTTTCAATTTAAAAGTTTTATGAAGAAGAATATTGATCGTTAGTGATTATGATATAATTCAAATAATATTCTATTATATTAAATTTATTGTATATAAAAAATAATATGAGTGTCAAAGAATCAAATAAAGAAAAATAATATTAAAATGAGCAAGCTCCCCATGCAACTCACGAGAAGCACATACTCGTTATAACAATTAAAACTGCAGTTATGAAATATTTTCTAAGGGTATTTCAATGCAATTAAAGCTATTAAAACCAATTAATAATATAATGATACCAAATAATTAAAACTTATAAATGTTTCAACGGTTAGTTTAAAGACTTCTTTTCTCAGCCTTTTTATTGGCTCATGCTCATATTTCATTATGTACTAGGGTGTTTCCAATCTTAAGCAATATGAGACTTCTTCCTTTGACACACTCACACACAATATTTACAACACATGTAACAAACATTTGTCATATTTTAATTATTTCATTAATCATAAATTAGAATATCTAAGAAATATATTCTATAATTAAATATCTTAAAATTTCTAGTTGACAATTGATTATGAATTAAAAGGTTAAGGTGTAAATTTAGCAACGTAGACATAATTAACTATTTTTCAGGTGCAAAAATAGACATAATCAATTTATTTGATAGCAATACTTATATCAACACCATTAATCCGAGCTAACTTTCATTACTTTTTACATTATGGGTTCCACCCGTCTTCTCACTATATATTATTTTAATATATTTTTAGAAATATATGCCTTTTTAAATGGAAAAATATCACTTGGACCCATAAAAGCAATTTTATTTTAGGCAACCCCCCAACATATCACTTAAAAGTTTTTTTACAAGACAAATATGTGAATGATCAAAATTTTTTAACTCCCTGGATTCTTTTAAATCCTTTTATTTGTCTTATAAAACTCTTTATTTGTCTTGTAAAAACTCATATTTGTTTTGTAAATGCTCTTATGAAAATATATAAAGTAAGGATGTTATTGTCTTTCCAATGACAAAACTTAATTTTATTTTGACGTAAGGGGATGTAGTAAAAAAATTTTACTAGACAAACATAGGCATTTACGAGACAAATATGTGGATGACTAAAATTTTTTAACTCCCTGGATTCATTTAAATCTCTTTATTTGTCTTGTAAAAGCCCATATTTGTCTTGTAAATGCTCTTATGAAAAGAAATAAAGTAAGGGCATTATTTCTTTCCACTGACAAAATTTAATTTTATTTTGATGCAAGGGGATGCAATAAAAATTTTTTACAAAACAAGTATGGGTATTTACAAGACAAATATGTGAATGACCAAATTGTTTTTAACTCCTTGGATTCTTTTAAATCCTTTTATTTGTTCGGTAAATGCTCTTATGAAAAAAATAAAGTAAGGGCACTATTGTCTTTCCAATGACAAAATTTAATTTTATTTTGACTTAAGGGGTTGCAATAAAGTTTTTTTATAAGATAAATGTAAGTATTTATAAGACAAATATGTGAATGACCAAAAATTTTTAACTCCCTTTATTTGTTTTGAAAAAAAAAATTTAAGTAACATTTTGGGAGCTAACTAAAATAAAAAGGCACATATTTTTAAGAAAATATTAAAATAATATAGAGTGGGAAGATTGGTATGACCCACATTGCAAAAGGTAATGGAAGTAATGTTGGGTTAATTGCGTTGCTAGAAGTGCCACCAAATAAATTGATCATGTCTACTTTTACACCCGAAAACAGTTAATTATGTTGAGCATGCTTATTGAACCCGGACCGGACCGGCCGGTCCAGCCTGGGAACCGGCGAACCGGCCGGTAAACCGGTCCGGGTTGGTATTTTTTTAAAAAATTTTTTTTTAAATTTTTCCTTTAGAATTTCATACTATAAGTCTAAAATTTTTAATTTCTCACCGGTTTGGCTCCGGTTTGGTCCCGGTCTGACCCACTGACTGTTAACCCAGTACCCCGACCGGTTCAATGCCCGGTCCGAGTTTTAATACCTTGATGTTGAGTGTCCATAGAAAAGTAGTTCATCGTTAAATTTGCACCTTAACCCTGAATTAAATAGTTAAAAAATCTAACACTTCTCTCAATCTTCATCAACTTTGCAATTTGTCCGAGACATTATTAGGCGAGTGATTGATCGATTTACGTCAGAATACTGTAAATCGAGACAAAAAATTGATTATTCACGCAAATATTGTATTGATTTTACTGGATGGTGTTCATAATTAATATCTTGAAAATCTTTTAGTCTAATTATCCAAAAAAATAAATAAGAAAGAAACAATTTAAAATGAAAATTCCAATGTGTGTGTTACACTACAGTTACAGGCTCTCGTCTGCCATATGACCGGCCATTTACAACAAAATCCAACAAACCCCAACGAGTGTCTCAAACATATGGTCCATATGATCTGTCATCAGCTCTGCAATTTAAAATGAAATAGTGGGTCTAATATTTCTCAAAACAAAAGAAAAAAACTAACTAAAATATTTTCTATTCTAAATATAAGAGTAAGATAATGAATTTATAAAATTAAAGTAATTTAGTTAAGTTACATATTCATAAAAAAATGTGTTAGTTTTCTAAAATACCCCTTTAATAATTTGTATTGAAAATTACCCTTATAGAAACCTTCCTAATAATCATAATTAATGGATATAGTTTGGAAAACAAATTATAAATTTGAGTCTTACATATAGGATCAAAACCAATCTCTTCACTAACGGCTAGACGTACGAGAGGAATATATATAATCATCGAACCGGTCCAATGTTAATTGGATTGTGAGAATAAATAAATTAAAAGAACCGGCTTTCCACATTAATTAATACAATAAAACAAATGAAACGCATTGGAGTGAACGAGGGAGGACAATGGAGAAAACACAGAATATATAAATATGTGTAATTAAGAGGCCAATTGTAACTAATTAGAAGGGTGAAATTAGAAGATCGAGTTGATTAATATTAGAGGAAAAGATAATCGATCCAAAGTGTAGTAATTAATAATATCAATTGAAGATGGTGTCTCAAGGTGTTACGAGCTCAATGCTTGTGTTGAGGATCATTGCTTTGGCAGCCTCAGTGGTAACAATCGCCTTAATGGTTACTAACAATGCCACGTATTATGATCCTTTTTTTCAGATCCCTTTGTTGGATGTCAAATTCCAAGATTTTATGGCATTCAGGTAATTAATTAATCTATATCTTCTCCACAATTCAACATCGTCTTCCGTGCATATCTTCCTCTTTATTTACTTATTTAGTTTATATTGCAAGGAAAATATTTTTGGTCCTTAATTTTTATAAGATGTTTTGATATAGTTTGAATGAGTATAAAAAATATTTTTTTCAAAATAATATGATGGTTGAGTTCAGTGTGATTAATAAGAGTAATTTTCAAATGAAAATTACTTGAATTTTATGATAAATTTAATGAATTTGACTGTTTTTATTGACACATGTGATGAACCAGTTAAAAACGTCTTATAAAATGTACGTAAAGGAGTACATATCACTGTAATTGAGCTTTTTCTTACCCTCGTTCCATGGGAAAATACTACTACTTCCTATCTTAAATGTAGGAGTTATATGACTACATTAAAGAGACGAAGGAAATTAGTTAATATGTTATTGTGTGTTGTGCAGATATGTGGTGGCAGTGGCAGCAATATCAGCAGCGTATGGAATCATACAACTTCCATTTGCTGTGTACTATGCTGTGAAGCAGATGAGATTAATTCGTAACGCATTCTTCCCTAATTTTGACTTCTATGGCGATAAGGTTCCTTCATTCACCTCCTAATCTTATATTTCTTTTTTTAAATAATGCAATAATCAATTAAAAATTGAAATAAATAATAGGGTTAAGGTGCAATTTCAGCAATTAATAAAGTTTTTGATGAGAAGTGTATGGCACATTTAAGTTTGGAAGGGTGCAAAAGTAGACATGATCTTTTAAAAATTGTGTAATTTTAGCAATTCTGTTAAATTGAACCAAATGTCATATATAAATCTAGAAAGAGAACAAGTGGGTCCCACATAAAAAAAGTGACTGCCATTTGGACCAATTTAATGAAAATTGTTAAAATTAAGTCTACTTTTAAACTCACCAAAATTTAATTATGCCAAACGCTAATAGCAAAATAGTTTGTCGCTAAAATTACACCTTAATCCAATTTTAAATATGAATGGTCTAAAGTTAATTAGATAGAGTTCAAATTATAAATCAATCATCAACATCTGAGCTCTTCGTTACTATGATGAGTTCCGAATGTAACGTGAATGTGATGAAGCAGGCGATTAGTCTGCTTTTGGCAACGGCGATAGGTGCTGGGATTGGAGTTGCATATGAGGGCAAGAAGAGTTTCGAAACCTCAAACTTCTCAGGAATCCCAAATCTGGAAAGACGCACTATTGACATACTTAATTCCAAAGTCTTCAAATTTTATGACAGAGCCATTATTGCTTCTTCTGTTTTGGCTTTGGCCTGCCTTTGCATGGCCATCGTCTCTGTTCTTTCCTCCATTAATCGAAGCAGAAGCAAATAATGATGAGGCCCTTTTCATCTCAACATATATAATTTCATTCATCATTTCTTCTATATATGATTCTCAAATAAATGATAAGTAACAAGATATCTTGATAAAGCTTTACGTCTGTTATTACTTGTTTCATATGTCTCTCTTCACTTGTTAACTTTTTTTTATCTTTGTATTCATATAATTTCGTGTTCATTTACGTATTCACGTATGTATGTCATCTTTATTTTTCATTCAGCCTATAATAAATGGCTTGTTATTGCATCTCTCCGTTGTACTCTAAATTACAAGTTAATTTGTGACAGTATATAAATGAAAATAACCAATTGATCAAATACCTAATCCCAAGGAAAGGGATAATTAAATTAACTACTGGCAACATATATACTCATCTGATCCTATTTATAGGATATAGACAGAAGAAAACTTTTGGGTACTATTTATAAGATAGAGAGAAAAAATTTTTATATGAATGTACAATTCTACCATTCATTTATTGTTATGTAGACTTTGTTTTCATGGGGTATATATAATGTATGTTAAAAGGGGTAAAGTTGGAAACTTATTGAATTTTATGGAAAAGTTAAGAAGGTTTAAAGTTTTTCTTGATATATGTGAAACATGTTGGAAATATTTTATAAATAGGATTAAAGGAGTATATATAAAGCGTTCATGCTTGGTCCAAAGCTTTGAAGGATACTGGTTTGGTTTCACCTCTGATGTCTTCTGGCATGCCTATTCAAAGTCACATGGCATTGATTTTAGTGGATGATAATGTTCAACCCTAAACCCCCAACTTCCTAAGTGAGATCTTGAAGAACTTTTTTTAATCTAATTAATTATCCACACAAAAAAAGAAAAGGAAACAATTTAATCCACCATATATATGGCAGACGTGAGTTCCAACAATCCATTTACAGCAAAATCCAACATACCCCAAGCGTCTCATATATATACATATATATGGACTAAGATCTGTCATCACCTCCACAATTTAAAATGAAATAGCACGTATATATATATTCAAGACAAAAGGAAAAAGAATTAACTGTAATATATCATCGTCAGGCCCAATGTTAATTGCATTGTGGGAATGGGCAAATCAAAAGAATCGGTTTTGCCCATTACAATTAAAACAAATCAAAGGCATTGGAGTAAACAAGGGAGGACAATGGACAAATTAAACAGAGAGAATATATATGTGTTGTGTAATTAAGAAGGGTGAGATTAATTAGGAGAGTTGATTAATTAGGTTAATTAGGGGAAATTATATTATTGAAGATGATGTCTCATCAAGGTGCGGCGAGCTCAATGCTTGTGTTGAGGATCATTGCTCTAGCAGCCTCAGTGGTAACAATCCCCTTAATGGTTACTAACAAGTTCAATTATGGAAATAATATTCTAAATATCAACTCGATGAATTTCCAGGATTTTACGGCTTTCAGGTAATTAATTATCTTCTCCACAATTCAACAATCTTCCATCATCATATCACCTTAGTTTTATACTTTTATTAGCTACATCACTGCAATTGAGTTTTCTTCCCATATGCATGAAAATATATAATACTAATAAATAAGAGTCAACAATGCAAAAAATAAAAAATAAAAAATCTGAGGACTACTGAAACAAAAACAAATTACATGTGAGTATTTTTTAAATTTTTCAAATTAATATAGATCTCCTGGGTTTTAATAAATTTGATTCATTGAAATATTTACAAACTTCTTTGATGAAACAACAGATTAAGTGCCTGTTTTTTGGTTCAAAATTTATAAAATAAGTGTTTTTTGAATTGTTCAAGCATTTTATTAAAAGAATAATAAATTAATGTGTTTGGCTGACATCATAAAAAATTATTTATCGTTCAATGACTTTTAGATGTGATATTTCTAGGCATCTTCATATTGTCATCCAACTTTTTTTATCCACTGCGTTCGGTTATTTTTAGAAGGCACCCAAGAGGGGAAAAAAAGGTTCAGAGAAAATTGCTGAAATCCCCATTACAAAATTTATTATTCAATGACACCTGAAATTTTATTATTCAAAGAATCTAAGTGCAATACGTAGTGTATGCAACCTATCTTCAACGAATGCTACTCTTCTTCAGCTATATGCAACATATATTTAATTATGTGTAAAAAGAAGAAATTTGCATATAACTAAAGATTTGCATATCACCAAAAAAGAATTGCGTCCACTTAAGAATATGGGTCCTTAGGAATCTTTATGTAATAAATGTTAGAATGAGAGATTTTTAAGTAATTTTCCCAAAAGTCTTTGTATAGTTTACTTTTTATTTTTTTAAAAAATACATAAGATTTTTAAAGTAAAAAACTCTATATCCTTGCAACAAATAACTCCGATGAAGTCCCCATAATTTAGTAACAAGAAAATGACACTCCTTCAGTTTTTAACATATGATAAATTGGGGAGTTGATACTGGTCTTATATGTAAGACGCATTTAATATTTTTATCCATTTTCTCTAAATTAACTCTATTAATATTTATTTAGTAATAATTAAATAGGAGAAGGAATAGAAAGAAACATATTATATTAACTAACTTAACTAGCATATTTAATCTACCCAAATTAGTTAGTCGGGTATTACATCAAGGACTGGATGAAGCAATATAGCCACCGTAATTTATGGAACTAATGACGTATGTGTCTCCATATATTGGGCAGATACGTGGTAGCAGTGGCAGCAATATCAGTAGCGTATGGGATCATACAACTTCCATTTGCAGTGTACTATGCTGCGAAGCATAAGAGATTTATTCGCAATGGCTTCTTCCCAAATTTTGACTTCTTTGGCGACAAGGTTATACTTCATTGTTCACCTTCTAATATAATCTTTTTTTTTTTTTTTGCTTGAATGATATATATATACTACCTCCAGTCCTAAATATAAGATAAAGTTGACTTTTTTTAGAAAAATTAAGGAAGCTAAATTAGTTACATAATCATATCATATGTTAAGTACTTTAGATTATATATTAATTTATTAGTTAAACTAATTAGTTTGAAAAAAAAATATAAATATAAATACTCTAAAATAATTTAATTACTTTATTTAATTTCTTCAAAAAAGTCAACTTTATCTTATAATTAAGACCGGAGGGAATATATATATAACCAACATACGAGATCTTTCATCGCATCGCTGTGATGAGCACTGAATGTGAATGTGATGAATTTGATGGCTGCTGGTTGTATACAGGTGATTAGTCTGGTGCTGGCAACCGCGATAGGTGTTGGGATTGTTGTGTCATATGAGATTAAGAGAGGATGGGAAGAGGAAGAGGAATTCTACAACACAACAGCCCTACCTTCTGAGATGCCAATTATTGACGACGTTATTTCCCAAGTCGTCAAATTTTTTGATAGAGCCATTATTGCTTCATCGGTTTTGGCTGTGGCCTGCCTCTCCATGGCCATCGTCTCTGTTATTTCCTCCATTAATCGAAGCAGAAGCAAATCATGATAAACTTGACAACTCAACATTTGTCATTACTTTCTTCTATATATATATATGATAGATTCTCAAGTGCATAATAAGAGACAATATAAGATCTCTATGTATAAAACCTACATCTCCGTTATGTAGACCTATCGATCTTTGCATTTCTTCTATTCGTTCCTTGTAATAAACTGTGCATTATTATTACTACTTTTCTCATATAATCGTCTGTTTCTGTTGTTAACTTGTTATATATATATATATATATATATATATTTCTTTTTATTTCATATACAATTTCTTTCACATTTTATGTATTCACATATGGGTGTCATCTTTTTTTATCAGTCTATAAAAAATGGCTTGTTATTATAGTATCTCTGTTTCATACTCTAAATTACAAGTTTGTTACTATAATATCTTAGTTGAACAGAAAATGACCAAATGATCAAGACCTTGCCGTAGCTAGTGGCAATATATATAGCTATGCCTAACATGCTCGATCCAAAGCTTGCCAGGGATTGGTACATGGATAAAACTGTAACATCCCAAATTTTATTCACAAAAAATATATTGCAATTATTTGAATAATTCAATATAATGGTGAATATTCATGAATTTGGATCTTGTGAATTTTGAAATATTCATATTCATAAGGAAAATGCCAAATTAATTCAAAAATTGAATTAAATTACAAAGGGGATAGCAAAATTATAATTTTGCCAATTTAGCCCAAGATTAATTATTTTCCAATTAATTTGAGTTAACTCTAATTAATCAAGGAAAATAAAAGAAAATACATAATGTGATTATTCTTGGTGGAATAAATCAAGAATTGAGAAATTAAGGGGGGATTATACATAAAATCAATTGTGTGAATTATGGAATTGAGCAAAACAATTTTCTCTCCTCTTCCTCTCTAATTTTTGTCCAACATGAAAGAAAGAGAGGAAAAAATTAATTGATGCATGATCACATGTCATATGTAGAAGGAAATCATGACCAAGATTGAGTACACACAAAATGGAGTGGTGATGGGGTGCATGAGGATAGAAGCTTGAGTGAAGAAATAAGCAAAATGATTACATGGTGGAGTGCATATTTTGACTTAGTTGGAGGAATGATGGAATAGTTGAAGAAGAGAGAGGATGGACGTTTTTTTTTTAGGACCAAACAAGAAGCAATTGGTTCAAATTTAATAAGTAACTAATGGAATGATCATGAGGGGAGAGAAGATGGTGACATGTGTCACAACTTAGGCCCTTGATTAAATCAATGGTTAGGAAGGAAGAAGACTAAAATAATATAACACAAACTCCTTCCTCTTTCATGCACACTTCACGCACAAGTCATAGGAAAAAGGAAGAGAGAGTGATTTTGTGAAGCTTGAGATTAGAGAGAAGGAAGAAGAAGAGGTCAAGGTAAGGTGGTTCCTTTGATTTTTTTTTTATTATGGCATTTCCTTAGATTCTTCTCTAAACTCTTGTTTCTCATGAATCTATGGTGGTGAAGAGACACTTTGAGATCAAGAAGAGAGGGAGGAGGATCCTAGATTAAGAGGAAACCAAGTAGCAAAAGAGGGTAACTTCATGATCTTACCTTCTTGAGTTGTTGTTGTTGATAATTATTGTTTGGTTTTTATGATTTTTGAGTTGAGTTGTAAAATTAGAAAAGCCATAACCCTAAGGGATTATGCTGCCCAAAATCCTTTAAATCATGATTATGAAGTGTTTAAATGGGTTAATCAAGGATTAGAAATGGAAAAGTAAGTTTTGGGAGCTAAAACACAAAACCCCATTTTTTTCCATTTTTCCTTAATATTTCGGCCAGAACCAGAACTGGTACAAGGAGTTGGATTTTCATGAAACAAATGGTTCCATTGGACTCAGTGGGCAAAAATAGGTGTGGTTATAGTTGGGCACTTTTTCGGTAGAGGCCGAAAAAGCATAATTATGAAAACGCCACTGAAATCCCTAAATAGGGGCTGTCAAGGGTATTTTCATAATTTGACAGTGAATTTGGTAATTTCGAGCCCGGAAATGGATTCCTTGGGCGAAAATAAGTCAGAATAGCCTTAGTCAAAATTTTGGGAAAACGTGCCATTGGGCCGGGTACGGCGAGGCCGAGCCAAGTTCCTAGGGGCATTTTTTGTAAATTTTCACCATAGACTAATATAACCACAATAAACACTATGGAATAGTCTAAAATGATACTTGGATAGGTTATGACCTATTTCTGGTACATTTAATATTTTAGGACCGAGTCGGACGCCGGGACAACACGCTTTACGAGACATTATTAAATAGGGGATATTAAAGCTTTGAGGTAGGGACATTATCCTTCATACACTATGCCATAAGTTATGTGATTGTGTGGATGCCATTGTTTTGTAAATGCACTTTATTAATAACATGATTTGCCTAGAGAAAGGCTGTTAGTGCCATAGGTGCACTTACACTGGGAGTTGGCAGAAGTCCAACCGGTGTAGATTGTGGGGTTGGGCCCTACTCATGTATACATGATGACGATGATGTGTTTATATTGTTCATTAATTTGTGCATACCTTGGCGCATGACATATTTACTTTTCGCATTTTCTATGAACGATATTATGTCTCTACGGAGATTCTTCGGAATCTCACCCTATTTTTAAACAAATCCCTCAGCGAGTACCAGTGGGCCAAAGGGCAAAGATGTTGACGCCGAAGAGTGAGTGGCACGTGTCTCGAGGCGAGGATATGAACGTGGTTATGCCTTAGTCTATGCCTTAATATTTTGGATAATTTGTAAATATTAAAACTTCCGCTGTATTTTCTGTTTCCGTCGACGAACAATATCGGAATTGTAAATGAATGACGTTGGGATTGTAAACGAATATTTTTATCAGTATAATTGTACTTTTCTGTATGCCCATTGAATTCCGTCTTTATTACTCTTCGATTATCAAAATGGAAACGGATGTTGACAAAAACCAACGTATATCACCATGTGTCTAAATTTAAGTCACTTGTACCATAATATTCTCGCATATCAAAGAATGCATTAAATTAATAAAATTTTCTACTTTGCCCTTATAAAATTTTTTATCTCTTTTTACTTTACAAATGATTTTCATACCTCTTTCTTTCTTTCTAATATAAATTAATTAGGGGTAAAATTGACAAAATATTATTAATTACTCTACACGTAACTTATATTTTGAACCAAATTTTCCCCTATAAGTGACTTATATTTAAACACAAAGTAGTGTGTGTGTGTGTGTTGATTTTTTTATAAGACACGTTCTTATATATACACTATCTAACATCAAAATTAATATAAAATCCAAAAGGGAAACTTATTGATATTCAGTCCTAGTAGTTTTAAGGGCAATG
The DNA here is from genome assembly GCA_963242795.1 of Inga leiocalycina. Classification (NCBI taxonomy): domain Eukaryota; kingdom Viridiplantae; phylum Streptophyta; class Magnoliopsida; order Fabales; family Fabaceae; genus Inga; species Inga leiocalycina. The sequence goes on from OY725322.1 coordinate 28,527,724, forward strand.
GTGCAAAAATGCCCATGTTCATTTCCAAAAGGAGCATCTGGCACCATATAAAATTTTTTGGCTCAAAAATACCTATATACATTACACATAGAACCTTAAATGCCACCCTCGTTTGCATCCCTTGACGTCCGTTAACTTGTGAAGATGGGACCCTTTTTTATTCATTCACGTGGACACTTGCTATTTCTTCCCTACTGTGCTTCTTCCTTCTCGTCAGTTTCATGCTGCTGAAGAAACTAAATATCTCATTTGATCTACCTGAAAAATTAAGGTCACTGGAATTAATTTTAGCATCTTCGCCTGTTCTTATGTACGTGAGAATGGGTTCTTTTTAATCATTTTATCTTTCAACTTATATTCACTATATTTGTCGGCTAACTAAATAATAATAAGGGTTAAGGTGCAAAATGCACATATGCTTTTTTTCAAAGTGCACCAAACAGCAAATAATTTTTTTAGGTGCAAAAGTAGTTATGTGGTTATATAATAGGTGCAAAAGTCACAGGATATATTAAAATAATTTTGCAAGACTTAGCATTTTGCACTAAGCGTTATATACTATTCAAATAGTTCGAATAGTAATAAAACTATTCGAATAGTGAATAGAAATTAAAACTATTCACTATTCGAATAGTTTTTTTTACTATTCGAATAGTTAATATAAACTATTAACTATTTGAATAGTTAAAAACTATTCGAATAGTTTTTAATAGTTTTTAACTATTTGAACAGTTAATAGTTTCTATTAATTATTCGAATATTCGAATAGCCAGGTGTTCGCTCTCAGATCTGATTTCGCCTCCTTCCCCCTCCGATTTGATTTCCTTTTTGTCCGCCCTTGATTTAATTTCACCGTCGGTGTTTCCTTCGACCTCCCTTTTCGACCTCCCTTTTCGTCCTTCGACCTCCCTTCAAAGACATACGTGCAAGGAGAGAGCTCTGCCATATGGGGAAAAGACATGCGTGTAGGGAGAAAGCTCTGCCATCACCACCGCAAAAGGTGCCGCGAATAAAGGAGGGAGAGAGCTTCAGCGAACCAGCATCCATTACCATCGATGCTAATCCAAGCATATGGCCAAAAAATTAAGGGATGCAACGGACGTTAAGGGATGCAAACGGTGGTGGCATTTAAGGTTCTATATGTAATGTATATAGGTATTTTTGAGCCAAAAAATTTTATATGGTGCTAGATGCTCCTTTTGGAAATGAACATGGGCATTTTTGCACCATTGCCCTAGTTTTAAATGTATTTTAATGAGGCTCCACTACTGCAAAAGATTCAATAAATGACACTTATTTTAAAGAATACTATGGCACTTGGGAAGCGTCATAGCTTCCAATACCATTAAAAATAGCTATGATGCTTCTTGAATTTATGGAAGAGCCATATCGTTTTTTTTTTGTAATTATATTTTTAAATAGCAACCTATGACCTCCTTTGGCTCTTCCAATTGAAGCGCCAAAGGAGGTTGTAACCTCTTCAAAGGAAGTCTTTTGTGACCTCCTTTGGAGGAAGTACAAAAAAGAGGTCTGGTCTTTTTTTAAAAAAAATGTTTTTATAATTATTTCCTTTTTCTAATAAAACCCTCTATATTTATAGTTCAAATAAATAGGCAATTTATAATACGATAGCAAAATGAAATAACTCAAAATAAATAACTATTTCATAAAATTGCTATAAATGTATTGCATTACAACAATGATAATGAACAATTAATTTTAAAGTGAATAAAATACCTAAATATTATCTAATTGTCTAACCATATATTCATACCATTCTTCAATTATCTAAAGTGAATAAAATACCTAAATGTATTGTATTGCATTATAAAGTTTCTTCAATTTGCAAGGAATATTTAATAGCAACTGATGAGTTGGGAAACATGGTATTTACGATAATTCTGGCAAAATTCTTCAGTACAATGAAACATTTAGAACTAGCATCATTGTTTGCCACAAAGATATAAGATACAATACCATCAAAGTCAGCTGTTGGAGTTGAGACTCCACCCAACCCTTCCATGTCTGCAAGTCATCAACATCAGCTGCTACTATGTCAATGGCCACCGCCAAGCTTCTTGAATAGCCTTGGCCCGGCCAGTGGAAATGCTTAGCTGTGGCCAGGCTTCTTGATGAGGTTTTGGCCACGGCCAGGGAAAAGTCTTGGTCGTAGCCAAGCTTCTTGAATTTCAGCTTCGCTCCCGTCAAGATCTACTTTTCCATGGCATGGTTTGATTACTTAAACTCCATTTGACCTTCTTTTTATTGAATTGTGCTTTCTCTGGCTCTGACTGTGACTGAAATATAGTCCTATCAACACAAAGAACATCATAAAAGCTAACAGTTGATAAACATAACAAAATATTCATTCATAATCACAATATTTATGCTCTTTTTATGCCAAATATGCATCAGGCACATATTCCCTCACTTTTGAACCCCTATGTATCCATTATTTCACCAAAATGTGTGAGAAATTAAGGGGAAATGTGCAAGTTTAACAAAAATTTCATGAGGTTAATAGTCAACTTGCAAATAGTTTTTATAACTCTCAAAGAAAAGGTGAGGCTTAAACAAACGACTCCAAGAAGCTTTACTCAGATCTATTTCCTATACAAGGCAAAAAAAAGAGTTTTAAAATGGGAAGCAATGGCACTATTTTAGGAAGTGTCAAAGCTTCCTTTCTTTATTTTTTTAAAAAAAGTTCGATAGATTTTATTTTTAAATGTAAAGAAAGTAAAGGCACTTGCAAGCTTCCCTTTTTTTTTCTCTTTAATAGGGAAGCAATATTTGTCAAGACCTTATTTATTTATTTTAAATGAAAGGGAAGAAGAGACTTATTTTTTTTTAAATGCAGACAAAGCCTTGGAAGGCATTTGCCTTGGAAGCACGATACAAGTTACTTACTTTTTTTTTAAAAAAAAATAACGCTAGCTATGGCGCTTCCCTAAGCAAACGCCATAGTTGGCACTTTATATTTTTTTTAAAAAAAAATGAAAGCCTTGTTTGGGCAAGCATCATAGAAGCTCAACACCAATTATAGCGCCTATAATTGTAAGTGTCATAGCTTTTAAATATATTTTTTAAAAAAATAATTATCTTTGAGGTTTCTTTATAGAAGTGTCATAGGAGAGGCACCACTAAATCCCTCTTTTTTAGTAGTGCTCCTCTAAGCTTCTCATCCACGTAATTAGTCACTAACACTGTTTTGTTCTCTGAGGACGTTTCCATGGCTTACACCACTCACTAAACTCTTCTGGTTTAATGGGTTCAATAGGATATTGCAGTTCATAAGAGCTAGCTTCAGTCTCTTGATCAGTTGGCTCTCACCTCTCAGGTAAATCCCACTCTCTGTTAATAACATCAGAAAGCAATTCATCTTCTTCCATATCACATGTATCATTGTTTGCAACGCCATAAAAATAGAGTCTTTAATTTGAAAACATAACTCAGCCTCATGATTCGAATCTAATTGTACTCTAAACTAGAAATATATGTCAGAGGGACTTCAGGTTTTGGACTTTAAAGCTAAACACAGTCAATTAATATTATCATCATCAATAAGAATATCTAAGAAATGCGTAGAATCTATACTTCAATATCTTGAAATAATTGATTATTAATTAAATGCTCCCTTCTATCCCTAGCTAATATAAAAGTGAGACAAGGGGTTTTTTTTCATAAATATAAGATCTCAATCTACTTTTGTGTTTCAAATTTATAATTCTTTTTTCAAAATATCTCTATTAGTTGCACATATTAAAGGGATGTTAATCAAAGATAGTTTTAATGTAAATTATTCAGAAGGGTAGTTTAGGAAAACAATACTCATTAATTATAAATAACTAATCTAACTAATTTTTTTAATATCTATAAATTAATTATCTAGCTTTTATATTAAGAATGAGAGGGAGTAATAAAAAACATAACACTTCTATCCTTCCATCCAATCTTCATCTCGAGCTTGCAACTTTTGTCTGACAAAATATCAGGCGGTTGCTGGAACGATTTATATTAGACATGGCATTGATTGGAGTCCAACCTAAACCTCCAACTTCATAAGTAAGATTTCTTGTAATTGTTTCTAATTATCCAAAAAAAAAAAAAACAAGAAGGAAACAATTTAATTCACCATATAGCAGACGTCAGTTCCAATGTGCGTTACATTCCAGGCTCTCGTCTATCAGATGACAGTCCATTTACAGCTAAATCCAACAAACCTCAAGTGTCTCATATATATTTATATATGGACTATGGTACTTTTTGATGCGTAACACTGAATTTTGATGAATTAAGATTAGAATTAAAGAGTGAGATTGAGATTTAGAGTTTAAAATTACGTTTGCTATAGATTAATATTTGGATGGAGTGAGCAAATTAATTTTATTTCATAATTAGCAATAAATTATAAAAAGATTATAATGTTCATAATAATAAATTTTAAAAAATATTATCACAAAGCCTTTTACCTCTTCTCCCACTATGCAAAGTACCCCTTTAGAGACTGGCTACCATTCTCTTCTCTTATCGTCCTCTTCTGCTTCTCTTCTCTTTCATTACTCATCTCAACCTTTAGATTGAAATTTGTACAATTTAGATTCAATGTTTTATCAAAATATTCTTTTTAAATATTTTTTATTACATTTTTAAATCATCATAACAAAAATTTAGCAGTTTTTGAATTTATTTTTTTATTTTTAAATAATTTGATGTTTTATTAATATTTTTTTAAACATTAAATTTGAACCACTTAAATTTCAATCTAAAAACTGAGATGAGTAATGGAGGAGAAGAGGATAGAAAGAGAACGGTAAGAGTAGAGGATCGTAGCCAAACCCGTCCTGTTCTTCCCCAATTTTTTGAGAAACTGAACGATAAAACGACAACCCATAAATTACCTAGAAACATCTATGAACACACGCCAAAAAAGCGTCTAACTTTGGAGCAACCACGAGACACTCATTTCTTTCTTTCGTAGTTTTTTTATTTTTTGAAAACTGAAGGGACTAGGACTAGAAATTTCTGGTCAATAGAATGTTATGGAAAACGTACGTGGTTCATCTTGCTAAATTGATTTTTTTTACCCTAATCTTCCTAAATTGGTTGATACTTTGAAATTTTATGTTTTATTATTCGCCAAATTTCTCGGCAACCAAAAGGGAATGTTATTAAGTAAATCTATATATATCCGATCTGTTCTGCTTTTGTTATATGTCAGGTTGGATTATCCAATAATTATCAAATCCTTAACAGATTTTTGTGCAGAGTGAACGAAGATGATGAAAATGCGGGAGAGAGCGATCCTAATTTAAGTTGAAATTGAGAGGGCCAATTTTGTCTGACAAATTTTATAAACAGGGATATTTGTATTTATATAATTTACAATCTTGGATTCAAAATGCAATACCAAGGGAATTGTGGTTGCAGTAATTCTACTTTCGTAGTACTCTCAATCTCAAGTTATTCTCGGTCTCTTATTCCAAACAATATAATTTGACCTAATCCTAATTCCTACCCCAGTGCTTTATACCAAACAAGGAGATATCTGTCATCACCTCTACAATTTAAAATGAAATAGTGCGTAGGTCTATATTTCTCAAGACAAAAAAAGAAAAAGAATTAACTGCAATATATAACAATCGTCACGTCCAACGTTAAAATTGGATTGTGGGAAACAAATCAGAAGATTCGGCTTTCCACATTACAATAAAAACAAATCAGACACGGGCATGCATTGAAGTAAACGAAAGGTAGGACCGTAATGGACAAAACACAGAGAGTATATATATATACATACGTGTAATTAATAAAGAAGGGTGAGATTAGGTGAGTTGAATAATTAGAGGAAAATTGATACAAAGGTCCCCAGAGTTGAAGATGGTGTCTGAAGGTGTAGCAAACTCAATGCTTGTGTTGAGGACCATTGCTCTGGTAGTTTCAGTGGTAACAATCCCCTTAGTTGTTACCAACAATATCACGTTTGAAGATGATGATCATAGTATTATCCACTTGAAATTCCAAGATGTTATGTCTTTCAGGTAATTCATATTAATTATCTTCTCCATTAATTATTCAACAATATATGTTCCATTATACTCTTCATTTTATTAGTTATACATGTTAATCGAGTTTTCTTCCCATACCATGGGAAAAATACAACAAAAGTCAACTATCAAAACCAGAAAAAAAAAACCTGAGTCCTTACTAATAAAACTCTATATATATGAATTTTTTTATTTTCAAATTAATACAGGCCTCTTGAATTTTAATAAATTCATTTATAAAAATATTTTTTACAACTTGACTATGCATATTAACAACTCAAATATTTATATTGACGTTTTTGTTTGAGAAATTAAATATATATATATATATATATATATATGAAATTGTTGGAGCTCCAATCGACCCTAGTTACGATTTTAGTATATATATTAACAACTCAGGTATCTATATTGACGATTTTTGCTTGAGAAATTCAAAAAAATATATGACTTTGTCAGAGCTCTGATCGACCCTATTTACGACTTTATTATGCACATTAACAACTCAAATATCCATATTGGTGATTTTTGTTTGAGAAATTCAAAAAAATATATGAGATTGCTGGAGCTCTAATTGACCCTATTTATTTAAGACTTTAGTATATATATTAACAACTCAAGCATCCATATATTGACAACTTTTACTTAAGAAATCTAAAAACAAAATATGAGACAATTGGAACTCCTGTGACTAGTCGCCAACAACGGCAACGTTGCTCTGCCGGCAGGAAGGGGGTGTGGGATTTTTTCAAGGTGTTATGTCTTTCAGGTAATTCATATTAATTATCTTCTCCATTAATTATTCAACAATATATCTTCCATTATACTCTTCATTTTATTAGTTACACATGTCAATCGAGTTTTCTTCCCATGCCATGGCAAAACTACAACAAAATTCAATTATCAAAACCAGAAAAAAAAAAACCTGATTCCTTACTAATAAAACTATATATATGAATTTTTTTTATTTTCAAATTAATACAGGCTTCTTGAATTTTAATAAATTCATTTATAAAAATATTTTTTACAACTTAACTATGTATATTAACAACTCAAATATTTATATTGATGACTTTTTCTTGAGAAATTAAAAAATATATATGAAACTGCTGGAGCTCCAATCGACCCTAATTATGACTTTAGTATAGATATTAACAACTCAAATATCCATATTGGTTGACTTTGTTTGAGAAATTCAAAAATATATATGAGATCGCCGGAGCTCTGATTGACCCTATTTATTTAAGACTTTAATATATATATATATATATATATTAACAACTCAAGCATTCATATATTGATAACTTTTGTTTGAAAAATTCAATAAAAAAAAAGAGATAGTTAGAGCTCCAATGATTGGTCGCCGGCAAGGGCAACGTTGCTCCGGCGGTAGGAAGGGGGTGTGGGATTTTTTTTTTTTAAAAAAAAAGAACTAAGGGCAGTTACGCAATTTCCAAATTTTAAAATTTTAAATCAGTCAATTTAGGATTATTGAGATTCACCACCCTTATTTGGTTTTTACATATTTTGATAGTATTTTTATGTTATTTTCCCTTTAATTAATAAATTCATTCATAAAAGTATTTACAAACTTCTTAATTAGCAGCCATTTAAGATTGCTTAAATTCATAAAATAAGTTATTTTTGAATTTTTCTAGAATTTTATGTCCTTCCAAAAAACTCCTCTAGTCTTATTTATAAGGTAACGAGAAAATTTGTGAAATTTATGATCATTTGATTAAATTTTTTATATGGTTGTAAAATTTTATCCTTTATTTGTTATTGTATAGTCTTTATTCTTATGGGATATAATGTATATTAAATAGGGGTAAAATTGAAAATTTGTTAATTTTAAGGTATAATTAATGAGAATTAAGGTTTTTCTTGGTTTGACTAAAACACGTTGGAAGTGACTTATAACTAGGATAAGAGAAATATAACTCATATGAAGTCCCTATAATTTAGTCACAACAAAATAATAATATAGTGACTAACATATGGAATTAATGTGAGTGTGTGTGTTGGGCAGGTACGTGTTAGCAGTGGCAGCAATATCAGCAGCTTATGGTATCATACAGCTTCCATTTGCAGTGTACTATGCTGTGAAGCAGAAGAGATTAATTCGTAACGCATTCTTCCCTGATCTTGACTTCTTTGGCGACAAGGTTCCTTCCATTCACCTTCAAAAATCTTATATATATATATATATATATTGAAATTAATGAAATAATCAATCAAAAATTGAAATAAAAAAAAGTAATTATGAATCATGTAGTTATATATAGACAGATCAAATTGCATATCTCATCAACTCCTAAAAATCCTCGTCGCTGTGATGAGCACGGAAATGTGAACGTGATGAGTTTGATGCAGGTGATTAGTCTGCTGCTGGCAACAGCCATAGGTGCTGGAATTGGTGTGTCATATGAGGCCAAGAGAAGGTTAGAAGAGCAAATCAAAAGAATGGACGACCCTTCAGATATCAACGAACCTTCTACTTCCAATGAATTCAAATTTATTGATAGAGGCATTATTGCTTCCTCGGTTCTGGCTGTGGCCTGCCTTTGCATGGCTATCGTCTCAGTTATTTCCTCCATTAATCGAAGTAGAAGCAAAGGCATTTTCAACTGAACATTTCATTCATTTCTTCTATATATATGATTCTTAAGTAAAAAATAAGTAAAAAGATCTCCATAAAGCCTATTTCTGTTATGGTTAAGATTTAATTTTACCCTGATAATTTTCACATAGGGATTGTGGGTGGTCGAAAGTTTTTTCTTTTTCTTTTTTTAAAATCAATATGGCTCAGAAGGTGTTAAAAAAGGAACAATATAATATTGCCCATAACAAATAAAAATATTAATGCTCAACATAGTTTTTTGACAACAGGACAAATTTGCTCATCTTTTAATACTTTCGAAGCCATATTAATAAAAAATTTTTTTTGAATATTCACAGCTCCTATGTGAAAACTTTTGGGGTAAAATTTCAAAACCTTAACCCTATCTGTTATGGAGACCTATGTTTACATTTCTTCTATTATCCGTGATGCCTTGCAATAACTGCTTTATCATTACTGCTTTTCTCATATATCTCTTCTCTAACATTTATGTAATCACGTTTGTATGTCATCTTTTTCATCAAGGCTATGTAAATTTGTAATTACATCCATCCATCGTTTGGGTGGTTTTATCTATATATGTTGTACTCTAAATTACAAGTTTGATATATTTTTCTGATTCTTATTATAAGATACTTATATTTGGATCATCAAAATTAAGAATAAGAAATATGGTTAAATTATATAACTTAGTTTAAAAATGAAATCAAATTTCAAATTTACCCATATTAAATAATATGAATTACATTTAAAAGTCATAAAATTTGCAATGTAATTAATAAGATTTTAAAGAGGGACAATCTTTAAAAAAAATATAATTTATATCCTATTTGATAACTTATAGTAAGGATCATCTATTTATTTCTTTCTAGAAAGTGTGTCATGCAATAAGAACTGGAGTAAGAAAATTGCCAAATATCTATGTTGAATCATTGGTCAACAAAAATGACCAATTGATCAAGACCTAGTCCCAAGGAAGGAAAAACCCAGAGAAAATTGTTGAAATCTCGTATAAATAATTTAATCACTTAAAAATCCTACAACATGTACTACAAAAAAAAGGTATTTTTGTAGTGATGAAATTGTAGCGGTTATAATTACCCGCTACAAATATTAACATTTATAGTGGTTTTAACCTAAACCGATACAAATTTGTAGTGGCAAGCTACGCACCAAGTGGCTTGACAAATTGACTGCGTTTTTTGTAGCGGTTACCTAGGAAAATCTGCTACAAATATGGCACGAATTTCCCGCCAAAATTTGTAGCGGTTTAATTGTAGCGGTTAATAAATAATAACCACTACAGTTTTCGTACCACATTGCGCGACCAAAACGCGCCAACAGTGTAGCGGTTATTTGTAGCAGTTTTATCAATCAAACCATTACAAAATTCCAAACGTTGCGTATTTTGTAGCGGTTATTAGGTTGTAACCGCTCCAGAATTTCAAAGGTCCCCAAATTTGTAGCAGTTCTAGACCTTAACCGCTACAGAACTTCAAATATTTATGTATTTTGTAGCGGTTATCTTAGAACCGCTACAAAGTTTAGCCGCCTCTAGTGATTTGTAGCGGTTCATATAGCGGTTATTGAAATAACCGCTACAAATGCTCCGCCTATTTAAACTCCCCTCCCTCCTTCATTTCTTCGTTTGCTCATTTTGTTTTATGAAGTTTCTCTGAGTGTTTTCTTTAGATTTGAGCATTCAGACGTCTGTGAACGAGTTTTTGCTGCAGTATTTCTTGGTATTTGTACTTGAGGTAAGGAGATAAGACGTATTTTATTTGTATTTGTATTTTTATTATATTTTTGCATAATAATGTGACTAAATTTTTTTTTGAATTTTTACATTTCATATGGCTTCAAGAGAGGATAGGGGGAAGGCACCTGAGGTCCCCAGACTAATTTTACGGGGTAGTAGTAGTAGAGCAGGAGGCAGAGGGAGGGGGCATCACGGAGGAAGGGCGACCGCGGCATTTCAGCCCATCCCCCCACAGGAGTTGGCCCTACCACAGGTACCGCAAACGATCCCACAGGAGGGGACCGCACCAGAGGTGCCTGAGTTTAGGGGGACAAATATTAGCGTCGAGGACTACGACGAGGAGGACTTTGAGATCCCGATTGGGCTCAGGGAGATGGAGCAGTTCCTTAATGAGGAGGAGGCTCGGGAGCAGAACAACCCACGAGGGTCGTCTTCACGATCTACTAGGTTTGAGGTGCAGGTCCAAGGTAAATAATTTTTTTTATTTAATAAATTATTTATTTAAATTCAAAATGTTAAATTTGAATTACAATTTATCTAACATGCGGTAAATTGTGCAGATGAGCAGGGAAACGTGTCGACGAGGAGGCTGGACGTGGCCGGTCTGAATAGCATGGATCAGACACTGTGAGTTATAGTGTTGTAGAATAAGGGCACGGACCAGCCCATCGACAATGGGGGTCACCTGTTCAACCGCTTCTTGAACGATCTGGGCGCAAATTGGATGTGGTTCCCACTGCACTTCAGGATGTGAGGCACGTTCCGAAGGAGCCGAAGGACCAGGCTTGGGAGGAGGTAGTTCAGGTAATTAATAGTATTTAATTAATATTTTTTATAATTAATTATATTTAATTAATATTTTTAATAGGATTTTTGTAATTATTGATATTTAAATAATTTTGTTGCAGCTGCGGTTTGTCGTTCGGCCAACCAGAAGAGGTACACCCTTGTGAAGATAGGTGACGGCTGGAGGAATAGGAGGAATCGTCTCTTCCATAGGGTGGATAAGGACGGGACGATGCCTCTGGAACAGCTGATCGAGAGTGTCCCGAACGGCGTGCCGCCGAACGACTGGGCGAGTTTCATCCAGTTCAGGAGGAGCGTTGAGGGGCAGGTAATGTATTTATTAGATTATTTATATATAATTTTGTAATTGTTAATTATTAAATTATAATTTAAATGTAATTAATTTTAAATGTTTTATATTGTTTTAATACATTTAATATTGTTTTTTTCCAAGCACTTTCTCAGAGGAACACCAGGATTTGTGGGCAGCAGACGATCCACCACACAGTAGGATCGAAGACTTTTCCTGTCACCTACAGCGAGCTGGTAACTTTTCAAAATATCACTGACTTTTTAGCTGGTTATTTCATAATAGTAATTGAATTATGTAATTGTTTTAGGAGAGGAAGGCACAACAGGAGAATCGTCAGACGGACTATGGGGAGTTGTACGCGATCACACACAAACATCGGACAGGACTCCTACCTCTCAGAAGGTAGGGGCGGCCATTGTAAGTAATTTCATTATTATAATTTTTATAAAACCAACATAATAATGAAAAATGTTAATTAGTAATTGTTTCATAAAATGGCAGGAGTGGATGCAGGAGTCACAGGCTGAGCTGTGAGAGACCCAGGCCGAGGAGTCACAGGGGTGAGTGGACCCGACGGCTCCTTTGAAGGCTGGTCCAGCTCAGGCTGAGCACCCCGGACGCGTTCAGGGGATGGGGATAGGCGCCAGACCTAGCATGGTCCACAGCAGGAGTGCCGCCTTTGAGGCTGCCAGCTCTAGAGGGGTCAGACGTCCGAGAGACGAGTTTATTGAGCAGCTGCGATCGGATTTGGACCTGCCACAGGCTGCAATGGCTCAGCAGTAGCAGCAGCTGCATCTGCAGCAGATGCGGCAGATGCAGGAGCATGTTGATATGATCTACGCTCAGCAGACGCAGTGAAGTGATATCATGAACAGCATGTTCGAGTGTGGATGGAGTCTCATGTTCCCGGATAAGCAGTATCCATAGGTTCCGCCTGTCCCTCGGTTTGTCATGCAGCCTCCTCCTTCTATTGATGATGGTGGTGCAGTTCACTCTGCCCAGCGGCTCGATCTAGCAGCACTTGATGGAGCCCCACCTGAGAGAGCACCAGATAATCAGCCCCCAGCTACTTAGTTTAGGACATCTTTTTTTATTTGTTGTTGAAACATTTGTAAATAAATATATATAATTTTGTATTTCAGAACTTAAATTCTTATTGTGTTTACCATAATTATATTTATATTCTTAGACCACGTTGTTGAATTTGTGAATTAATTGCAACAATATTATTTATATTTCTAAACCTTAAAAAAATAAATTATATATATATATTTGTAGCGGTTCTAAAATAAATAACCGCTACAAATAAAATTTTGTTATCTTTGTAGCGGTTTTCTTGGCAAAACCGCTACAAACATACATATAATTTATTTTTTTTATATTTATAAATAACGTTCCATATTTGTAGAGGTTTAACAGTAAAAGCCGCTACAAATATTCAACTGTGCAAATTTGCAGCGGTTATGTATGTATAATCGCTACAAATTTAAAATAAATTTTTCCATTTGATTTCTAATGGCTTTAATATTAGTAGCAGTTTGATACATATAACCACTACACAAACTCAACTTTTAAATTTTGAATTTCCCACCACTTTGGGCAAAATTCCAACGGCTTGAACATTAGTAGTGGTTTTATATATATAACCGCTACAAATTTGTAGTACTGTAGCGGTTAGTATAGCGGTTTTGCAACCGCTACAAAAGTTTAAACGTTGGAATTTCACAATATAAGGTTCCAAGCATTCGTCATTCTCTATTAACTCATCTTCTCTATACTTTCTTCTCTCTCACTAGTAGCTATAAATAAGTCATGGATCAGGTTGTCGCACAATTCTCTGGATTATTTGTACGGATTAAACAATTTCTTGGATTTCGCATTCACTCACACCAGCTGTAATGGCAAGATTGTCTGTCCGTGTCGGAGATGCAAGTTCAAGAAGTGGCATGCATGAAATGTTGTGAAGGAACATTTTCTTCTGAAGCCTTTCCCTGAGGACTATACGTTCTATTAAGTTTTGCACGGTTTCACGGGATCAATGATTGCAAACTCAGAATTCGGGTGTTTATGGCACATTTGGGACAAGGAGTTATGCGAGCAGCAGTGACGCCAACATGCAGTTCGGAGGCGTCCCTTACTATGGAAAGCTTCTTGATGTGGTCGAACTGAATTATCAAGGTCGGTTCACCATGACGTTGTTCAAGTGTTTGTGGGCAAATACCACTACTTCTCGGGGATTGACAACTGATGACTTAGGAATCACATCAGTCAATTTCTTACGGCCGATTCATACTGGTATTTCTCAATATTATGAGCCGTATATTCTTGCTTCAGAGGCACATCAGGTTTATTATGTCGAGGACGAGAGGCACATGGATTGGTATATGGTCGTTCATTTAAAGCCATGAGACCTTTATGACATGAGTGAATGCGATAACATCGCCTATGAGAGTGAGCCATTTCAGCCAGCCGATTTTGAAAACTACTTCTTTGAAGGCGATGACAATTTACCTCTACTATGGTAAGTTTTTTTAAGTCCACATCATTTAAATTAAATTTTTTAAATTTAATAATACATCCCTAACAATAATTTTTCTACATAATTTCTGTAGGGATGGCGATGATGATTAAGCAAATTCAAATTAAGCTTTTGTCTTTAAAAAAACTGGAAAAAAAATTTTTAAAAAATAAATTAATATTTGTAGCGGTTTAATAACCGCTACAGAAATAAAAAATAACCGTTACTAATTAAAAACCGCTACAAAAATAAAAATAACTGGTACTAAATAAAAACTGCTACAAAATGGATACATTAACCGCTACAAATGGTACGTGGATCCCTATAAATACCCTTACCACAACTCATTTCAAACACTCCCCTATTTCTTTCCACCTTACCTTTCTTTCATTTTCTCTCATTTACAACTTCTTTTGTATGAGTTAAGGAGCTGAACAATATGATCAAATATGGTAACAAGTTTTTTTAATTATTTTTTCAATACTTCTTTCTTTGTATAAAAGTTATTCTCATCATTTTTTTTCTAGATATTTTACAACTTTATTTCATTTTCATCTATTTTTCATACACAATTACATTGTAGTAAACAACATAATAGTTCTTTATTACCTACGTATCCTTAATAATATTATCAATACAATTTTTATACTAATCCAATTAAATTAAATTATTCCTTTTAATTTATAAATAAATTAAACTAATGAATAATAAGCTAATTAAATTAGATAAACTAATAAAACAATAAAATATTTAATTTAATATTAAAAAAATAGAAACAAATGATGGAATTTTTAAAAAATTGTTTTAAAATTTTTGTAGCGATTGTTAAACCGCTACTAATTAACGCACCTTTTTTAAATTGAAATTAATTTTTTGGTACTAATTTTGAATTTTCATGAAGTTAGTAGCGGTTATATAACTGCTACAAATTTCATAATTTTATGAAATTTGTAGCGGTTTTATAACCGCTACAAAATAAAAAAAATTTCATTTCTCTTTTCCTGCCTTCAAAATTTCAGTTTTTTTATTTTTGTAGCAGTTATATAACGGCTACAAATATCTCTGAAAAAAATTTCACTAATGAAAATGTTGTAGCGGTTGGGTTGAACCGCTACAAATTTTGTAGCGGTTATTTTCCTTGAGTAGCGGTTTTATATAACCGCTACAAAACCTCTTGCAACATATGATTTAGTAGCGGTTTCGCTAACCACTACTAATACTGTTTGTAGCAGTTAAAACTGCTACTAATACCCTTTTTTATGTGTTACAATGACAAGAGAATCGTTCTCAAGAGTCACGACAGACTCATACAAAAACTCTACGTAGATCAGAAAGACTCAAGAAAATCCAAATCTTAGCTTAAGTCAGCTAAAATTTGGATCAAACAAAAACCTGGAGGGTTTTGCAATAAAGACAGGTCATTGTTTAAATCTAGAGCCGCTTTTGCCAAAAGGTCTGCACATACAATACTTTCCCGGTGTGAGTGATGAATCTCCAAATCCCAATTCCGATAGGTTAGATCCCTAATTTCCTCTAGTTCGTTGTGTAGAGGATGTTGTGGACCACCTGTGTGAAATAGTAAATGAAGTGCTTTGGCCAAGTCAGTGTGTAACTTCACCTTTGTGAAATTCATGGATTTGCAAACTTGTAGTCCAATCTTAATAGCCTGGATCTCTGAGTCCGTTGAGCCAAGAGAGAAGCCCATTTTCTTTTAAAAACCACATATCCAAGCTCCTAAACTGTCACGAACAACTCCTCTTATAGAAGAGTGTCGATGCTTGTTGAATGCAGCATCCACGTCAATCCGTACGTAACCGGTTGGGGGAGCAGTCCACTTATCTTAATCTCTATCTGGAACTCTTAGAATCTTGTGCTTGAATCGTCCTTCTTTTATGCCTTCATGGAGGAAATGCAATCCTCAGTGCATCAGTTGTCGTGGTTGGTCGCAAGTTCCTTCAAAAGCTCTCTTGCATCTATTCTTCCATATGAACCAACAAAGTGAGCCAAAAACCCTTAGCTAGGACCACTGAGCCACTTTGCGGCTCCCGGGGGAGTGTTGCATATTGCATTTGATCCAAACCTGCAAATTGCCAGAGAAAAAAGCAGAGTGATAAATTGGGTTAGTACAAGAAAGCCACACACTACTCGCAAGCTCGCAGTCTATCAAAGAATGGATAGGTGTTTCCTTACAGTTGCAATTAAATGGACACTCAGTGTTTATCCTCACATCTCTCTTAACTCGAACTGAATTGGTGGGAATTCTCTCTTGGAACAATTGCCACATAAAATACTTGACTTTCTCAGGAATAGGCCACCTCCAAATACGCTACCAGAAAAGATCAGGTGTCTCTGAAAGCGATGAATAGATCATGGAATAGGCGGATTTAATGCTGAAGTTGCCATCAGAAGATTTCCGCCACCAGAACAAATCATCACCTATTTGGGAAGGGGCGGTGAATGTATTTGATCTTCTCAATCACCCACCTCGGCAAGAACAAGGCCCATTTATGTAAGTTCCATCTTCTATCTGGGCTGACAAACTGGCTAACCACTTCCTCCAGATTCATTAGACTATGATTCTTGTCTACGTAGTACATAAGCGGTTAATCTAGATTGGTCCATAGATCCCACCAAGCATTTGTTGAGTTACCGCTCCAGAGCTTGCTCCCTACAGCTTTCCTGAATAAATCCCAAACAGATGTGATTGCGCTCCATACTACCAATTGAGCTCTTCTCCTTTCAACCCTTGGAAGTCTATCATCTCCACAACCATACTTTGCTTTGAGAGCTCTAACCCATAAAGCATTGGGCCTGGTAATTAGATTCCAACACAGTTTCATAATGAAAGCCTCGTTTTGACTTGCTAGATCTTTGATGCCAAGACCACCTTCTTTTTTGTCCATCTTGATTTTCTCCCAAGCAATAAGATGTATTTTCTTACCTTCATGCCCCTGGTTCCAGAAAAAGTTTCTATTCAGTCTCTCAAGATCCCATAGTACCCCTTTAGGTAGGATGGTGGTTTGTATTTGATGAAATGAAAGTGTAGAGAGAACAGAGTTGATCAGAATTGTTCGCCCCACCAAACTTAGGAACTTGCCCTTCCAATTTGAAAGTTTCTTTTGAAATTTAGAGACTAGAGGAGCGTAGGTCAGCTTCATGGTTCTTTTATGTAGGAAAGGAACTCCCAAATATTTGCCCAGGTCAGCTGAGATGGTGATCCCTAGGGTTTGGCCTAGTTCCAGAGCCCTGTGAAAATGAACATTCCTGGAAGCAAAAAATTTTGATTTGGGAAGACTAATACGATGCCCTGACACGCTACAGAAGTATGCCATCAAGTCTTTGATTTTCTCCATCTGATTTAAAGAAGCCTCACTGAACAAGAAAAGGTCATCTATGAAGAAGAGGTGGGAAAGTGCGGGGCCAGATTGACTGAGCTTGAGAGGTTTCCATCTTCCTTCTTCGACTTCTCAGTTTATGAGCTGACTGAGTCTTTCCATGCACAAAATGAACAAGTAGGGACTCAAAGGGTCCCCTTGCCGTACTCTTCTTGTTGGATGAAATGGGGTTGATAGTGCACCATTCCATACAACTCTCATAGAAGTAGAGAACACACACATCATCAAAAGCGTCACAAAGTGCTCATTCAGACCAAGACTTTGGAGATTAAATTTTAGAAAGTTCTAGTCTAGTCTGTCGAACGCTTTCTCCATATCTACCTTTATGGCAACATATCCTTTCTTCTTCCTGATTGTTCTCATTGTGTGAATGGCTTCTTGTGCTAGGATGATGTTATCACTACTTTGCCTTCCCCTGATGAAACTGCATTGAGTGAGATGAATTAAGAATTCCATCACTGACCTCAGCCTATTTGCGAGGACCTTGCTTAAGATTTTGTAGGTCACGTTGCAAAGAGAGATTGGTCGAAACTCCTTAAGGGAGGTGGGTTTTTCCACCTTTGGGATCAGGGTGATGTGAGTCTGATTTATATCTTTTACCTTGATTGGGTCTCTAAAGATGGAAAAAATAAGGTCGCAGATCTTTGGCCTAACAACTTCCTACTGTGACTGGAAGAAATGAGGCTGTAAACTGTCAGGCCCAGGTGCTTTGAAAGCCTCCATCTCGAAAGCTGCATTTTTTATTTCCACTACTGATACATCTTTCTAAATATGGGCAAGTTGAGAATTATTTAGAGCAAAGAAGTCAGTAGGCCAATCCGACACATTTAACACCGCTTGATCAGAGGAATAGAGATCTTTAAAATACGAAAGTGCAGAATGCTTTAGCTCTTCTTAATTGGAAATCCAGTTGCCCTATTCATTTTGAAGAGACTCAATTCTTTTTTTCCCCTTCTAATCACTGTCATGGAGTGGAAGAAACTAGTATTTTTATCCCCGAATTTGAGCCACTTGCATCTTGACTTTTGGTACCAGAGGAGCTCTTCTTGATTCACCACCTTGATATATTCTTTCTACAGTTTCGCTTCTAACTTATAGAGACCCGCATGAGGATGTGCAGTTATTTCTCAGTCAACACCTTCCAAATACTTAAGCAGACTATTTTTCTTTCTTAGGATGTTGCCTATCACATTCTTATTCCACCATGTGGCTTTATTCTGAAAAGCGTTATAACCAGAAGACCAATCATTGTGTTGCCATGCAAAACTTACTAAGTCAGAGAAACCCTCTTCGAGACACCAAGCTGCTTGATATCTGAAATGCGCTATAGAAGAGGCAGCTTGCATATTTCCAGCAGATACCACAAGAACTATGTGGTTTGATTTATAACGAAGATGGTGGAAAATTTTGTGATTTAGATAAGCCAATTCCCATGATAGATTGCAAAAAGCCTAATCAAGTCTTTCCTTGATTTCATTTCTAGACCAAGTGAAATTTTCTCCAACCACAGGTAATTCCAGAAAGCCACAGTCATGAACACAATTGCGGAAAGGATATAAAGATCTAACATGAACAGCAGCACCCCCCACCTTGTCCGATGGATTAAGAAAGGAGTTGAAATCACCTAGGACCAACCAACCGTCAGATACAATACCTGCCAAATATCAAAGAGATGACCACAGGCCTTGTCTATAACTCCATCTAGGATCCCCATACACAAAGGTAACACAAAAACTTTCGCCTGATTTCTTGTCAGTCATGCGGCAATGTAAAAGATGAGTAGTAGAAAAAAGATATTCCACAGAGACCTCGAAATCATTCCACAGAACCCATATGCCACCTGCATAGCCTATTGATTCTACCCTTAGCCAATTGTGGAATACTAGCTTACGCACCACTAAGTCTGCTTAAAGAGTACTGACTCTTGTTTCTAAAAGACACATTACAGAAATTTGATGTTTGGCAACAATATCACGAAGGATACGGGGAAAGGATTTGCTACATGCCCCTCTACAATTCTAGCTTGAAATAATCATTAGAATTTAAAAATATGTAAAGACAGAGAAAGCGTTTACTTATCTGGAGGTACATACCCTAAACCCGACCTGCTCATGTGCTTGGCCTCTCTTAAATTCCTATTTGTCTTGCCTTGCCCTTTTTGTTTTATATCAGAGGCTTGAAGTTCCAGGCTGGGAGCTGGCGGTAATTCTGAATTTTCAAAGGGAGGGACTTCCGAAGTAGGAAGTTTTATAACAGGCTTAGAGTTCAATTCCAGAACAGGGACGTCGCAAGCTTGGTCCTTTGCATTCGTATTTTTCCCAGGTAGCTTCTGCTGAAAATCATCGGAACAAGTTTGTGGGGAATGTTTTAAAACTTGGCCCATTGAGTCAATAGTGCTGGAATGAGGTGAGGCCAATGAGCCCACAACTAATTGGTGAACCCGGGACCCTGCTTGCACTTTTTTCAGCTGGACATGATGATGCACCAATGTAGTGCTTTCACTAATATCCAAGGGATATGTTTTGTGGGCCGGCGGTAAATGGACACTCATGGTCAAGTGAGTTTCTTTGTGGGCCTTAGTGTCGCATGTACTTTTGGGGTCAAGCCCATTGCTTTCCACACTTTCCTTTTCCTTTATGAGAAATTCCTGTCTTGGGGGCTGTGCAAGCTTAGTTTTAAACTTGCGATTTGATTGATTTCTTTCACTATGGCTACTTCCTCTTCCATTTGAAATTTCTTGCCTGTTCACTATCTCTGCCTCTGAGGGTTCACAGTCACGTGAATCAACAAGTTGCCTTTGTTCATAATTTCTTTCATCATCCATGTCAGAGATCACTTGGAATCTAGAAGCTTGAGATTTCATCCCCATACTTCTGTCAGAGTATCGCCCATACCTTCCCCCTGCAGCACCGTCTCTGCGGTTATCCTTTCTTGGGAGACGAGAATTTTTCTGCCTTCCCACCAGCATCCAGGGGCTGAAAACATCCACTTTCGGCTGTGAGACATTTTCCAGTGTCCTTACATGAGCTACTTTCGTAGGTTCCATCCCTATATTCTGCATTTTAGATGATTCAGTTCCTTTAGCTTTCCACGAACAATGATCTTTCTTGTGTCCATATCTCCCACAGGAGAAGCAGATCAGATCCAGTCCCTCATATTCCACATTGAAGATGGTTGAAGCCAAGATGACTCTGGGAACTAAGCGCTTTTGGAGGTCCAATTCAACACATAATCTGGCATATCTTCCCCTTGTCACTATGCCAGATGAGTGATCGCGGTGGCTCAGAGTGTGTAAGTCAACTTTGAGTGTCTTCCCTATCATATCCCCCAATCTAGTAATAAATTTGTGCGAGTAGTAGATGAGAGGAATATTTGGGATTCTAACCCATGTTGCAATTTTCCCCAGCTGGTTGTGGAAAGGGTCGAAATATGGAGACCATTATTGAACCAATACTGCATGCTGCACTATCACCCACGACCCTTCCAATATTATGCGCTTGTAATGGGCACTCCAGCTATTAGGGTTAGTGAATCTCACAACATAATAATTGTTGGGTAAATCAACTAGTTCGAACTCATTGAACTTCCACACTCTGCACAACATCTCTTTAAGTTTGTGGAGATAAAAATGGGTGCCCAACACTGTGATGATTAGAGAGTTGTTCCATGGTTGGCATGCTTCATTGTACTCTTCTTCTGATATTTCCATGGAAGGATAAATATTCATGAGATTTTTTGTTTCATCTAAAGGCTCTAGAATCTTCCATAACTTGTTCTGCAAATCTGACGTCAGTGAGTCTCCATTTGAAGAACTTTGTCCATAAGCAGCCCTATTGAAATCTGATTTGTTGACCCCCATCAATAAATCTTTATAGGAGGGGAGGTTCGGAGACACAGATGAGCCTGTATAATTCCCCTGTTTTGTGCTCTGTTCTTCAATTGTAGAGTTTTCTGGAACCACCAACAGGTTGGTTTCGATAGCATTCCCAGTTTTGATAGCATGCTCATTTTTTATCTAGTCTGGAGAATCATGTTGCGTTTTAGGTTCTTCTAGCGACCTATCCGTCGAGTTGAAGACGGCCAGAGGTCTATCCGGCGGTATCTTGTGGGAGCCGACTTCATCCATTAAGAGGAGGCACGAGTTCCAAGAGAGAGCATTTTTTTCTATACTAATACCCATTTTTAACCACTACCAAATCACGTTTTTTTTTGTAGTGACGTTGCATTCAACTTGTTGATTGTTGTCATTTTTTATACTGGATTTTGTCATTGCATATTGCTCAACTGTTATAATTATTATTGTCACACTTGTGAGTTAACTCTCCAAGTTTACAAAATTGTGCCATTCACTCGTAAATTTCTACTATTGTAAATTTAGTTAAACTTATGAGTTCATCTATCGAGTTTACTGTGTTTAGCTTACAAAATTATATTAACTCATTCTTAAACTCGTGTTAACTTTTTCGATTTAATCATACTCATTGACTTTATATATGAATATTATAGAATTTTTTTGGTTAAGTGTGATAAATTATAAATGTTGATGGTTTTAACTCTAATTATTTGAATTTAAAATGCATTTAAATCAAGTTATTGTCATTTTTTATATCTTAATTATGTAATTATATATTATTATTTTCTATTTATTAATAAAAATAATTTTTTACGAATTTACTATTTGAGTTCCTGCTTAGATAAAGTAATGCTAGGTTTAGCTGTAATTAAAAGGCAACCTCGATTTTCGTGATTGTCTTTAACAACAGGCCTTCTGCGTGGACTTCGGTGCCTCCGCTACAATGGCGAGAGACCTTCTGTCTATTGACTCCTGACTGTGAGCTGTGACTACTGAAGACAGCATCTTACTCAAGGGGTATATTGGTAAATTTGCTCTTAAGATCAAATTCTTTAAGGACCTTGATTTATAATTCCAAATTTATTGATACTTAAATCGAATTACTTGTATGTTCATGTCCTGAAAATATCATTCCTCCAAATGTAAATGGATTCGTAAGGTAAATCAAAAGTTATACTACATTTGGTTCTTTCGTATGGGATAGCCGGTGTGTTAGAAGAAAAAGAGATAACCCAAAACCCTTACTGCCGCCTAATCACATATTGCTCCTCCTTTCTGATCTCAAATTGTGGGTTTAATCCCATTTATTATTATTATTATTATTATTATTATTATTATTATTATTATTATTATTATAAAGAGACTACTTAGTTGAAGCGTGGAAGAGGAGGAAGCCGCAAGCTATATATAGGTAAGATTAAGAAGAATCAAAATTTAACAATATTTTCTTTTCTTAAAAAAATACCATCTATTCAGTATAAAAAATTAACATTTAATGTTACAAGTATACTAAAATAAATTAAAAATTGCGTGAAAGATTTTGTTTAGACTTTTATTTCATTATTTATTAGGAAAAAAAACCTTCTCACGCTCTGTATAGTGGTTGACATCCGAATGCCATGTGTAACCGTCTAGGTTAAAATTAAGTTTAAAATTCAATATATTTGTCAAGAAATATACTATTTAAAATATCTACTAATCACAAAGAAAGTAATTAAAATATTAGTCCACATCTTTATCTACATTTACTCATGTTTCAATAGTCTTTGCCCTTAGCTCCAACATTCAGCCAAAATTAGAATGGAAATGCCATTCATTAAAAAAAAATGGAAATGCCTCTTGCAAAACACAAAAGAACCCGGTGTTATAGTTTATTCTGTAATAACTAGAGCTGGTAATATCGGTTTAGACTATGGGCCAAGCTCACCTAACCCGACAAAATGAACGGTTTGAGTTCTATAAAACTGTGACAATTTGGGAGTGATTCTTTTAGGTCCAAACTCATATAGTCTCAACCAACGACGAGTTGGACCATCGGGTTGGTGGGTTGACCCATATTTCTTTTTTTTTTTTTTTTTCATGTAACCCAAGACCCAAGTCCAAAAGTTCCAAGTCAAAAGACCCAAAGTCCCAAACCCAATTTCCTGCCCTAGCCTACTGTCACTCCACTTCTCATTGACATTTATCTCCTAATTATATTTACTCATTCATCTCATTATCATTTACTCATTTATTTAAAATTAGCATAATATTATCTTTTACTATGTTTTATTATCTATGGCAGTGGCGGATTTACCTATGGAAAAGCTAAGTGATTGAGCTGAAGAAAATCTTACAGCTTCATATCACGCTTCAAATTTGAACACCATTAATATTAACTAATTATTGATTATTTTTAAGTTCTACTAGATAGCTTTTGGATTTATGTTTATTTTGTCATGTGTGAATTTGTGATGAATATTTAATTTGTAATGTTTTTTTAATTTTTTTTATGATTTAGGTTTGTAGAAAGAACAATTTTATTAGTATATTGTTTAAAAAAATCTTGAAAAAAAAAAATAATAACACGGGTTGGGTAGGCTAACTCGCCAACCCAGCGGTTATAGATTGGGTTGGCTAAATGCCGACCCATATTGATGTGATCCTTTTAAGACCGAACCCATATGGTCCCAACCTGTGGTGGATTAGCATGAACTCGGTGGGCCGGACTATATTACTACCTATAGTAATAACAAATAACAACAACAATAATTAAAATCAAAGGGGCAAGGAGGGAGAAAAACAGACAAAAACCTCTTAGGGTATAAAATAGGGATTGAAGATGAATTAATGATACCTCATCAAGACAAAGTAATTAAGGAACCAACAATGGTCTCCCAAGCTGCTTTCTCAACTTTCATACTTAGGGTTTTAGCTCTAATAGCGTCTCTAATAACCGTGGCCTTAGTGGCTTCCAGCCATTTCCTGATTTTTGGTACTATTTGTGGCTTCGAAGATTTTGCCACTTTTAGGTATGGGCAACATTTTTTTTGGCTATATTCCATAGAGAGTTTGTGATATGCTATATAGTTTATTTATAGTTTATAAATAGTGTGACTTGTTATAAGTTTTACGTGATATTTTGAGCATTGATTATTAATTAAGTAGAAGTAGATAATCCGATCGATGACCTTCACGAATTGGTTTTCTATTGTATTAACTAATTATTTGATTGGAATTTGGATTCTATGGACTGTTTTTAGATTTTATTGAAATTATAGGGATTTGTAAATTATACAATTTACAAAAAAAAATTCTGGTGCTTTGAATAATGATGGTTTAAAAATTGCAGATATGTGATGGCAGTTGCAGTGATGTCGCTAGCATACGGTGCGGTGCAGCTACCGTTTGCTGCGTCCTACGCTCTCAAGAACAAGAGATTGATGCCCCTTCATTTTGAATTGTACGCTGATGAGGTCATTCCCACACATCACAATCTAACTTGTTTGGGTGGTTTTACGCTTAGTGTAGTAAACATGTAAAACGAGTTTTCTCTTATAAAATGTAAAAGTATATTTTTTAAACTAAACCAAACACCCCATAACACTCCACACAAACACATACACATTCCAATTTTTTATTTCTTTTATTAGAGTGTTTTTGAATTATACGAATGTCCGCAAGTATATGTGAACTCAAACCTATCTGACCATGCTTGGGATAAATTTTTATCTCTCTCTCTTTTTTTATATATACACACCAAGAAATAGCTTTTGGGCAAAAACATATTTTTGGGATGGCTTTTGGGAAAAAATAGCTTATGAGCCAAAAGTCCAAGTTGAAGTTGAACTAATTTTTTTTCCTGACTTTTTGATTTTTTGGTTTTTCTCCATATTCGAACATTTTTGAAATTGTCCACTTTTCAATATATCATCTAAAGTTGAATTGACTTTTTTTCCTATCCAAACATAAATTATATTTATATCAAACTAATTGACTCTTAATTACCCTCATCTCAATTTGTAAAAGCCAGTTGACAAAAATGTCAATTTGGCAAACACTAATCCAAACAAGCCCTACCTATAGCACTTATATATTTGTGGTGAAATTTAAATGAGGAGGTGGTTTCACTTGGATATGCAGGTGATGTGCCTGTTCCTAGCCACAGGCAGTGGTGCTGGTATTGCTTTTTGTCGTGAGGTGAATAAAGAAAACAGCGGCTGCGGCGGCCACAGCGATTATTATGTTATGGAGCAATATTCCGAGCTCTGGGACAAGTTACTTGCTGCTTCTGTCTTACTCTTTCTGGCTTGGCTTTGCTTGGCCGTCACTTCCATCATTTCCTATAATAATGATGATAATACAAACCCAACCCTATCAACTCATCTTGATAATAATAATCAATCTAACTAACACACCCAAACCCTTTCCTAAGGAACCTGCACAACACACTCGTGTTCCTACTGATGAACATGTTAAACCATCAAGTGATGATGTGTCAGTATGAGGTTTGTATTCAAGGTTTTCAACAATGTGGATCTCTATATATTTCGATAATGGATTTCAACTTTTCTATCTTCTTGTTTTTTTCTAAATTTTAATTAGTGTGGATTATTCTTTGTATTGTACCTCGGAGTTTGGTAAATGAACTGCATGGTTCATGAATTATCATCATCATCATCCTTAAAAATATATGTTTGTTTGTTTTGCCAACTTGTGAGTTGATGTTTTCCATCATGGAGATTATATCACGGTAAAAAACTGATTATTGTAAATGTTACAGATGATTACAAAAAATATGGAAGCTGAGTATTGAAAATATGAAGAAGAGTGGAAAAAATTAACTCAGAAAATACTTTAAGGGTAAAATTATACCAAAAAAATTGGAAAAAAAAAAAAGAAAATATCACTTGAACTTAAAAATCCCAAATTAGTTTTATTGCCTATAAGAATATAGGTATTAATTACAAAATTATAGCAATTGACAACTCATTTTCATAGAAAATTACTGATTTAGAATTTTGAAGTTCAAGTGGTATTTTCTTGCTTTTTTTTCAAAAAAAATATTTGGAAGATGTTGATGAGTGCTATTAATGAAAAACAATATTTTAGGACTACTAGATGCACATCCACTTAACGGACATTTTTTAGAGTTAACAACAAGGTTAAAATTTATCATGAAGAGATTACTTTAAAGACAAAATTGCTCATGAAAAATACTTTATAAATGGAGTACTATAACAATTTTCTAACAAATTACTTTCTCTAGTTTTTAATATAAGACATATTTATTTAATTTGATTAGATTAGTTAACTTAGTTAATATAACATGTATTGAAGTGTGAAAGAGGAGGAAGCCGCAAACAATATATAGGTAAGATTAAGAAGAATTAAAATTTAACAATATTTTCTTTTCTTAAAAAAATACCATCTATTCAGTATTAAAAAAATTAACATTTAATGTTACAAGTATACTAAAATATATTAAGAATTGAGTGAAAGATTTTGTTTAAACTTTTATTTAATTATTTATAGGGGAAAAAAACCTTCTTACGCTCTGCATAGTGGTTGACATCCGAATACCACGTGTAACCGTCTAGGTTAAAATTAATTTTAAAATTGAATGTAGGGAAAATCCCTCAAAAAGAACCTTTAAATTGTTAAAAGACGGAGACGTGCGCGGAAATATAATATCCCGTATCAGTGCGAGTACGTTAACTGGAATATTAGAATTGAACGTAAAATGACAAATTTGTCCTCTGATGATGAAAGAAAAGAAGTTGATGACAAAAGAAGGTGACGCGAAACAGGGAGAGCGTCATCGCGCGGGAACGTACGTGGGAGGCGATACAATACAGCAGTGAGGTATGTACTTCATTAGTCGACAATGTTCTTCCCCCTGTGGTCGAGCTGAAGCAAAACCATTTTCATCTTCATTTGGGTGGGAAACTTTGCGGGGTATTTGGGTTTGAAGGACGTGAATGTTGAAGAGTGGTATGGCGAAAAATGCAGATGCTGCCTGAATCGGGGAGGAGGTTGGGATGGTTACTTTCAGGGTTGTGGTTGAAGAGAATAAATGGGGTGGATTTTTTAAGAAACGATTAATATGAAGTTGAAAAACCCTAATATAGATTTGTGAAAGATTGAGGTACTCATGTAGTTTTGTGTTTGTCAACTAACTAAGTGTTATTTATTTGTTGCAGGAAGCGTAAAAAAATGGATGGTAATATTGGTTCAAGCTGTGCAAAGGAGTTGTTTTGTTATTTCTACGTAGGGGGGAAATTTGAACATAATAATGACGGTGAAGTTAAATATTTCGGAGGTAGTGTGAGGGTAAAGGTACTAAAAGATGGGATAAGAATGGAAGATTTAAGAGAAATTATATCAACATTGACAGGTTATGAAGGGAGCAGTTGTGACATTAAATACACAGTAATGTTTGATGAGACATTAATTGAGCTTGACAATGATAATGAAATTGAAAACCTTTTTCGGTTCAATGAAAGCAGTGCGCATGTGTTTGTAGCCAATATAGAGAATGGCAATGAATCCTTGCCAATGAATAATGCACATGTGTAAGTTAGTAATATTTTGTTCATTCCCAAGCTGATAATAAGTTATAAAGTGGTGTAATTGTTGTATGATAATAAGTTATCAAGTGTTGTAATTGTTGTATGCAGGAGCCAGAGATTATTGGAACGGTCACCGGAAGCAGAGGTATCTCCCATGACACATGGCAATGATCTTGAGGCTGTGTCATTTGAAATTGGTGGTGGGTGTATAACTTATGAGACACATCAGACAAATTTGAGTGACACTAGCTATTTGAAATGGTCAGGATTAATTTCCGGGGTGGGGCAGCATTTTCCTCATGCCGATGCATTAAGAGAAGCCTTGTACAAGTATAGCATTGCACATAAGTTCATGTATAAATATGATAGGAATAGCAAGGACAAGATGTATGTCACGTGTAAAGTAGAGGGTTGTCCTTGGAAATTATGTGCGTCTGCAGTGGGCAGGACTTCTGGAATACTGTGTGTGACAAAATTCATCAAAGATCATGTTCATTCAGCTCAAGATCATTTGCAAGTGAGCAGCCATGGTGCAAGATCTACTTTGACATCATCAATAATAATTGACGAGATTAGGAATCACACCGAGAAGCGTCCAACTGAGATTATGAAGACACTGCAAAGGGAGTATGGTGTGAAGCTAACATATAAACAGGCATATAAGGCAAAGGAAAAGGCAATGGAAAACATACATGGAAGACCGGAACAATCATACATGTTAATCCCATGAATATGCCAAAGGTTGAAGGAAACTGATGCTAATACAGTTGCTGAATGGGTAGCAGATGGTTGTAGGTTTGAAAGAGTTTTCATTGCATATGGGTCATGTGTACAGGGTTTCATGGGGGGTGCAAGGCATGTACTATATGTTGATGGAACTCATTTAAGTGGGCCTTATAAGGGGACTCTACTTGCAGCTTCAGCCTATGATGCGGATAATGAGTTGTTGCCGTTTGCCATAGCAATTGTGAAGGGAAAGACACTGGACGATTGGACTTGGTTCATGCATATGATTAAAAGGATTGTTGGTTCTATGGACTTGACAATTGTGTCAGATCGTCACAATGCCATAATAGGTGCTGTGGCAGCAATATTTGGAGGGCATCGTCATGCATTCTGTTATAGACATGTGAAGGAGAACTTCAGTACAGAGATACTGAAAATAAACAGGGGCAAGAGAAAGACCAGTAACCAGTCAAAGGAGGATGGACTGATGCTTCTTGACAAGATTGCATATGCAAGGCGTGTTGATGAGTTTGATAAAGCAATGGAAAAGATGCGGGAGCACTGTCAAGAGTTATATGAATAGATTAACAATTATGGTGACGTTGATAGGTGGGCTCTTAGCAAGTTCCCATACAAACGATGGGATAACATAACAACCAATATCGCCGAGTCATTCAATTCATGGATGGTGAAGGAGAGGAAGTATAATGTAGCCCAATTAATTCACGCACATCGCGAGAAAGTAGCAAAGAAGATGCATGCCTCTTATGTGGCAATGAACAAGTGGAAGAATTGTGTTGGACCAAATATAGATGCAAAGGTTATGGAAAATGTGAGTGGATATGAGCATATGTGGTGTGAAGATTATGGGCAGGGTAGATTCAGTGTGCATACAGTACGTGGAGACCATGGGGTTAACTTGCGATCACGACAATGTAGTTGTGGGGCATGGCAGATGAGTGGGATTCCATGCACACATGCGTGTGCAGCTGTCAAGGTTGTGCACGGCAACATTTACGATTATGTTGAGGATTGTTATAAGATAGAAGCTCAGCAACGGATCTACCAGCACAACATGATTCCGGTTGTGACAATAGACATGCCGAACGTCAATGATTATAGGGATTATCACATGGAAAACATGTCTGAAGCTACGTTCCTCCACCCTCCAATCACAAGTCGACCTCCTGGAAGACCAAGAGTAAGGAGGTAGGAATCACAGTTCCAAAATAGAAAGATCTACCATTGTACACGGTGCCATGAAGCAGGACACACAAGAAGGACGTGCAAAAATCCCAACCCATGTTGAACTCTAATGATCATCTTTGATGCTTCATCTTTTATGTTGTATATATGTTTTCGTTTGACCCTTCAATGGTTTTGGGAATGAAGGGATGGGGTGCAGGGAAGCAGTTTTTATATGTAATGTATGCAGTGTCATGTCAGTGACAAAAAAACATTAAGAAGCAGTAAGATCTTAATGTTATGTTGTCACTGAAAGTTGAAAGTTTATGTAAGTAGCCACTGCTTTTGTACACAAGTATAGTGTTGATTATGTATAGTTTGGCAACTATTTCTCAAGTTGTAATCAATGTAGAAATACAAATGTATAGTTTATCTGACTGCTCTGTATTATGTAGTTTTTATCAGTTGGTTGGAATGCTGGTGCTCTCATGTTGTAAGACATAGTTGACCCCAGCATCTATGGCACCAAAATATCATCACCTTATAAGACATACTGATATACTTGACCACACCATCTATGCCACCAAAAAGATGTTCATTCATGTAACCCAATGTTAGTACACAATAAACTGGTGATTAATGAGTGATGTATATATAATGATGTTCCGCAGATGATACTTCTTGCTAATATAGGCTTTGTGAAGTATATTGTTTGTGCATCAATGTACCCTGCTTCAGATCTGTGTTAATGACCTTCTAACATATAGTTTACCACAGCAGATATGCCACCAAAAAGATCTGCTACCATGACCTTCTAAGACATACTTGACCACAGCATCTATACCACCATAAACATCTCCTATCATGACCTTGTAAGACATACTTGACCACAGCATCTATGCCACCAAAAAGAGCTGCTATCATGACCTTCTAAGACATACTTGACCACAGCATGTATACCACCATAAACATCTCCTATCATGACCTTCTAAGACATACTTGACCACAGCATGTATACCACCATAAACATCTCCTATCATGACCTTCTAAGACATACTTGACCACAGCATCTATACCACCAAAAACATCTCCTATCATGACTTTGTAAGACATACTTGACCACAGCATCTATGCCACCAAAAACATCTCCTATCATGACCTTCTAAGACATACTTTACCACAACACCTATGCCACCAAAAACAAAAAGGGCTGCTATCATGACCTTCTAAAACATACTTCACCACAGCATCTATACCACCATAAACATCTCCTATCATGACCTTCTAAAACATACTTCACCACAGGAGATATGCCACCAAAAAGATCTGCTATCATGACCTTCTAAGACATACGTGACCACAGCATCTATACCACCATAAACATCTCCTATCATGACCTTCTAAAACATACTTCACCACAGGAGATATGCCACCAAAAAGATCTGCTATCATGACCTTGTAAGACATACGTGACCACAGCATCTATACCACCATAAACATCTCCTATCATGACCTTCTAAGACATACCTCACTACAGCACCCATGCCACCAAGAAGATCTGTGTTCATGACCTTCTGAAATATACTTCACCACAACATCGATACCACCAAAAAGATCTGTGTTCATGACCTTCTGAAATATACTTCACCACAACACCGATACCACCAAAAAGATCTGTGTTCATGACCTTCTGAAATATACTTCACCACAACACCTATACCACCAAAAAGATCTGTGTCCATGATCTTCTGTAAATATACTTCACCACAACACCAAGAAGATCTGTGTTCATGTAAGCCAATATTAGTAGACAGTGAAGTATATTGTTTGTGCATCAATGTACCCTGCTTGAGACAATCCGTTCCACAGGTGGAGGGTGGGATGACAATGGTGTTTTTATTTACACAACTTTAAATCACATCAAATTTCTTCTTACAAACGGAGATAATCTGTTAATAACAACAACACTTGATGTCCCAATTTATATTTCAAAGACTTGTGGTAATACAATCTGCTATTTGATGGCGATGGGAAAAGCAGGCCCATGCCTAGTGATGCTACCGACTGTTTATTCAAACTTTCTTTGCTCACGAAAAGGTATGATCTTGTTATGAATATGATAAGAGTAAGTGATAACTCGAGTTTGATGGAATAGAAACTCCAGTTGTACGCATCACTGGAGGGTAACCAGCCAGTTATCGTGTGTAGGAGAGGAGAACTCGAGTTGGACAAAGCTCACTCCAGTGTGAAACTATAATCAGTCGACGTGTGGACTCGAGTTGGGCCATGACGAACTCTAGTTGTATGCATCACTGGAGGGTAACCAGCCAGTTATCGTGTGTAGGCGAGGAGAACTCGAGTTGGACAAAGCTCACTCTAGTGTGAAACTATGATCAGTCGACGTGTGGACTCGAGTTGGGCCATAACGAACTCGAGTTGTACGCATCACTGGAGGGTAACCAGCCAGTTATCATGTGTAGGCGCGGAGAACTCGAGTTGGACAAAGCTCACTCCAGTGCGAAACTATAATCAGTCGACTTGTGGGCTCGAGTTGGCCCATGACGAACTCGAGTTGTATGCATCACTGGAGGGTAACCTGCCAGTTATAGTGTGTAGGCGAGGAGAACTCGAGTTGGACAAAGCTCACTCCAGTGCGAAACTATGATCAGTCGACGTGTGGACTCGAGTTGGGCCATGACGAACTCGAGTTGTACGCATCACTGGAGGGTAACCAGCCAGTTATCGTGTGTAGGAGCGGAGAACTCTAGTTGGACATAGCTCACTCCAGTTCGAAACTATGATCAGTCAACGTGTGGACTCGAGTTGGGCCATGACGAACTCGAGTTGTACGCATCATTGGAGGGTAACCAGCCAGTTATCGTGTGTAGGCGCGGAGAACTCGAGTTGGACAAAGCTCACTCCAGTGCGAAACTATGATCAGTCGACGTGTGGACTCGAGTTGGGCCATGACGAACTCGAGTTGTACGCATCACTGGAGGGTAACCAGCCAGTTATCGTGTGTAGGCGAGGAGAACTCGAGTTGGACATAGCTCACTCCAGTTCGAAACTATGATCAGTCAACGTGTGGACTCGAGATGGGCCATGACGAACTCGAGTTGTACGCATCATTGGAGGGTAACCAGCTAGTTATCGTGTGTAGGCGCGGAGAACTCGAGTTGGACATAGCTCACTCCAGTGTGAAACTATAATCAGTCGACGTGTGGACTCGAGTTGGGCCATGACGAACTCTAGTTGTATGCATCACTGGAGGGTAACCAGCCAGTTATCGTGTGTAGGCGAGGAGAACTCGAGTTGGACAAAGCTCACTCCAGTGCGAAACTATGATCAGTCGACGTGCGGACTCGAGTTGGGCCATGACAAACTCGAGTTGTACGCATCACTGGAGGGTAACCAGCCAGTTATCGTGTGTAGGCGCGGAGAACTCTAGTTGGACAAAGCTCACTCCAGTGCGAAACTATAATCAGTCGACTTGTGGGCTTGAGTTGGGCCATGACGAACTCGAGTTGTACGCATCACTGGAGGGTAACCTGCCAGTTATCGTGTGTAGGCGAGGAGAACTCGAGTTGGACAAAGCTCACTCCAGTGCGAAACTATGATCAGTCGACGTGTGGACTCGAGTTGGGCCATGAGGAACTCGAGTTGTACGCATCACTGGAGGGTAACCAGCCAGTTATCGTGTGTAGGCGCGGAGAACTCTAGTTGGACATAGCTCACTCCAGTGCGAAACTATGATCAGTCAACGTGTGGACTCGAGTTGGGCCATGACGAACTCGAGTTGTACGCATCACTGGAGGGTAACCAGCCAGTTATCGTGTGTAGGCGCGGAGAACTCGAGTTGGACATAGCTTACTCCATGGCGAAACTATAATCAGTCGACGTGTGGACTCGAGTTGGGCCATGAAGAACTCGAGTTGTACGCATCACTGGAGGGTAACCACCCAGTTATCGTGTGTAGGCGCGGAGAACTCGAGTTGGACATAGCTCACTCCAGTGCGAAACTATAATCAGTCGACGTGTGGACTCGTGTTGGGCCATGACGGACTTTAGTTGTATGCATCACTGGAGGGTAACCAGCCAGTTATCGTGTGTAGGCGAGGAGAACTCGAGTTGGACAAAGCTCACTCTAGTGCGAAACTATGATCAGTCGACGTGTGGACTCGAGTTGGGCTATGACGAACTCGAGTTGTACGCATCACTGGAGGGTAACCAGCCAGTTATCGTGTGTAGGCGCGGAGAACTTGAGTTGGACAAAGCTCACTCCAGTGCGAAACTATAATCAGTCGACTTGTGGGCTCGAGTTGGGCCATGACGAACTCGAGTTGTACGCATCCCTGGAGGGTAACCTGCCAGTTATCGTGTGTAGGCGAGGAGAACTCGAGTTGGACAAAGCTCACTCCAGTGCGAAACTATGATCAGTCGACGTGTTGACTCGAGTTGGGCCATGACGAAATCGAGTTGTACGCATCACTGGAGGGTAACCAGCCAGTTATCGTGTGTAGGCACGGAGAACTCGAGTTGGACAAAGCTCACTTCAGTGCGAAACATAATCAGTCGACTTGTGGGCTCGAGTTGGGCCATGACGAACTCGAGTTGTGTGCATCACTGGAGGGTAAGCTGTCAGTTATCGTGTGTAGGCGAGGAGAACTCGAGTTGGACAAAGCTCACTCCAGTGCGAAACTATGATCAGTCGACGTGTGGACTCGAGTTGGGCCATGAGGAACTCGAGTTGTACGCATCACTGGAGGGTAACCAGCCAGTTATCGTGTGTAGGCGCGGAGAACTCGAGTTGGACATAGCTCACTCCATTGCGAAACTATGATCAATTGACGTGTGGACTCGAGTTGGGCCATGAAGAACTCGAGTTGTACGCATCACTGGAGGGTAACCACCCAGTTATCGTGTGTAGGCGCGGAGAACTCGAGTTGGACATATCGCACTCCAGTGCGAAACTATGATCAGTCGACGTGTGGACTCGAGTTGGGCCATGACGAACTCGAGTTGTACGCATCACTGGAGGGTAACTGGAAAGTCACGAACGAAAAGGGAATACTAACTCGAGTGAATGAACTATAACTCAAGTTAATCAGGATATTACGCTTTAATTCCCTCAATCACCAAACATTTCTGTTCACTCCACTCGACCTCCGACTAAATGAGCCCTCGAGTTAACTGACGAGAAACGTACTATTAGTCAGTTGAGCTCTATGCAACCTTCAAATCCCGTTCAACCAACCGTGGCGTAACTGCTCCATTCCCCCTAACCCTCAGTGAGTCGAGAAGCAGAGTTTGGACTTGCCCTAGCATCGCACTTTCTCATTCTTCCATCTGGTGCAATGGTGCGAACAAAGGGCTCCGACAGTGGGAAGAAAGGTTCTCGTGATTCACAGAAGCTGCCGTCCAAAGGGAGTAAGCCATTGAACAAACCGAGGAAGACTCGGCCAAAAGTTCAGGAGCGACTACCACCGGAACAACCGAGCAGGTCACAGGGGGTTGTGATAGCAGAATCACAGCAGAAACGGCCAAAAGTAGCCTCTCCCACTTCGAAGGAACTAGTCGTGTCAGTGCCTACAGAACATTTAGCCTCAACCTCCACAGAGAAAACAGAAGAAGACTTAAAGCGGAAGATAACAAAAATTGTGACTCAATTGGTTGATCAGATATTGCATGCACCCACAAAATCCAGATATGGTGGTGCATCAACTTCAAATCAAAAAGCAAAGTGTAATGTACCTCCTGAACTGGAGGATGAGCTTCTGGGACCACCACCAGGTTTCAATTCAGAGAAACTAGAGCCTAATGATAAGAGCAGGTATGACGATGATTTCGCTCATAGATCATTCTGTCCTGTTGTTTATCTGGATCTACAACATATTAAGGACACACTCGCTTTAGATCTGTACCCTTGGTTTCAGTACTATGAACCTTGGTTGACCATCAAAACGTCATATAGTCCCTCTGTAGTGAGGCACTTCTACTGTAACTTGGAGGTGGTTGAGGTTTGTGATGAGGTGGGCGAACTGATAGAAGAAAGATTAGAGTCAACTGTTAGGGGCCAAAACATTCAACTATCTGCTGCATTGATTAACACTTACCTTGGCATAGACAATCCTCCAACAGGGCCTGTAAAAGAATTCAGTGATGTAGAAATATGTCAGATTCTGAATCCAATTGGTGGAAGTAAAACTTTAACTTTCAAACCTAGCTCCTTGAGTGATGTACATCGGATTGTGTGGTATATATACTCACGATCTATGGTCAACAAATCGAACAATTTCACTCACTTCGTGGGACAAGATTACCAGCTGATGGCCTCAATTCTGTCTAAGGAACAGAGGAACATAGGGCAACACATTTACAATGAAATAAACAGATACAGGAAGTCTTCCACAAGGAGTACCCCTCTACCGTTTCCCCAACTGATCTCTCACTTTCTGACGCTGCACAATATCTGGTACTTCGAACCTAATGAGCAAATTGTTCGTATTCCAAGGTTTGACAGCATTCACCTGAGCAGAATGAATATTAAGCTGCCAGTGGGTGCTTCTACAAGTATAACAACGAAGAAAAGGAAGGAGATGGAATCTGAGAGACCCAAAGTGGATGAGGGACAATCATCAAGAGCTGGGTCTCCTGGACCCCCACTCATGGCAGCCACAATTCAGACCTACATCCAGGATGCATTGAAAACAACCACAGACCACATAAAGGTCTCAAATGCCTATCTGGTCGAAATGGTTGACCATCAAGTCAAACGTTTGGTTATTGGCATTAATGAGAACTTCGAGAGGCTATTTCAAATGCAAGATGCTCATACTCAGCAGTTGAGGGAATTTAATCATCGCCTTGATACTTATGAAGCTGTCCTCAGAGAACACTTCAACTTTCCTCCTTCTGATATGCCGTCACAGTGTAATGCTGCATCTGTTCCATGTGGACCTGAATCTACAACTCCTGCAAACTTAGTCACTCAAAATGCTCCATGTCCTCCTACGTCATCCAATGTTATGTTGACACCCCCGGATCCTGCCACACTGTCAAAGGTTCCCATCCCTCAGGACCCATAAGCTATTCCACAATCCAGTTGTGAGCCCTCAGGCACCAATCCCATACAGGACCCCTCTCGTACATGCTCTGGCTCCCATGATCAAACCTCTGCCCCCATTGAACCTGCCACTGCAGTTACACCCTATACACCACCTTGTTGTACCACTGAGACAGACCCTATTCCACCAGTAGCTCCTCTTCGCATTCCACCGTCTTCCTCTGCAACCTTGGAATTGTGTACGACATTTACCCTTCCAGATGACGACAACAAGGGGGAGACATGACCGTGAGACATATTCCTAGTATGAGCCCACGTAGAGAGCATTGCTTCTCTGTATAATGTCTTCTTCATGGTTCATCTGTTACTGATAGTCATGTTGTGTGGTACATAATGATTCTCGTGTGCTGGCCTATAATTGCAATGACAATGTGTATTTTGTAGAAGGGGCTGAATGTGTTGCGTGGTGCCTGACGAATATATTTGTGGTTTGATTTTGCTGTAATTAAGTAACACAAACCTTAGTCTGTGCAAATTTTATAAGTTTTGTCATCATGAATACAGATCCTTTTAGTGGCACTGCTGCTGTGGTCAAGTATTTTTTGTGGTGCTCTCATGTAATTGCATGTTGTACCTCTCATTATGTGACTACTTAACTGGAGCGTGTTATTTTAAACTCAGGCTCGGTGCATCTTGACACCATACGTGCTCTGGATATAATATGACCTTCAGTTCAGTTCATTAATGTGCATAAATTAGTAATTACAAAATATATATGCGTGGCCATCACAAACACATTCACTTGTAAAACAAAACACAGTTCAAACACAAAACGGAAGGAAAAAAGACATGCAATACCACATAAACGTTACATGCAACAGAACAGACTGACATTACTAATTTCAGTTACGAATGCGAAGCACTCTGGTAACCGGCAATGAACCCACGACATCAAAAGGCGTACACCACAATCAACCAAGCAGCACAACAGCCACGTTCCACCCACCACCAGGAACAAAACTAAAACACACGATAAAATAAAACGGCCACGCTTGGTTGTGAACTAAAAACTACAAATAGACATGGCTTGCAGGAACAAACACGAAAAAAGACATGGCTGACTTCCCACTAGACCACTCCAGACATAGAAGAACGACCAGCAACGATGACTCACCGCTTCTGAAGCTTCCGCAAACAATATTAATAGAACTGATGTGCTACATAGCATCATCAAGTTTGAAAGACTATTATCACTTCAAGAATTCATGCCGCATCCTAAGGATAGCAGGAAATTCAACAGAATTCTATAAGAACGTGCCACTGGAGAACTATGATCATCTAGGATGGACAAGAAGCGAGCAACAGATTCATTTCCTGCTGACATGTTTCCATAATGGTAATCCATTTAGTCTATTCATTATAGGGCTTAAATACTACACCAGAACAGCAGATACAGGAGAGAAAGGACTGTCACAAATACGGGAGGCTGCAGTGCTAAACAACTGTGATGCAAGTTACTCATTTGCCATATTAGTCCTTGCAAAATGGAGTAATTTTAACGACACACCAGAAGGGAACGAAGCAATACACAGACTTCAAGCCATTATCGACTCAGGCCAAATATCTTCAATTAAAGAGCGAGTGACACGACACCTACAATCAATGAACTAGGGACTGAACAGGAACATATTCGACCGTCCCAAACATAGATTCTGTGAAAACCAACCATGCCAGGCCGGATGCAGAAATTGCATATACGACACAGAAGTAAGCTGGCTCTACCACATTATGAACGAACCAGAAGGACCGAATGTTGAACCACAGCCGATTGAAGGAATCGACGTAGGGGAGGAGGAAGAAATTAATGAGGGAGTCGACAACGATGAAGACGTTAATCCAGATGCCTAGACGACGATAGTCCCCACGTTTTTTTTTAATTCTCGTCACATGCAGTTCAGCAAAGAAATAATTTTAGAGTAAATGTTTCAAACATTTCGTCCATGCGTCAGGTTTACCCTCCAGTGATGATAACAACTCGAGTTGGTAATCGGACAACTCGAGTCCGTACTGCTAAGTCTTGACGCAAGCACTGTTTGGAAACCATCCAATTATGCAAGTAACTCGAGTTGTAATCCTCAAGTCGAGTGGAGATGCGGAAAGAAACCCAAGGCTCTAAACAATAAGTCGCTTGTTACCGTCCAGTGCTGATATCAACTCGACTGCTCAATGGCCAACAATTCAGAGACACCAAAGCACTGTCTACGTAACATCAAGTTATGACCGCGCTATAGTGTATATGCCTATGGATTTGTTGCCGCCAGAGATAATCAGAGTAATGGCAGTTGGAAAAGGAAGTGTCACACTTGGTTAGCAGGGTGTATTGACTGGACACAATCATTATGTAATGTGTGCATCATCATTGTTCACTATGGATTGTTAGCACTGCTGATCAGATTATTGGTAGTTGGAAATGGAAGTGGCGCACGTGCGTAGTATCCTTATGTAATGTGTGCATCATTCAACCCTAAATTGCATATTATTCATTGTGCCTCATTACATCAGCCCTTTCTGTTAGGGATATTAGTTCTCTTAAAAAAATTTTTAACCTGCCTCTGGCAAGGACATAGTTACATTGCGAAAGGGGAACACAGATATTGTTGGTGGCATACAAGTACGTTTTAGAAGGTCATGATAGAGGAGTGAACTGGGAAACATTGCATCCCGCACAATGGCAACATATTTGTCATTAATGTACCTTAAATTGCATGTTCTGTCCTGTCAGTGCACTATACCGTACATTACTCTATGACGTTAACAATACTTTACATGGACAAGTGTTGACATTACTATATCGCGGGAACATAACCTAAGCACGTCTTTTGCTGGACTTTTATGCAGAGGGAATGAGGGCCAGAGCTGTGTCCCGCAACAAATTCAGCGGATGATTGACTAACCACCACATAATGTCGCTCCGCAATTGCTGAATTTGTTCCTGCAAATAAGTAATGCCCTCAGTGTAAGGTTCAATGGAAACCATAATGGAAATCACAAGTAAATAAGAATGCGAA
Source organism: Inga leiocalycina (assembly GCA_963242795.1). Taxonomy (NCBI): domain Eukaryota; kingdom Viridiplantae; phylum Streptophyta; class Magnoliopsida; order Fabales; family Fabaceae; genus Inga; species Inga leiocalycina. The sequence goes on from OY725322.1 coordinate 28,567,605, forward strand.
CAGAGGGAAATCTGGACCACTTACATTTTCGTAATGGAAATCACCTTCCGGGGTCCACTGGCTCAACCAAATAATAACATGAACACCACAATCCCTCCTGTACTCTCACCCACACGAAAACGTTGTATTACTTAACGAAACAATGCAAGGTAAATTGTAAGAGGCGAATGTGAAGAAGCTTACAGATTATTCTGTTGCACAACAGGAGGCCACACAATATCTGACATCTTCTTCTTCCCAACCAGATGCGGGTTAACAATGTGCATGATGTCAACGAACCTATCTCTCTGAAAAAACAACATTTATGCGTCTTACGATGTGGGTCAACTGAAGTAAACCACCTCAACTACAGCAGTGGAGTCAGGTGAACTTACAATTAAGTTTAACACAAATATGTAATCGTCTGTCACGCCACCCTTCCTCGTAGTCTTCTTGCTGCCTAGATCAGGCTTCATTGAGTCTAGCACGTAGAAGGTCATAGTCTTTGTCTCTAACGCAACACAGAACCAGTGGCCACGGACAAGTGCCGGACCCATTATCAAGTCACACTCGCCTATATTGTAACCGACGGTTTTGGGAGAGAATTCTTTACTCGCGGAAGACACTTTCCACCCTATTGGGTGACCTACCAACTTTGTCTGCATAAAAACACATAGTCCTGACTAATGTGCACATAATTTTGTCAAATTAAATGTTGTTCCACTACACAACAAATGAGTCATTACCATGAACCATGCATAAAAAATATGGCGCTTCGGCTGTCCTCCCTCCACCTTGAAGTGATACATTAAAGCCTTACACACAACCGACATCACCTACAGCAGCAAAGAAACCATTGCATAAACTACATATAATATTCACCATAACTTAATGAAACCATTCTCCACGTAAGCCATACATACCGTATTACTTAGTCTTTGAATTCCCCCTAGCGTATACAACTGGTCTCGACACAGTTCTTCATCCAAAATCTGAACCAACGGCCTACAAAAACATTTCAAATGCAATGCCAGTTAGTTCATCGCTTCCCGTGTTGTGGTAATATACTAACTGCATAACAGTCATTCAATCACATGACGTTGATACTTACACTTCAGCCTCAAGACCTCTGGCCATTGTGGAAACTATGTTGAACAACGTTTTCTGATCATGCGTTGGCGTCTTCCTTTTTCGACTCCCATCCAACTGTATAAATGGACATGTCATCGCTTGCAGTGGCTGCCTCTTTGATCTCCGCACTCGAGTTGGCCTCTGAATTGCATGGTCATCCGTGGGGACTTTTTCCACCACCTCAGTTCCCTCTGCATCATCATCTTCATCGTCATCAACATGATAAGGTTCTGCGTCTGCATCATCAGAATCTGAGTCGTGAGAAGCATCTGTCGCATCATCATCATCCTCATCTGTATGTTGCTCATCTACGTCACACTAGGGCCGTCTTGTTGTGCTTTGTCCCTGGCCTCTCATGCGAGCTGGACATTGAGTAGCTCCTGCACCACCACGTTTACAAGTCTGTTTCGGTTTTCATCGATAACTTTCACCAACCGCGCATAGACCTCCTTCAATTCCTACAGTGACAGCACAACTTAATTTGTCAATTACATGATTAAATCATTTTTGCATTTTAAATTAGCTTCTACAGACACATACCGGGTCTAAATATGGCACATTATCTGTGTCCTCATTCCCTGCCCTAACTTCAGAGCCTTTTCCTTTATACAAAATTCCCATATTGCTCGTCCTCTCAGTCTTCACCATTTCGTTGATCTTTTCCTTTGTCCAGAATTCAATCGGTGTGGTGGACTGTTCGCGAACACTTTGTTTCAAAGGGAAATTTTCCCCAAAGAACAACTGCACCATAGAAAATATATGGATCATTATTTTCGGCTTGAATGATAGCTACACATTTAATGTAAACAGTGACATACCAGGAGTAAGTACAGGCAACCACCCACGTTGCTGCTCCCTTCCCTTTTCTTCTTCTCCCTGTACTCTTTCACATAATCACTCATCTCCTTCCACAAGTCTTTCATCATGTATGTTGCCCAGTCATAATGTTGAAAACCGTCCATTGTGAAAAACATAACCCTCAACATCCGGTCACTTATCAGCCCACTCGAGGTAGGGCATAACAAAGTCCCTAAACTGTAGAGCACAAACATAAACTCAAATTTGTCGCCAGCTGTCCCAGATTTTATGCGCTTCAGAATGTCCGTATATTTCTTCCTCCCATACTCCCTCTTCAACCACTGATATCTTCTATTGGAATCCTCCACATCCACCTTCACCTCCTCCCCTGAATGAGGTATACCGAGCAACTTGTGCACATTTGATGCTTTTATTTCTTTTGTCTTCCCCCTAATCCTGAATTGATGTGTTGCTGGGTCATATGCTCTCAGCATGGACACAATCAGGTCACGGGGGAGTCTGTCCAATTGCACCTTCAATAGGTTTCCAAATCCTATTCTCTTAACCCTCTCCTTCAAATGTTCTTTACCGTTCACAAACTGCACCAACGATGTAAATCCTCCCAGTGAGCAGCGGGTATGAAATGGCAGTTCCTTTTTCCTCATCTCCCTTTTCGGCCGTCCTTCCATAGCTTTATCATTGTACTCCTTCTTCTTCGCCTCTGGCAACTCACGCCATGCCTTCCCTGCCGACCTACTTTCATCTGCCATCCTTCTCTTCTTCTCCCCTAACTTGGCCACATACTCGTTTCTAAACAGCATAAACCCACTCATCACTGGTTTAATCTGTTCACCATCGCCCTTTATTGCCTCGGACTTTTCACTTTCTTTCGTTACTTCTCTACTTTTGACACTTGTTGCCTTTACTTGTTCTGCCTTTGATGTCTCACCTTTGTGTCCCCCCATCTCCTTTTACCTGCACAAAATTCAGTTTACACTCATCAACTATAGATTTCAGCACATTTAATAACATTTTTATTCGTACATGACAAGTTAACGCATCTAAGCTATGTCATCGCAACTTCTCATACCATTTTGCAACCTTCCCATCACAACCACAACTATTGGAAATATCTATTTCCCCACAGTTAAATAAGGTCTCACAACTTATGGAGAAAAATTCACAACTTCTGCATAAGGATTCACAAGTTCGTCTACGAATTTCACAATTTCCTCGCCTAAATTGACCTCTACACATATTTACCAACTTTTCATTACGCTTTCACAAACTCCGATTATGTTTTCACAGGATAACATTCGATGTTCAAATGTTATCTTAGGGATTCAGCACTTCACTTAAAACAATCCACACTATCCATAACATTTTCACTACTGTGAAATCGGCGATTCCTATATCTACAAACCCTTTCACAACTTCTACTCACATCCACAACTTCATATGCTGTTTCACAACGTGTCATTACCGTTTTCACATATTCTTCTTTTGTGTTCACAACTTAACATGCAGTTTTCAGAGGTTTTGTTTCACAACTTCACTTAAGCCATTCGCAAATGTATGTATAAGATTTTCACAACAATAAAATCAAAATTCCCTACGTCTGAACACCCTGTCACAACTTCACAAATTTACGCATTCATATGCTGTCTCAACGGTTTATAAATTTCAAAAGTTGCAATTCAAACTTCCCAACTTAACAACTTATTTTCACAACTTCCCCTCAACGATTCCCAACTTCGCACCACTTCATAGCTTTTATCCACATTTCCCAAACTAATTTTAACCCAACGACATTGAACCCCCATTCTAATCAAGTGGATAAGTTAAAATGAAATACAATTTTAAACACAACCACTTACCCAACTTCAACACCAGAGCTAAATTTCGTAGTCGCAAACTGGTGCCTCTGCAACTGTTGAATGCCTTTCACCACAACCTCTTCTCGCCTTCGCTCTTCCTCAAATCCACCCCAAATTCGCCGCACAATATCGCTGCTACTATCCTCTCTCAACGCCACGGAAACAAGCTCCACCAACGACAACGATGACGCCGGAAGAAGATGAAGAGTCCCGACAGAGTTTTCGCGCAATTTCGCCCTTCTTATTTCCTCAACGTTTTTCAATTTTAAAACTTCCAGGGTTACGCACGTCATTTTGTCTACAATTTCAATATCCCAGATCAGGTACTCGCACTTTTATGGAAATATGGAATTTCGGAACACCTTTCCGTCTTTTGCTATTTTAAAAGTTCTTTTTTAGGGATTTTCCCTTGAATGTATTAGTCAAGAAATATACTATTTAAAATATCTACTAATAACAAAGAAATTAATTAAAATATTAGTCCACATCTTTATCTACATTTACTCATGTTTCAATAGTCTTTGCCCTTAGCTCCAACATTTAACCAAAATTAGAATGGAAATGCCATTCATTAAAAAAAAAAAATGGAAATGCCTCTTGCAAAAGACAATAGAACACACGGTTTTATAGTTTATACTGTAATAACAAATAACAACAACAATAGTTAAAATCAATGGGACAAGGAGGGAGAAAAACAGACAAAAACCTCTGAGGGCATAAAATAGGGATTGAAGATGAATTAATGATGCCTCATCAAGACAAAGTAATTAACGAAGCAACAATGGTCTCCATAGCTGCTTTCTCAACTTTCATACTTAGGGTTTTAGCTCTGATAGCCTCTCTAATAACCGTGGCCTTAGTGGCTTCCAGCCATTTCCTGATTTTTGGTACTCTTTGTGGCTTCAAAGGTTTTGACACTTTTAGGTATGGACAACACTTTTTTTGGCTATATTCCATAGAGAGTTTGTGATATGCTATATAGTTTATTTATAGTTTATAAATAGCGTGACTTGTTATAAGTTTTACATGATATTTTGAATATTGATGATTAATTAAGTAGAAGTAGATAATCCGATCGATGACCTTCACGAATTGTGTTTCTATTGTATCAATTAATTGTTTGATTGGAATTTGGATTCTATGGATTGTTTTTAGATTTTATTGAAATTATAGGGATTTGTTATTTATGCAATTTACAAAAAAAATTCTGATGCCTTGAATAATGATGGTTTAAAAGTTGCTGATATGTGATGGCAGTTGCAGTGATGTCGCTAGCATACGGTGTGGTGCAGTTACCGTTTGCTGCGTCCTACGCTCTCAAGAACAAGAGATTGATGCCCCTTCATTTTGAATTCTACGCTGATAAGGTCATTCCCACACGTCATAATCTAACTTGTTTGGAGATTGGAGTGAACTAAACATGTAAAAAGAGTTTTCTCTTATAAAATGTAAAAGTATATTTCTTAAACTAAACCAAACACCCCATATCACCACACACAAACACATACACATTCCAATTTTTTATTTCTTTTATCAGAGGGTTTTTAAATTATACGAATGTCCGCAAGTATATGTGAACTCAAACCTATCTGTGCGTGCTTGGGATAAATTTTTATCTCTCTCTGTTTTTCTTTTTTTACACCAAGAAATCAGTTTGGGCAAAAACATATTTTTGGGCTGGCTTTTGGAAAATAATAGCTTATGAGTCAAAAGTCAAGTTAAAGTTGAACTAATTTTTTTCTGACTTCTGATTTTTTGGTTTTTCTCCATTTTTGAACATTTTTTAAATTGTCCACTTTTCAACATATCATCCAAAGTCGAATTGACTTTTTTTTCCTATTCAAACATAAATTATATTTATATCACACTAATTGACTCTTAATTTACCCTTATCTCAATTTGTAAAAGCTAGTTGAAAAAAATGTCATTTCTGCAATGCTAACCAAACAAGCCCTACCTAGCGCTTATATATATGTGATGAAATTGAAATGAGGAGGTGGTTTCCCTTGGATATGCAGGTGATGTGCCTGTTCCTAGCCACATGCTGTGGTGCTGGTATTGCTGTTTGTTGTGAGGTGATTAAAAAAAGCCGCGGCGGCGACAGCGATTATGATGTTATGAAGCAATATTCCAAGTTCTGGGACAAGTTACTTGCTGCTTCTGTCTTGCTCTTTCTGGCTTGGCTTTGCTTGGCCCTCATTTCCTTCACTTCCTATAATAATGATGATAATACAAACCCAACCCTATGAACTCATCATGATAATAATAATCGATCTAACACACCCAAATAAACCCTTTCCTAAGGAACCTGCACAACACGCTCATGTTCCTACTGACGAACATGTTAAACCATCAACTGATGACGTTTCTGCATGAGGTTTGTATTCAAGTTTTTCAGCATTGTGGATCTCTATATTTCAACTATGGATTTCAACTTTTGTGTCTTCTTGTTTTATTTTTCAAATTTTAATTAGTGTGGGTTATTCTTTGTATTGTACTGCCGAGTTTGGTAAATGAACTGTTTGGTTCATGAATTATCATCATAATCATCCTTAAAAATACATGTTTTTTTGTTTTGCCAACTTGTGAGTTGATGTTTTCCATCATGGCGATTATATCACGGTAAAAAACTGATTATTGTAAATGTTACAGATGATTACAAAAAATATGGCAGATGAGTATATTGAAAATATGAAGAAGAGTGGAAAAAATTAACTCAGAAAATACTTTAAAGGTAAAGTTATACCAAAAAATTTGGAGAAAAAATAAGAAAAAAATCACTTGAATTTCAAAATTCCAAATTAGTTTTATTGTCTATAAGAGTATAGATATTAACTATAAAAGTATAGCAATTGACAACTCATTTTAATAGAGAATTACTGATTTGAAATTTTAAAATTCAAGTGGTATTTTCTTGTTTTTTTTCAAAAAAATTTTGGAAGATGTTGATGAGTACTATTATTGAAAAACAATATTTTAGGGCTACTAGATGTACATCCACTTAACGGACATTTTATAGAGTTAACAACAAGGTTAAAATTTCTCATGAAGATATTAATTTAAAGACAAAATTGCTCATAAAAATACTTTATAAATGGAGTACTATAACAATTTTCTAACAAATTACTTGCTTTAGTTCTTAATATAAGATATATTTACCTAATTTGATTAGATTAGTTAACTTAGTTAATATAACATGTATTTTCTAAAACATCATTTTCATCTTCCTTAATCAACTCTTCCCTCTCATGTCTCATCCTTGACTATTATTGAGGGAGCATCAATTAATAGGCATAAATTAAGAAAAGATTAATAAATATGAAAAATAGGTGTGACATTTATGAATAAGATCATTTTCCTAAATATATTTTATATTAAGGAGGGGAGGGAGTAATAAATAAATTAATAATTGTCACTAACCCTTTCAATAACGACCCATTGAAGACAACTCCGAGAACTCTTTTACATAGCTCGCCAACTCAGTCTCCTCCTGTGTAATTAATCGCTATCACAAAAAGAATTACAACAAGATTAGTTATTATAAATCATAATCATTTAAGTAAAGCTAAATCTTTATTGTACGCATAATCCAATACTTATACAATATTTTGTTACTCTTCTTGCTTTTTCACTACGAATTTTACCTTTCTTATTTGTGCAACTAGGTACCTACAAATCATGTCGTGATACCTGTGTAATATATGAATTTGATTCTTCTATTTGAATATCAAAGTTAATTAGTTGAAGTTAAAAATTATTCATACAAATTAGATACATGTGAAATAATCATTAGTTCTTACAATTTTTTTTTCTAACTGTCCATATGACATAGGTCCTTGTGTGTAACGGTATGCCATGTTGGTTGCATTGGAGTGAATTTTCTCACTCAACTCCTGTTTAGATCCAAATGATTCATATCAATAAATATTAATTACAAATAGATTACAAGTAATAGGTAAAGTCTTCCAGAGTTGTATGTGTTTTCAAAAACTCATCCCAAATTTCTTGAGTGATGATTCCTTCATATATATCCAACGGTGTAGGAATGATATTCTCATTATCATCTCTTATGAAGTATTTTACAAGATCAGCTGGAAACTTTGTTGTAAGTTTACCGGCTTTTCTCAACACGAAGTTCTTTTGATCATAACCCTCAATAATAAAATAGCTCTGTAACCAAAAAACCAAACATAATTTGTTAGATTGTAATTATATGAAACAAACCAAACTTAAAAATAAAGTAATTAATATGTTACTTGTACTTGACCCTAGATTTCATCCCCATATTATTGATTCACCCTTTTCCAATCTTGAATTGTGATAGGAACTCTGTCTCAAACTTTAGTCCCAATGAAATTATTGAATGGGCTATTGTTTGGTCCGAGTGGGTTTCCCTTTTCATTTCATTCCAGTTCTGACTTAATTTCCTTGCTTTTCAATTTGATCAACTTAACCATAATGGTCCTGTCACGGGTTATGCTCTCCACAAATATTTGTCAAGTAATGTTCATGGGAACTTTATCATTTTCACGTGGTGAATCCATACTCTTGCAAGTTAAATAAATCAAACAAAACATCAGTGCACAGTGACAATTATGTCAATGAAAGTAAATTAATTTAATATATATAAATACATCTAAAACATACAAGTAAAAAAGTCAAGGCACTCATTATCTTTTCCTTTTTCTTGTTTGATTTAAAATTTTGTTCTTCATCATTCATGTTGAATTGAGAATTATGTTTCTCTTAAGTCTCCTAATAGTATGAATTGATGGATTGACCCAAGTCCCCTCTTCATGATCATGTCTCATATATAAGAGTTCATCTTCATCTACACCAATATCTATTTACGCCAAAATCTCAAACGGAGGATCATCCTCAACGATATTCAAATATTCATTACTTTCAATATAAACTTATTTTTTATGTTTCTTCTTTGATGGGAGTAAAATGGACCAATTCTTCTTAATAGGATCCGGAATGAAAAACACTTGTTAGGTTTGTGATGCTAAAATAAAAAGATCATCTTTATACAAAACTTTAGAAAGGTCCACTTGAACAAAGCCTAACTCATCTATCCACAATCCACTATTGTTGTTAACCCACTTACATATGGAGACAGGGACCCTTAACATAGAGTAATCTAACTCCCATATGAATTCAATGACACCAAAGTATGACATTGGTGCATAGATAGGGTGTATGTCTTTAGCACTGGATCTATGCCAAGAATCAGCAATAAGTGTTACCCCATTATTTAGCATCTTGCTCCGTGTATCATGGTCTTGTGTATAGAATGTGTAACCGTTGAAACTCGGTCCCTTTAACATCCATTTCAATTTTTCAAAAACTGAATCAGGATTGTTCTCCATCTCATCATTAATTTGATTTTTTAGCCAACTTGAAAAATGTTGATTGTGTTCTTTTATTGTTAAATTTTCATTCCTATCATCATAAAATTGTCAAACAAAATCCTTGTGTTCTTCAACATATGGTTCAACCTTATCAATGTTATGTAGCACATACAAGTGAGCTTGCTTCCATTCAATCACTAATATCCTTATTACATCCCTCCTACTTGTTCCTTCCCCTAATCTTCGCCCATCATGACGAGACTTCAGGATCCTTATAAGGTCAATATTTGATAGAAAATCATCATAGAAGTCACTTGCTTCTTAAACCATATATGTAACCCCCTGCCTTAATAGCTATAATTATAATTCAAAGATGCATTATTAAGTTGAATTAGAGACCGACAGTTAGTTTAAAACTTATTAAGAATCCCATCTATAAGACAAGGTTTCCAAAAATTTCTTTCAAAACTTGTTTAATCGGGTCTCATATTCACATTTCGAATATAATTAACCTGTGTAGTTTAGTTACATTCATACATATCAGAGTGTAAAAAAAATTCCCGGCAACTCCCGGGTTCTATATATAAGGGTTTACGGGGCATTTCTGCCTTAACAATTCCCCATTCAAGGGATTACATATCAACATCCACAATACACATCTATAATATGTACTGTAATCCCAACCAAAATATGAAAACCAACTACCAAATTACATCCCTAAAGGAGTACTAGCCACCCTTGGTTGCTTGTTTCTCCTTCGAGTCGCTTGCCCTAACTGTAGGTTAGTCAATGGAAAGAATGAGATTCAAGAGAATCCCAGTAGTAACAAATCACTCATACAATATATAATCACATAGCATGCAAGCAAATCACCAAGTAGCAACAGCAGTGGCATTTACAATAGCAAGGGTAGGTGTGACTTGCATCACATCCACAACTACTCATGCTATAATACACAACGGCATGTTTCACCACAGCATATCTCATAATGGCATTTACAACGGCAAGGGTAGGTGTGACTTGCGTCACTTCCACAACTGCTCATGCTATAATACATATAGCTTTCACATCATCCAGATAGCCTTCACGGCATCCATATAGCTTTCACAACATACACATTGCCTTCACGGCATCAAACTCCACAGCATTGGTAAGTAACACAATTCAATGATAAAACATACATCAATGCATTACACATAGTATAAGAGAAAGTGTCACTACCTTGTTCTTTTCACGTGTGTTCTAGCACCGGTCTATCACGTGCAGGGAAAATATCAAATCCTATAAACCATAATTAAGGACAAAGAGTTATTCTCTAATCCAATACTCAACTCCAAAACATTTAAAGTTAGTTATCATTTGAGTCCCTTAAGTAGCTATGATAAGCTCAAACGAAAGCCTAAAAGGCTTGGGAAGAACTATATCAAAAATTACCATCAAAGGTTCAAAATGTTGATTTTTAGGGGTTGGCTGCGGCCAAAAATCCCCTGGCCGAGGCCAAGGAATGGTCAAAAACATTTGGGCCGCAGCCAATAAAATCTTGTTTCTTGGCTGAACTTCCAAAAATCATAACTAATTCTATAAAAAATGAAATGAGGTGATTCCAAGTTCTATGGAAAGCTATTTAAGTTCTCTATACATGAATCACTGTTGTCCATAACCATAAAAATATAGAATTCAACAAATGTCCACACTACTCCAGAATTAAGTCCAGTTTCAACCTTAAAGCTTGACATGTCTACTATTAGAGTGGAAACTTTCAGAATTTCAATACTGAACCAAACATCACAATATATATATATATATATATCAAAGGATGGCTTTTGCTCACCTCTTTCTCTTCCACTAGCTTGCTCTTCAATTCTTCAAACTTCAACTTTCTTGAATTCACAAAATATCTCCTCTTGAAAATCTAAAACCATAGGAATAAAGCTTACATCAAGAGGAATAAGTTTAAAGAAGAGGTTTCAAGCATAGAGGTCATCTACAAAGTCAAAACCTCACCTTTCTCCTTTGCTACTTTCTCTTTCCTCCTCATTTAATGGTAGCTAACCTTATGAGAGTGACAGAGTGAAGATGATGAAATCTGATTTTTAACTCCCTCCTTGCCCCTTTTGATTGAAATGAGAAGAGGGAGAGAGAAGAGAGTTTGAAAAAGTAATACCTTGGACTTTTTGACTTCAATCTCATGGTGCCATATGTCCCAATCTTAAAGCTTCTCCCACATACATGTAATTAATTAGTTACACTAACTAATTCCATTAGCCATTTAGTCACACCTCTTACTCATTTAATTGATAATGAATTTTCTCTTCGGTAGTTAACTAATTTGCCAAAAAATTTCTTTCTTCCAGTTTTACCCCTGACTATGGCAATTTCCACAGGATACCACTTAACCCATCATTTGACCCCATTCTTATGCTATGCACCCTCCCCTTCATTTTAAATTCAATTTAAGCTTAGTCACCACAATTGAGCTTAAATACAGGGTTTAGGCACTGATTACTACTAATTCGGGTCATAATTCACACTCTATTCCTCGAAAGAATTCATCCTCATGCGTTACTAATTTTAGGGCATTACAATGTACCTTTCAGTAATGCAACCTTCTGATAAATATCTATTTTTCACATATCCTTTTAAAATTTTCATGAATAGCTCATTAGGGTAAATCCATCTCAAGTATATCGGACCACATAATTGAACCTCTTTGACCAAGTGTATGGTTAGATAGACCATAATGTCAAAAAATGACGTGAAAAATACATTTCAAATTCACACAGAGTACAAAAAATTAGCCTATACAAATCTTGCAACTTGGTTAAATCAACCACTTTACTACAAATCAACTTGAAAAACATACAAAGTTTAATGATGGTGTTTCTTACATTTTTGGGTAAAATGGACCGTATACCAACCGGTAAGAAATTCTGCATAAGCATATGACAATTATGACATTTAAGATTCTTTAACTTTAACTCTTTCACAGATATAAGATTCTTTATATTTGAATAGTAGTCCTCGGGAACTTTAATTCCTTGCAGAAACTCATAAAAAAATTTTCTCTTTCCTCAACAGAGTGTAAGCCGCTAGAGGTAGATAAGTACAATACCCTTGCTCAACCGGTGCCAACTCTTCTCTTATTTCCAAGTTCACTAAATCCAACCTTGTATGAACAATATCCTTACTTTTTCATTGCATATTAAGCAACATGCCGATTAAACTATCATAGATATTTTTTCTATGTGCATCACATCAAGAAAATGTCTCACATATAGGGACTTCTAATATAGAAGTTCAAAGAAAATAGACTTTTTCTTTCAACTACTTGTCTCGATTTGTTTTGCAAAAGGCTTGCCAAAATTGTTATCTAAGTCTTTACCTTTTCAAAAACCTAAGCATCGGTCAACATCTTCAATGGGCTACCTTCTTCTAAGTCACCATTGAAAGCCTTTTTGCATTTCCTTCAATGATGTTGTGATGGTAAGAATCTTCAATGTTCTATGTAAACATTTTTCTTACAATGATCTAGTCGCACTGAATAAGTGTCATCTTCACATATAAGGTACACACCTTTGACACTGTATCCAGAACAATTTCCATAAGCGAGGAAATCATTAATTGTGCCAAACAACATGGCTTTCAACTTGAAACTTTCTTCCTTACACCCATTATACACATTGACGTTTTCTTCCTAAAGCAGCTTTGTAAGCCCCTGCCTCGAAAACCATAATTATGATTCGAAATATGTGATTAAAATGAAATAGAGACCAATAATATTCAAACTCATTTAGTATCCCTTCCTTACAGTAGGGTTTTTATAAATTCTTTCAAAATTTTCTGCCTTATCCTAGTCTCAAAATTTTGCAATTCGAATATAATTACCCTGTGCAGTTAAATCACATTAATATATCAGAGTGTAACACAAAAATCCCGGCAACTCCCGGAATTCACATAAAGACTAAGGGTTTACAAATTTCCATTTAGGGGATTACACAAAATCATTTCAATATTTACATTCCAAATAAGTACAGTAATCCTAATACCAAAATTGATAACCAACAACCAAAATATAAATCTCCCTAAGGAGTCCTATCCGCCCTTGGTCGTCTCCTTTCTCTTGGAGCCGCTTGCCTTATCTGGAGGTTAGTCAAAGGAAAGAGTGAGATTCAAAACAATCCAAGTGAGACCCAACACACTCGAGTGATAACCTATACCACTCGCAGGTGAGAAATTGCACTTTTGCATTCTGGCATGGCAGTGCAACCAAACACTGAAAGAAAAAGGGAAAACATGCTTGTAACATATCCACCAGCATCTGAATAGTCTTCTCTGACTGTTCGTCTGTCTGGGGATGATAGGTTGTACTGAATCTCAAATGAGTACCCAGGGCCTCATGCACAGCCCTCCAGAATCTTGAAGTGAATCGGGGATCTTGGTTAGAAATGATATTCTTTGGTACATCATGGAAGTTCACAATCTCTTGAATATAAATCTACGCTAATCAGGAAGGAATGTTTCCTTATATAAAATTTTAAAAAAAAATTCCTTCTACAATTTTTAAATATTAATTATAGGTGTAAAATTTTTAAATAGTAAACAATAATGATTCTCCAAATGATTTATTTGAGGCACCAAAAAGTTACTACTAATATCTTTTAGTCATCAAATGCCTCTTCATCAAATGGAAATGTATTCATCGTAGAGGCGTGAATCAAAGGTCGTCACACGTATAGCTCTTTTGGATTGGAAGGCCGGTGACACATTGCTCATCCTTATTGGCGTCAAATCATGGGTTTAATTCCATATACCGCCACTTGTGATTAAAAAATAATAATTCCTCACCTCTTTGATAAGTAACATTATTTTCCGTAGGGATGATGATCTTATATACTCATCTAGTTATATTTATAAGTCATTTTCAGCATGTCATGCATACTAAGAAAATCATAAACTTTATTAATTCTGCCTTACAATTCAACAATTTTTCATCTTTTCTTTTTTTGATCAAGTGTTTTCTCTTTCAAAACTTAGAGAGCAAATGATTTTCATATCTTTCAATAGGTGCATTTCCTAGGATTTGAACTTATGTTCTTCATTTTAGAAAGGCCAGGCTGATTGCTACCTTAACCAACAACTTGTTAGTACATAACAATTTTTCAACTTTGTCCCTATTTAATATATATTATATACCTTACGATAACAAAATCAACACAATAGTATTCTTCTTTTCATTGGGATTTAGCAGATATGTTAATATTCTGAAGGTTAAATCAAATGTACAAATCAATATCAAAAGTATAAAAAATTAAATTTTAAAAAATTGAGTGAATGATTTTGTTTAACCTTTTATTTCTTTTTTTGTTAGGGACAAAAGTTTCTCACGTTCTGTATTGGTTAACATCCGTCTACCATGGGTAATCGTCTAGCTTAAAGTTTTTAAATTCAAAATTTATTCAAGAAATACCCCTACATTTACTCTTGTAGCTAGCCATTGCCCTTGGCTCCAACATTTAGCCAAAATTAGAATTGAATGCCTCCTGTAAAAGACCAAAAAGCACGCGGTTTTTATATTAGTTTATAACAAACAATAATTATAATAATTAAATCAGTGGGGCAAAAGGAGGGAGAAAAACAGACCAAAACCTCTTAGGGTTTTTAAGTATAAAATCGGGGGTTTCAAGATTGATTAATGATACCTCAAGGCGAAGCTGCTACAATGGTTTCCAAAGTTGCTTTATCAACTTTGATACTTAGGATCTTAGTTCTGAAAGCCTCTATAATATCGGTGGCCTTAGTGGCTTCAAGCCATTCCTATGTTTTGGGTTATGATATGCACTATGATTTTAAGAACCTCATCACTTTAAGGTATGGACATAGTATTTATGATTTGTTACATATTGTTCATATATAGCTTAAGAATAGTGTGGTTAATTTGCTATAATTAAGTTTTACATGATATATTGAATATTGATGATTAAGTATAACTAGCTAAACTGACGACGCTAACGAGTTGTTTTTTTTATTGTATATACCAACTATCTAGTTTGACTAGAAGTTGGATTATATGAGTGAGTTGTACGTAAATATCTCTTAAAATCATTTGAAAAGTTTGTATATGTATTCAATAAAATTTAAAAAAACAGTCGGGATAATTTATTCAATTTATTTAATTAGTATGTTCCTGTGGAAATAAAATCGAAAAGGGTATATAAATATATATATTTCTAAAAAAAATTTATACAATTTTGATTAGTTTTAAGACTATATTTTTAAATTTTAAACCACTGAATTCTATGAATCTACAATTAAAAAGCTATGCCATTTAAAAGTATAACAATTAATGCCACTGAACTTAGAGGCTTTTTAATTTTTTTTATTAAATTAAAATTGCAGATATGTGATGGCAGTTGCAGCGATGTCGCTAGTATACGGTGTGGTGCAGCTACCGTTTGCTGCGTGCTACGTACTAACGAGCAAGAGATTGATACCCCATCCTTTTGAATTCTACGCCGATAAGGTCATTCCCTCACCATATAATTTAATTGCTATGTGGAATTAATTTATTTTAAGTGGTTTTATCCTGAAAGAAATAAATACATATAAAAAAGAAAATATTTAGGTCAAGTTCCTTATATCTATTTCGTCAAATTCTCCCATCACATGTGACCATGTATCTTGTTTTTGAATTATTATCATTTAATTATAAACACATGAAAAAAAAAAGACATATGATCATGTGTGATTGGAGAACTTGATATAATGAATTTAAAGAATTTAATGTAAGTATGATACAAAAGAAAAATTTTGCCCAATAGAATATAAAGTACTTTTTTTTAAGCTAAACCAAACACCCTCGTTCCACAAGCACGCACGCAGATATATTTCAGAGTTTATTTCTTTTAGAGGACGATTTTTAAACGAAAGTTTGCGAATTGAATAAACACCTAATAATTTTACACAAATTAATAAGAAAATTAAAATTATGGTCAATAAAAGTCATTAGTTAAATGAATTTGATTAATTAGTTAGAGATACCAGGTGAAAAACAAAATCTGATCCTCGGCCCTCATCTTTTCTCTCATTTTCTTCTCCTCATCCTATACCTATATTTGGATTAATAACTGAATGGTAGGAATTTAATATCTTTAAAATTTTATTACAATATTACATAAAAATAAATTTCTAAAATTTGGTCTGAACGGTTCATAAGTATAGACTCATGAAAATAAAAAAAAATAATGATTTCATAAAATACTAAATCTCAGTCATCCATTTTTTTTAATCCTATAGTGGGATGAGATGAGGAGAAGAAAATGAGAACAAAGAACAAACAGAATTTTACCGGGGGAAAAAAAAGAACGGAGAGATGATCCAAATTCAAAAAAAACAAAAACAAAACAAAACAAAACAAAAACCTCCATCCGAACCAATATATAAGTAACATTCTCTGAGATAGAGTTGGTCTATATATAAAGTAAAGTAACACTTTGTGTTTGCCTAAAACTTTAATGCATTCTACCAACAAATTGTTAGTTGGGGTGGTAAGGGACCTCACCCATATAAAGAAGAAAATACAAGTTTAAATCTTAAAAAGAGGAAACCCTTCCTCAAGTAAAAAAAACTTAAATGCACTCTTTTTCCATTTTTACCTTTAATTAATTATATGTCTTATTCATCTCTCACTCATCATCTCCATGAAAAAGCATGTTTGGAAGGGGGGAAAAAACCCACATCTCTAACACATTTATTACTTTTTACAAATATCTAACCAACATTTTGATATACTCCTTTCATTCTTTTTAATAAGAGTCTAAAATTTACATTGTCTTTATCCTTTTTATAAAAACTCGATAAGAATTGTCTGAACATTTAATAGGGTTTTTTTTCACTTTTGCCCCTCATTAATTATAGATGTTGCATTAATTAAAAGATTAGTAATACTTAAATTTACTCTATTTTTCTCTCTCATTTTCCCTCTTATAAATGAGGGTATACTTGAAAACAAAAGTTAATCTTAAACATTTTTTTTTTAATTTATTTTAACCATTTTCTTAAATCATGTAATTTAGTTAATGAGCTCTTATAAATAAGACCGGAGTGAGTACATGATTTGGCTAGTTGTGGCTTTTATATATACACACAGAATTGAAGGAAGTAACGTTTTGAACAAAACATATCCTATCATAAAGCATGCAAAATTCCATACTAATGCAAGGAAAGTACCCCATACGTGTGTACGCGTGTGTGTGTAAAGTCAAGCTGTTGACTCAAAACCTAACTTGGCAAACTAAAAACCCAGCTTACATATGATGGTTTTCAAATTAAATTGGAAGCAGGTGATGGGTATGTTGCTAGCCACAGGCAGTGGAGCTGGTATTGCTATTTCTCGTGAGTTCAAGAAAGAATTGGGAATGGGAAGTCGTGGCGAAGTCGACGTGGAAACTTTATTTTATAAGAATCAAGTGGAGTACTTCGCATACTTCCAATCCTTAACGGACACACATTCCAGGTTCTGGAAAAAGTTACATGCTGCTTCTGTCCTCCTCTTATTTGCTTGGCTTTACTTGGTCCTCATTTCCATCATTGCCTATCATCACCACCACCATCATCATAATAAGAATGCAAATCCAGCCTTAGGAACTCATCCTCCTCCTCCTCCTCGATCTGACGGGCTTGAAGAACCCTCTCCTAAAAAGGAACAACACACTCATGTCCCTACTACTGATGACGAAGTTAAAGCATCGTCCCATGATGATGTGTGTGTGTGATCACCAATCTGAATCTCCCTCTATATATATTTCAACTTTGTGTCTTCTTTTATAGTAATTAGTGTGGATTCTGTGTGTTGTTCTGCCGAGTTTGGTGAATGAACCATATCGTTCATGAATTTTTGCTATTATTAGTAATATATATATTTGTGTTGTTTTGCCTTGCTATATATTCTACATGAATTTGTGACTTCATGTTGTTCATCATGTTGATTATGTGTATGTTTGGGACTACTTAAAATAAGAGCTTTTGTGTTTTGTAAGATAAGATTTATCTCACATATTTACATCATATACTATAAAATAAGCTAATCCACATATACATTATATCATGGTTGTTCTATCAAAATTTTAAGAATGTAAATTTAAAGTAATATATTTCACTTTTCAATATGGAGAATTTAATACAAACTTAATTTCGCAGATTAGATCTTTTGAGTAGTACCCACGCGCGTATAAGTAGGATTGCAATTGCTTTTTTGTGCAACGATGTTAATAAACTTTTATAATATCTTATCGTTATTTTTCTCCGGCCATATTTTGTTCTTGCTTGAGTCGAACCTAAGTCCAAAGGAGTTGGTTTTTCTTTTCCCAATACTGACCAACAAGGAGATGGGGTTGTATGTCATGGATTTCTTTTGGAGGAACATTTTCTTTATTTTACCAAAAGAATATTTTTTTTAATATAACCACCTTTGTTGGAATAATATTGTCTGTTTCATCACAAAACAAAAATATCAGGCCTTTTGTAATCACTTATTAAATTGTTTTTATTATTCATACGATAACTCCGCCTGTGTTTCATACATAGCCATTCTGATATGAACTTGGAGGAAAATTAACGGTTGTTGATGTGAATGCTGCCTGGGAGACAACTAAGTTACTACAAAATACAGAGAATAAAAGATGATTTTTTTTAAGAAATAGAATGATTCCATTTATTTATTATCAGCATATAAATAAATTAGTATGCTTTTATTTGTCTCTTTGCATCTATATATAATAAGTAATTTGGTTTATTTTGATATTGCTTATATCTAAGGGCCTGTTTGGTTTAAAGGGAGTGGATGAAATGGATGGGAGGGGATGGAAGGGGAGGATGGAGGATCATCTTATTTTGTTTGGTTGGAGGGGGAGAAAGGGAAAGGTTTTTTAATGATCCTTTATTTGGTTTAAGAGGGGAGGGGAGGGGAGATAATATCTAATTTATCATTTTACCCTTAAATATTAGTTTATATATTTTTTCTTATATAAATGATTTAAATTATTAGTTTACACCTCAATATAAATTATATAATTTATAAAAAACAAGACGAAGATATAAAATGGAAATAGTTTTCAGTTCCCTCCAACTTAATTTCTCGTTATATGGATATTCCAGCAATTATCATGTGAAATTAAATGAAAAATTTCTTCTATTTTACTGTTAAGTGCAGCTATTGAGTATAATGCACATGTATGCCTTCCATGTGGTCATGCAAGATAATTGCAGCAATTTCTAATTTCTGAGATGCTCACAAAAAAAAAAATTGCTGGAAGAAACACAACGCTTTAAACCAAATTTGAAGCAGCAAAAAAAAAATAATCAGCCAACAAAAATAACACCCTGCTAGCATTAACTTGCATTGTAATTACAAATAATGTGCTATTATTACCAAAGAAAGAAAGATCTCAACTTCATGGTATTCCTACAAGAAGCCTATACCAATTTTAAAGCTCTCTGCATAAAACATGGTTACTAAAGAAAGAGAGCAATTTTCCATTCAAAGAAACAGGGTCCTACAAGCCAGAGGCATAAGGAGTTAGGTGGTTTGAGATGGTTCTGACTTGCGCTTGATGAGAGCTGAGAAGTAAGAAGCAGGC
This sequence comes from Inga leiocalycina, assembly GCA_963242795.1. Taxonomy (NCBI): domain Eukaryota; kingdom Viridiplantae; phylum Streptophyta; class Magnoliopsida; order Fabales; family Fabaceae; genus Inga; species Inga leiocalycina. The sequence goes on from OY725322.1 coordinate 28,587,378, forward strand.
CATGATTGGTACTTTGATATAAAGAAATGGGGTTGAGACTTGAGAGTGAGGTAATAATTGAGGCATTGAGAGGAGTTGAGAATTACAGGTATATAATTGTGGGAATCACGTTAAGACAAAAGCTTATGTGTCATGTGTGAATATGGAAAGAGAGGTTAGAAATTAGAAAGGAGTGTGAAGGAGAAGAGAGAGAGAGCATCTCAATATAACGGGAGCGCGTGAGTTAACTTGCAGCAATTTCTAATTTCTGAGATGCTGAGAGACTACGGAGGAAGATGGAGGATGAGACCGTGAGAGCTGAGCTGAGACGAGACAGAAAACACTGGAGACAGCAGAAATTATCTTTTTATTTTTGACTTATAGGGTATAATTAGGAATATGAAAAGATTATAGAAATAAAATAGTCCTAAATTTTTTGTTCCATCCAAAACCCCCCAATTTAGAGGGAATCAATTTGAGGGGTGGGAGGGAATTGGAGCCCCTTTTTTGAGCCCCTTCTACTTTTCATACCAAACAAGGGGAGGGGGTCATTTTTCATCCCCTCCCCTCCAACCAAACAGGCCCTAAATGGCAAAGTTAATTAGGAATATGTTGAGTGAAAACCAAGTCATTAACTACCTAATTAAACGGAGAGAAATACTTACATACTCTAGTAGTATCACATCATCTAAACTTTATCCAATCAAAATGCAACAACTTATCATATTTTAATCCTAATTTGATTAATGACTCTTCTCTCATTTTATTTTATTTTATTTTTTAAAATTAACCCCTTAATTTGGCTAATAGTCGATAGCCGAAGCAGATAATGGATGAGGAAGAGGGTGCCAAATGTCAGTCCAAAGTAGTAGCAGATAATGGATGAGGAAAAGGTTGCCAAGTGTCAGGCAACCATTGAAATGATTTTTCTTTAAAAAATAATTATTGAATACCCATCAACTTTTAACCATTCTTAACCATGTACACTTCCCCACAGGCCCACACCCCTGTGAAAAAAACAAAAGTTTGTGAATTCTTTTTTTAATTAAAAGAATAAGTACTGACAGTTTAAGGTGACAAGGGAGATAAAACATGTAACCTCAGGAGAGTTTTCATATTTACTAAGTTACAAGTTTATCCTGACAAAGGTTGTTCTAACCTAATGTAGCCTGAGAATGTATGTGTGAGTGTTGTGGATGGGTGTCACTCTTCACATGGAAAAAGAGCTATGATAAGGGTACGTGTCATTAATATTTTTTTTAAGAAAAACCAAGTTACCTTTTTTTAATAAATACTGAAATCATACCAAAGCAACTGGTTACAAGGTTCAAAGAACACCCAACTTCTTTCAACACTTTCCCCCTACAGACCAATAGTTGAAAAAACCAGGTCACTTTCAAATAGAGTTTTGTTTTTTTTGTTTTTGTCAAGGATCCCACAACAATATAAAATAATTAATTATTTGACAAGGTTAAAAGTATGGGCAAAACTAAAACAATAAAAGTGATCTAAGTCCTTTAATCGTTACGTTTTCTTTAAAAACACAACCACAAAATCTCGTGATTTTTTTTTTAAAATTTATGGTAACTTTGTGTGACTCGCCCTTATAGCAGAGAAGTAGGCTGTCCTTATCAATTACACATGGACGTGTCCAACTCCTCAGCTTCCTTCCAACGCTAGTAATTCAACTTCACTGTTTTCCATTTCAACTTCTTTCTACGTGGCTTCTCCTCCCCTTTTTCCTGTGTCTTTATCGCCCTACGTTTGATTTTGATATGATAGCCATATTTCTGGCGGGCCTATAGTGGATTCACACATGTAAAATTGAATAAATCAGTTTATAGAATGAGAGCAATGATTTTTATATTATTTTATTTTGTTTTCACAAACAATACAACTTATTTTTCAAATCTCATGCAACACAAATAAAACTAATCTGTAAAACATGTCAGGTTATACGACCCCGCAAGCCATGTTTTTATCATCCATTCCTCTATCCCCCCCCCCCCAAATCTCAGCCAAAATGTCTTCATAGTATCATCTCCCCCTTTTTTTTTTGTAATATAAAATGGAAGGAACTTTAGATACCATTACCAAATACCACAGTCACAGCCACTGACACCTTTTCTCCAACCTGAACAACTAAATAAGAAGCAGTGCCTACAATTTCTAGGCACATTATACAGAACAACAAGGAGAAAACATGGAAGCAAAGAGAATACCAGATGTGATACTGAACTCAGGCCACAAAATGCCAGTTCTAGGCTTGGGAACTTCAGCGGATAATCTTCCTCCAAATGACACCTTAGTCTCCATCTTCACTGATGCCATTGAAGTGGGCTATCGCCATTTTGACAGTGCTTCAGTCTACAGAACAGAGGAAGCCTTAGGCCAAGCTGTGGCCAAAGCTGTGGAGCAAGGTCTCATAAAGAGCCGTGATGAAGTTTTCATCACTACAAAGCCATGGAATACTGATGCACATCCTGATCTTATTCTCCCATCTCTCAGAAACTCGCTAAAGTAACTACAAGCTCTTTTCTTTAGCTTGGTTAGATTATACAAGTAATAGTGGGTTTGTGTTCTTGTTTCTTTGTTTTCTCACTAATTTTTGGGAACTGATGATTAGGAAACTGGGGATGGATTACGTGGATCTTTACCTGATTCATTGGCCAGTGAGACTCAGACATGACTTGGAAAACCCTGTGAAATTTACAAAGGAGGATTTACTTCCCTTTGATATAGAAGGGAGCCATGGAGGAGTGTTCCAGAATGGGATTAGCGAAGTCGATTGGAATATGCAATTATGGAATCAAGAAACTGACTCAACTCCTACAAATTGCGACCATCCTTCCTGCAGTGATTCAGGTATCCATAATCATGTGATATAGCCTAATTAATAATGATCTGTTAGTGTATTGGCGTAATGAACTTGGTGTTCATGAAGATGGCCACATATTGGTTTACAGATAGAGATGAATCCATCGTGGCAGCAAGAGAAACACAGAGAGTTCTGCAAGCAGAAAGGTATTCATGTGAGTGCTTGGTCATCCCTTGGAGCTTATAAGGTATTTTGGGGTTCAGGGGCAGTCATGGAGAATCCAATCATGCAAGAAATTGACACGGCCAAAAACAAGACCATAGCTCAGGTAACTGATAATACCTTAGTTCACATGCTCTAGTCAAAAGGAATAAACAAGCTTTTCAGAGTTAAACTCAAAGGCTAACACTTTCTCTGAGTAATTTTATCACACACCTAACATGCATCAGGCAGACAGAGTCATTTTAGTTCATTTTTTAGTAGCTATTTCTATGTGAAGACAAGAACAAAGCAATAATGAAGCAAGCATGTGAGTATTTCAGGTTGCACTTAGATGGGCATACCAACTGTAGACAACCACGAACAATTGCACGAACAGACGAACAATGGAAATCACGAACAATCTGGAAGGATTGAAACAGATGTTCTAAGTCGTGTCCAAGGACACTATCCTATACAGTTATTCCGCAACCACTGGCAGAAGGGGAGAAATCACCAGATTTCAATTACATTTACCTTCCGGTGGCCCGTTGTTGTGAAATGAATATTATTTTTATTATCTAAAAAATAATATTTCCGGTGAGCAAAAATATTTTACAAAAACTGCTGGTGCGCGAGCCCACCACTCCTCTAAGTCTCTTTATAAGTTTAAGATAGCATAGTGATATATATAGACTAATGATCTCTTATTCTCAAGCAATGTGGGACTAGATTCTTTGACACACCCACTCAAACACTTATATTTTACAACACCAACAAGGATCGAGTGCGATGGTGAAAAGTTTTAACATGGAGAGGATGAAACAGAACCTGGATATATTTGATTTTGAGCTGAGCGATGAGGAGATGGAGAGGATGAAGCAGATTCCACAGCGCAGGCAATACACAGGTGATATGTGGCTATCTGAAACTGGATCTTACAAGACATTGGAAGAACTTTGGGACGGCGATGTGTAATTCAGATCTGTTGTGTGATGATTGATCATAGTATAAACAAACTTCGAATTGCGATTTCTTTCGTGTATGATTTTAATTGGTGATGAATTTATGTATCAGTATGCCCTATCTATGTTAGATCTATCTCGGTGGATTGCCATCCGGAGATCAATGATTACGGGATAAGTTCTTTGAAGCCACCAGCTATGTAGCACGAAAAACTCTGTCTTGATCATCATCTTGAACCTTCGGTCTGAAAAAAAAAAAAGTCACTTTGACAAAGACCGTTGACTTTTTAATTTGACTGAAATAATATATGTAGGATCTGTTTGGTACGTAGTACTAAATTTTGATTGATTGAGATTGGAGTGAGATATTTGTTTTTGGCCAAACCATTGAGAGTGGAATTGAGGCTTTCAATATAAAAGAATAATAAAAAAGCTGTCGTCCGTGTCTCTCGCGCCTTCTCCATCTTCACAAATCATCCTCCATGGTAAAACTAGAAAAGAAGGGAAAACGTTTTTAAAATGTTTTTTCCCTGGCTCCACCTTCATAGATCTGCTCATCACCTATTTCTGAGAAATAATAAATAACACTAGTGACAAGATTAAACTTTCTTAATTCACATAGCCCTTCCTTCTTGAGTTCTCGTCTTTTTCCCTTTTGCTGCCATGGGTGAGTCCAAAAAGAATCGAAGCCTCAGACAGTAGATTACAATCACCCACTCTAATTTACAACAGTCTTCTCGATACAAATGCTGACCTTCTCTTTCATGGCGTCTCTCTCTTTTTTGACAAAAGTATATCGCTGGAATTCCCATGGAAGAGCAACAGCCAAACTCCAGAGCAACCGTGATAGCCACGATGTGGGAGATAGCGCTATAGCAGCACTGGAAAGCGATGATGGCGAGAGATGAGTCATAATTTAGGTTAAAATTGAGGGGTGCTATTGTCCAAAAATTATTATAAATAAAGATATTTTTGCTATAAATTTGCAATTCGAAAACTGAAAAAGCAATACAGAAGGGAAGGTAGTTTTGATCCATTCCCACTTACGTAATGTTATCTATCCAGGTTATCTTTAATCCCATGTATCAAACAGGGTCAAAGAAACTCTTGTCAGGTACTCACTAGTCATTGCATCACCTCATCATATTTTGTTTTAAGTGTCGTACTAAATGTCAAGTAAGAATTTCATGTGTATTATTTCAATCAAATCGAAGTTAATGATCAAAATTAATTTTGTTAACGGTCATGGACAACATCTCTATGTTTTAAACATATAAGGTTATATTAAGAAAAGCTTTCAAGATGACACTGAGATTTTTTGAATACTTCCCACGTTGATTTACACTTTAACCCTTTTTTTAAAAAAATAAAAAAATATCTTTAGTTAAATGCAATAAATTAAGTTCTACCATGCAACTTTATGCATCCCTCACAATTTTTTTTTCGGCAGTAATTATCCAAGGATACCCCATTGTCCAGGGGCTCTATTGAAAAAAAATAAATTATTTTATAAATTTTGCAAAATGACTTATAAATAAAAATATAAAAATATTTCAGAACATAACATATAAAAAAAATGTTGGAGAGAATATAAAAAATTTAGATAATCATGAAATTTCCACCTACTATGTACTCATATGGAGTTGATATTTTTGTGAGAAAAAGTGTGAATTGAAAGTGGCAAGTCTTCAAGTAAAAAAAAAAGGTGGATGTATCCGGAGCCCTATGTCTGTGTGGTGTCTTATATTATGAGGTTAGAATATCTCAGACACAGACACCAATAAAGACATTAGAACCAAGATCTATCCCATCTGATACCAAATGAATTGGGAAAAATGTAAATGATGTAAACCAGGAGTATGTTTCAGACTCTTTGTCCATTTAAGTCCGAGCTTTCACATCTCTTCTCTCAAGGACACTTTAAAGACCTTCAAGCCATAAATAAATATTGGGTTTCACCATTAACCCATTTCTCAATACTTTCACAGGATCATAGTCGGATTCTTTCTGATGCACAAGTTCCTCTTAAAGAGGCAAGTGCAGAGCATACTTGAATCTTCATAGAGACAAAAGCAACATATTAAGAATTCAGGCTTTCAGAAGAAAAGAAGAGCTTAGAAGGAAGTCATTTGAGAAGAAAAGCTTATATTGATAGAAGAGGAATACAACTCTCGATGATCCTGATCGAAGTCAAGATCATTTCTTTTTTAAACCCTTGGATTGGAAAGAAGTCAAACATCACACTGTATATAGTACAAACACCTGGAAGGTAATACAGACTTTCATGATTTAGATACGCAAGCATTTTGAAAAGTAAATGCAACTTTTTTACAAAGTGAGTCAACCGACACCTTTGGATGGGTGAGATACTACTGACACTTTTGGAATTCAATCTTTGAGCATTAGGAGACAAATTGTCATGGTCATTATTTCCATACATCATGTCACGTACATATTGCAGTGGATCCCAATAATATCTGTTTGAAAGGGAATCTAATGGCTTGTTATCAAGGCCTTCTAGATAGACTAAGTCTTGGGCCTTCTGGATCGAGGCTTGGGTAAGTATGGTAGATAGGTCTAAGATAAAGTAGGCTGAGACAGGTTAAGTCCTTTGGGATGAGGATCTTGAAATGTTTTAGAGAAGGTGCCTAGGATGGATAGGATGAGCTGAGGATAATCTTCAGCTAGATTTTGTGCATCTTAAAATTCAGGGCCTAGAATTCCTATGGGAATTTGACTAGATGTTGCTTGAGAAGAGAATCCTTGAACAACATAGCCGGTTTTTGATGGAATAATCCCTTTGAATGGATTATAGTCTTCAACTAGACTGGGTCATAAGATATGGCAATTAGTCTTCAGGCGGTCATTGACCTGTCCTAAATAAGAACCAAGCTCTTTGAGAATCTAAGTTTTTTGGCGAACCCAATCAAAAGGACTGTCCCAAAGTTCAACATCACTACTGGAATAAAGACCATCTGACTGCACTTGATAAGACCTGTTAAATAGGAAAACACAAGAAAACATTTTTTTTGTTTTTTTCTTTTCAATGTGCCAAAGATAATTATCACAAATAAAATTATAAAGTTTTCCTCTCCAGTAAGGTAAAGGGGCAAAGAGTTCTAGAAACTAGTAAAGAAGGGAATTTTCATGGTTTTATCACATACATAGTGATATATGGGTAATGGTGCAAAGGCTATGGCACTAACATGGAGAATGGTCAAAGACCATAGATACCAAAAGAGTTCCTCAGGCATAGGTCGTTGGAGGAAGGGTAAGGTTGTGTAAGGAGTGTTCAGGCTAACATGTTGGGTTTTTGGAGCAAGGTTAGTCTTAACAAAAAGAAGATGAAGCCAATAGAAAAATTGTTGTTCATCAACCTTTTGAACATGATGAGGAAAAACCGGGTTAGTATTTGAACGGAAAGAGTGGCTCTTATGATATAAGGCATAGTTGGTTGTGCTTCTGAGATGGTTACAATATACAAAGGCTTTGGAGAAGGCTTAGGAGGCAAGACTTTTTGAGGTCTGGATAAGAAATCTGCAATGGCATTATGGTGACCTTTAAGATGTCGAACTGTGAATTTATAGTGAGAAAACCAGTCTTTCTGTCTAAATAATTGAGGATCTGGTAAGATCATTTCTCTGAATCAAGCATCTTTGGAAAAGATATATTGTCCATTTCTACAATAAAAGTGGTAGGGGCTCAGATGAAAGTTGAATTTTTCAATCCCACGCTTGATAGCAAGGATTTCCTTGTACGTGGCATGGTAATGCTTTTTTGGTTCTCTGAATTGTCCACTAGCATATCCACAGTTGTATCTTATTCCATTAACTTCTTCAAGAAGTATTACACCCCAAAATTCATTACTGGCATCCATTTGTAAAATTCTTTCTCCTTGATCTGGAATTGTCTACGGTGGAGGATCTTGAGTGATTCTTTTGAGGATTTAGATAGCTTCTATTTGTTGTTTTCCCTATTGTGGAGGTTTCTTTTTGAGAAGCTTGGACAGCTAGCTAGTGTGATGAGACACATGAGGGATAAAGTCTCTTAGATAATTTACAATTTTGAGAACTATTAGACTTGTTTGGAAGTAAGATTATCATTAGGAAAATTTAATTCTTCCTGTGCAATATGGGGTCCAAGGCTATATTAACCGTTTTTGAAATGCATGCCCAAGAATTCATTTTCTTTAATACCAATTTCATTTTTCCTTGGAAGATAGCATGATGCCATATTATTCCACAATCTTAGTGAATTGGGTCAACAAGATTTTATGCGATTCTTCATCGTTAAAGAAAAGAAGAATATCATCAATGTAAATCAAGGTATTGTGAGGGATAGATTCAAAAATCCTGATCATGGCTTTTTGGAATAGTGATAGAGCAACTTTAAGGCCGAAAGGCATGACGGTCCATTGGTACTAGGCCTTAGGTATACAAAAAGCATTTTTGGGCCTCTCTTTTGGGTAAATACCCAATTGCTAAAAGCTTGCTTTGAGGTCAAACTTTGAAAAGATTTAGGCCTTCTTAAAGTGAGCAAACAGAGTATTGGGTTTTGGTAAGGGAAACTTATCATCTTACATGTGTATACACTTAACTATCACAAATCTTCTTCTACTACCGAGGTAGAGATCTAAGGGAGCTATCCTAGCAAATTCCCATACTTCCCAGGAACTACAGCTCTAATACCACAAATGTAACCCCCTGCTGTAATTAATATCCGGAATACGCGATAACAATGAAATAGAGACCAATAACAATCAAATAACATTTACTAACCCATCTACCATACAGGGTTTTCATAAATACATTTCAAAATCATTTATAACCTGGTCTCACATTCACATTTCGAATACAATTACTACACGAAGATAAATACATTCGTAATATATCAGAGTGCACAATAATAATCCCGGCAATCCCAGGTTCATACCTTCATTAAGATTCATAGGGCACATACGCCCTTTACAATATCTCAAATGGGGATTACACAATACTCATTCCAAATTCACATTCCAATATATCATATGAGCATATACATCCAACATATACAATTATACCAACTTATAACGATAACCAACTACCAATTCACTTGCCCATAAGTAGACCTAGCCACCCTTGGTTGCTTGCTCACTCTATCTTGATCCACTTGCCCTGTCTATACTGTTGGTAGGGGAGGGTGAGATTTTGGGAAATCTTAGTAGGAAAACAATACCAATATGCATGCAAGATAAGTGTTTAATACATAACGTGCTTGCAATACATAATTCATGTTCACATAATGACATATCAGCATGCTCAATGTTCAAACAGTATACTCATGGCCATAGCATAAGTTGAAACAGAGCTTCAATCACTCATGTATGTTTCACATAATCAGGCAAAGCAATAACATGCATCAATACACCAACACAATTATCAAATACATGCAGGAGAGGTAAGTTCCCTACCCTTATTCTTTCCACGTATGCTCCAGCATCGGCTACTCGCGATTAGAGCGGATATTGAACCATGATCAGGGCGGATACCCAACCATATAACCAAATCGAGGACATAGGATTATTCACTATTCCAAATTCTTACTTGAATAACACTTATCGTTGGTTATCATCACTACTCTTTTAATACCCATGAATGCCTCTATCAATTACTCTAAAGAGTTGGAAGATTATCCCAAAAAATCCCATTTTTCAAAACTCAAAACTAATATTTTTCACTGAGACACTCAAGTGAAAATGGCCTCACTCGAGTGATATTGTACGGATACTCGAGTGATGGTATGGTCTACACTCAGGAACTAGAGAGTGGACAACTGCGAGTGAATACCCGAGAGCAAAAATAAACAACAGAACCCGGAGTTGCTCGCTGCACTCAAGCACAAACACAATCACTCAAGTGGAAGTTTAATGCTCACCCGAGTCCCCCAAAGTGAGGTCCAGGAAGTGTTCACCCGAGAGCACAAGAAACTTTCAGAAGGGAACATCACTCGAGCAGGGACAAGAGCACTCGAGTGATGGCTTGACACCCACGAGTGTCAAGACACACTTTTGGATTTTGATCACGGAAGCACAACAGAAAGCTAAAGAGAAACAGAATATATACTCAGCACTCGAGTGATACACAACCTCACCCGAGTGACATTCATCCCACACTCGAGTGATCTTATCAGAAACCAGAAAACGCAGAAAACTGACCATACCTCCCAACACTTGCCCAATTGATCCAAGGGGACCCAAAACTTCAACCAAAGCTATCCCCACACAAAATCACTCAAGGAATCCAATAAAACCATCAAAATGATCAAAATCCCACTCCATTATCATACTTGATTTTGGACAATATAAACATCAAAATTCTAAAATCATTAAACTCAATCATTACAATTCCAAATCAATCTATCTATCCAAAACTCATACCAAACACCCATTTCTATACCAATAACATGCCAAACTACCAATGACCCTATTCCAACACAAATAGGCCATAATTTCCAGAAATTCCAATCTTAATCATTTGGCATAAAACATAGATAGAAGGATTGGTTTCACCTATCTCTTCAACCTTTCTAAAGACACTTATTGATTCTCCAACTACCAGATTTTCGTGGTTCCTCCATTCACCACCAATGAAGAAACTACAACCACCAAAATGAAGCTCTCAACTCAAGGAACAACATTAGATAAGAGAGTTTGAGCAATGGAAGCCATTAGCTTACCCAAACCACAAGCTTTTCTTCTTCCTTTCTCCTTCTTCAATAGTTGACGAGAGAGAGAAAATGAGAGAGGGAAGAGTGAGATGAGAGAGATGAAAGAGAGATGAAGTGAAGATGATACTACTCCCTCCATGTCCAGCCGAGAAAGAGGGAAAGAGAGGAGAGAGAAATGGCAAAATACTTCCCCCTTTGACTTTTCTCACTCTCTCTCATCATACCCACTTTTGCCACATGTCTCATTTCTATTGGCTTTCACAAAATAAGCAACCAATTAGCCATTCTAATCCTTCTATTAGCCATTTAATCACATATCTCATTTTTTTCTCTTAGCTAGTAATTAATTCCTTTATTAATCACTAACTAATGGCCCAACAATTTCATTCTTTCAATTTCCACTAATCATGGCATATTAATTAATATTGCCACAAAACACATAATTATTCCACTTTAATTAAATGATTATCCTCAATAATCATTAGTAGCCCTTAATTGAAATTTGGGGGCATTACACTTCTGTTATTCTTTAATTTAATATGACCTATCCTCTGTTTCCAATATAAATATTAATTTACTACTATTGCCCATCCCTGCAATACACAACAACCGAAGCAAAGAAACTTTATACCTTGAACAAGTAGATAATTTGAACCCCAAAAAAAAACCACAACGGGTAGATGCCATTAGTTTATTAATGCTTTTTTTCCTCATGTTTTGTTTTATTCTTTATAGGGGAAATCCCTAAAAAATACCATGGAAATATGTAAATCACAAATCAGTGCGCCGAAATTGTGAAATCTTGATTCAGTGCTGTATCAGTACGGACGACATATCTCAGTCGGCGAAAAGATGATTTTGCCCTTCAGCCCTCCCTCTCTCCACTTCGGAATAACAACACGAGACTCTTCATTAACAACTCCGGATTCTTGATTAACAACTCCGCTTTATTCTTTTACATCTTCGTATCTCAAAAATATAGTATTGTTAATGTAAAATACGGTGTTGTTAACAATGAAAGAGGAGTTATTGTTGGCCCTAAAACTTAAATTACGAGGTTATGAAACAAGAAATGGGAGTTGTTAATGTAGAATATGGTGTTGTTAATAATAAGACCGGTGTTGTTATTGTGAAAGTAGAAAGAAGAAATAGGAGTTGTTAATCAAGAATCTGGAGCTATTAAGACTCTCGTGTTGCTATTCTGAAGTGGAAAGAGGGAGGGCTGAAGGGCAAAATCATCTTTTTGCTGAATGAGATCTGTCGTCTGTACTGACTCAGCACTGAACCGGGATTTTGCAATTTCGGCGTACTGATTTGGGATTTACCTATTTCCATGGTATTTTTTAGGGATTTTCCCTTCTTTATATTTCAAATTTTATAATTTTTTGAAATTCATTTACTTAAAGCATTGTTTAATTTACTTTTATCCTTATCTAAATCATAAATATAAAATAAAATAAAACATTAGTTATTTCTATGTTTTTCACCTTAATACATATATTATTATATAAATATATAATTTTTTTATTTAATTATTATATTACCAGTCTAACCGGTGTTTCAACCAATCCGACCGAATTAACCGCGACCCGCTAGCCTTTCTAGTTCAACATCCAGTACGGCTTTTAAAACATTGGTCAAAAGGGTGCACTAAGGTCCTGTTTGGTATGAAGGACTAAATTTTGATAAATAGGGATTGGGATTAAGATTGGGAGTGGAATTAGGACTAGGACTTTAAATTATGTTTGGTACATGGTAATATTTAGAGGTAGCTCTCTTATCTTCCTCTCCATCCCAATCACAATTACCCATAGGAGCTATATAAATCCGCAAAGATAAGTAAAATACATGTCTTCTCCCAAAGAACTTCACAAATTGAAACCCCAACTGCATCGATTCATTGCTTTCGAACAAACATGAATCTCAAATGTTAGACAAGACATTGTTTGGGAAAAGAAATAGAGAAGGGATTAAAGATCTAGGTATAGGGTTCAAAGTCGTGGAATTTCAACAAAAATCTATTTGATGGAGAGAGAGTATTGAACTGCATCAAACTGGAGGAAAAGGGTTGTCTGAATTTATAGAGCACAAATCCAGGAATAATGAGAGGGAGCTACAACGAGGACATAATAGGAGATTGTGGAATTGGTGGTGGCAGCAGTGGAGTTGGAGGAAAGAAAGAGACACAAAGAGAACATAGAAGAGCAAATCAATATCAGAGAAAGAAGGAAGAAGGCGGAGAGAGAGGGAGGTTATGAAAGAAAGAAATAGTCATAGTGACTGAAAAGAGAAATTGATAAAGGCAAAGCTTTCCTCAATAGAGAATGAAAGACCACGGCTGGGGAACAGAGTGACATTGCCAATGGAAGAGGGAAGACGCCCTCGTCTACGATTGAGTGACCCAACAATGATGGACAATGATTTTCCGCCTAAGGAAGGAAGGCGAGGTGTAGAGCGATACTAATTTAGGTTAAAATTGATGTAGGGTATTTTTGCATGAAAAATATTAGAAATAGAGATATTTTTGTTTCTTAAATTTACAATCCCAAGATTGCAAACACAATACCAAGGGGGAGGTGACTTTGCAACAATCTCGCATTCATAGTACTCACAATCTCAGGTTAGCCTCAATCCCTCATACCAAATAATGTAATTAGCCCAATCTCTGACCCAATCCCAATCTGGCAGTCTCTACCCCTCAGTGCCTCGTTCCAAACAAGGCCTAAAGTTTTATGGCTTGTTTGGTTGAAGGGGAGGGGATGGAAAGGGAGGAAAAATGAGCCATTTCCCTTAGTTTGAAATTTTGGAAGAGAGTTAAAATTTTAGACCATATCACCCTTATAACTTATATGATATTTCAATAATACTAATAAAAAAATATTATGATAAAGAAAAATATTATTATTTTTAAATTATTTTATTATAAAATAATAAATTATTATACAAAAAATTATTATAATTAAAAATATATTATTAAAAATAATTTAATAAAAAAAGTATATATTTATGAATAAAAAATATTATTATTAAATTAATTTGAATAAAAATATATTTTTATCATTAAAATATATTATTATGAAATAAAATTTTAAAACAATTATATTTTTAAAATAAATAATATTATTATCAAATTTATATAAAATAAAATATAAATTTTCATAAATGGAAAAATATTATAATTACAAAATATGTTAATATAATTTTAAATAAAAATATTTTTATAATGAAAAATATATTATTTTTATTAAATTTAAACAATATATTTTTATATTAAAAATATATTATTATGAAATTAATTTAAAATGAAAATATGTTATTATAAATAAAAAATACTACCATAGTTAAAAAAATATATTATTATACATTAATATAAAATAAATATATATTATTATAGTAATTATAAATAAAAATTTTATTATATTAATTACATAAGATGTAAATTAATTTATAACATAGTAATTATAATAAAAATGTTATTACATTAATTATATGGTAATTATAATATAATGACATTTTTTATAGTTAAAAGATGTTACTATATTAAACTTTTCCCTATTTTTAACTTGTGATGTCGGTATGGTGGGGTGGTGAATGGGCCATAAGAGGCCAATTCACTTGAATAATTGGGTTTCTTTCTTTTCTATTTGTTTATAATGCTTTTTCAGTCCTAAAAATAAGATCCAACCATTATAAACTAGATCCTACATCTAGGATCGACTATTCTTCTTCCTCGTGTTTTTTTATTCTTATCATTGTTTATTTTATAACTTATTTTACTCTTATAGGGTTTAGAGGTTTTTTATGAGATAAATCCTCAAATTTTCTTTCATTACCTTTCTAATTTTTTAAAATTTCTAAAATCTAATATAAGACAAAATCCTATAATATCTGGACATAATTAAAATATTTTAAATAGGAAATAATTAATATTTTTTATTTAACTTTATTATTGTTAGAATCTATCATAATCTATTAGAATATGATAAAATCAAATTCCTTCAATTTCTATGATTGATTATGATTGTAATCTCATTTAATATTCCTGATTTTTATACCTTTATTTCTAGAGATATTTCCTAGATTGTAATCCCTAGAATGTCTCCCGTAATGGGTTTCTTAAAGCCTATATATTGTTGTCTCTTTTCTTTGAATAAAATGAGTTTTGAGAGGGAATAGTTCTGATTTTCTTGGAATGAATGGTTAGCTCAAATTATCAAGATAAAGATGTAGTTTTATGGCATTGTCGTCACTCTAGTTTTAATTATATCAAACATATATTTCCAAATTTATTTAATAAAAAGTTTGTTCTTTTTTATTATGAAAATTGCCAACTCATAAAACAAACTCACCTCATATCCCAAACAGTTCTATACACCCTTTACACCATTCACACTAATCCATAGTGACATTTGGGGCCCTGTAAGAACAAAAATCCTAACTAATGCCAGATACTTCATTACTTTCATAAAAGACCACACTAGAACCACATGGGTTTACTTAATGAAAGAAAAATCTTAGGTAGCCAAGTTGTTTCAAAGCTTATATACCTTTGTGAAAAATCAATTTCAAGCTTCCACCAAAGTGCTATAGAATGATAATGCCAAGAAATACATGAGTGGGACCTTTATGGAATTTCTTGATCAGCAAGGAATTCACCACCAAACAATCTATCCATGCACTCCCCAACAAAATGGGGTTGCCGAGTGAAAGAACTGTCTTGTAACATCCAACTAATTTACTATACATTTAACTATTTCAAAATAATTGATGGATTTAGTAAGTACTACTATGGTAGAAAAGGAATAAAGTTCATTACAAAAGTTTACCATAGAAGAAAATATTTGACTAAAACACTTGAGGAACAATGATGGTAGGAAAAGAACTTAAATGTATAATGGTTAAAAAGTATTCAATGGTTGATTCAAAGTTCACATATCAATCAATAGTATGATAATCAAGCCTTGAGCACTCGAAGCCCAATCACACAATTTACCAATAGGCCTAACAACACTTCCCACAAATATACTATCATGAATCACAACTCATGACTTTCCTAAATAATTTCATTTTCATATAGAACCATAAACATTCTCACAAGTTTCATAAAGGTGGATCCACGGCCAAAAGTCATAATTTAGAACTTATTGCTTTAGGCCTCCTCTATCAGCACTCCACCAAAATATAGAAAAATAAACCAATCATGCGAGTCCACAAAGTGCTTAACTAATTACATTAGATGAACCCTAAGTGGCAATATACATAGTCAACACATAATTACCAAAAGAGGAGGGTTTACAATAGTGCAATGCAAACCTAAACTTCCAAAGCCTTCCCTAAACATATCACATCATGAACCTTACTTGAAAAATGTTAAAAATGATGGGGTGAGTCATATGAACCCAATAACCACAAGTTTAATTTAACAAGTATACAAGGACTGATTACAAGATAGTTAAGTGGATAAAATATGCGTTCATATAACATAAAATATCAAAATTTTTCTAGAAGCAATAACAGTTCGAGGAATAATTCAATATGCACAGAACTCTCTCAACCATTCTTATAACCGCTGACAGAACCCATAGGTTGCCACACATAACAGGATTTGTCTTTATGACAAGATTACACCAAGCTCTTCAATAATAAGGTGTAGCCTAGCTAAAGGCTACAAAACTCATATCGGACTATGGGTTCGCTTTCCTTCGAATATAGAAAAGTGTCACGTCCCTTGAGCTGATCCTTAACTCGGGCAAAGGAAGGGTGGCACCAAAGGCCTTGAGAATATTAAAGCCACCCACTGAGAGCACATGGGGACTACACCACGTGGTATAAAAGAATCAAACCTCCCACAATCACATCTCACCACAATCTTGTACACTTCAATACGTAATTCAACATCTCAACATCACAAACTTCAACATCAATAATTTATTCTCATATATTCAACATTTGATGCTATGCATCATCAACATTAAAATCTCAAGATAAACAATTTAAACCAACTTAACTAAAAAGTTTACTCACAGACATACATTATACACACACACACACACACACTTTTTTCATATGTAAAATAACATAACATATACTTGTATCCTTTGAAAATACCAACATACATTTATAATCATATCAACAAGAATATAAGGCAAATTGAAAAGTAATTACCTTAAGTTCTTGACATAAGTATTAAACTTGAAAGGATTCAAACCTAATATGCCACATTTGAGTTCACTGTACATGATAAATATAATTATATATTAATTAAATGCTAGCTAATATGCTAATTGTATAAATTTCAAATTAAAACTCATTTCCTCTACAACATTAATTTATCCAAAAATTCTCAGTTCATAACTATAACTTAATTAATCTATCACAATTACATTATTGTCATCCAACAACTCCATGTCACTTATTGAAATTGTTATCAATAATATTTGCCCTCAATCATCCAAAAATCCTCAAGATTCTCACACTTTAATCCTTAGGAAAAATGTCCATAATCAAGAAAAATTATTCAAATCATTGCAATAATCGCATCTCTTTCTTCCATTGATTCCTTCTCATTCATTAGAATAACTAATTAATCATAATCTCCTCAATTTATTCAATTAAAACACTCAATTTCCAATATTCACTTTTCATCATAACCCTCAAAACCAACCTATTCAATCATCAATATAAACTCCAAAAGAATAAAATAAATGGTGAAATTCAAATATAAGAGGCCCAACATCATAGATCACAAATTATTCCATCAAACCTTAACTTTAAGTTCCTCAAATAAATTATTTAGACAAAATTAAATCATACGCATTCTTATTCTAACACTATTAGTGCCATTACAAGCTAAATAAGGAATTGAAACCTCCAAAACTTTGAAATCTAACCAACCCTAGATTTTTCGCCATCAAAACTTGGAGAAAAGGAAGAGAGGAGGAAGCTAAATTATTTACCTTAGTAGATCTAAATAATCTCCTTCTCTTCTCTCTTCCTCTCTCTGCCTTACTCTCCTTTTCTCACTCTCACTCTCGCTCATTGTCGCACTATGGAAGAAGACTAGGGAAAGAAAAAAAAAAAAAAAGAGGGCCAGAGATGATATTGTGTGAAATGTAATTGGGGGATGTTTAGTAGAAGTGGGGAGTACGGGCAAGCCTAGCCTATAGGGCTGGTCCTTCATAGGTTTGGGCCTAAACGGGCAAGCCTATTTAGGCCCCCTTCCTATAAAACCTTTAATTTTTGAAACTCGTGACCCTTTACGGGCTCGGGCTTAAACGGGTCTAAACACATTTTAATTCAAAATTTTTTTTCAAATTTTAGAATTTATTTATTATTTTGCTTTAAATTGATATACATTATTTTTAAAACTCATAAATTTTTAGTTAAAATAATTATCTAATGTCCAAATTAGTCTTTTTTTAAAGTTTAAATGGATAAACTATTGTAGAAAAAAAATAAATCAAACTATTTAATAAGTGTTTGTCTGTAACTAATACTCTATTAGATGCTTAGGTGTCTCTCATACAAATAATTTGATATAATGATAGTACATATATTAATTTATTTTAAAAAAAATATTAAATTGGTCTAAAATGTAGGACTGGCCTTTTTAAGCCCGCTTCTATTTGGAGCCTCTAAATCATAAGCCTGGCCCCTTGACGGACTCGAGCCTAAACTGGCCGGCCCGACGGGTTGGCCTGATTTCCCAACTCTAATGTTTAGTTGGTTTTTAATGAATACTGGGGTGTAGCACAACCCAACTATTCATTTGTTTATTATTTTTTTAACTTTCATTTCTCTCTTTCTTTTTATGTTATGGTGTTTGTGTATTTACTAATTCACTATCCAATATCAATATCAACTGATGATTTACACAATGGGTTGAGTTATGTATTTCACTCAAATAAAATTATCATAATATTTAAATAATTATAAATTTTTTTTAGAAATTACTTTAAATGCTTTATGTTTAATTACTCCTAATTTTATTAATTTTATCCATAAAACTAAATTCAATTTGAATAATTTTTCATAATCAAATAATTACATTGTGAATTTCAATTATCATGAACTTATTTCATCCCATTATCATTTAAATATTAGAATCAAAATTTTGGATGTTACAATTCTTCCCTACTTTTAGGAATTTTGTCCCCAAAATTAAGCATCATAAGTCAATAATATTAAACCAGTTTTTTTTAAAAAAAATTTAATTCTTTTACACAGATCTGCCTCATATTTTTTTATCACTATTTCCTTATATTTGTTTCTTTAATCCCTCGATCTTATTCCACGTGTCCTACCATTCATCCTTTAATCCCAAATGTCCTAGTAGTTAGATTAGGAGCATATTTCATCATTCAATATGTGTATATATATATATTTCCCACATGAAAATCAACATTCATACATCTATATTGTGTAATGCAAGACAATTGACTAACAATGTATAATTTATAAATAGAATATCACCCTAAATCCTCATTAAGCCTCGACTTCACTTCCAAGAAATCTTTTCATCCAATTCACTTCTCTCATAATTCACCCATAACATTTTTGCTATGTACTCTGGTTAATCTTAATTGCGACATCCTGTAACCCCCTTCATAATTATGATTCGAAATACGTATTTTAAAATGAAATAGAGACCAATAATAATCAAACTCATTTACAATCCCTTCCTTACAGAAGGGTTTTCACAAATATTTTCAAAGATTCTACCTTACCCTGGTCTCAAATTCCACAACTCGAATATAATTACCCTGTGCAGTTACATCACATTTACATATCAGAGTATACAACAAAATCCCGGCAACCCTCGGGTTTCATACATAAACTAAAGGTTTATAAATTCCCATTAGGGGATTACACCACTGTCTCCAAAACAACATTTATAAGATATACGGTGATCTCCCAACAAAACATGATATCCAACACCAAAATATAAATCTCCCTAAGGAGCCTTATCCGCCCTTGGTCGTCTCCTTTCCCTTGGAGCCACTTGCCCTGTATGAAGGTTTGTCAATGGAAAGAATGAGATTCAAAAGAATCCCAGTAGTAACAAATCACTCATACCACATGTAATCACAAAGCATGTAAGAAAATCATCAAGCAGCATCACAACATAAAGCACAGCACACAGGCTGCCACATAAGCACATATTCACATAATCTCATCCCCCGTATTCCACCGCCCCGAAGGCACGGTCCTCCCACCGTCAACACCGATGGGCCGCGGGTGAAGGTTTCACAAATAGCCTTTCAGCTTTCACATATAGCCTTACGGCTTTCATATAGTCTCATCCCCCGGATTCCACCGCCCCGAAGGTACGATCCTCCCACCGTCAACACCGATGGGCCGCAAGTGATAGACACACAAACAATGATCAAACAAACATACCATGTATCACATATAATATAAGGGAAAAGAGTCACTACCTTGTTCTTTCTTGACGTGCGCCAGCACAGGTTGCTTGCGATTAGGACAAATGTCGAACCCTATAAACCAAAGTCAAGGACGACAGGTTATTCTCTATTCCAAATTCTCACCTTCAGAACACTTAAAGTTAGTTATCACTTGGACTCTTTAGGTGGCTACTAGAAGCCTAGACACATGCCTAAAGGGTTAGGGAGTACTATCTCAAAGACCACCTTTTAATGTGCATCGTAAAACGTGCTAACCACTAGGCTCACAATTTAGTCCTAGAATTCCAAAATACAATTTAGACACTTCCATAGTGTTTCTGGGGGTTATATAAGCATATTATGAAAATTTACAAAAATGCCCCCAGGGACCCGGCCAGGCCGTACCCGGTCCGGCTGTACTTTTCCTGAAATTTTGACATGGGCTATTCTGACATATTTTCGCCCAAGGAATCTATTTCCGAACTCAAAATTATCAAATTCAATGTCAAATTACAAAATTACCCTTGGCAGCCTCACTTTAAGGGTTTTAGGGGCGTTTTCGTAATTATGCTTTTTCGGCCTTTTCCGAAAAAGTGACCAACTGTAACCCCACCTAATTTTCACTCCTGAACTCAATGGAACCATCAAATCATTGAAAATCCAACTCTAACCCTCAGATCTAGCCCTGGCCGAAATCTTGGCATACTTTGGGAAGAATCGGTGTTTTTCGGTTTCGGCTCCGTAAATGTGTTCCTTTCTACTCCTAACCA
Source organism: Inga leiocalycina (assembly GCA_963242795.1). NCBI lineage: Eukaryota > Viridiplantae > Streptophyta > Magnoliopsida > Fabales > Fabaceae > Inga > Inga leiocalycina. The sequence continues at coordinate 28,608,217 of OY725322.1, forward strand.
CTTTATTACTCATTACATTAGGTTACAACTAACATTAAGACCCAATTTGGGTAGCATAACCCCTAGGCCATATCATTTCCAAACTTTAAAACCAATGGCAATCCGGTAAAATTCCATCGATTAAATTGCCCACAGCAGCCAGAATAAGCAATATACGAAAGTTTGGAAGTTACCTCAAGCTCCCACTAGCTTTTCCTCAAGGTGGCTGAAAAACCTAGCATTAGAACACCCAAATTTGTACTCCACAAACCTTGAAGAACATAGAAGAATAGCTTAGGAGCGGAGTTATACGCGTTAGGTAGGATTTACCGAAGAAATCGACTTACCGTACAAGTTCTCTTCTCCTTCTCTCTCTAGAATTTCTCACACCTTCTCTATCTTGTTGCAGATGAATATCACGGTTTTGGGCTGATGGAGGAGGTGGATGATGATTCAATATAATATAATATTATTTTCTAATTATTTACTAAATTTCCATCAATTTCGGATTTTTACAAAATTCTGGCAGATTTCTGCCCAAACTTTGAAAAATCATAACTAATTCTAAAAAAATCAAAATGAGGTCATCCCAAAGCCAATGGAAAGCTATTTAAGTCCTCTTTATTGGAAAAATATGGATCACAGCATTTAATAACCTGAAAAATACAGAATTGCACAAAAGTCCATACTACTCCAAAACAGATTCCAGTTTCCATCCCAAACTTTGGAAAATCATAACTCTTAGCTCACAAATTGAAATGACACAAATTATATGTCCATTTTGTAGCTTAGCATGTGAAATTTAAGACTGGAAAATTTCAGAATTTTTAGACACCATTTGCCTATTTAAAACGTCCATACAAATCGACTGCCTTGTACAGAGTTTCAATGGACAGAGTTTCCAACTTTTGCACAATTGTTCCCAATGGTTCCAATTTCACAATAAACACTCTCCCCACACGAATTTTCACAAGGAAGCAATTGGAATCATTAAAACATCCAAATTCCCATCACCTATTCTCCAAAAGTGTTTGTTCAACAATAATTACATTCACTTTTGAAGTCATTAGCCCTTAATCACTTTTTGGGATATTACACATCCTATAACTTATTTTAGTTTGTGTTAGAGTTGGAAGAAATCATTCAGTGCAATCAAATCCCGTAGATTTAGGAAATGTAGGTGACCAACGTTACCTAACCGTAGAAAACGTCAATATCCATTGTGTATATAATCATGTAATTGTATACTCGTAAAATATGACTTTGAACTCTTGAATCTCACATGGTATCAGAGCAACTCCTCTGACCTTAGTTTTCCTTCTTTTCTGACCAGCTACCTTTTTTTTCGGTGAAGAACTTGTTTCACTCCAGTTTTCTGATCTCCCTCTCCAGCTCATATTATTGAACACGCGCCACATCCCTGCATTTCTTGCATTAATATCGACCGGCCACCAAAATTTGAAGAGTTTCTGACGGTGTGTTTGTCCTCACGTGCCACTACAAGTTCCACCACCAGAGTCACGCACCGACGCATGTGGCCTACTCCGGTGTCCGTTTGCGACGCCGTTTGAGGCGTTCTGATCGTCTCTTCATTCTCTATCTACCCTGAAGTTTCATGGTCATCCGACACATTTGAATTTTTGAGCTACTGTTCTTCGCTTCCGTTTCCACATTCGTAAGTTGCAATTTGTCATTAAATTCAATATTTTGAGTTAATGTTTTAAGTCTCTGTGAGTCCCTTGTCTTGGATGAAGCACTTTATCTCTTTGACACATTAGTTTGATTGAGTATATCTCTACGGGTCCCGTGGGTTGCAACTTGAGTATGTTCATATTGTGGTACGTTCCTCTTGATTGTTCTTTATTCTTGCTATTTTGAATATTGTTCCTATAATACTACGTTGATTGTTAAAAATGGTTGATTCTAAAAGCTCTGATATGTTACCTATGTCTGCTAAGATCACTGCTTCACAGCTGAATTAGACAAATTACAGTGATTGGAACAAAACTGTTAGAGTTTATATTCTGAGAATTGAAATGGAAACTCATTTAATCGAGGATCCTCCTTCTGGTGATAACACAACTTTTGGCTTGGCAAATAGCATATGCCCGACTTCTATTTCAAATTCAAGATTCTATTGAACCACGGATATTATCTTCTGTCAGCCATTGTAACACTGTCAAAGAAATTATGAATTATCTTGAATTTATGTTTTCTGGAAAAGGTACTTGAGTTCATGAAGTCTGTAAAGGTTTCTATCGATCTCAACAATAGGGTTGTCCTTTAAAGGATTTTTTCCCGGACTTCAAACAGTTGTATGAGGAAATGAAAATACTTATGTCTCCACAGGCGGATCTTTCAACTCGTGTAAAGAATTTGGCACTTCAGGCTATCATAAGTTTCCTGGAAGCTCTTGACCCATCTTATAAGACTATTCGGTCTCAAATCTTGTCCAGTCACGAGCTTCCCTCTCTTGAAGATGTTTTCTCACGGGTTCTTTGTGATGATAGTTTGATTCATTCTTCTATTAATCCTAATACAAGTGCTCTCGTTGGGCGTGGCCCCTTTGATAACAGGAATTATGGGTACATACAAAGCACTAACTCTCCTCCAATGAATTCTGGCAGTATTATCTGCAATTATTGTAAAGAACCCGGTCACATTAAGAAAAATTGTCAAAAATTGTAAAATAAACAGCAGCGTGATCAACAATGGGGTCTTGCACATATTGCTCAGACACCTGATCCATCTCATCCTGGATCCTCATCTACAGGGGCTTTAGCTATAGCTACTATGTCTTCTGGTCTTACTACTACTTTCATAAAGTGGGTCATTGATTATGGTGCCACCGACCACATGACAGGTAATCATCATTTGTTTTCATCATATACTCCCTATGCCAACCCGTCATCCATATTTGTCGCCAATGGTTCTCCCGTTGTGTTCTTGGCTCCGACACCGTTAAGCCAACTACATCCTTTTCCCTATCTTCTGTTCTAAATGTTCCCGATCTCACCTTTAATCTTTTATCTCCAAGTAAACTAACTCGTCATTTAAACTACTTTATCTCACTATTCCCTGACTATTGTTTAATTCAGGATCTATCGATGAAGCAGATTATTGGTAAAGGTTATGAATCTAGTGGGCATTACATCCTTGATGATCAGGTGCCATGTTCTGTTGCTTGTTCTAGTCGGTCGTCTCCATTTGAAGTTCATTGTTTTCTCGGTCATATTTCTTTGTCATATCTTCAAAAATTGTATCCTCAGTTTTCTTCCGTGTCTGCTTTAGATTGTGAGTCATGTCAGTTTGCCAAACACCATCGTGTTCATTTGACACCTCGTGTCACTAAACGGGCTGCGTCCCCATTTGAGTTAGTCAATTCTAATGTTTGGGGTCCTTATCCAGTTCTATCTCAGACTAATTATCGTTATTTTGTCACTTTCGTTGATGATTTTTCCAGAACCACTTGGCTTTACTCAATGAAACAGCGTTCTAAATTATTTACTCATTTTCATAATTTTTATGCTAAAATTCAAACCCAGTTTAATACTCCGATGAAAATCTTACGAAGTGATAATACAAAAGAATATATTTCATCCCCCTTCACTGATTACATGCAAAGTCATGGTATTCTTCACCAATCCTCTTGTGTTGATACCCCTGCTCAAAACAGTGTTACTGAAAGAAAGAATCGCCATCTCTTAGAAACTGCCCGAGCTCTCATGTTTTATTCCTCTGTTCCTAAGAGTTTTTGGGCTGATGCCGTATCTACTACCTGCTTTCTCATCAATCGTATGCCTTCGTCTGTCCTTGGTGGGGATATTCCGTATTCAATTCAGTTTCCCACCACTAAGTTGTTCTCTGTTGATCCTAAAATATTTGGTTGTGTTTGTTTTGTAAGAGATGTTCGTTCTAGTGTTAGTAAACTCGATCCCAAGTTCTTAAGATGTGTTTTTCTTGGCTATTCTCGAATTCAGAAAGGTTATCGGTGTTACTCTCCTGATCTCCGTCATTACCTTGTATCTACTGATGTCACTTTTCATAAGTCCTCTCCTTTCTTCAAGATTGCTATCGTCTCTGAGTCTCCCTCTGTTATGGATAACTCTGATGATATATTGGTTTATCCTGTTCCTTTCTTACCAGTACAGGCTGCTATTCCAAAACCTGATATCATCAATGCTGTTGATGTTGCCAACGATTCACCTTTGCCAACTCCTTCTTTTTCGATTGATTCCGATGATGCATCCCTAGTTCCTGTATATGTTTCCACCGATCCTCCACTTGCTGTTACTGAGCCACTTATTCAAGATTCTCTTGTTGATATCTCTGATGACCTGCCCATTGCCCTTCGTAAAGGTACACGTTCTCATAATCCTCCCAAATGATATGCCGATTGTACCTATCCTATTTCATCTTTTGTCTGCTATCAGTCTTTGTCCCCTATTTCCTCTTCTCTTGTGGCCACCCTTGATTCCATCTCCACACCTATTACCCTTCACCAAGCCCTGAATCACCCTAATTGGCATGCCGCAATGGAAGAAGAACTCTTGGCACTGGAAACAGCTAGTACCTGGACTCTTATTGATCTCCCTCCTAGAAAGAAGGCCATTGGATGTAAATGGGTATTTGTTGTTCAAACTAAGGCTGATAGTTCTTTGGAACAACTCAAAGCTCGTCTTATTGCAAAAGGGTATGCCCAAACTTATTATATTGATTATTCTGAGACTTTTTCTCCTATAGCCAAACTCACTTCAGTTCATCTTTTTGTTTCTTTGGCTGCTACATATCATTGGGCTTTGCATCAATTAGATGTTAAGAATGCTTTTTTAAATGGCGACCTTCTTGAAGAAGTTTATATAGAGCAACCACCTGGGTTTATTGCTCAGGGGGAGAATACGAAAGTATGCTACCTCAAGAAGTCCCTATATGGTCTAAAGCAAAGTCCTCGAGCCTGGTTTGATAGATTCTGTGATGTGGTCAAGAAGTTTGGGTTAAGTCAAAGCAAGTGTGATCACTCTATGTTCTACTAGCAATCTGATGCATGCATGATTTTTCTAGTAGTATATGTTGATGATATTGTAATTACAGGGAGTAATTCTTCTGGAATTTCAGAACTTAAAATCTTCTTGAACTCTCACTTCCAGACAAAATATTTGGGATCATTAAAGTACTTTATTGGTATTGAGGTTTTGAGAAGCAAGAAAGGTATTGTTCTGACTCAGAGAAAGTATGTTCTCGATCTCTTAAAGGAGACTGGAAAGCTTGGAGCTGCACCAAGAAGCATCCCCATGATCCCGAATCCCTTCCTGGATCTTGATGCTAGTATGTTTGACGAGCTTACTGATGATTTGAAGATGAAGATTGATCCAGAGAAATTGAAGTCGTTTTCATTTCCTGAAAAATATACAAGACTCATTGGAAAACTGAATTATCTCACAGTAACTAGTCCAGATATAACATTCTCTGTCAGTAGGTTCATGGCATCTCCAACAGTGGCTCAATGGGAAGCTTTAGAACATATCCTACATTATTTGAAAGGTTCTCCAGGTCATGGTATTCTTTATACAGACTATGGGCACACTAAAGTCGAATGCTTCTGTGATGCTAATCATGCAGGATCTAAAGCCACAAGACGATATACTACAGGTTACTATGTGTTTGTTGGTGGAAACTTGATATCGTGGAGAAGTAAGAAGCAAGGGGTTGTGTCAAAATCAAGTGCACAAGTAGAATACAGAGCCATGTCACAATCAATACAAGAAATTGTGTAGATACTTCAACTATTAAAGGAAATTGGCATTGTCACAACATTACCTGCAAAATTATGGTGTGACAATAAAGCAGCACTTCATATAGCATCAAACTCTATGTTCCATAAACGTACCAATCACATTGAAATTAATTGTCATTTTATTCGTGAAAAGATTAAAGAAAATATTGTATCTACAGGGCATGTGCAATCAAATGACCAACTGGCAGACCTTCTAATGAAAGCCTTAAATGGAACAAGGGTTGAGTATATTTGTAACAAGTTGGGCATGATAAATATATATGTTCCAACTTGAGGGGGAGTGTTAGAGTAGGTGGAAGAAATCAGTCGGTGCAATCAAATCTCATAGATTTAGGAAATGTAGGTGACCAACGTTATCTAACCGTAGAAAACGTAAATATCCATTGTCTATATAATCATATAATTGTATACTCATAAAATATGACATTTTTGAACTCTCGAATCTCACAGTTTGCAATATTCTTATGGTTCCATTTAGAATTTGCCATTCAACCTTACAACTTACACCACTAACCTTCCAACTCTATAGAAAGAATAATCATTTTAAGTTTTTTTTTTAAGGTAATTTTTTTCTCTACGACCAAAATTTTGCCTAAAAATCTTAGATTCCATGTACACCTATGATAAGTAAAATATTTGCATATTTATTTTCCTTTATATGATGATTTTATGGACGATATTTGTGTTTAATATAATAAATTTGGGTGTAATTGATATATAAATATTGTTTTTGGAATAAACAGCATTTAAAAATAAAAAATAAAGAAAATAAAATAAAAAAAAAACTGTAGCAGTCAATGGCACTGTAGCAGCCATCGGGACTGTAGCAGGTCAACAGCACTGTAGCAGGTCAACGGTACTGTAGCAACCGCCAGGGCACTGTAGCACCCGCCAGATCACTGTAGCAGTACTGTAGCACACGTTTTTTCCCCCCTATAAATAGAGATCAATGCCAAGCTCAAAGGGGGAAGAGAGAGGAAGAGAATCAGAGGTCCTTTTCTGACAATTAGAGGCCCTTCTCTGACAAGGAGAGATCCTTTCTCTGACAGTTCTGAGAAAAAGTGTGTTACTTTCTAGATTTAATTTCATACATTGTATCAATTCTTGCATGCCTCTATCTTGGAAGGCTTAGGATTTTATTACATTTTGCATACCGCCTACATGGAAGGTTTTACCTCCTAAATGGACGGCTAGATTTCTTCATGCCTCTATCTTGGAAGGCTTAGGATTTTATTACAGTTTGCATACCGCCTACATGGAAGGTTTTACCTCCTAAATGGACGGATAGATTTCTTCATCTTTCATTCATCTTTTGGTTGTATATTTATGTTTGAGAATTTAATATTCAAGTTTATGCAGTATTTTTGAGGATTTCATTCTAGTTTTATATAATGTCAATTTATTTTGGTTTTGTTTTTAATTTCATCATGTTCTAAATTTTCATTTTCCTAGGGTGATGACGTAGCTTACTAATGACGGATTGAATCTTAACTTATTAAATCTAGTTTGAATTTCTCCTTCATGATTGAGTTTTAATTATTATTCTTAATGCTTTTGATTGATTGGCCATCTTTTAAATGATTTCAATATACATGTTGAGACCGGAAGGAGATACATGTGTATAGACCCTATAATTAAAACCATAACTTGCATATGAAATAGGAATATATTCATATGAGTTGTGTAGTCTTACTGAGTTACATAAATCTTAATGCATGATTAATTGCTTAAATCCATATAGGAATATATTGGATTAGCAATTGATTATAGAATTGTTTGACCTTGGAAGAGGCTTGTAATTAAATTAAGGAAACTCGACTATTAATCATGTGGAATAAATTGGGCTAGAATAGATAAGTGATTCAATCCTGAAATTGTTAAGTGAAATCTAATCCCTAGGGCTTTTTCTCATATTTGCTTTCATATCATCTGCATTCATATTTAATTGTTTTTATTTTATTTTGTATTCTCAATCACCAACTAATCGATCGGCAAAATAGAATTAAAATTACCTATTTTGGTACTTAGTGCTCAATCCTCGTGGGAACGATACTCTACTCACTTCTATATTACTTGATTACGACAGTATATACTTGCACTATTTAATTGATCATCTGAACACGTATCAACCTACTTTATTGTTGAACCAAAAGCATACACGCTCAAATCTGATAATCTATAAGGGTCTCTCCTCTCCTAAACTCATACTCAATTTTCAATGAAATTGTATAAGATCCTTAAGGGCTATTAACTTCCAAAATCTGAGATGAATAATATCATTATTAAAACTAATTCGTCTCCTCCCCAAGTGACTATTAAAGACAAAGCATCCTTAACTTGGTTATAATTCACAACTTAATCAAACATGAGGCCATCAATTCCCATTCTATTAGCAATACTAGTCACCCAAGTACATTATATTTTCAATCCTTTCATTCTTTTAAACAAATTACCAATTTGGAAATCTCATAACCTTTAAAATTTTCTTTGTGCCATAAACCTTCACGGTCAAAAGAATTTTCCGTTGTTGAAAAAAAAAACTCATGAAAGTTGTTAAGGAAAGAGAATAACTAAACTGTTTGATTCAAATTATAAAAATTTTCAATCCATGGAAACATAAGTTTCAAACCTTTTCCAGATGGTAAATCCCAGTTCAAATATTTTTCTTTAGCCACGCAAGAAATATGGATTTCATAAATCAAAAATTTGAACACTTAACTTAGAGAGGGAAATTTCAATAATAATTGTTAATCATCAGAGTTTTTTTTTCAATAGTGTGATTTAAATTTTTATTTCAGCTAAATATTATGAAGGAAACATCATGACACTTGTCACTTTTTATGATCAATCACACTAATTGATCTCTAAACTTAATACCATTACCTCTTCCTCGTATATACCATTGCATCCAACTAATTATCTTTAGTACTCCATACCAATTACTCTAATAGGGATACATAAACTAATGTTATCACATAGTTTAATCTATTCATCACACTACTTCTCTTATCTCTAGAATCCCCTTTTAAACAACCTTTAATATTAAATATCCTCGAATACATGTAGTTAAATTGCTAAGCTTAGATAATTTAATCCCTTCTATGCTACTCTTTCTGGGACCATCTCACCTATATGTTCCTTTTTAAAAGGGACAGGAGTCCTTACCTTACAAGAAAAATTAATTTACTCATCCTCATCATGATATCATCACTATCCAAGTATTACCTCTGATCCTAATTATAAGATAAAGTTGACTTTTTTTAGAGAAATTAAAGAAGCTAAATAAGTTACTTAATCATATCATATGTTATGTATCCTTAGATTATATATTAATTTATTAATCAAACTAATTAATTTGAAGAAAAAAAAATATAAATATAAATACTCTAAAGTAATTTAATTAGTTTCCTTAATTTCTCCAAAAAAGTTAATTTTATCTTATAATTAGGACCGGAGGGAGTAATTTGACAACCTAAAACAGTTTCTTAGGTAATTCTTCATTATCCATCATCATTCTTTTGTCTATGATTTTTCCCTTTAAAGCTCACTGCATGACAATAAACGGGATCATGATTAACTTCGACTTTACGTTTACAAATCCTCAAATAAAAAACGTGAGAGTAAAACAAGTATGCTACTATTTCTAAGGTCTCAATATTCACCTCCAAGGAATCACCTGTCAAATAATTAGGAAAAAAAACTATTACCCCTTTTTTTTTTCAATCCACTGCAGTATTCCTTAATCCATATAACATTTCACAAAAATTTGGAAGTTTAAGGTAAGGGTTATGCCATAACATAAATATGTAAACACACATGCTTAGCGGTCATAATTATGTTTGGTTAACATGATTTGTAGATTTTTTTTTTTTTTACTATGGTGTGGTTACATAGAAGTAATTAAACAGTGTGTGCTTGTTGATATATATATATATATATATGCAACCCTTTTTTCCTCAAATTCCAACTCAAGAAACTATTGCTTATATAATTACTCTTCAACTCTCACACTTATACCCGGAGAAGTCACTTAAAATTTATTGCTTTTTGTTCAGCATTATACTCGCTACCATCAGATTTGGGGTAGATTAGAGCCGGTAAAATGGGTTCAACCCACAGGTTTTGACAGAGTTAGGGTTGTGGTTTTTGGGGCTCGAAAAAACAAGGCACACACCATCTAACCTGTGGGTTGGCCCACAAAAATTTTCTTTTTAAATGCTAAGGTGAACTTGTGGAGTAGTTTGTTGTGTTGAAACTCATTAGCACAAAGTGTAAAGAAACCCTAGCCCCCTTTCATTATTTCACTCTCACATTGTTTCCCTCACACTCACTGACTCATTGCTCGCATGACCTTTATCCTAATCCTCATCAATCATTAGTCATCACCATCCCCCGACTTGGCCACTAACTGTGACTCCCAACCCTAATCACCTTTATCCTCTTCTCTAATGTCTAAGCTCTCATCTCGCGATGCTCTACAGTCTGTCGGTCAGTCCGTCACCAGCGTCTCAGCGTCTCTTCAGTAAGGCAGTGATGTAGTCCTACTTCTCTCGCTTCTCGCAGCGCCTTTGGGCCATCCATGTTCCTTGACTCTCTTCTTTGCTCAAATCTCAATCTCGCCTCCCCTTTTTGGCCATCCCTGTTCCTCGTCTCCTTCTTTGATTGTGTTGTCTTTGTTCACAAACGTGGTGGTAGCAAACTTGATGCTCAAGCTAACTAATATATATTTCTTCGCTACTTCTCTACCCAGAACGGGTACAAATGCTATTACCCTACTCACAAGAAACTACTCATATCCAAAGACACCATTTTCTATGAAGAAGAGGTGTACTATTCTAAATTACCCATTTAGGGGGAGCACTCACATATTGAATGACTAATTTTGCATAACCTTCTTCCAAAGCCCTTGAAACTCCTACAACCATACCATCACCTGAACCCACTGTTATAGTTATCCTCAAACCTGATTTGTCCACGAACTAAACCATTCCTACTACTACTATTCCAACCCAACCTAAGCCTATCACACCTCAAGATAAACTTGAACCTACACCTAGTGAATTGGAAACACATGTTGAAATCAATCTAAGGGTGGATAAAGAAGCTAGACTAGAAACAAAAACCGGACAACCATCTTAGAAAGAGGAAGAGGTAGATATGAGTAGAAATGTCTCTCCCAATCAAAGGACCAACCATGACTCTAATCTGGGTCTAGATCTTGAAAAGTAGTGCTGGCCTATTGCACTTAGAAAAAGGGTAAGTTTTTTGACTCAATATTCAATTCAACGGTTTGTTTCATATGGTAATTTGTCTGCAATGATGCAGAACTTTGTTGCAAACAGTTCACGAATGAGGGTCCCAGACACTTTCCAACAAGTAATGGTTGATCCGAATTAGAAAAAGGCTATAGAAAAAGAGTTGAGGGCACTCGAGAAAAATAGAACTTGGGAGATCACTATTCTTCCCAAAGTGAAGAAACCAGTACAATGCAAGTAGATCTTCACCCCCAAAATTTAATCCTGACAGAAGTATGAACAAGTACAAGGTGAAACTAGTTTCAAAAGGGTATACTCAAACCTATGGGATTGATTAATAGGAAATATTTTCCCTAGTAGCTAAATTCAATACCATCCAAGTGATGTTGCCAATTGCAGCTAACTTGGATTGGTCTCTGCATTAATTGGACGTAAAAAATGCATTCTTGAATAGGGACTTAGAGGAAGAAGTGTATATGGAAATCCCAAATGGAGTTCTAGCTCTTAACAACTCAGTATGCAATCTTAACAAGTCTTTATACGGGCTAAAATAATCTTGAAGGGCATGGTTCGGGAGATTCACCAAAGCAATGAAGAGGCTTGGATATACTCAGGGGCAAGCCCATGACATGTTGCTTGGGGTTATCAAATACTATTCTTCTTCCTTCTATTTTTTTACTCTTATCATTATTTATTTTATAGTTAAGGTGTAAATCCGCCCCAAAAGTATTCGTGAAGTCTCAATATCACCTTGAAAGCTTTTTTAGTCTCAATGTCACCATGGAAGTATTAATAACATAGCAATGTTGCTCCTGCTTGTTAACCAAGTTAACTTTGACCGTTAAGAGACACATGTCACTGCCACATGGCAGTCAAAATGCCACATCATCACCATACTTTTTCTCCCTTATCCAATTCATAATCCCCAACCCTTCCTCTCTCTCCCTTTCTTTCAATATTCATTACCAAAGATGAATCTTCATCCTTAGAAATTCATGATCTGGTTCCACCTCGAGACCTTAAGGAGAGACCTTCTCCAAGTTCATTGGTGGTGGGTCTCATATGACCGTTGATCAGTTCCGATATTTCTTGATGGATTACCAAGGCTATATCGACATCACCATATCAGAATCAGAGCAAATCACTGACAAGATCCTCAAAGCATGAAACGGGATCCACAAAATCATAGAATGATTTGAATGTGAAACGATTAAAGAATTATGTTGAAACCCATAAATACAACCCAAAATCAAAGTAAAGCATATCACAGTCAGAGAGAACTAAAGATTTAGTTAATTATTCTTCATGATCTATAGATCTACCCAACGAAGTCATAGAAGGATTTGAATATGAAATGATTGAATTTCTTTTAGAAAAATACAATTAAATAATTACATGAAAACTAAAAACGAGCATTAATTATCTTATATACTTTGAGGATTTTTTTGAAACTAGAAACAAACTTCCATTGAATTTTTGGGAAACCCAAAAACACAACCCAAACTCAAAGCAAAACCCCACCTCCGTCATCTTGTCTATCTTGATCTCAACATGGTCGCCACCGTCAAGCTGAAGAACTTCACATAATCAAAACCATTCTTGCTTTCGCCGCATCATAATGCCAAACCTGTTCAAAATCTTCTATAGAGGCTAGACTGACTTTCTCCTATGATAGCAAGGGAGGCGGCGGCAAGGGTGGGCTTCATCTCTATGGTGAAACAGCAGTAAGAGTGGGGATGAATGATCAAAGAAGACATTAAGGAAGGATCTTTTTTTCTCCTGAAACTAAAAGATCAAAGGATTGAGCGAGATAGGGGGAGAGAGGATGAGGTGACAAATCAGACTATAGATGTAGCTGCCTTGTAAGCAATTATAGTCAAAGTTAACAATCAACATAAATGGTGGTTTAAAAAGGGTGACATTGAGACTTCGTGAATACTTTTAAGGCAGATTTGCACCTTAGCCCTTTATTTTATAACTTATTTTACTCTTATAGGATTTAGAGGTGCTTTACAGAAGCAGATCCTTTCAACGGCGAGATTTCTCAGCGTCCCTCAGTTTCTTTTAATTATAGCCGTCTAATATTGATCTAACAGCTTAGAAAGAGACACATTCTATAGTTTTTGAAATTGCATCCCCACAGTCCAATGTCATATAATCCTAAAATTCCATTCAATTCCTCATTTAGCCCCAGATTTAAGCACATAATTTATGTTCTCTTCCAACCTGCACAATGTCGAAAATGCAAAGCTCATGGTCATCTGGTCTGCCACCGAGAGGATCTGATTCCTTATCCACCCTTCCTTTATCGCCTTCATCCTTCATTCCCTTTCTTCAATGGAGGTTGTCACTACAAAAAAAAACATTAAATTTTCGACAAAATTTGCCACTAAAACAATTTTCATGGCAAATTCCGTAGGAAAAGTTTCCGACGAAATTTTTTCGTGGCAAAATTTGCCACGAAATGGCAAATTCCATCGATTGTCACGGAATTTCCGATGGAATAATTCCATGGCTAATTTTGCCACGAAATTAGCCACAGAAATTCCGTCAAAAAAGTTTCCGACGGAATTTTCTGTGGCTCGTGGCTAATTTTTTCGAAAAAATTTAAAAATTATTATTATTTAATTAAATTTAAATTTTAAAAAATATCTTTATAAAAATTAAAATTATGATAATATTAGTCATATAAATATTTAAAAATTTGAGTCAATACCATCTTTCATCCCTTAAGTTTTTCCTCATTTTGGTTTTGGCTCCTCAAGTTTCCAACCATAGGTTTTAGTGACTGTTTGGATTAGCGGTGGAGAAGTAGCTTTTTTTTCCATCTGACTTTTAGAAAAGTAAGGTAGGATTAAAAGTGAAAATGTAAATGTGATTTGTGTTTGGATTAGCGGTGGCAGAAGTGACTTTTTTTTCTAACCTTGAACTTGTTTGGATTAGAGTTTAAAAAGCCCGTTTAAATGCAAAATGACTGAAAAGTGTATGGATGCTATTAAATACTACATACATATGATTCCTTTCATAACCCGTGTTATGTTCGGTCAAAATCATTCTGGTTTTCTTCATTTTTTTCTAGTAAATATTTTGTTTTTTACAAGTGTGTCTGTATCTTTTTAAATTATTGTCTGCAAGAAAATTACTTACTGCCCACGTCTGTATATATATATACTTGAAGTGAGAAAATATAAACAAAATTTGATTAAAAAAACTTAAATTATTATTTAAAAAAATATACACCAAAATCCTTCACTAAAAATAGATAAATTTATATTTATATTGCAAAACAAAAATAGTCTTTAACCCATAATTATTTTCTCTCATATGCGCCACTTCTCCAAAAACTCTCCCCCTCTCCCTTGCTGCTCCACTTCTTCCATCGCTCCCCTACCTCCACACCTCTCTCTTCATTAAAACCCTTTTCGCCACAAATTTCACAAACTGCGTTGGATCTTCCCATATGCTGCTATTGACAGTGGAACTTCACTTTTTGTTTCAAGTTTATATATGACGATAAGGGGATAAAAACCTACGCGAAAGAGATAATAATGAGCTGGTTTTTTCGAGTTTTCGCAGGAATCACAAAACGATGTGTTGCTTTAAGATTGAAACTAGGAGCGAGAGGCTTCATTTATGGGGTAGTGGACATAGAAGGCACAGCACGGGGAGAGAGGGAGAGTTTTGGAAAAGTGATGCATAGGAGATAGAGTAATGCAGAAGAGAGAGATTAGAAGTGCAGTAGGGAAGTGGAAAAGCTAAGCAAGTTAGCTATGAAAAAAAGTTACGATAGTACTAAAATCACAGTGAAAAGAAAAGCTTTGCCAAACGGTGAAAAAATGGCCTCTATGCTTTTTTTGATCTAAACATGCGGTCATGGGTAGCTACCGCTTTGCCAAACAAACCCTTAGTCTATGTTAGGGCAAAATGGTCATATAAAAATTAATTATAAAAAAAAATTTATTAGTTATTAATTAATATTAATAAAAAATTATTAGTTAGTAATTATTTATTAGTTATTAATTAATATTAATAAAAAAATTAATTTTAGAAATTAGACAAAAATATAGTCATATGAAATTTATTTAAGATGTAAGATTTTTTAATTTGAAGTTAATTTATATAAAAAAATTAACTTCAAATTAAACAAAAATTGATAAAAAATTAGACAAAAATTATTAGTTAGTAATTATTTATTAGTTATTAATTAATGTTAATAAAAAATTACTTTTAGAAATTAGACAAAAATATAGTCATATGAAATTTATTTAATATGAAAGATTTTTTAATTTGAAGTTAATTTATATAAAAAATTATAAGAATATATAAAATTATTTTATATTATTATTACATTTATATATAAGAAACAAAAATATATTTATAAATAATTGATTATATATATAATTGTGTAATAATAAAACACCAAAGTAATCAAGCCCATCAGTAAGCCATCACACGCGTACGGACGAGGTTGTGGGTTCGAACCAAAGGAGAACAAGTTGAATTACATTTTCAGGAAAAAAGAGGCTGCGACACATGGCGGAGCAAGGCTACACCACTTGGCGGATCTAGACACCGGCAACAAGGTGGCAGCTGCAGGAGCTGACACGCGCACTGCCGGCAATAAGGTGGCGGTTGCTATAGTTGCCACGTGGCTTTTTAAAATTTTAAAAATAGAAAATAATTTTGCAAGGGAATTTTCAACGGAATTGAATTCCGTCAGAAATTGCGATAGAAAATTTCTGTCAAAAACTTTCCGACAAAAATTCTGTCAGAAATTTTCCGAAGGAATTGAATTTTATCAGAAATTTAGTTGCAAGTTTCCAACAGAATTCAATTCCGTTGCATGATGGAATTAATTCCGTCGGAAATTTGCGATGGAATCTGAATTTCGTCAGAAATTGGTTTATCAATTATTAGCGACGGAATCCATTCCGTCAGAAAATCCATTTCCATTGGAAACTCTAAATTCCATTCAGAAATTCAGTATTTTTTTGTAATGTGTAGTGACATTCTAGGAGATGGAGAAGTTACGTAGCTTTACCATTAATGGAGACATCTTGTTGCCCATGGATGGTAGCTCTAGCGTGGGGAGAAAAGTCATCATAGTTAGAAAAGCTTACGCATTTAATTAGAAGAGCTAGAATTTTTGTTCATGATTTTGACTTCTCCTTCTTCGGCCTGCAAAGTCATGCGTCTGATTAAAAGGCCATGGTTATTTGTTGTAGTTTGTGGCTTAATCTCCTTTGTTGAAAATGGCTGCTTTATTCTTGTTATTCTTTGTCTACTTGTATTCTTCTTTTTCTCTTCCAATATAGTCTCTTATTAAAAAACAGTATTTTGTTTTTTGTTTTTTATGTTATGCTGCATTTATTTCCATTTGCACAAAAATATTTTCTAAAAATATTATTATTAATATTTTATAATAATATTATTATTTTTATAATAAAGAAAAATTCTGGACCGTTGAGATCGTAATCCAACAGTCCAAATTGAGAAAAGGAGGAAAAAGGATGGGAAGAAAAAAGGATGTAACCCGGATGGACTTGGCTTGCGTCCGCTGCCTGTCCTTTGCTCTCAAACTACACCGTTTTTGTGTAGTTTTGCGATAAAATGTTGGGATTGATCTTTTTTTTTAAATGGTGTCTAGTATTTTGAAGTATTTTTCTGAACTTATCTAATATCTTAAAATATATTTTTTTAAGTAACATATAGTATCCTAAAATAATTTTTAGTGCTTTTAACCCCTTAAAATTTTTTTTAGTTATACCCAATCTGTTAGCACACTGATTATAATTTTACCTTTAATGTACTTTTTTAGCTCCAAAATTATTTTTTTGTGCTGATTTATTGATTTACACCCACTCTAAAATATTTTAAAGTAATTTTTGGAACTGAAAAATACATTAAAGGTAAAATTACAATCAGTTTCCTAACAGACTAGGTATAACTAAAAAATATTTTAAGGGGTTAAAAGCACTAAAAATTATTTTAGGATACTACACGTTACTTAAAAAATATTTTAAGATACTAGATAAGTCCAGAAAAATACTTCAAAATATTAGACACCATTTAAAAAAAGGGATCAACCCCAACATTTTATCCCAAAACTACACCAAAACGGTGTAGTTTGGGAGAAAAGGACAGGCAACGGATGCAAGCCAAGTCCAACCTGGATCCATCGATGAGTTGGTTAGAGGGCATAGGGAAGAAGGTGAGGGATTTCACAAAAACCTAGGTTTAAAGGGACGATCCATGTAACATCCTCATTTTTATTTTCATAATATAATTATAAATTAGAATTAATTAATTAAAAATATGTATATATAATAATATATATATATATAAAGGGGGGAAGGAATAGAGACCACAAAAGCTTTCGGTTGAAAGTAAGGACATAATCATTGTCCTTATATATAAAAAAAAGGCAATAATTATGTTTCTAAAAAGAAAAATTTTAAATAAATAAATAAATAAATTGAAAGTGGCGCCAGGTTTGGCGCCACATGAATGAGGAGGGGTATTATAAATACCCCTCAATAACCACTTCACGCCTTGCGTGAAGTGTTCCGGAAGGCGAGGGTGAGGTTCTAGTATGAGTAATTTTAGTTCTTCGGAGATCAATAAGGTACTTAAATTCTCTTTTGATCACAAAACTCTTTTTATGAAAAATATTCTAAATAATTTTATCTTTTTCATAATAGTGATTTCTTACTGATTAGAGAATAATCTAGAATTAGAATTTTGGGCAAACGATGGATAAAATGAGCAAAAAGACTCTCAATGCCTTTATTTTAAATTGCGATCTACAATCTTCATCAAATCCCCTACAAGATGCCAAAAAATCCCTCCAAGATCGTATTTAGATTTTTTCCCTCATTTTGTATCAGCGATTCAGCAGCCAGAAAATCAGTTTCAGCGGAGGGAGACGGTGTTTTTCGAATTTTTAGACTAAACTATCATTTTAAAACTTCAAGGTCATTTTCCGTAATTTCTGCTGATATATTCTTCGGTGAAAGATGGTAGTTTTTGGATTTTGGATCAAACTGGAATTTTGGAAATTTGGGGTATTTTCTGTAATTTCTGCTATGGTTTCACTAAAAGTAGGGGATAATATTACAGAAAAATGCCCCAAATTTATGTCACAATTACCATTACCCACATGCAGAATTTCATTTTCTTCTTTAGTCCTTATGCATCTTTACTTTTTGGTCATTTATCTCCAACTTTCCATACAATTCAAATCAATATTTTGTAATATCTTTATTCAAAATTCAACTTTTAAAGAGCAAGACTATAGAAATGTAGAGGATGATTAATAGTGAATTTTAATCGGTTTATATTTTTTTTAGATGAAGATTTTATAATTTAGTATTTTAGATCTTAAACTTAAAATTTGGGGATTTTCATATATTTGAATGAAATTAACAATAATCAAATTACTTCAATAGGTTATTTGAATTAAGAAAAATATTTAAATTTTATAATTGGAATTTTAGTGTGAAATTGGAATTTTAGGAATAATTAATTCAAAATTTAAAAAATTTAGAATTTAGTTAAATAAATTAATTTTTCCAATAACTCAAGGAGTTATTAATGTATAATAAATTAATTGTTGTAGATTGATTTTTGGCGTGTATTTGAGCTCTTGGATTAGAAGCTTGTGGCTATAATTTTGCTTTGGCCAGAGGTAATCACTTTCCTCTTGTTGTGCATATTTGTATGATGTTTGTGAGTGATTTTTAATTACATAGAATTATAAATTTGGCTATTGATATGTGATGTGGACTTTGAAAATATGTTGTTAATGAAATAGTTTTGTGAGACTTATTTTCGCTGAAAAAATGAGTAGTGATATTTTATTATATGAACTGGTATGTATTTATGAGATTGAAAAGATCCTTTTGATAATTGAGAATTTATAATGATTTGTTATAATCACACATAATGATATGAGAGGGGATGGTGAATGTTGATTTGATGGGTTGTTATTTAAAGAGGAAATAAGGGGATGAACTTTTGTACAAAAAGAGGTAATAAGGTGGTGGACTTCCAGGTGTACACTGGTTAGCCCTTTGGTCCAATTGTGTTCAGTAGGGCCTTGACACCTCGCTAATATATTTAGAGGGGGAACCCATGGTCCGGTCTCGTGCTCTATGAATTTTGGCCGATTCATATCACTTAATTGGTGAGCTTGTTAAGTTAAACTATCAGTCATATGGGTTAGTGCTAGCCCATGGGCTCAGTCAGAGGAAATAAGGCAGGAGAGGAAATAAGGGAGGACAAAGAATAAACTATTGTATATTGATTCTTATATACTTATGTGATAAATATAAGAATGAGATTATGATATGGTAAATTAATGTGTATATATACATGTGGACATGTGACATTTTAATAATGATATGATTTTATAACTGTCCCACTTGGCGCCTCATGGGCACTTACTGCTATGCCCAATAAGATGGATTGTTAGTTGTTGAGGTTTTTGTCTCACCCCGTTGATTTAATATTTTTCCAGGTGATGTTGCCGTGCGGGTCCATCAAGGAAGACTCTGGAAGCTTAAACTACTTCTGCTAAAAGTAGTGCTTCTATCTTTATAATATATGTTGGATTATTGTATATTGTCACGTTATGGCTCATTTTGCATACTCTGATTTATTTTGGAGATTTGGTATTTTAACTATATATATTTTAATTACTCTTGATGAGGTTGGATGGTTTGCTGGCCGTATGATGTGTTTTGAATTGCTAGAACCATAATTTAGTCTGATATGGATATTTTAATATATGATGAGATATTATTTAGTTAAAAAGTTTTCAAATAGTTAGTTGAACTCTTTTCTACCATGGTAATCTTTTGAAAGATGAGTGTTAATCTTTTTATTATCATGGTAGAGTTTGTAAATGATTATAATAATGTATTAAAAAAAATGATTTTATCAAGTCCATAGTTAATTATTGTGTATAATGAAAGGATTTTACAGTCCAGATTATAATAAATGGTACGATGGGGATGAAATTTTAAAATTTGCCTGACATGTCTCACTTTTGAACCATGAGATCAATTGGACTGTCACGATTTTAAGATTTTGGGAGACGCCGAGAATACGGCCACTGAGAGAATCTGGACCCATGTTTTAAAAGATAAATCCTCAAATTTTTTTTAATTACCTGTAATTTTTTAATATTTCTAAGATCTAATAAAAGACAAAATCCTATAATATCTGGACATAATTAAAATCTTTTAAATAGGAAATAATTAATCTATTTTATTTAACTTCATTATTTCTATCCATTTTCCAACCGTATGACATGAAATTAAAAAGGCTGCGAGTGAAATTCATTTTGAAGCATTTGAGAAGTTTTATAAGGAGTTAGGTTAAACACCATAAAAAAATAAAATTATAACAATGCAAAGGCTTAGAAGAGAAAACTCAGAGATTTAGGTACAGTAAGATGTATGAGTTAAAAAACAGCCAAATTTTAGTCACAAATGTTGAAGATAGATGGCAGGCTTATTTTCATAGGTGGGGTATGGAACTTGTGAGTAGGATATAATAACTAAAAAAGGTTAGCACAACTTTTTATTCCTTTATTCCAGAATTTGAGTTCGTCATTTTAAACTGATTCTTTTTTCTTTTTTTAACCCAATCTAAATATAAGTTACCTTACCCACTTCTATCCAACTTCAAATTGTGAGTTGTAACCTTCTCTTTTAAAGAAAATGGCGGCTTTTTTTTTATTGTTGGATTGAGATTTTAAAGATTTAAAGTTAATATATTATTAAAATATTATTATTATATTAATATATTAAAAATATTATTATAAAATATATTAAATCTACATGATTGAGATCTTTATCGAACGATTCACAAAAAATATCCATCCTTTTCTTAAAAAAAAAAAAAAGGACGGAAACCGTCTCCCGTTTCCAACCAGCAAAATAGAGTTGGATAAACCTCTCACTAAAATGGTTGATTCGCATGGATTGAGACCTATTGATGTGACGGGTGCTGTTCGAGAAACCGCAATACTGGTTTTTCCCCGGCGTGAGATGAAGGAAACGCGTGGACCCAACGGAACCGCGAGAAACTCGATCCACTGCTCGATTAGTATAAAAGCACCACAGTTCAACTTTGGCTTCTCTCAATTTCTGGAAAAATAAACAAACTACGTGGTTTCGATCGAGCTATGGAGCAAGCAAAGCAAGTGCCAGATGTGGTGCTCAATTCTGGGCACAAGATGCCGGTGATAGGGATGGGAACGGCGTCGGCTTCTCTTCCGTCGTCCGACGACCTCACCGCCATCCTCCTCGACGCCATTCGCATTGGCTACCGCCATTTCGACACTGCTGCTATCTATGGAACTGAACAGCCTCTCGGAAAAGCCGTGGCTAAAGCTTTAGAGCTAGGCCTCGTCAAGAGTCGCGATGAATTGTTCATCACTTCCAAGCTCTGGAACACCGACGCCCATCCCGATCTTGTTCTCCCAGCTCTCAACACCACCCTCCGGTTTGTCTCCTTCAATATTCGTCAGTATTTTTAGCATATTTTCTCACGCAATACTGTGTCTTATATATCCTCAATCACATGCCCTTGTACTACTCTACGGGGGGAATTAAAATTACTCTCCAGATAGAATTGACTGCAGAAAGAGTAATATAAATTGAGACATCAATTGAGACGGTTGGTGAGAATAAGCTATTTTGGGTTTGGTCTAGGGAGTACAAATTTATTTAAAAACGGAAAAAAAATTAATAAACTATTCACAACTTTCTCTGCCTATGAGGAGCCCTGCATTAATTATTTATTGCTTATTCTTAGTATGACTAACTGTAAATATTATATTTTATTTGATATTGACATGTTGATACTTGTCTGTTCTGTTTTTCAATTCTGTTTTTGCCTTGTGTCTATTTTATTGTTGAGGTCTCACCATTTCTTTAACTCTAATAACTTTTTTGGCATTCGGGGTTGGGATTGTACAGAAATCTGGGACTGGAGTATGTGGAATTGTATCTGATTCACTGGCCAGTGAGGTTGAAACCAGAGGCTGTAGGTTTCAATTTCATGGGGGATGACGTGCTTCCCTTTGACATGGAAGGAACATGGAAGGCCATGGAAGAATGCCACAGATTGGGCTTAGCCAAGTCTATTGGGGTCAGCAACTTTGGCACCAAAAAGCTCACCCAGCTCTTGGACAATGCTTCAATCCCTCCTGCAGTTAATCAGGTGTGTATGTGCATAAAAAGACTCCACCCTACTAAGTTACTACCTCCAGTTCTAAATGTATAAACAGACTATAGTTTGAATTGAACTACAAATAGTTCTTATATTTAAGATTAGAAGAGTATCATTCAAGAATTTTTCTGGTATATGCGTAAATAGATTCTACTGTAATGATTTGTTCATATTTACTTGGTAATGAAGAGTGGTGAGTGGTGATTTTAGGTGGAAATGAACACATCATGGCATCAGGGGAAACTGAGAGAGTTTTGCAAGCAGAAAGGGATCCATGTGAGTGCATGGTCGCCACTAGCAGCATATGGATCAAAATGGGGTTCCAATTCTGTGATGGAGAATCCAGTCCTTAAGGAAATTGCTGATGCTAGAAACAAGAGTATTGCTCAGGTTCAGTGCCCCACCTCATCACATTTCCAGCTAAATATTTCCAAATGCAGCTTTCTTTGTGCCATCAAGTTTCAGACCAAAAATCTTTTTTAGGTCTAAAATGTTTTCATTGTTAATTGCTTTTGTTAAATGGTATAGAGCAGAGGATCGAACTTAAAACAACTTGCTAACTATCCACACCCTTCCCCACTTTCGTCAAAAAAAAAAAAAAAAAAAACTCACTTGAGATATAACTTCTATTTTCTCTTGCATGATGTGCCAAAGATATCGTTCTTCGCATCGTTGCGTGAAGCTATTATAACAGATTTGAATTATAAATGGGTTAAAGGAAATCCCAGTTTCCAAGGCCGTTAAACTTCGCCAGAAAGTAGCCTGAAAATTACATTGAAGTTGAATATTTATTGTTCTATTCCTTGTTATTCTAATACCATGTGCTGTGTTGAGATGACAGAAAGGATCAATGAGGATCCATCTCTCGAACTAAAATGAAGGCTGATAAACAGAATCAAAGTGTGCTTGAATTATAATCTTTTTGGCTCTTTTCTGATTGTGTGTGCAGATAGCTCTAAGATGGATATACGAGCAAGGGGCGAGCCCTATTGTGAAAAGCTTTAACACGGAGAGGTTGAAGCAAAACCTAGAGATATTTGATTGGGAGCTAAGCAATGAGGAATCAAACAAAATCAGCCAGATTCCACAACGCAAGATGTACAGGGGAGAAATGTTCCTGTCTGAAAATGGGCCTTACAAATCATTGGAAGAACTCTGGGACGGTGACATCTGAATCAAACCTTGTCCATATGCAGCTTAATACTTGTATTGTATAAGCATATAGATCTTTTGCATTCATAGTGTGTGAATATGAAGAATTAAAGAGTGCACAAGGAGAGAACTGAAGAGAAAACAGTAAATGAGTATGAGATGTGGATATCATTTATAGATATAGTGCATGTTTTGGAACAATTATTTTTTGAATATAAGTGCTTATTACGCAAGTCGAGATAAAACTCATCTCACATACTTACCTCGTATACCGTGAATCACGATTTATAAACACTATATTCTCTTTGTATCATAAATAAATATATGAACGAACAGGATCCAATGTAATACTTGGTTTGTGTGAACAAGTGGTGGCCCATCTCTTGGTTGAGGCCTTGGTTTCACAAGAGAAGTCAGGGCATAGATGACAAATGTCGTGTCATCCTATACATATTTGTTTGATCCTTTAACAAATCTATTTATCTGTGAAATTTATAAAGGTCTGCCAAAACTGCGGGAGGCAATAGTGTGTTTAAATACTCAAGTATAATAAGTACCCACACCCCTGAAAGTTACATCATTAAAATAGAATTAACATAATATTTTCCATCAATTTGGTCTTCATTCCTTTTTTTTTTTAAATAAGCATTTGGGGTTCTATTTTGGGATAAAGATACTTAAATATCACTTAAACTTCAAAATCCTAAATCAGTAATTTTCTAAAAACCTGAATTGTTAATTGTTATATTCTTTTTGTCAATTATATTACTCTTATTGTCAATAAAACCAATTTGAGATTTTAAAGTTCAAGTAATATTTAAGTATCTTTTTTCTTTTTATGTTTCTGAATAATCATAAAAATACATCGCTGTATGTTCATTACCTTTATAATTTTTTAAGATTTCTAAAATCTAATATAAGACAAAATCCTATAATATCTGGACATAATTAAAATCTTTTAAACAAAAGATATTGAATCTATTTTATTTAACTTCATTATTTCTATCCATTTTCCAACTATATGACTTGAGACTAAGGGTTCAATTGGGTTAGTAGTGGCAAAAGTTACATTTTTTAATCTAACTTTTATAAAAGTCATATTGCAAATGTGACTTATGTTTGGATTTGGCGATGGTAGAAGCGGTTTTTTTTTTTTTTGAAAAGCTAGACTTTTGAGCTTTTTCTCAAAAGCTGATTTTGAAAAAAAAAATACAGTTGCCAAAAACCCAAAACGCTAATCCAAACACCCCATTTTTCCAAAAGCCAATTCCACTATGCTTTTTTTCAACAAAAGAAAAACCATGTTTGGGATAAACAAGCTATAAAAAGGTTGAGAGTGAAATTCCTTTTGAAGCGTTTGAGAAGTTTTATAAGAAGTTAGGTAAAACCATGGTTCTGGAAACCGGACCGGACCGGCCGGTCCGGCCTGGTAACCGGTGAACCGGCCGGTTGGCCGGTTCGGTTTCCATTTAAAAAAAAAAATTTTTTTTTTTTACTATTTTCTTTAGAAATTTATACCAATAATAAGCCTAAAATTTCCAATTTCTCACCGGTTTAGTCCCGGTTTAGCCCCGGTCTGACCCACTGACCCTTAACCCAGTACCCCGACCGGTTCAATACCCGGTCCGGGTTTTAATACCTTGGGTTAAACACTCAAAAATAGAAAATTTATAAAATTGTTAAGACTTAGCATATGTTTGGGTATGCGATTGGCTACCCAATCGTACTATTGGGGCCCATAGGTGCGATGGGCAATCTGATTTTTTTTTTTTTTTTGAGTGTTTGGTGCTTCAATTGGGTTTAAGTGCTTTTGATGCGTTAACCTGCTTTTGCCTTAAACCAAAATGTGGAAGAAAAATGATATATATGACAAATATTTTCTCTTATTTTAAATATAAGATAAAGTTAATTTTTTTGAAGAAATTAAAGAAACTAATTAAATTATTTTAAAGTATTTATATTTGTCATTTCTTCCCCAAACTATTTTTCCTAACTTATAAACTGATATATAATATAAGGATACACAATATATGATATGATTAAGTAATTTATTTACAATATGTTTGGGAGAGCTTATTTTGAGAAAATAAGCCCAATTTATGCAAGCCGAGAAAAAACTCCTCTTACATACTTACCTCGTATACCGTGAATCACGAATTATAAACACTTATTACCCAAAAATAAGCTCTTCCAAACGAGCACTTAGTTTCCTTAATCTCTCCAAAAAAAAGTTAACTATGTCTCACATTAATTCGTTTATTATTGATAGCACGGGACACAGAAAAAAATAGAGTTATATTGATCCTAATTGTGATCCAATTAGTTATATAATATTATTTCTTAAATTATATATTTTTTATTGCCAAATTTTCCAACTTTAAATTTTATAAATTTTTAATTTAATTTATCTCTTATCGTTATCACAAAAGCCACTTATGCTATAGTCAATCCAAATAAGTTCTACTTTTACAAAAGTCACTTTATACAACTACCAATTCAAACATAAATCATATTACACAATCTAATTTTTACTTAAATTCAAATTAAAAAAAGCTATCTTGACAATCATTATTCTAAATACACGTTTAAAAGAGAAAACTCAAACATTTAGGTAAAGTGAGATGTATGAGTTAAAAAAAGGCTGAAATTTAGTTACAAATGTTGAAGATAGGTGGCAGGCTTATTTTTATAGGCTATTCAAGATACGGCGTGTTGAACTTGTGAGTGGGATTTGATAACTATTAAAGGTTAGCAAAAAATTTTTTGCTTTATTCCAGGATTTGAGTTCGTAAGATTAAACTGTTTCTTTTTTTTTAACCCTATACAAATATAAATTACCTTACCCACTTACCCAAGTTCAACTTGTAAGTTATAAATACAACCAGCTAAAAATTGAGTCGAGTTCGAAGGGTCAGCCCGTTTAGGTTTGAGTCAGTTAAGAGTTGGGTTTATGATTTAGAACCTCCAGAAAGAGTCTGGGCTAAAAGGGCCAACCCTATAGGACCACGGCTTAAAAGTGCCTCGTTTAATGTTTTTTAAAATAAATTAACATATATAATATCATTATATCAAATTATCAATATAAGAGATACCTGAATACCTAATAGAGTATTAGTAGCAAGCTAACACTCATTAAAGGGTTTAATTTATTTAATTTTCTATAATGGTTTATTCATTTAAATTTTAAAAAAATAAGTTAATTTAAACATTAGATAATTATTTTAACTAAAAATTTATGAGTTTTAAAAATAATGCATTTCAATTTAAAAAAATATAATAATTAAATTATAAAACTTAAAAATAACTTTTATTTAAATTAAAATGAGTTTTGGTTCGTTTAAACTCGAGGCTGTGAAGAGTTGACCTGTAAGACCACAAATCTCATAAACTAGGGGTTTTACATGAGACAGACATGAACTGACCGGCCGATTTAGACCAAGCTCGGCCGGCCTTATTCCCGCCTATACAGAGTTGGATAAACCGCTCGCCAAAATGGTTAATTCGCATGGATAATTGGATATGATGAGACCTCTTGATGTGACGGGCTGCTGTTCGAGAAACCACAATACTGGTTTTTCCCCGGCGTGAGATGACGCAAACACGTGGACGCAACTGAACCGCGAGAAACTCGATCCACTGCTCAATTAGTATAAAAGCACCACAAGTCAACTTTGGTTTCTCTCAATTTCTTGAAGATCAAACAAACTACGTGGTTTCGATCGTGCTATGGAGCAAGCAAAGCAAGTGCCAGATGTGGTGCTCAATTCTGGGCACAAGATGCCGGTGATAGGGATGGGAACGGCGTCGTCTTCTCTTCCGTCGTCCGACGACCTCACCGCCATCCTCCTCGACGCCATTCGCATTGGCTACCGCCATTTCGACACTGCTGCTCTCTATGGAACTGAACAGCCTCTCGGAAAAGCCGTGGCTAAAGCTTTAGAGCTAGGCCTCGTCAAGAGTCGCGATGAATTGTTCATCACTTCCAAACTCTGGAACACCGACGGCCATCCCGATCTTGTTCTCCCAGCTCTCAACACCACCCTCCGGTTTGTCTCCTTCAATATTCGTCAGTATTTTTAGCATGTTTTCTCACGCAATACTGTGTCTTATATATACTCAATCACATGCTCTTGTACTGCTCTACGGGGGAAATTAAAATTACTCTCCAGATTGAATTGACTAGAGAAAGAGTGATATAAATTGAGACATCAATTGAGATGGTTGGTGAGAATAAGCTATTTTGGGTTTGGTCTAGGGAGCACAAATTTATTTAAAAGACCAAATCATATTCAACTAGACACGTCAGACCAAAAACGGAAAAAAATTGCTTATCCATAGTACAACTAACTGTAAATATTTTATTTTATTTGATATTGACATGTTGATACTTGTCTGTTCTGTTTTTTAATTCTGTTTTTGCCTTGTGTCTATTTTATTGTTGTGGTCTCACCATTTCTTTAACTCTAATGACCTTTTTGGCATTCGGGGTTGGGATTGTACAGAAATCTGGGACTGGAGTATGTGGATTTGTATCTGATTCACTGGCCAGTGAGGTTGAGACCAGAGGCTGTAGGTTTCAATTTCAAGGGGGAGGACGTGCTTCCCTTTGACATCGAAGGAACATGGAAGGCTATGGAAGAATGCCATAGACTGGGCTTAGCCAAGTGTATTGGGGTCAGCAACTTTGGCACCAAAAAGCTCACCCAGCTCTTAGACAGTGCTTCAATCGCTCCTGCAGTTAATCAGGTGTGTATGTGTATAAAAATACTCAACCCTAGTAACTTACTACCAGTTCTAAATGTATAAACAGACTGTAGTTAAAATAGCATTACAAACTAGGTCTTACATTTAGGAACAGAGGAGTATGATTCTAGAATTTTTGTGGTATATGCATAAATAGATTCGATTGTAATGGTTTTTTCATTTTTACTTGGTAATGAAGAGTGGTCAGTGGTGATTTTAGGTGGAAATGAACACATCATGGCATCAGGGGAAACTGAGAGAGTTTTGCAAGCAGAAAGGGATCCATGTGAGTGCATGGTCGCCACTAGCAGCATATGGATCAAAATGGGGTTCCAATTCTGTGATGGAGAATCCAGTCCTTAAGGAAATTGCTGATGCTAGAAACAAGAGTATTGCTCAGGTTCAGTGCCCCACCTCATCACATTTCCAGCTAAAAATTTCCAAATGCAGCTTTCTTTGTGCCATCAAGTTTCAGACCAAAAATCTTAGTTTGGTCTAAAATGTTTTCATTGTTAATTGCTTTTGTTAAATGGTATAGAGTAGAGGATCGAACTTAAAACAACTTGCTAACTATCCACACCCTTCCCCACTTTCGTCAAAAAAAAAAAAAAAAAAAAACTCACTTGAGATATAACTTCTATTTCCTCTTGCATGATGTGCCAAAGATATATCGTTCTTCGCATCGTTGCGTGAAGCTATTATAACAGATTTGAATTATAAATGGGTTAAAGGAAATCCCAGTTTCCAAGGCCGTTAAACTTCGCCAGAAAGTAGCCTGAAAATTACATTGAAGTTGAATATTTATTGTTCTATTCCTTGTTATTCTAATACCATGTGCTGTGTTGAGATGACAGAAAGGATCAATGAGGATCCATCTCTGGAACTAAAATGAAGGCTGATAAACAGAATCAAAGTGTGCTTGAATTATAATCTTTTTGGCTCTTTTCTGATTGTGTGCAGATAGCTCTAAGATGGATATACGAGCAAGGGGCGAGCGCCATTGTGAAAAGCTTTAACACGGAGAGGATGAAGCAAAACCTAGAGATATTTGATTGGGAGCTAAGCAATGAGGAATCAAACAAAATCAGCCAGATTCCACAACGCAAGATGTACAGGGGAGAAATGTTCCTGTCTGACAATGGGCCTTACAAATCATTGGAAGAACTCTGGGACGGTGACATCTGAATCAAACCTTGTCCATATGCAGCTTAATACTTGTATTGTATAAGCATATAGATCTTTTGCATTCATAGTGTGTGAATATGAAGAATTAAAGAGTGCACAAGGAGAGAACTAAAGAGAAAACAGTAAATGAGTATGAGATGTGGATATCATTTATAGATATATTCTCTTGTATCATAAATAAATATATGACCGAACAGGATCCAATTTAATACTCCCTCCGTTACTAATTATAGAATAACATTTGGGAGTTGATCTTGGTCCTAATTATAGAATAAAGTTTTAATTTTTATCAATTTCTTCCCAAAATACCCCCAATTGATACTTTCTCGATAATAATGAAACACAATATATATTTTTTTGGTCATCGTGGTTCTCTAAATCGTCTCCTGCGCATGTTTTACACTTTTCTCGGGGCCCTTAAAACACATGAAGATATAATCTGGTTAAATTAATTAAGATTTATTTAAGAAAAGAAATAAAATTTTAACGATTTAGGTTTACTATATATTATATATCCCATCTATCGCTTAAATTGTGTGGTCGTTGGTAACTGAAACTGAAAACGATGGTTTGAGGAGGTGATGTGACTCGATTGCTTTCTGCAAGATGCCGTTTTCTTCTTGTAAAAGTGGTGTAAGGATTGGGATGAGCAGTTGCTGTGAGGTAATTCGGAGGAGAAAAGTAGGGCTAAATTAGAAAAATGAATAAGATTAACTAATTTAATTACTATTCTTAATTTATTCAAAATTAGGTAAATATATCCTATAATTAGGATGGGGGAGTACTTGGTTTGTGTTAACAAGTGGTGGCCCATCTCATGGTTGAGGCCTTGGTTTCACAAGAGAAGTCAGGGCCTAGATCTCGTGTTATCCTATACATATTTGTTTGGTGCTTAACAAATCTATTTATTTGTGAAATTTATTTTTATAGGTTATTCAAGATGCAGCGTGTTGAACTTGTGAGTAGGAATTGATAACTGGAAAGGGTTAGCACAATTTTTTTGCTTTATTCCAGGATTTGAGTTCGTACGATTAAACTGTTTATTTATTTTTTTAAAAACCCTATCTAAATATAAATTACCATACCCACTTACCCAAATTCAACTTGTAAGTTGAAAATACAACTAGCAAGATAGAATAAAGCTGGGAAATCGAGCCGAGCTCATCGGGTCAGCCTGTTTGGGTTTGAGCCCGTCAAGAGCTGAATTTATGATTTAGAGCCTCTAGAAAGAGTCGGGCCTAAAAGGACCAGCCCTGTAAAACCGTGGGCTTAAAAGAGCCCCGTTTAATTTTTTAAAATAAATTAACATATGTAAATCATTATATCAAATTATCAATATAAGAAACACCTAAGTACCTAATAGAGTATTAGTAACAGGCTAACACTTATTAAATGGTTCTATTTATTTGGTTTTCTACAATGATTTATTCATTTAAACTTTAAAAAAAAAAGACTAATTTGAACATTAGATAATTATTTTAACTAGAAATTTATGAGTTTTAAAAATAATGTATCTTAATTTAAAGAAAAATCATAATTAAATTGTAAAACTTAAGAGTGAATTTTATTTGAATTAAAATAAGTTTAGGCCAATTTACGCCCGAGCAGGTGAAGAACCAACCCTGTAGGACTACGGACTTCATAAATTAGGGGTTTTACAAGAGTCAGGCCTAAACTGACCGGCCAATTTAGACCCAAACTCATAAAGGGCCGGCCCTTATTCCCACCCACATAGAGTTGGATAAACAGCTCACTAAAATGGTTGATTCACATGGATAATTGGATATGATGAGACCTCTTGATGAGACGGGGTGCTGTTCGAGAAACCACAACTGGTTTTTCCCCCGCGTGAGATGAAGCAATCGCATGGATGCAATGGAACCGCGATAAATTCGATCCATTGCTCAATCTTAACTATATAAAAGGAGAGCAGAAAATATCTCCTTGGCCGACACATTAGCAAAATAACAAATTCAAAACACTAAATAATAATAATAATCATAATCATAATGCAGGCGGTTATGTTAGATAGATAATGAGGAAGGAAGTTACAAAATTCTTAACTATATAAAAGTAAAGCAATACGCATCTCCCTGATCGACATAATAGTAAAATGACAAGCTCAAAACACTAAAATAAAAAAAAGATAATAGTACGAGGTGGTGTTATGTCATATTAGATAATGGGGTCTATGGTTTTTATAAAATAAACTATATTATTCATAATTTATTAATAACGAGATTTCGATAATTAAAAAAGGGGTCTATGGTTTCTAACTTTCTATATGAAAAGCAAATTGAGATAAATTAGTTGGGCAACTTCATTTCTTTGGCTGTTGATTTACAACATCTATTAATTTAATAAACCTCTCAATATCAATTATCAACTTTTAACATGGATAAAGTTGGGGGGAGGGGGGGAGATCTTCCTTAAATGAAAATTCAAGGAAAAGTTAGGGTGTATGTATGGGGTATCATAAATCTCTACCTTTTCAATTTCATACTATAAAATACTCCCTCCAGTCCTAATTATAAGATAAAGTTGATCTTTTTGGAGGAATTAAGGAAGCTAATTAAATTACTTTAGAGTGTTTATATTTTTAATTTTTTCTTCAAACTAATTAGTTTAACTAATAAACTAATATATAATCTAAAGGTACATATCATATGATATGATTAAGTAACTTATTTAGTTTTCTTAATTAATCCAAAAAAAGTCAACTTTATCTTATAGTTATGACCGGAGGTAGTATTATTTTAAACCTAAGTGATTTTTTACATAAAAAGATGTTAAGAAATGCCCACTCTTTCACCCGTACATCGCGCGGGGCTGGGCTAGTTAGTATAAAAGCACCGCAGGTCAACTTTGGCTTCTCTCAATTTCTGGAAGATCAAACAAACTACGCGGTTTCGATCGAGCTATGGAGCAAGCAGAGCAAGTGCCAGATGTGGTGCTCAATTCTGGGCACAAGATACCGGTGATAGGGATGGGAACGGGGTCGGCTTCTCTTCCGTCGTCCGACGACCTCACCGCCATCCTCCTCGACGCCATTCGTTTTGGCTACCGCCATTTCGACACTGCTGCTATCTATGGAACTGAACAGCCTCTCGGAAAAGCCGTGGCTAAAGCTTTAGAGCTAGGTCTCGTCAAGAGTCGCGATGAATTGTTCATCACTTCCAAGCTCTGGAACACCGACGCCCATCCCGATCTTGTTCTCCCAGCTCTCAACACCACCCTCCGGTTTGTCTCCTTCAATATTCGTCAGTATTTTTAGCATATTTTCTCACGCAATACTGTGTCTTATATATGCTCAATCACATGCTCTTGTACTGCTCTACGGCGGGAATTAAAATTACTCTCCAGATAGAATTGACCGGAGAAAGAATGATATAAATTGAGACATCAATTGAGACGGTTGGTGTTGGGTTTGGTCCGGGGAGTACAAATACAAATTTATTTAAAAGAGCAAGGTAGTGTTTGGGTTAATTTTTAAGAATAATTTTTATAATTTATAAGATGAGTAAGTGAAAGGAGTTTTATCTCTATTTATGAAAAAAAACGGTTGAAACCCGGTTTGGGACTCACCCAAACCCTCACAAATCAAATTCAACTAGACACGTCAGACCAAAAACGAAAAAAAATTGCTTATTCATAGTACAACTAACTGTAAATATTACTCCGTTTGGTTTTATTTATAAGCAATTTTCTCTTTTATAGGATTGATCCCTTTTATAAGCAATTTTTATTTTTTGTCTGAATATGTAAATTTCTCTTTACTATTTTATCCTTATTAGATACGTATTCTCTCTCGTATCTTATATTCATTATCTCTCATATTTTTTATCTATTCTCTCTCCTATACTCTTTTTATAAATAGGGCATAGATGGAAAAAACATAGTATTTTTAACACACTTATTAATTTTAACTACCAGTTCGTTTTACATAATAAAGGGTTAGTTGTTTATAAATACGATCGGAAGGAGTATATTTTATTTGATACTTGTAAGTTCTGTTTTGTAATTCTGTTTTTGCCTTGTGTCTATTGTATTGCTGAGGTCTCACCATTTCTTTAACTCTAATGACTTTTTTGGCATTCGGGGTTGGGATTGTACAGAAATCTGGGACTGGAGTATGTGAATTTGTATCTGATTCACTGGCCAGTGAGGTGGAGACCAGAGGCGGTAGGTTCCAATTTCAAGGGGGAGGACGTGCTTCCCTTCGACATAGAAGGAACATGGAAGGCCATGGAAGAATGCCACAGACTGGGCTTAGCCAAGTGTATTGGGGTCAGCAACTTTGGCACCAAAAAGCTCACCCAGCTCTTAGACAATGCTTCAATCGCTCCTGCAGTTAATCAGGTGTGTATGTGCATAAAAAGACTCTACCCTAATAACTTACTACCGGTTCTAAATGTATAAACAGACTATAGTTAAAAGAGTACTACAAATAGGTCTTACATTTAGGACCAGAGGAGTATAATTCAAGAATTTTTGTGGTATATGCATAAATAGATTCTACTGTAATGGTTTGTTCATTTTTACTTGGTAATGAAGAGTGGTGAGTGGTGATTTTAGGTGGAAATGAACACATCATGGCATCAGGGGAAACTGAGAGAGTTTTGCAAGCAGAAAGGGATCCATGTGAGTGCATGGTCACCACTAGCAGCATATGGATCAAAATGGGGTTCCAATTCTGTGATGGAGAATCCAGTCCTTAAGGAAATTTCTGATGCTAGAAACAAGAGTATTGCTCAGGTTCAGTACCCCACCTCATCACATGTCCAGCTAAATATTTCCAGATGCAGCTTTCTTTGTGCCATCAAGTTTCAGACCAAAAATCTTATTTTGGTCTAAAATGTTTTCATTGTTAATTGCTTTTGTTAAATGGTTTAGAGCAGAGGATCGAACTTGAAACAACTTGCTAACTATCCACACCCTTCCCCACTTTCGTCAAAAAAAAAAAAAAAAACCTCGCTTGAGATATAACTTCTATTTCCTCTTGCATGATGTGCCAAAGATATCGTTCTTCGCATCGTTGCATGAAGCTATTATAACAGATTTGAATTATAAATGGGTTAAAGGAAATCCCAGTTTCCAAGGCCGTTAAACTTCGCCAGAAAGTAGCCTGAAAATTACATTGAAGTTGAATATTTATTGTTCTATTCCTTGTTATTCTAATACCATGTGCTGTGTTGAGATGACAGAAAGGATCAATGAGGATCCATCTCTGGAACTAAAATGAAGGCTGATAAACAGAATCAAAGTGTGCTTGAATTATAATCTTTTTGGCTCTTTTCTGATTGTGTGTGCAGATAGCTCTAAGATGGATATACGAGCAAGGGGCGAGCGCCATTGTGAAAAGCTTTAACACGGAGAGGATGAAGCAAAACCTAGAGATATTTGATTGGGAGCTAAGCAATGAGGAATCAAACAAAATCAGCCAGATTCCACAACGCAAGATGTACAGGGGAGAAATGTTCCTGTCTGACAATGGGCCTTACAAATCATTGGAAGAACTCTGGGACGGTGACATCTGAATCAAACCTTGTCCATATGCAGCTTAATACTTGTATTGTATAAGCATATAGATCTTTTGCATTCATAGTGTGTGAATATGAAGAATTAAGGAGTGCACAAGGAGAGAACTAAAGAGAAAACAGTAAATGAGTATGAGATGTGGATATCATTTATATATATATTCTCTTTGTATCATAAATAAATATATGACCGAACAGGATCCAATGTAATACTTGGTTTGTGTGAACAAGTGGTGGCCCATCTCATGGTTGAGGCCTTGGTTTCACAAGAGAAGTCAGGGCACAAATCTCGCGTCTTCCTATACATATTTGTTTGATCTTTAACAAATCTATTTGTTAGTGAAATTTATAAAGGTCTGCCATATCCGAGAACTGCGGGAGGCAGTAGTGTGTAGTATAATAAGCATCCACACCCCTGAAAGTTACGTCATTAAAATAGAATTAACATTATATTTTCCATCAATTTGGTCTTCATTCCTTTTTTTTAATAAGCATTTGGGGTTCTATTTTTGGATAAAGATGTTCAAATACCACTTGAACTTCAAAATCTCAAATCAGTAATTTTCTAAAAACCTGAATTGTCAATTGTTATACTCTTTTTGTCAATCATATTACTCTTATTGTCAACAAAACCAATTTGACATTTTGAAGTTCAAGTAATATTTAAGTGTCTTTTTCCCTTCTATCTTTCTGAATAATAATAAAAATATATCGCTGTGTGTTCATTACCTTTATAATTTTTTAAGATTTCTAAAATCTAACATAAGACAAAATCCAATAATATCTGGACATAATTAAAATCTTTTAAACAGAAAATAATGAATCTATTTTATTTAACTTCATTATTTCTATCCATTTTCCAACTATATGACTTGAGACTAAGGGCTCAATTAGGTTAGCAGTGCCAGTGATAAAAGTAACATTTTTTTAATTTGACTTTTATAAAAGTCATATTGCAAATATGATTTATGTTTGGATTTGGCGGTGGTAGAAGAAGTTTTTTTTTAAAAAAAAAAACTAGATTTTTGAGCTTTTTCTTAAAAGCTGGTTTTGAAAAAAAAAAACACAGTTGCCAAAACCCAAAACACCAACCCAAAAACCCCATTTTTCCAAAAGCCAATTCCACTATGCTTTTTTCCAAAAAAAAAAACCGCGTTTGGGATAAACAAGCTGTAAAAAGGTTGCGAGTGAAATTCCTTTTAAAGCGTTTAAGAAGTTTTATAAGGAGTTAGGTTAAAGTGTTAAACACTCGAAAACATAAAATTTATAAGATTGTCAAGACTTGGCATATGTTTGGGTGTGCGATTGGGCTATCCAATCGTACTATTGGGGCCCATAGGAATGATGGGCAATCTGATTTTTTTTTTAAAAATGTTTGGTGCTTCAATTGGGTTTAAGTACTTTTGATATGTGAGTCTGCTTTTGCCTTAAGTCAAAATGTGAAAGAAAAATTATATATATAACAAATACTTCCTCTTACCTTAAATATAAGATAAAGTTAATTTTTTTAGAGAGATTAAAAAAGTTAAAAAAATTATTTTAAAGTATTTATATTTGTCATTTTTCCCCCAAACTACTTTTCCTAACTTATAAACTGATATATAATCTAAGGATATATAATATATGATATGATTAAGTAATTTATTTAATTTCCTTAATCTCTCCAAAAAAAAGTCAACTATGTCTCACATTAATTCATTTATTATTAATAGCACGGGACACAGAAAAAAATAGAGCTATCATGATCCTAATATCTCACATTAATTCGTTTATTATAGATAGTACGGGATATGTGATCTAATTAATTATGTAATATTATTTTATCAAATTATATATTTTTTATTGCCAAATTTTTCAACTTTAACTTTTATAAATTTTTAATTTAATTTATCTCTTATCGTTATCATAAAAGCCACTTATGCTATGGCCAATCCAAATAAGTTCTATTTTTACAAAAGTCACTTTATACAACCACCAATTCAAACATAAATCATATTACACAATCCAATTTTTACTTAAATTCAAATTAAAAAAAAAAAAAGCTATTTTGACAATCATTATTCTAAATACACGTTTAAAAGAGAAAACTCAAACATTTAGGTAAAGTGAGATGTATGAGTTAAAAAAAGGCTGAAATTTAGTTACAAATGTTGAAGATAGGTGGCAGGCTTATTTTTATAGGCTATTCAAGATACGGCGTGTTGAACTTGTGACTTGTGAGTGGGATTTTTTTTTTTTTGGACAAATGTGAGCGGGATTTGATAACTATTAAAGGTTAGCAAAATTTTTTTTGCTTTATTCCAAGATTTGAGTTCGTAAGATTAAACTGTTTCTTTTTTTTTTTTTTAACCCTATACAAATATAAATTACCTTACCCACTTACCCAAGTTCAACTTGTAAGTTGTAAATACAACCAGCAAAAAATTGAGTCGAGTTTGAAGGGTCAGCCCATTTAGGTCTGAGTCAGTTAAGAGTTGGGCTTATGATTTAAAACCTCCAGAAGGAGTCTAATCTAAAAGGGTCAGTCCTATAGGGCCACGGGCTTAAAAGTGCCTCGTTTAATGTTTTTTAAAATAAATTAACATATATAATATTATTATATCAAATTATTAATATGAGAGATATATAAATACCTAATAGAGTATTAATAACAAGCTAACACTCATTAAAGGGTTTTATTTATTTGGTTTTCTATAATTTTTATTCGTTTAAAATTTAAAAAAATAAGTTAATTTAAATATTAGATAATTATTTTAACTAAAAATTTATGATTTTTAAAAATAATGTATTTCAATTTTAAAAAAATAATAATTAGATTGTAAAATTTAAAAATAAATTTTATTTAAATTAAAATGAGTTAAAACTTGTTTAAACTCGAACCTGTAAAGACCTGACCCACTAGGACCACAAACCTCATAAATTAGGGGTTTTACATGAGACAGACATGAACTGACATGCCGATTTAGACCAAGCTCGGCTGGCCTTATTCCCGCCCATATAGAGTTGGATAAACCGCTCGCCAAAATGGTTGATTCTAGGGGTAGGCATGGGCAGGGCTGGGCAGGGCGAGACCCCTGCCTGATGCCTTGCCCAAAGAATGAACGGGCTGCATTTTGTAGCTCGGTGCCCGGCCCTGCCAGCTAAAAGCCCTAACCATTTTGGGCTGGGCAAGGGTGGGCTTCCTTGCCCAAGTGATAACGCCTTATCTTGTCCACTTATGAATAATTTCTTATGAATTTCATAAACATCCCTGTAGTTACTAATCCATATATGTCTTAACTTCACCATAAGTAATATAAATTTCAAATACATTCAATGATTTCACATCTTAGGATATTTCAAAATAAGTCTACAGCTTGAGTCTTGAAATTTAAAAAATACCATATATTTTAACAAATATCCATACTTTAAAAATTAAACAACATCCATAATCCATTATAAATAAGAAAACAAAATGATTGTAATTAAAGCTGTGAAGTTAAAGTAGTTTGCATCAATTCAATGTCCCAAAAGTTGATCAAATGATAAAGCATCTGGAAAGAAAATAAAAAAGCAACTATAATTTAATACAGCACAAAGTAAAGAAGAAAGGAAGAAATCTACTTGTAAATAGTGTTTAGTGGTTAGAGCAAAAAAGAGAGGATCAGAAGAGTATTATACAATAGACAATATATATTTTAAATAAAAATATATATATATGAAATAATATTTAATTAATATGAAATTTTATATTTTAAATAAATGAAAATAATTTTCAGGGCAGGCCCAAATGGGCAGGGCAGCACTCCTTGCCCGATGCCTGGCCCTACCCGGTTATTAGCCCGCCCAAAGCTACCCAAGATTTTTTAGGGCCACTTTTTTAGGGCTGGGCTGAGTAATTTTTTGCAGGGCCAGGGTGGACGCACCGGACTACTGGACACCATGCTCACCCTAGTTGATGCGCATGGATAATTGGATATGATGAGACCTCTTGATGTGGCGGGCTGCTGTTCGAGAAACCACAATACTGGTTTTTCCCCGGCGTGAGATGAGGCAAACACGTGGACGCAACTGAACCGCGAGAAACTCGATCTACTGCTCATTAGTATAAAAGCACCACAAGTCAACTTTGGTTTCTCTCAATTTCTTGAAGATCAAACAAACTACGTGGTTTCGATCGAGCTATGGAGCAAGCAAAGCAAGTGCCAGATGTGGTGCTCAATTCTGGGCACAAGATGCCGGTGATAGGGATGGGAACGGCGTCGTCTTCTCTTCCGTCGTCCGACGACCTCACCGCCATCCTCCTCGACGCCATTCGCATTGGCTACCGCCATTTCGACACTGCTGCTCTCTATGGAACTGAACAGCCTCTCGGAAAAGCCGTGGCTAAAGCTTTAGAACTAGGCCTCGTCAAGAGTCGCGATGAATTGTTCATCACTTCCAAGCTCTGGAACACCGACGCCCATCCCGATCTTGTTCTCCCAGCTCTCAACACCACCCTCCGGTTTGTCTCCTTCAATATTCGTCAGTATTTTTAGCATGTTTTCTCACGCAATACTGTGTCTTATATATACTCAATCACATGCTCTTGTACTGCTCTACGGGGGGAATTAAAATTACTCTTCAGATTGAATTGACTAGAGAAAGAGTGATATAAATTGAGACATCAATTGAGATGGTTGGTGAGAATAAGCTATTTTGGGTTTGGTCTAGGGAGTACAAATTTATTTAAAAGACCAAATCATATTCAACTAGACACGTCAGACCAATAACGGAAAAAAATTGCTTTTTCTTAGTACAACTAACTGTAAATATTTTATTTTATTTGATATTGACCTGTTGATACTTGTCTGTTCTGTTTTTTAATTCTATTTTTGCCTTCTGTCTATTTTATTGTTGAGGTGTCACCATTTCTTTAACTCTAATGACTTTTTTGGCATTCGGGGTTGGGATTGTACAGAAATCTGGGACTGGAGTATGTGGATTTGTATCTGATTCACTGGCCAGTGAGGTTGAGACCAGAGGTTGTAGGTTTCAATTTCAAGGGGGAGGACGTGCTTCCCTTTGACATCGAAGGAACATGGAAGGCCATGGAAGAATGCCATAGACTGGGCTTAGCCAAGTGTATTGGGGTCAGCAACTTTGGCACCAAAAAGCTCACCCAGCTCTTAGACAATGCTTCAATCGCTCCTGCAGTTAATCAGGTGTGTATGTGTACAAAAATACTCAACCCTAGTAACTTACTACCGGTTCTAAATGTATAAACAGACTGTAGTTAAAATAGCATTACAAACTAGGTCTTACATTTAAGAATAGAGGAGTATAATTCTAGAATTTTTGTGGTATATGCATAAATAGATTCGACTGTAATGGTTTTTTCATTTTTACTTGGTAATGAAGAGTGGTGAGTGGTGATTTTAGGTGGAAATGAACACATCATGGCATCAGGGGAAACTGAGAGAGTTTTGCAAGCAGAAAGGGATCCATGTGAGTGCATGGTCGCCACTAGCAGCATATGGATCAAAATGGGGTTCCAATTCTGTGATGGAGAATCCAGTCCTTAAGGAAATTGCCGAGGCTAGAAACAAGAGTATTGCTCAGGTTCAGTACCCCACCTCATCACATGTCCAGCTAAATATTTTCAAATGCAGCTTTCTTTGGGCCATCAAGTTTCAGACCAAAAATCATATTTTGGTCTGAAATGTTTTCATTGTTAATTGCTTTTGTTAAATGGTATAGAGCAGAGGATCGAACTTAAAACAATTTGCTAACTATCCACACACTTCCCCACTTTCGTCAAAAAAAGAAAAAAGAAAAAACTTACTTGAGATATAACTTCTATTTCCTCGTGCATGATGTGCCCAAGATATCGTTCTTCCCATCGTTGCATGAAGCTTTTATAACAGATTTGAATTATAAATGGGTGAAAGGAAATCCCAGTTTCCAAGGCCGTTAAACTTTGCCAGAAAGTAGCCTAAAAACTACATTGAAGTTGAATACTTATTGTTCTAATACCATGTGCTGTGTTGTGTTGACAGAAAGGATCATTGAGGATCCATCTCTAGAGCTAAAATGAAGGCTGATAAACAGAATCAGAGTGTGCTTGAATTATAATCTTTTTTGCACTTTTCTGATTGTGTGTGCAGATAGCTCTAAGATGGATATACGAGCAAGGGGCGAGCGCTATTGTGAAAAGCTTTAACAAGGAGAGGATGAAACAAAACCTAGAGATATTTGATTGGGAGCTAAGCAAGGAGGAATCAAACAAAATCAGCCAGATTCCACAATGCAAGATGTCCAGGGGAGAAATGTTCCTGTCTGAAAATGGGCCTTACAAATCCTTGGAAGAACTCTGGGACGGTGACATCTGAATCAAACCTTGTCCATATGCAGCCTAATACTTGTATTGTATAAGCAGATAGATCTTTTACATTCATAGTGTGTGAATATGAAGAATTAAAGAGTGCACAAGGAGAGAACTAAAGAGAAAACAGTAAATGAGTACGAGATGTGGATATCATTTGTATCTATATTCTCTTGTATCATAAACAAATATCTGAATGAACAGGATCCAATGTAATAGTTGGTTTGTGTGAACAAGTAGTGGCCCATCTCATGGTTGAGGCCTTGGTTTCACAAGAGAAGTCAGGGCACAGATCTCGTGTCATCCTATACATATTTGTTTGATCCTTAACAAATCTATTTATCTGTGAAATTTATAAAGGTCGGCCATATCCGAGAACCGCGGAGGCAATAGTGTGTTCAAATGGGATATGTGTAGTAGGCATAAGGGATATGTGTAAACAGAATGAAGTGTTCGTGATAAAATTGTGCTGGAATCTTCTTACTAATAAAGATGCTTTATGGACGAGAGTTCTGAAAGGGAAATATAAAGGGGATCACATGAATAGACCGAGACCGAGGAAGAAGGCTTCTTATACGTGGAGGGGTGTTTGTTCTATCTGGGAGAAATTTCAGAAAGGGGTGAGAATTAAAATTGGAAATGGTGCTCTAGCTTTCTTTTGGTACGACAACTGGTCGGACTTAAATAAACCGTTGATTGAATTGGTTCCGCACATGGAAGCCTTCATGGATATAGATGAGAAGGTCCAAGAATTTGTGAATCCGTGGGGAGATTGGGATGTTAGAAAGTTAAGTATGTGGTTCCAGTGGCCGATTATCGAGCAAATTGTTAAAACTCATCCACAGTGTGTGGACAGAGGTGATGATAAATATTTTTGGAAACCGGCTGCTGATGGTTGTTTTTCTGTTAGTTCTGCATATAAGTTTTGTTTTGCAGGGTCCAGGAACCAGGCTCATTCAGGATGGAGAATGCTATGGAGATGGAAGGTACCAGAGAAGATTAAATCCTTTATGTGGTTTGCAGTTCATGGAAGGTTACATACGGCGAAGATGAGGTTACAGAGAGGATTGCTGGAGCATGCGTTATGTGCATTTGGATGTAATGCGGAGGAGGATATCATGCACTTACTAAGGGATTGTGTCAATGCAAAGGAGAGATGGGTTTCCTTAATCAATCCAATTCTGTGGGATAAATTCTCTAATTTACAAGGACCGGAGTTGATACAATGGAATCTCAGGAATGAGGCAGGGAGAAACTTCACCAAGAAAGTCAGTTGGCCAATCTTGTTCGGTTATGTGTGTTGGGACATATGGGTTGCTCGATGCTCGAAGGTGTTTGGGGACGATCATCAAAGGGAACATCAGAACGGTCATTCAAGTTTCTTTAGAACCAGTTGGGATATGGATTTAAATAACTCATGTCACTTCTACGAAAGTGGTATGGTGGAAAGTCAGAGCAGCTTAAGGGGTAGACCTAATTATGTTTCATTGGAGACAGATGCCTCGGTGCTGGAATCGGGTGCGACAGGATGCACAGGAGCTATCAAGGATGAAGAGGGCAATTGGATAAAGGGGTACCTTAGCAGACTTGTTTAGGTGCCCCTTGTAGTGGCTGAGATCCTTGCAATTATTCAGGGTCTCCAGTTATGCTGGAACATGAACTTAAAGAATATTAGTAGTTCCACCGACTGTCTGGAAGCCATTAGTCTAATCATGAGGGGTTCTGATAGCGATCATCCTTTTAGGGATGTTATTGATGACGCACGCTTTTGGATGGCAAAGGATTGGCGGGTTCTCCTTACTTTTGTTCCTAGGGAGGAGAATACTTTGGCTTATTACTTAGCCAGATTAGCTCATACTATGACAGAAAGTTTTGTGATCCTTGAGCAACAGCCTGCTTCTTTTACGGAGGCAGTAGATCAAGATGGATCTTTGAGTTTTGGATTTGTATCCCTCAGGGTAGTGTTGCTTTGTAACCGTTTCATTAGGTTATGTTTTTCAGGTTGTTATCAAAAAAAAAAAACTTCAAATACTCAAGTATAATATGCATCCACGCCCTGAAAGTTACATCATTAAAATAGACTTAACATAGTATTTTCTAGGGATGAGCAAAAACCCGGTGGTCCGGTCCAGTCTGATTTAACCCGAGTTGGTCCGGTTTGGTCTGGTCCAGTCCAAATAAGCAATATATTGAAATCGGACTAGACTGGACCAGACTGACTGGTCGGGTTGGACCAGGCTCCAGACCAGGGGACCAAACCACCTAGACTGGTCCGGTCTGGTCCAGGTCAATTTCTTAAAAAATATTTTTATAATTTAGACGTTATTTTTTATTTTTTATTTAATGTTGTTAGAGTTTTTTTTAAGGATTTATAATCAAGTTTTATTTTTTATGATGATTTTTATATGATTATAGGTATTTTTATTATCTTAATTATATTTATCATGTTTAAATATTTTTTCTCAACATATTTTTTTTATTGTTGTTGAATGTTGTTAGATATTCTTATAGATTTATGATGTTTTAATTTTTGGTGACATATTTTATATTATTATAGGTATTTTTGTGGTCTTAATTATGTTTAATAGGTTCAAATTTTGCCTTATAAAGACAAAAAAAATAAAAATAAAAAAAATATTAAATTTAGATCCTGGACTATCTGGACCAGTCCAGGTAGTCCATCAGACCCGGTCTGGTCCAGCCCAACCTCAGGTTGGTGCCAGACTAGACTAGACCATGGACTGCTTTGTTCAACCCGAGATCTTTACAAGACCAGACCTCGGGTTGATATCAAACCCGGTCCAGTCTAGTCCATGCTCATCCCTAGTATTTTCCATCAATTTGCGCTTCATTCCTTTTTCTAACAAACATTTGGGGTTCTGAATAATAATAAAAATATATCGTTGTGTTCATATAGATTATTCGTAGCATAGCACAACTCCCTCAAACTGTATAATAGAAAAAAAAAAGTGTCTAAATGAGAGAAAAGCATACCATACTTGAAAATCAGTGCATGAACTTCCAAACCTGATTCAATCTAAGCTCAAAATCACCCAACCGGTAGCGCAAAATAAATAAATAAATAAATAACCCAAAAGAAATGCCCAAAGTGACAATGATGTGACAAAATATTGCAATAAAATTTTTATTGGAATCTGATTGTGCTCTATTCTCTAGATAAAATTTGTTAAAGGTAACATGTTCTCGCTTTGTAAAGGAAGTTAATAAAAGAAAAAGAAATAGTATTGCAAAGTTTGGTTAAAGAGATGACAGTACAAAAGTAGTCCCAAGGAGGACCTATTTT
This sequence comes from Inga leiocalycina, assembly GCA_963242795.1. Taxonomy (NCBI): domain Eukaryota; kingdom Viridiplantae; phylum Streptophyta; class Magnoliopsida; order Fabales; family Fabaceae; genus Inga; species Inga leiocalycina. Next base: position 28,652,750 of record OY725322.1, read on the forward strand.
GGGATCTAACATGCCGCTCTGGAAGCTGAGTCCCACAGTCAGCTTTCTCTTATACATAAAGAACCACAGAATCAATGTAATTTTCTACACAATGCCTATGAAATGAAGACAGTAACAGCTCTAGGGGACTCTTGTGAGGACAAAATGTCAGGTTTACTCGCACTTAATGGATCGATATATGTGGCGAACAAAGAGCAAAGCAGCACGGAAACCAACAGTTCCAAGCATCAAGAAGAAACCGTAGCATACACAGGCCATGTATCCGAAGAAAAATGAAGTCTGCATGAATCCAGACATATCAGAGCGAGCATAGTAGTAATACAAACAGTAGGCATAGATGAACAGGCCTGTTGATCCACCGCACAGGAATGACCTGCAAGGAAACCATGACCACGGGTTAAGGTTAGTGAGCATACAATAAATTTCACTTAAACACCAGCTTTCAGGGATATGATTGACTTGAGTAGAATGGAGTGGAGAAATTTTAATTTAGACATTTTCTGTAATGTCTACATTTAAATGAGATATTTTCTCTTACAAACAAAGCTTGGATCAAAGAGAAAAAATTGAACCGAAAGAAAACTAATCAAGTTCGATTTTGAATCAAAGAAAACGTCGAAGTTAAATTTTCTCTTTGCTACTCATTCACTTTGTATAAGTTTTCAAGCTAAACTGAACAGAGGCATGTGCTAAATAAATGCAAGCAGTCTCACTAATAAAACATGAATACAAAAATGAAACTATTCAAAAGGTAAATAGATATGCAAGAAAGCTTTCACTCTTGCAGACTCCTATTTTCACTGGAGGATTGCAGTAACGAGGTCAACATATTCAGAATTATAAATGAAGCAGTGAGAATGAGAAAAATTTTCAAGGGCTTGATGGGTTAAACAACCGCAAGAAAAGCAACAAATTATTTTAGGGCATACCCAAGAATGAACTGACAAATTTCAAGGCAATCATCAAGAACTTCATTACCAACATTAATTGTCATGCTCAAAATTTTGGCATTTCAAAATTTAAATTATCATAGATGTTCATTTTTCATTTTGAAAAGTATTCATATAAAAAATAAAAACTTTAAAAAATCACAGTTTCACATATTATCCCTTAAATCTTGATACAATAACAACTATTAACAAGATCCAATAGCAAGGTCATCCAAGAGACAGGTAATTGAGAACACAACAGAGGTTTGATATATTAATACGCACAGCACTACCTGCCCACCAAGAACAGAAAACAAATACAAACATGGGGGCAAGACAGAGAAGATCATCACATCTGTTAATGACAAAATGAATTAGCCTAGAAGATCAATGTTTATGTAATAAATCATTTTATAGACCCATCGAGAAATCAAGTACCAAAGCAAAGCTTGCCAAAGTTACTAACAAACAAATAACCATGAGTCAATTAGCTGTCAAATCAGATAGCCAGCATAACAACAAATCAATAAGGAAAATTGTGGCAAGAAGTAAATTCATACCTCCACCACCATTCATGGTCCTCAGCAGCAAGCTGAAAATATGTCAATGCCACGGTAATGAAAGCAGTAACAATCAACAGAATGATGAAGACAATGAAAAGGATGCTATATATGGTGTAAATCCTGTGACCCCAAACGCTTGCAAATATATAGTAAAGTTCGATGTATATTGCACTGAAAGGCAAAAATCCTGCCATTGCCATCTGGGGAATTGTTCCACGATACCATGGCAATGGTGGAATCTCCCTGGGATATTTAGTGGTTCGGCACGGAGCTTGAAATTCTGCCTTGCTATTCTTTCCAGCAATCCCACCCAGCACAAGTAAAGGTGATGTTACAAGGGTCCATATAAGAACTATCACCACAATTGTGCCAAATGGAAGAGCAGCAGTAGCATTGTAAGCAATTGCTACTGTATTCAGAAAGCAAAATGTGAGGAGCAGAGGCCCACAGAAAAGACATCCGGTTAAAAGTAGATTTCTAACCTGTCATGACAAAAGGGCAAGTATATAAGATTAATAAAAATCAAAATCGAGTTTAATTAGTACAGGACCAAATTGCAAAGAAAACCCTTAAGCACACACCCAATTTGTTCCTTCTAGCTGACCGTAGAAAGAGGTTGCAGTGTAGCCAGCAATGCCTGAAGTGAGTGCATATATGACAACAAGTGCAGTAAATAGAGCTCCTCGATTGTATGGATAAAATACACCAACAAGTGCCAGAATGAATATGAATATGGTGCTGCAAATAATGCATCAATGCAATTTAATTTCACAAAATCGTCAAGACAATATCACAGAATAACTTTACAGAGGTGTGCCTCTGGAGTTGAGACATTGAATTGAAAGGATCTAAAAGATACATACAGAGTGAACAGCTGGGTGCCAGAGCCAAGAGCAGCTGCAAATAGAGACTTGAACTTGGGAAACCTAAAGACATCCCCATGGATGTATTTCCAACCAGTCTCTTCCTGGTCGTCAACAGATTCTTCATCATGGGCATATCTTTCAGAAAGACAAAAACAATTGATCAGCAAAGACAAAAACGATTCCCCAACATGGTCAAAGTCAACAGGCACAACAAAAATGAAAATGGATGTACAGTTCTTACTTGACAAAATCATTCTTAAGGACTCGCATGAGAATGGTTGCCAGAAACCCAGTCAGAAGAAGTACTGTCACACATGAATTTATGATTGAGAACCAATGGATCTCCAAATGATGAGGCAGTGAAGAAGATTGTGAGTACTTGTCCATCCGCTTCTCAAAAGGAGTAGTAGTCTCCTTCCATTTTACAGTATACAGAAATTCCACATCAACCTCTCTATCCTCTGTAAGGTCCACAAGCGCATTTGGATCTGTTCGTACATTGATTTCAATGACGCGGTCCTTGTTGTAAAATATTTCAAAGTGAATCTGTTTGTACAGGTAGTACTTATAATCACTAGGGTCTTTTCCATCCTTGTCAATTTTTCCTATGAAACCCCAAATAGGTAGATCATCATAATACATCTGAAAGTAGTAGTCCTTGCGTACAGCAGACCGAAACTTGGCCACTTCTTCTCTAGTGAGTTTCTTTTTACAAACTACTTCAGAATCTTTATCCTTTAGGAATTCAAGTTTATAAGGGGCACTCACTAAACGATCACCATTCAATACTTCGCCAAGAGCTTCCTTTTTCTCCTTCACATGTTCTGCAAACAGTATCAAACGAATAAGATGACTACTAAAACAAGGCAAGTCAATAAAAAAGGATGACTTTGAGTGACTAAAACCAACCTGGTGAACAGAATGCAAGATCAAAGTAGCGGTAGGTTTCACTGAAACGAAAAAGAGCAAGGTTATTACACATCAATGCCTCATTCACAAAGAACCTCAAATTCAAACATTGATATGACTGTTATCCAAACGAATATAAATCCTGCTACCAAGAGACACACACAGACCAACTAAGTGACAGCTGTTCTAAAAAAGCCAATCATAGGACGCATCTGCAACAAGATCCCACATCCTCATGTATAAGTCCCATGATTCCAATGTCAGGCGATGTAACAAGGTTCAGATGAATAAAAGAAAAAATAAATCATAGGACGTACTGCACCTGACAATCGAGAACGTGATAAGAACATCTCTCAGCTACGCATAATAGAAGCATAGCAATATCAGGGATCGAGTAAATTGCAACAGTTTGCAATATATGCTCTTCCCAATCCTATCGCTATGAAACATCAAACCAAAATATTTGGGCAATTCAATTTTCCGGCAGTAAAATTGAGACAGAAGGAGGATCGGGTAAGAGGATATCTAATCCAAACACTAGCGCTCAGAATGAACTTAGATCCAGCTGACGACAAGGATACTAGCCAGCCGAGACACACTCCAGCCAAAACAAATTCATGATAAAGAAGAACAGAAATGAAATCCGAAATTTACAGACAGAAGATGTAGATCGAGCCATCGTTTACCTGGGATTATGAAAAGGCCCAACTTTGTTAGCGTAAAGAGGCACCAGATCTCCTTCCTTGTAACGATGATCTGATGCATCTGATCTCACTTGGGTCACATCCAGAAGAACAAACACAAAAGCGATGAACAATACGGCCACCGCCCTCCCCATCGTTCACCTTTCCCCTCAAACCAAGGGACCTAAAGAAAACCCAAAAACCCAAAAACCCAGCAAACCCAGAAAAAGAAAAACAGAGAAAGAGGGAGGGAAGGAGAGAGCTCTACGCAAGTCCGCGAAACGGAAAGGGGCTTAAAAACGAAGGAAGCGTTAGCAGGAGAAGGAAGAGGTGAGATTTGGAATTTTGGTGGTCTAACAGTGACAGAGACTCAGTGCCTCACTGAAATATTTGATGTTTCACCATACAGCGCGAAGTCGTTCCTTTATGGCTCAGTCACCGACGCAACGGTGGGAACCATGGGCCGCTGGCTTGTTGCACTCTTCGTTGTCGGGTGGTTCATGGTTGGTTTCCTTTACGGTCTGTTTGGTTCAACGAGAGGGAATGGAAATAGAGGGGTTCATTTTTCATCCCTCCAAAACCTCTTAATTTGGAGGGAATAAAAATGAGATGGTGGAAGAGATTTAGAGCCCTTCTTTGGGTCTCCTCCCCCCAATTTTTCATACCAAATAAGGGGAGGGGTTCATTTTTATCCCCCTCCAACCAAACAAGCCTTTAGGGAAAATTATTGAAAAAGACCTCACTGGCAACAAATTCTCCGATTGGGACCTAAGGCACTGAGGTCCTTGAGGGGAAATAAAATAGTAAGTAAATTTACTAGGTTGCCCTTTTATTGCATTAGTGAATAAAGGATTCAAATTTGATTCAGAGGCATTGCCCGCTAACCTAAGAGTGAAACTGCTAACTTGGAGAGTGAAGGGAGGATCGCTAACTTAAAGAGATCGATAGCAACAAAAAGAGTTGGTGTTTGCGGCGGTGATGGCGGCGTACTGTGGGTGTGTGCAACGGTGAAGGAGAGTGGGTCTTTGCGGCGACGACGAAGTCTTGGGTCATTATGGCGGTGGTGGAGTGTAGGTCTCTGAGCGGTGAAGAAGCGAATGGGTCACTGCGTGGGTGCCGGCTTGTGGCATATTTGAGGTCTCAACGAATTGTGCCGTATTTGCAAAGGTTTCGACAACAATAAAGGTATGAAGCTCTGTTTAGTTTGGTTTTAGTTTTATTATGCTAACTTTTAGCAGGATTATGTAATAACTATCTCAAAATAATATTTAGTAAATAAAGTAGCTTTCTTTTGCGTGCATTTGTGCAAGTTATTGATAGGATGTTATAAATTCAATGTAAGGATTGCACGTCAAGTTTGAACAACAACTAAACACAAAAGATTACAGCTCACTAGGACGTTCTACAAAAGGAAGACAAGGGGTATTAATCATATTGGTTAGTTTTTTATTTTCTTAATTCTCATCCTAATGCATATGGTATGAAGGCTTCTATCTAGAAAAGTGTTCTTATTTGAAGGCCATACATTCACTTTAGTCCCTATGATCATAGAAGTATGCTCATATATTTGTTTCATTAGTTTCAAATTTAGTTAACTAGTACATGTATAGCATATCATAATAAGGGTTACCTTATATGTGATTTCCGTTTTTGATATAATGGCGGGAAACACTAGTTGGTGATATATAGATTATTGTGAAGAGTGGTATGATTTAGCATGATATTCTTTTTCAAATTCTGAACTTGGTTATCTTAGCTCGTGCCAGTTGTTATGTATTTCAATTCTTAGTAACTTTACATGTGAAATTTCCATCTCAAGATACTGTAATATAGATTCCTCAACAAATGACAGTTGGTTTATACCCTTATCTCTAAGAAAGCATGGTCAAAAGAATAGGAGGGAAAGGAAGGAAAGGAGGGAAAGCTGGGAAGCTAAGGTTGAATGGAGCAAAATTGTTCAAGTGAGAATACTGGTCTGATAAAACAAGGAAAAGAAAACACAACACAATACAAGACACATACAAAGAAGCAAGGGAGGCATGGAATAAACTATCAAAGGAAGAAAAGAGTAAGTATTTAGGAAAGGCTAAGGAGGATAGAGATTGTATAAGATATCCCTCTTCAATCAAAGAAGGGTAGCTGCAAATACAATCCTCACTAAAATACTTTGTGGATTTAGCAAACTTTGTGAGACAGGATGAAAGGTTGAAGGCCAAGGGTAAAGAAATTGGCTTTCATAAAATATTAGAAGTCACATGTACAAAGATACCTCATGCACTCTGCGGACAATTGGTTAAAGCGATTCACCCTGCAACTTGTTCAATATGTGTCAGAAACTGTAGGAGGCAAATAGTTGAGAAGGATGTAACCCCCTCACCGTAATTACATCCGAATTACAAAATTTAAGTGAAATAGAGACCAATAAGATGAAATAGCAATTTATAGTCCCACATCCCAGAGATGGGGTATTTTGAAATCTTTTTCGAAACATAGTCATATATTCCTGGTCTCACATTCACGGACGGATATAATTACTTGAGAAATCAGAGTACATAATAAATATCAAAGTGCGGAAACCAAAATCCCGGCAAAACCCCGGGTTCGTCTACATATATTTATATCATGGGTTTACAGATTCCCAAAATGGGGATTACATAACCAAAATAATCATTTACATTCTTATGTACACTTGATAACCCCAATTCCAAAACTATGATAACCAACTACCACTTAGATCTCGGAGTAAGCCTAACTACTCCTGGTTGTCCGCTTCCCTTTCGAGCCACTCGCCCTGTCTGAAAAGGTTAGTCATATGGAAGGGGTGAGATTCTAAAGAATCCCAGTAGTAACAACAATTTCATACCACATGCAATCACAGAATATGCACACCAATCATCTCATACAGCAACACTAGTCACTCCACCCTCATCCCCTTTTACCGCCGGGAAGGCATAAGACCTTTACCTGAACCGTTGTTAGCGACTCAGGGACTATGGCGTGGCAGTGCATACAAATAGCCACACGGCTCAAATATAGCCTTTCGGCTTTCACAAATGGCCCGTCGGCCTTCACAATCGCATATAACACACCCTAACCTCATCCCCTTTTACCGCCGGGAAGGCATACGACCTTCACCCGAACCGTTGTTAGCGACTCAGGGACTATTGGCATAGTGATGCTTCCACAATTTCACATAGGCACATACATGACACCCTAACCTCATCCCCTTTTACCGCCGGGAAGGCATACGACCTTCACCCGAACCGTTATTAGCGACTTAGGGACTATTGGTATAGTGGTGCTTCCACAGTTTTCACAACACTTGCAGCATACGATATCCATTTCAAACAATGACATAATATACATACAATGTATCACACAAGGTATAAAGAAAGAGTCACTACCTGTATCCTTCCTGACTGGCTCTGGCACCTTAGCCTCACGAGGACGACAGATGTCAAATCCTATATCAATTAGGGACAACCAATCAATCTCTTATCCATATGTATATTTCAATAATACTCTAAGTTGGTTATCATTTAGGACTCTTTAGGTGACTATTAGAGGCCTAAACATATGCCTAAAGGGTTGGAAGACACTACCCAAAAGACCCCTTACTCGAAGGCAAAACACTAATTTTTGACTGTTTCACTCGAGCACAGATGCTCTCACTCGAGCACAGTACGGACATCACTCGAGCACAAGAGAGAGTGAGACTGCGAGTGAGCACCCGAGAGCACAAAGAAACTTTCAGGAACTGGCTCACTCGAGCACGCTGAACCTCACTCGAGCATAAGGCCAAATGCCTCACTCGAGCACCTGCGAGTGAAGCTCAGGAAGTGAGAACCCGAGAGCACACAACGCTCTCCAAGACCAGGATCACTCGAGCACAGCCATATGCACTCGAGCACACACCTCACACCCGCGAGTGAGAAAACACACTCGAGCACCTTACTCGCGAGTGAGAACCCGAAAACACAACTCTCACCTGAAGCACAAGCTCACTCGAGCATGACCCCCAGTGCTCGGGTAAGAAGGCTATGCTCGCGAGTGTCAGAGCACACTCGTGGCATCCATCAGCAAGTGAAGACCCGAAAGAAACCCTTCACTCTGAACTCACATCAACACTCGAGCAGACCATGCTCACTCGAGCACAAAGCGATGTGCTCGAGCATTGCTCATAAAACCCAGGCGAACTCGAAGCAGAACAGGGAAAAACTCTCCTATCACTCGAGCATGATCATCCCGTGCTCGAGTGATGTGCATCAGAGACCCAGAAACACAGCAAAAACCAGAAAACACCAGATGGTCAAAATCATGCCCAATGGTTCCCAAACTCTTCCCAATGCTCATACACTCTAAGCACTAACTAGGGAACACAATGGCAACTCCAAAAACACCCCAAAAACTACTTTGACCACAATCAAACACTAAGGTCTCTAAGATACACATTCTCCAAATTTCCCTTAACACATTTCCAATATTCCAGATTGTTTCCAATAATCAAATAACTCAACAATAACTCATTTCCACTATCAAACACCATAAAATCCACATTTTCATCATTTGGCATAATTAGGTCAAATTCTCCAGATTTTACCAAGTTTAGCCAAAGGTCACAAACAATACTTCAAAATGCTCTAAATGCCTACCTCTTCTCTTTGCCCAATTCAGAATCTTGATTCCTCAACTTTCAATTTCGAATCAATGTCCCAATCAACACTATTCAAGGCTCTACAATCATCACAATGTAGCTCTCAATGAGGTACACAACTTTAGAGAAGAGGATTTTAGCAAAAGAGGATCATTACTCACCAAGATTGAAGCTTTCCTTCTTCCTTCCAAGCTTATGCTCAGCAAAAATAGGAGAAAGAAGAGAGAGAAAAATGAGAGATGGAGAGATGGAAATGATGATGGTGAAGCTTCTCTTCCCTCACACACACACTCAACCGAATAGGAGAGAGAGAAGGGAGGAAAAGTGCTATTTTGTCTTCTAGTGCCATATCCAATGGCTCACACCATGCCACATGTCATCATCCACTCAATTCCCTCTATGGGCTCACCAAATCACAACACGTAGGATTCCGACCCACGGTCAAGGAATCACAACCCTTGATCATAAATACCACATGTATTTATTCCAAAATTCACATTACATTAATCCCAATAGTGTTTAATCAAGATAATTACAATAATTATCAGAGTTACAATAATTATCAGAGTCATTAGCCCTAATCACAAATCGGGATATTACAAAGGACATACAAAATTTAATGGGCTTGCCTAATGAAGGGAGTGAAATCATAGAGGAAGTTGATGGAAATTGTGAGAAATTTCTGAAGTTGAAGGAAAAGTTTGGCAATAAAAGGTTCTTTGGCATAAAGGAAATGATAATTTCAAGGGAAGAAGAAGAGATGTTTGAGCCAATGCTGGTTTTATACACTTTAGGGACGTTACTGTGTCCTCCCCAAAATATAGGTTCTAGCCATTGTTTGTTGAAAATTATTTGTTGTGACAAGACAAGTTTAGGTGGTTTTAATTGGTGTAAGTTTGTGATCAATGAGGTGATTAAAGAAGTTAAAGATTACAAGACGGCGTTACAAGAAGGAGTAAGAAGCAAGTGTATTAGAGGTTGCATTTATTTTGTGATAGTAAGTATTGTAATATATCTACATTTTCGCTTTAGTAAATTGAATATCTATTCCATGGTTGTAAAATGAATACTTTGGTTGTAGATAATGTTTCTCCAAACGTTTCCCTTGGTCGGTAAAGAGGTCATGTCGCTTAAACTTGCTTTACAGTATTGGAATGATGCAAAGATCAAGTGAGCAGTGAAACTGGAGTATGAGAGTGATAAATAGATTCTATTTTCAAATCCTTAGTGCGACGCAACTACATGTGACACTGACTACACACTTAATCTTCCAGACGTCACAATATTTAAAGAACTGGTAAGCAAAAAAATTGTGATTGTGGTTACATTTGTATTGGTTTCATAGTATAAAGGCTTATATATGTTATTGATGCAGAAAACTAGACAAATGTATTGTCGGGTTATAGGAAAGGTTGTTCAAAGTGTTGCAACATAGTTGTTAAAGATGGAAACAGAAGTGGACCAACAGATTCGAAAGGATTGTGAGGTTAAGGTGAACATTGTGATGAATGACAAAACAAGTGAAAGCCATGTTGAAGTTGAAGTTGAAAGTGTGAACGATGAATAAGTTAATGTTGATGGAGATGAAGAAAGCAATAGTCAAGATAAAGGGAAAGGTTAGGAAGATAGCAATTTTCAAGCACGGGAATCACATTCATCGTCAGTTGCACCATTGCAGGTATATCAATGTGAAGGTGATGAGGAAGTAACTATTGTTGTGTTTGAGGATAGGGTGCCTCTGAGAAGGTCTTAGAGGATAATTAGACCTATAATACATTCACCATTCCTATTAGAAATAGGGAAGGTATAAGGCTTAATATAAAGGAGCGATTGTATGACTGCTGCACACGAAGGACAAACCTAGTGGTTGGCTAAGAGAAATATGTAGAAATTCATGATTTCTTTGTGCGAAAGAACGAATTGTGTTGCCTGAACCATAGGGGATGCATAAGCGATTGTGTAAGTTGTTATTTCTTACATAATTGTTGTACTTCGAATTGATTCAAATTAAGTTATACTCCACAGGAGAGTACTAACCAAATAGCATTACAGGTTGTAACACTTATTTGTAATATTTTGGTCGATGAACAAAAAGAGAGTGATGTAGAACATGTTACACGTCATATATTCCAATTGGTTTTTATAGTGAGTCTGAGTCATTCGTAATTTGTTCTACTATTTGTTACATGACTAATTCGTGACAATTTCATTTACTTTACACTAGGATTGCATGTTATGTGTTTGTGAAGAAAAATTTAACCATATACTTAATTCATTACTGCCCAACTACAATACTTCAAGTGGACAAACCGCACTTAATGTAAAGAGGGAGACAAGATACAAAGTGGCATTGAGACATTCATCCTTTAAAGCCTCTAATTATTTTAACGTCAACTACAAACTTATGGTCATTATTACTTTGCATTTTGCCAAAGTAAACATTTTGGTGAATTGCTTGCACATCTGAATCATGATCTCTATGCAGACAAGCATGACCTTGATTTTAAAGAGGGAGACAAGATACAAAGTGGCATTGAGACATTCATCCTTTAAAGCCTCTAATTATTTTAACGTCAACTACAAACTTATGGTCATTATTACTTTGCATTTTGCCAAAGTAAACATTTTGGTGAATTGCTTGCACATCTGAATCATGATCTCTATGCAGACAAGCATGACCTTGATTTTAGATGAGTCTTGTTCAATAGCAAAACAATGGATGAGTTTGTTAAAGTGTACAATAGTCAATAATGTATGAATATATGGATGATATGTTAATGCTTTACAATTTCCTTTTTGTCTAGATAGGACTATGGAATGTATGTCATCTCTTGGTTGTAAAACTGGGAAAATATTAAAAAGCCTGAGTGGAATGGTTTCACTATGCCAAATGTGAGTATATTGTTACAATATATGTTACAATATCACTAGATTTGACTGAGAACTTGTTTCTACAGGAAGACATGGATCAAAAGAGGGTGCATATGGTTTGGTGGTTAGTAACCCATGAGAAGGATAAACATCGGGATGTGGTCATGCATAGCATTGAGGGTTGGAAAGCTATGAAGAAGAAGACAAAATAGTTTATGTTGCAATTTTTTTATACATGTGAAAGTATGTCGTAATGGTTTTTTGTAATGTACATAACATTTGCATTCTCTAAAATGTTGCAAATGATAGTTTTGGTTTCAAATGAAAGTAGGCTATATATTAATACAACTTTGGTAAACAAGTAGTTCTTTTGCATATTACATGTGGTTGACCTTATATGTGTTGTGTGAAAAAAGCCCCCTATGCAAATTCTCTTCCATGTGTTCACCAAGTCTTCCCTTTGTTCAGAAACTCTTCCGTGTGTTGCATAAGTCTACATTGTGTGCAAGTATCTTCCTTTATAAATGAAATATCTCCCTTATGTGTAAAAGAGCAATATTTTTATGCAAGTATTCCATTGTGCAAGTATCTTCCCCTGCGTTCAAAAGATCTTCCACAGGTACAAAAGATCTTCCCTTAGATTCAAGAAGTCTTTTATAGTGCAATATGACTATACGCAAAAGATCTTCCCATATGTTTAAAAAATCTTTTCTACATGCACAACATCTTCCTTTGGATTCAACACTCTTTCCATGTGTGCAAAACTCTTTCCTTGTGTTCAAAACATCTTCCCTTATGTTCATAAGTCTTCCTTGTGTGCAAAAATCTTCTCTTGCATTTAAAATATCTTCCTTTCATGCCAAAAGATCTTCCCTAGCGTTCAAAAAGTCTTCCCTAGTGTAATATAACGATGCTCGAAAGACCTTCCCATACGTTCAATACATCTTCCCTACATGCAAAAAATCTTCCATTGGGTTCAATACTCTTCCATATGTGTAAAAATCTTCCCTTGCGTTCACAACATCTTCCCTATGTTCACAACATCTTCCCTTATGTTTATCAATCTTCACTATGTGCAAAACTCTTCCCCTGTGTTCACAATATCTTCCCTTCATACACAACATCTTCCTTTGTGTTCATCAGTCTTCCTTGTATGCAAAACTCTTCCCTTGCGTTCACAACATCTTTCGTTCATACACAACATCTTCCCTTGTGTTCATCAGTCTTACCTGTGTGTATAAAACTTCCCTTGGTATATTGTCCAAGTGAGAAAAATCAATTTACAACATTGACAAATCGATTTAGTTCACATTTTATCATTTGACTGTTATTTGCCACCTTAAGTAAATTGATTTAAAGCCATTATATATGTCCGTAATCTCGGCCATCATCTGTAAATCGATTTACATGGGGTGTAAATCGATTTACCTCACATGTCCATACTTAGTTGTTGGCGGCCATCTGTCGTAAATCAATTTATATGGTCTATAAATCGATTTACTTCAAGTATGCACACATTACTACTCTTGGGCATCATCTATAAATCAATTTACACCCCACACCCCATGTAAATCAATTTACCTCACATGTGCCATAACTTAGCTGTTAGTAGTTATCTGTCATAAATCGATTTATATGATCGATAAATCAATTTACTTCAAGTGTGTGCATATTATTAGCCTCAGCCATCATCTGTAAATCGATTTACACCCCATGTAAATTGATTTACCTCACATGTCCATACTTAGCTATTGGCGGCCATTTGTCGTAAATTGATTTACTTCAAGTGTGCATACTTTACTACTCTCGACCATCATTTGTAAATCAATTTACACCCTATGTAAATCGATTTACTTCTTACTTGAAGGTTTGGTTGCTCTGTCTGATGTGGTAAATCGATTTACACCCCATGTAAATTATTTACCTCACAGGTACGAACTTCCTGCTATCACAAGTAAATCGATTTGCGTTAGACACAATTCGATTTACTCCTTGTTTCATCACGAGCATTTTCTACAGTATTTGTCAACTATTCAAATATGTTAAATGCAACAAGTACAACATAACCACAACTAGTTGAACCACATAAAAACAAAAGATATTATTCATGTACATAAATAGAGAATATTAGAAGCTGCGACTATTATATAGAACAAGTAGTTTAGCAAAAGTTTTTTTACAACACATAACTAGTTCTGCTCCTTTTTTAATCAATAGAAGTAGAGGGATGGTGAGAGGTGGAAGTAAGGGAGCCAGATGAGTGATCTGCTATCTGGGTAGGCTCGGTGGTGGCAAGAATGGAAGGTGGTAAAGTGGGCTCAATAGTGAGTGGCATTTCTAAAGAGATAGGAGTAAAGGTGACCAAGGTATTAGCAGGAGGATATAGGTGGATATGTGAAGGGAGGACTATAGATCCTATAGAAACCTCAAATGAGGGAACTATAAGAGGAATTGGAATGTGCAGATGCTACCTCATCATGTCCTCAATCCTAAAATCCTGAAGGTCTATGCAGCTTGAAGATCAAACAGCTGCTTGAAATTAGTGTTGACTGCGTCCACTAGAACCTTCACTTGATAAGTTACCAAGTGGATGACATCTTTATTAAACTTCTTCATCTCATCAATAGCCTGAGTAAGGTAACTTGGTACATAATATGGTACTAAAGGTGCTACTTGTGAGGTTTGTTCTTCCTCTGGTGGTATTTTCTTCTGGGACTCTGTTGGCTTAGCTGCCACTTTTTTCCTCTTCGTTGGTTGAAATTGCGCCTTCGTATCCTAATACGCCAATGGCATGCCTATTCTATTTAGTTGATACTAACTAAAAGGTGGTATTTGAATAACTGGTTCATTTAGATTAAGGTACTAGATGTTGTTCAGGAAGAGAAAGTATGATTCCAACTATGGAAATGAGATTGTGGTTCTCTAGGATGAGTGGAATCTGAATCTAACCATCTCATCATATATCCATTGGCCTATGTCCTGAGGTTCCTAAGATAATATGGATGCCATGTTCAGGTAGTCTTAATTAGTGATGTAAGAGAAGTTCTTGCCCTTGGTGATTGGCACCTTGAATAGATGTAGAATATCACACGATTAATGTTACTCATCGAACCAACTGAGATGTTCAAGGGTCTTACTGGCTATCCAGGCATTAGTAGATTGTATATATCTCCCCGAGTGAAGTCTTTAGGTTGTGGAGGGGGTTCATGATTGTTAATGCCCAATAGAGTGTTGATAATATCTAGTGTGAGAATAATCTTTTGACCTCAGACTGTGGTCTCAATAGAATGACTATTTCCTGGGCTTTTCTTCATATTGTTATAGAAATGTCATACAACAGACTCAAAGCAAGGTGTCATAATCCTTAGCCATGGCTCAAATTGACCAACATACTTCGATAGGTCAATGTCATCGTCTCTTTTAATAGCGCCAAAATCAATATAAACAATAGGACAAAATTTGTGTTGAGAGAAGTGTGAGGAGAGTATGCCTTGTCTGTACTCTTCAGAGGGGTCGTCTTGAACCTGAGAGGTGGTGCTACCAAGGAAGGAGACATAATAGGTAAATTTGATTGGGATGGTCCACCGTGAGAGGTTTGTTGTGATGGCCCTTGCCCTTGACTCCTGGTGTGCTGAGTGATCTTATAGACTAGTTGCACAAGTGAATCGGAAGAGTCTAATTGTTCGCTTCACGGGTTTTTCTCTTTCCTATTCCTTGAGTTGGGGATTTGCTTGTTTGTTGGGATGTTTCTCGAATGACAATGCCCTTTGCCAAAGGTCCCTTTGATTTTTGTGTAGTCTTCCCCGTGGGGTTTGTTGTCGCTTTCACCTGAGAGGAGGATAGAGATTTTGAGGAGGATGAGGACTCGACAATTCTTTGGACTCCCAATACTTTGGTTCTTACCATTGTTGAGTATGAAAATAGCTAAGATAGTGAGAAGGAGGAACGAGGAACTTGTAGCGATGATGAGGAGATTGTGGTGACTCCAACGGTGAACAAAAGGAAGAGAGTTTTTTAGTGAGAAAGTTGTTGGGCAAGGGGAAGAAGAGAGGAAGTTATAGGCCTTAAGTTATGATAGAGTTTTTGGAGGTGTGAGTTATGGGATTGGTAATGGTTGTGTGTTTTGAATAATTGGTGAGAATTGAAAAAGGCATCTTTTCTAGTTTCTGAAAAAATGAGGTTTAAATCGATTTGTGACAAGGTAAATCGATTTATAACTGTTGCGGACTTCAGTTTTAAATTGATGTACAAAAGGGAAAATCGATTTGGCACAGTACAAATTTGAGCTGTCGCTTTTAATTTTACTAAATCGATTTAATGTGTTAAATTGATTTTAATTCACATGCTAAATCAATTTAAAGTTCTTAAATTGATTTAAGTGAGAGTAAAAATGATACACAACTCAGAGAAAATGCGAACCCAAATCAATTTACCGAGTTGAAAATCGATTTGTGCCACTTGGCGAAAACCAAAGTTGTCCACAAATCGATTTACTATATGTTTAAATCAATTTAAGTGAGAGTAAAAATAGTAGAAACCTTAGAGAAAAATTGGACCCAAATCGATTTATTGAGTTGGAAATCGATTTTTGCCACTGTGTGCCAACCAGAGTTGTATTCAATCGATTTACTACCCCTTTAAATCGATTTGTTACCTTTTCATTATAACCAGATCTATACTAAATCGATTGCCTGCCTTTATAAATCGATTTTGTCCTTGGTTTTTGTCTACTTATGTGCAAAAGCTCTTCCACAGTGTTCAACATATCTTCCATATGTGCAAAATATCTTCCCTTATGTTCATGAGTCTTCCCTTGTACACTAGAACCTAGTGCAAATAACTATATGCAAAAGCTCTTCCCCTTCGTGTACAATATCTTCCCTATGTGCAACAGATCTTCCTTTATGTGCAAGCAGGCTTCCCAAGTGCAAGACATCTTCCACTATGTTCACAATATCTTCCGTAGGTGCAAAATAACTTCCTTTATGTGCAAGAAGTCTTCCCTAGTCCTATATAAGTATGTGCGAATGCTCTGCCTTGGTCTTCACTACAACGCCCCAAATTTCAATTAAGGGCTAATGATGATTATTAAGGATAATTATTGAATTAAAGTGGAATAATTATGGGTAGTGTGGCAATATTAATTAATATGCCATACTTAGTGGAAAATTGAAAGAATGGAATTATTAGGTAATTAGTCAGTGATTAATGAGGAAATTAATTACTAAGAGAAAAATGAGAAGTGTGATTAAATGGCTAATGGAGGGATTAGAGTAACTAATTAGTTACTTACTTTATGTGAGAACCAATGGCATGGTGACATGTGGCAAGCTTATGGATGAGAGAGAGAGAGAGAGTTGGAAAGTTAACTTTATATTTTATTGGTTTCTCTCTCCTCTCTTCCCTCTTTTTTTGTTAAAGCAACATGGTTTGGGGGGATGTCATCATTCTTCATCTCCTACCTCACTCTCATCTCTCTCTTCTTTCTCTCTCTATTTCGGTAGACATGGAAGCATAAGGGGAAGAAGAAAAGCTTGAAAAAGGTAGGAAGAATCACCACAAATGCTTAAATCCTCTTCTTCAATGTTCCTTGGATTGAGTGCTCCATTTTGATGGTTATAGATCTTTCATTGGTGTTGATTTGAGCTCTCAAGGGATTTTGGAGATTTGAGAATCAAGAAACCTCTTTGGAAAAGTTGAAGAGGTAAGTGAAACCTATCTATCCATTTAAGTTTTGAGCCATTTGGATTAGTTTTGAATTTCTGGGATTTTTGGCCTGATTTTCGAAATTGAGGATCATAGTGTTTTTGGTATGTCATTGGCATGAAAATGGTACCTTGTAGTGAGTTTGGGATAGATAGATGGATTTGGGATTGAAATGTTTTGTTCGGATGATTTTGGATTTTAGATATTTATATTGCCCAAAATCAAAGCATGATAATGGAATAGGATTTTGGTAATTCTGATGATTCCATTGAATTCCTTGGATGTTTTTGTGTGGAAGTAGCTTTGGTAGAAGTTTTAGGACTATTAGAATCAATTGGGCAATTGTTGAGAAATGCTGTCAGTGTTTTTGCGTTTTCTAGTTTCTAATAGGATCACTCAAGTGACCTGGGGTTTACTCGAGTGTGGGATGAATATCACTCGGGCGAGGTTGTGTATCACTCGAGTGCTGCGTGTATATTCTGTTTCTCTTCAGCTTTCTGTTTTGCTTTCGTGATCAAAATCCAGAAGTGTGTCTTGAACTCGCGGGTGTCAAGCCACCACTCGAGTGCTCTTGTCCCTGCTCGAATGATGTTCCCTTCTAAAAGTTTCTTGTGCTCACGGGTGAGCACTTCTTGGACCTCACTTTGGGGGACTTGGGTGAGCATTAGACTTCTACTCGATTGATTGTGTTTGTGCTCGAGTACAGCGAGCAACTTTGGGTTCTATTGTTCCTTTGTGCTTTCGGGTATTCACTCGTTGTTGTTCACTCTCTAGTGCCCGAGTGTAGACCGTACCATCACTTGAGTGAGGTTTTCTTCACTCGAGTATCCGTACAATATCACTTGAGTGAGGCTATCTTCACTCGAGTGTCTCAGTGAAAAATGTCAGGATTGAGTTTTCAAAAAGAGGATATTTGGGGATAGTCTTCCAACCCTTTAGACCTATTGATAGAGTGATATATGGGTACTAAAAGAGAAATAATAATAACCAAATTAAGTGTTAAGAATTCATTGAGAATTGGAATAGAGAATTGACTTTTTGTCACTGATTATAATTATAGGATACGACATTTGAACTACTTGGGAGGGACCAGTGCCAGAGCGTGCACGGAAGGAACGAGCAGGTAGTGACTTTTCTCTTATGTTGTGTATGATGTCTGTATGCATGATTGATCATGGTATGATTGTGAAATGTGCATGAAAATGTGCCATGGTCCATTGCAGCGTGAGCACTTTAGCGAGAGCTGTCGTAGGGGGTTGATGCTTATCACACCTACTCCGGCCGTTGAATTGCCATTGTAATAGATATAGATCTTTGAGAAATTGCCTTGTGAATCAGGGCAGTATGGCTGTGTATTGTAAAATGCTTTATATGAATCCCAGCTGTGGTGAAATATATTGTTGTGAACTGTGCTGTGGTGCAATATAGCGTGAGCAAACGTAAGGGTGACACAAGTCATACATGCCCTTGCCGCTGTAACTGCCGTTGTAGTTGCAACGTGTGTGTGATGATTTGCTTTCATGCCTTATTGTTGTGCATATTATAAGTGACTTGACACTACAGGGATTCTTTAGAATCTCACTCTCCCAAAACAACTTTTATACAAGGCCAAAGGATCAAAAGGAAAGCGGGTGATGAAGAGCAAGTAAAGCTCCGGATTGGGAGTTGTTTTGATTATTTGGTTATCATGTATATCATATGGATATTGTATTGGGAATTTCCTGTATATGTATTGGTGACATTTGAATAGTTTTGTGTAATCCCCTAGTGAAGGGAAAAAGTTTATGGGCTTTATGCCTCTGTAGAACCCTTATTTATTGAATGGAACCCAAGTGTGTTGGGAATTTACATTATACTCTGATATGTATGAATGGAATCAACGCGTACAGGCTATTTATGTTTGAAATGTGAGTATGAGACCATTATGGAACAGGTGTTGTAAAAGTTTTTGAAAACCTTGATTTTGGGAAATTTTATTTTGTCTAAGTCCCAAATCATACATGGTCTCTAATTCAAACTTAATTACGTTTTTATGAACTAATCTCGGCCTATATTGTGAAGGGGGTTACATTCACAATATCTTCCATAGATGCAGAACATCTTCCTCATGTGCATGAAGTATTCCCTCATATGCCATAAGTCTTCACAGGTGCACAAAATCCTCCCTAGGTACAAAACATCTTCCCTAGAGTTCAGAATATCTTCCCCATACCCAAAATATTTTCAGTTGTGTGCAAACATTCTTTACACCCTACGTAAATGAACTATTGTACAAGCTGGATTAAGAGATAATCAAAAGACGTTAAGCATAAACAGATTGACAACATGTAACTTTCACATTTACAATTACAACAATATTAACCATCTTTTGCACAACATAAGGAAGCACAACATATGGTGCTAATATATGCAACTTTCATATTTACAATTACTAGACAAAATAAAGCAGATGAAACCCAATTACAAAAAAAAATTGGGTGAGCATCATCATAATGCATTAACCATTGCTATTCCACACCAAATTCAAAAATCCATAAAAGGTTACAAAAGGCTATAAACAAAAGGTAAGTCACTGACAACCTAACTAACTGGTCAACCATGCATTGAATCGGTATACTTGAAGAACACGAGGTTAATAAGGATTTGGGTTCCTACACCTTCATCAAGTATGCCCTTCCTGATGGCACCTTGAACATTTATACACATTCTTCTCTCAAAATTGAAATTCCCGTATACTTATGCGTGGTCTCCCAGGGCGACGGCTTGTGATTAAGGGCCATAAGAAGATCTCATTCTGATAATCACTGAATCACAACTCATTTGACTTTGGCATGTCATGTGTATTAATTGGCTTCATTGTTTTATTATATACTCCCTCCGGTCTTAATTATAGGACAATATTTGGAAGTTGATTTTGGTCCTAATTATAGGACAAAATCCTAATTTTTGCCAATTTATACCCAAACTACCCTCTATTGATACTTTCTCAATAATAATTAAACACAATAATTAATTTAATAACACACTTATATTCTATCAAGTAAGAGATTCTACTTTCTTTTTGTATGCATCCCTTGGCAATACACATGCATCCATAGGAGATTCAAATTTATTGATCAACATCCAACGTAAACCCATTTATTGTTGATATTAAAGTTTAATTAAATTTATGTACAGTATTTACATCTTAAGCAATTACCTCTTGTACATCAAATTGTGTAAATCCATATATGAGCAAGCAGGTGTAGCTGCTACCCATAGGCTAACTGATGTTTTTGGTACTCTTATGAGGGAATTTATTTT
This sequence comes from Inga leiocalycina, assembly GCA_963242795.1. Lineage (NCBI taxonomy): Eukaryota > Viridiplantae > Streptophyta > Magnoliopsida > Fabales > Fabaceae > Inga > Inga leiocalycina. Next base: position 28,673,234 of record OY725322.1, read on the forward strand.
CATTATTATTAGATAAGGGTATTTTAGGAAATTAAATATGATTAACTAATTTAACTACTTTCCTTAATTTCTCCAAAATTAGGTAACTATGTCCTATAATTAGGACCGTAGGGAGTATCTTCTTTTGTGTTGTAATTAAGTAGCATTCTTCCACATATAGGTAAACATTACCATTCATATATTTAATACATGCATATGCATGTGGGCATGGTATCCCACACATTTCTCAACCCTTGTAAGCATATTCTCTCAATGCAAGATTTACAATAACACGAACTTCTCCTATTTGTATTTCAACTAAGTGTGAAGAATGTCGCAAAACTTGTATCCCTGCACTACACAACACATTCTCCTTCAACTTTGCTTCTATGTTAGGTCCCACTCCATTTTTCCACAAGCTTGTTGCATTCTTGCTAGCACATAGTTTGTTCCCTAGCTTATGTATATGCTCATTTATCAATGTCAACACATGATGTTTCCTTTTCTTCACAAGCAATGCATTATATGACTCAACCAAATTACTAGTTATATTCTCCCACCTTCTGAATAGGAATCGTGAGAATGCCCAATAGTCAATATCACTATGCTCTTTATGCCATGTTAATAATTCACGGTTAAAACATTGCATATTGGCTAAAGCTCTTTTAAAGTCACAGTCATCTCTAACATATACAGTCTGGTCCAGCGTCTTCAAAGCATCATCCTTCTTGATTGGTGTATTTCTTCTTAGGCCTCTATAAACCTTAGAATATTCTGAGCTAAAGTTCTCTTTTATATGCCTATAGTAATAGGTATGCCTCTTACTCCCGAAAACAAATTGGACAACATGTATTAGTACATTATGTCTATCTGACACAATCACAACTTCAACAGAGTTTAAAATATCTTTCACATTTTGCTTAAAACATGTTCAATCATCATTGGTCTACCAACCACAATTGCATAAGCAACAAGTTATAGCTAATTATCAGCATCAAGCGCTGATGCAGATAACACTGTCCCATAATACGACCCACTGAGGTGAGTTCCATCGACATACAGAATTGGCATACATCCTCCCAAGAATCCTTCGACGGAACATCCATATGCAATGAATAACATATTAAATGTATAGTTAGCATATGCTTCCCATTTTGCCACTGTCTTCGGGTCTACTTCAATTAATCTACTGCAATACCAAGGAATCAACATGTATGATTGCTCAGGTACTCCCTGTATCTCTGCCAATGCTTTCTCTTTACCTTTCCACACTTGATCGTAAGAATTGATAAACCATATTCCCTGTAAAACTCACGCTTTATCTCATGAGGTAATTTATTTAAACAACCGCTCGATCCATCTTTGATTATGGAATCAGCCAAGCTGGAGGTCAATTTGCGATGTATGATCAAATTATCCTGTGTTGAGTGATTATGCTTTTTCCACAAAAGTATGCACACGTAAGAAGCTTGACTCTCCTCCCCCACTTGATATGCAGTAATTTTCCATAGACAACCATCCACCTTACACCTCACTATCATCTTACTTGCATAATTCCTTACAAATTTGTATGCAAATTTGTGCGCCAAACTATACTTGTACAGTGATTTTTTGAATTCAACATCACTTTTAAAGCTCTTATGAGGACTTGTAAGCAATTCCTTCCACTTCTCAGCACTATGCTCAGGGATATGTGCCGGTGCACTTTGAATTACTTATGGCCTATCTTGTGATATCCTACTTGATGATGATTCAACAATACATAACTCGTATGATCCTTCCAAGGTCTCTAACCTGCATCAAAATTTATTATTAGTTAATAATTGTAATGACCCAATTTGGGATTAAGGGCTAATGGCTCTGATATTGATTGTAATTAGTGTAACTAAACACTTTTGTAGAAATGTGATGTAAATTTGATATAAGTGTATTTGGTGATTAAAGATCAAGGGTGGAGATTTGTTGCATATATGGTCAGAATCCTGTGTATTAAGCTTGTGTGAGCTCATAGAGGGAGTGAACATGATGGTGACATGTGGCATTGCGTGGACCATTGGATTATGCTATGAGACAAAAATACACTTTTTCTCTCTCCCTTCTCTCTCTTTTCGGTGGAGTATGGGCCAAGAGGGAAAGATCACACATCATCATCATTATATCCATCTCTCATATTCTCTCTCTTCTTTCTCCCATTTCCAGTGACCTTGAAGCAAGGGAAGAGGAAAAGAAAAACCTGATCTTTGGTAAGTAATGGTTCTCCTAAGCTCAAATCCTCTTCACTAATTTGTTCATAGTATTAAGAGCTTCATTGTGGTGATTTCAGAATCTTGAAAGGTGGTGATTTGGGTGTTGGACGAAATTGAAAGTTGGAGAATCAAGATTCTGGATTTGGCAAAGTGAAAAGTAGGCATTTAATGGCTTTTGACATATATGTTATGATTTTTGAATAAGTTTGATAAATCTGGAAATTTGCCCTGGTTTATGCCCATTTTTGGATGTATGAATTTAATAGTGATTGATGTTTAGATTAGTTCATTGTGAGGTTCTTTGAGTATTGGATATGGTTTTGGAGTTTGGAATTAAGTTGAATGAAATTTGGGTATTGTGTGTCATAGAGACCTAAGGGCATAGATTGTGGTTAAAATGGTATTTGTGTCTTTTAGAGGTTACCAATGGGTTCCTTATGTCATTTTGAGTGAGTATAAGCTTTGTGTAGAGTTTGGGAGCCATTGGGTGTGATTTTGACCAATCTGGGAAATTCTATCAGTTGCTGCGATCTTGCAATCTGATAGCCTCACTCGAGTGAGGGAGGAGCCCACTCAAGTACTGCCTTGTGCTTTGTCTTTCTACTTTGTCTTTCGCCTGGGTTCTCATGAAGAGGGCTCGAGTGCACTTCCTTTACCGCGAGTGATGTTGGTAATCACTCAAGTGATGGCGTATGTTCAAAAGTTAGGGTTGCTCTCAGGTTGTCACTCGCTAGTTGATGTTCAAGAGTGTGTTGTAATCCCCTAACTTGATAACCATAATTAAGATTCGAAAATGCGTAATTTAAAGGAATTAGAGACCGACGGATACATTTTTCTCAAATCTCTTTTCTAAAATTCATTCAACATGGTCTCATATTCATCTTCCGAATCTAATTACTCTACGCAATTCAATCACATTCATACATATCATAGTGCATAGCCAAATTCCTGACAACTCCCAGGTTTCATATATGTATAAACTAAGGGTTATAAGTTCCAACTAGGGGATTACATGACCAACATCAACGTAATATCTACATTTCAAAAATAAACAGTAATCCCAAGTCCAAAATAGATAACCAACAACATAACAACACATCTCTACAAGATCCTAGCCGTTCCTGGTGGTTCGTTTCTCTTTGGAGCCACTTGCCCTGTCTAAAATGTTAGTCAATGGAAAGAATGAGATTCAAAAGAATCTCTGTAGTATAAATCACTCATACAGTGTATAAACACATAGCATATATGATCATGTTAAGCAGCATCACAATATATCATGGCTTTCGCCACAAACGACAGCACTCATGGCTGTAATCTCTATGCGTCAGCTTTCGCTACGATCTCTATGTATCACAAAGTATCACTATGCGTCAACTTGCGCTGCGAACTCAAAGCATCACAAAGTATTCTCAATGCATGACAAACATACATACAATGTTTCACACACAGTATAAGAGAAAGAGTCACTACCTTGTTCTTTCCGATTGTGCTATAGTGTAGGCAGATCACAAACAGGGCAAATATCGAATCCTACAATTCCAAATGCACCTTTTAGACACTTCTATAGTGTTTCTTAGGGTTATATGAGTCTATAATGAAAATTTACAAAAATGCCCCCGGGGACCCGGCCCGGGCCCGTTGTACTCGGTCCGGTTGCACTTTTCTCGAAATTCTAATCTAGGCTATCCTAACATATTTCCACCCAAGGAATCCATTTTCGGACTCAGAATTATCAAATTCAATGTAAAATTACAAATTTACCCTTGGCAGCCCTATTTCAAGGGTTTTAGGGGCGTTTTCGTAATTATGCTTTTTCGGCCTTTTCCGAAAAAGTGGCCAACTGTAACCCCACCTAATTTTCGCTCCTGAACTCAATGGAACCATCAAATCATTGAAAGTCCAACTCTAAGACCCATTTCTAGAGCTGGCCGAAATTTATGAGCTCTCTGGAGAAAATTGGGGTTTTACGATTTCAGTTTCGTAAACGCGTTCCTTTCTACTCCTAATCACTTTATTAACCATTACATTAGGTTACAACTAACATTAAGGGGCAGCATAACCCCTAGGCCATATCATTTCCAAACTTTAAAACCAATGGCAATTCGGCGAAATTTCACCGATTAAATTGCCCACAGCAACCAAAATAAGCAATATACGAAAGTTTGGAAGTTACCTCAAGCTCCCACTAGCTTTTCTCAAATTTGGCTGAACCCTAGCCTCTTTGAACCATGAAATTCTTTTCTTCAAAAACTTAATTCACATAGAGGAATAGCTTAGGAGAAGGATTATACACGTTAGGTACGAATTCACTGAAGAAATCAACCTACCTTGTGAGATTTCTCCTTCCTTCTCTCTATTTTTCTCCAAGCTTTCTCTCACTTTTGTTTTGCTGGAAAAGATGACGGGAAATGGAAGGGAAAAGGTGCTGTAATTGTTTTATAACATTAAGCTCATGTCATGGTATTGCTTGCTTATGTCATATTTAGAAATTTCTAAAAATCCACTTTATGTGCACAAATCCTTTTTGTACATATAAATAGTTCACAAGCCCAATTAAATTCCAACCACTCTTTCCTCTTCTTGGTCAGTCATATTCACGTCCAGGGGCCCAATTTTGTGCCAAAATGGGCTGATAACAAATTATCCCATAATTACAAAGTTACCATCACAAATTTTCCGTTTTCGGATTTGTTGGCAGATTTTCTGACTGAACTTTGATAAATTATAACTAATTCTAGAAAAATCTAATTGGAGTGATTCCAAAGCCTATATAACCATTATTGAGTCTAATTTTATGGAAAAATATAGACTTTTGCTAGATGGAATCACAAAATTCCCAGAATTTTAATCTTTGCCTGCTGTTCCATAAAATAATTAATTTTGCTGGGCAAAATTCAAGAATTCATAACTCTTAGCTCACAAATTGAAATAACACAGATTATATGTCCATTTTAAAGCTTGACATGTGAACTTTAAGACTGGAAAGTTTCAGAATTTTTAGACACCATTTACCCATTCAAAATGTCCATACAAACCGACTGTCCTGCACAGAATTACACTTAACAGTTTTTCAAATTTTCAACCAATGTGTCCAATGGCTCCAAAATCAACAATCAAACCTATTCCCACACAATTTTTCACAAGGAAACCATTGGAATCACTAAAACCACCAAATTCCCATCACACATTCTCCAAAAGTGTTTACTCAACAATAGTTACATCCACTTTTAAAGTCATTAGCCCTTAATCACTTTTTGGGATATTACATGTGTTCTGACACTCACAAGTGAAACCATCTCACCCGGGCATTGGGGGGTATGCTTGAGTGAACTTGTCCCTCTAATGTTGCATGTGCTCTCGGGTTGTCACTCTTTGTGTTGCACTTTCGGGGACTCAAGTGGATTTAGAGTCATCACCTGAGTGCAAAGCCTTATGCTCAAGTGATGTGTGCACTTTCTGACCGTGATAGTTGCTCACAGTCTAACACTCATGAGTAAGAGCCTTTCTCACTCTAGCACGAGTCGTTCATCACTCGAGTGAGCCAGCCAAAAATCAATGTTTTGTCTTTCAAAAAAGGGGTCTTCAGGGTAGTTTCTCCTAACCCTTTAGGCATATGTTTAGGCCTCTATTAGCTACCTAAAGAGTCCTAAATGATAACCAACTTAGAGTATTATGGAAATATGCATTTGGAAAAGAGATTAATCAATTGTCCCTAAATTGGTATAGGATTTGATATTTGTCAAACGTGTGAGCCCACTATGCCAAAGAACGTCAGGAAAGATACAGGTAGTGACTTCTCTCTTATACTTTGCGTAAATGTATTGTATGTTTGCCTATCATGCATTGTGTGCTGTTGCTGCAGCTTTGAGATGCATTGAGATACATTGTGGAGCTTTGTGCCTTGTGGAGCTTTGTGCATTTGGAGCATTATGCCTTGTGATACGTTGTGCTTTGAGATACTTTGTTCTTTGTGATGCTGTTGCATAGTGATTACCGCGGAAGCGGGCATTGTGATTACAGTGAAAGCTGGCATAGTGATTACCGTGAAAGCGGGCATAGTGTTTGCAATGAAAGCTATCATTGTGATTGCCACGAAAGCGGGCATAGTGCATTATGATACAGCCATGAGTGCTATCGTCTGTGGCGTGAGCCATGGATCATTGTGTTGCTGATGATGCTGGTGAACATGATAACATTACATGCTTTGTGTCTATATATTGTATGAGTTATTTGTTACTACTAAGGTTCTTTAGAATCTCACTCTTTCCAATGACTAACATTTTCAGATAGGGCAAGTGGCTCGAAAGGGAAGCGGCCAACCAGGAGTGGTTAGGGCTAGTAGGGATATATTGCATTTTGGATGTTGGTTATCTAGTTGGTTTTTGGGATTACTGTATGTATATGAGATGTATATAACAATTTTGGATATGTAATCCCCATTTTGGGAAACCTTTAAACCCATTCTATATATATAAGTAACTCGGGGTTGCCGGGATTTTGGTTACGCACTCTGATATTTATTATGTGATATAACTGCACAGGTAATTGTATTCGAAAGTGAATGTGAGACCAGATGAAATTCTGTTTTAAATGTTTTGTTTGGACACCCCATCTCTTGGAGATGAGTGATTATAAATGTGATTTTTGTCTTATTAGTCTCTATTTCACTTAAATTTCATAATCTGGATATAATTACCGTGAGGGGGTTATAATAACTCATTCTTCCTTACTACTTCAAAACACTCGTAAATATTCATGTAACTTACCTTTGTGAACTTATCATGAGTTGTTCTTCATCGATCAACTCACTAACTTCTTCAATTATATACAAATGTGCACATTTCTCATTAAATTATACTATTTGTTTCACTCCTTCATAATCCTCTATGTCTACAATAGTGTTTTCATCTAATGTTGACAGTATGCACCTTAGCTGAAATGCTTTACCTTGAATACCAAGACATGAACATATTGTTCTTCTAAGGTCATTAAGTGACATTCCTTCTCTTACTATTCTTCCAACTGCTCTCCCACCAACATATTGAGTTCAACCTTGATCAGTGACAATCTTCCCACCTATGTGGAAGAAGCAATAAATTTCTTTTTGTAGTCTATTCATCACACTAAATATGGACCTGCAATAATATATCTTTAATGTCATGCAAACTGAAATTTAAAATATGTCTTACCTATAATAAACTAATCAATATCTCATAAACTTGGAATGTGAGTTCAATTAGACTATGTAAACATAAAGGCTTTGTAAACATAAGAATCGCATATGCTACTCTTAAACAAATCAACATTGGCTAAAAATGTATCTACTATAAATTAAACGAAAACTTGAGGATAATGGAGAAATTCATAAAAGCTAATGAAGCCACAATTACATTTACTACTTCCTTACTCTCTCAGATAACAATGAAAAACACGAGGTTGAAAATGAATATACAAGTTAACACCTCTACCAAATACTGAACTACCAAGAATGCCTTGACACAACTCACCTTCCTAGCCTTTACTAATACGTTAGACCTCTAAAAAAATCCATAGTGATCATCGGCCAGAAGGGAGGACACATAGCACCGCGTAGGAGAGAACAAGAAGGCTTCAGTTATTTGATGTTATTCATTAAACTGTCTGTCTCACCTTTTCTCATTAAGGGCATTTTTGTCTTTCACTCTTCCACATATAAGGGCAATATGGTCATTTTACTTTTTGTATTATTTCCGTTCTAGGACCTGAGTAGCTGAGGTCCTAATCGAAAAATATGTTGCCAGTCAAGTCTTTTACGGAAAATTTCCCTTTCCTTTATTGCATTCCCCATTTTCGTTTTTTTTCAACCTGAACCCATTTTCTAATATTTAATGCATATTAGTATATTAATTTTTAAAAAATATATACCCTCCGATCCTTAATATAAGACATATTTGGGGTTGATCTTGGTCATAAGTATACGTCATGGTTTTTATATTTGTCAATCTTTTGTCTAATTTACCCTCATTGATGCTCCCTTCACAATAATCAAGAAGAAGACGAAATTAGGAAATTAAGAAAGATGACTAGAATGTTTTAGAAAATACATGTCATATTAACTAACTCAACTAACTAAATTAATCTAACTAAATTATGTAATATGCATTATATTAAGGATCAAAGGAGTATTATATTATTTTTTTCTAGAATATTATATTATTTATGCATGCATTATTACTCTAGAGTAGTTATCCCATGCTAATTTTATAATATTTTAATTTGATATAATTAAATAAAATTCTTCATGATTTATACAATGTGTGTATGTTAGCTTAATTTAAATCCAATTCAAATATATAATATTAAATTAAATTTTAGGTCTCTATATATAAATAAAACAGAAGTGTCATATCGTTATAATTTCATAGAGATGCAATATAAACTCTACTCATCTATCTATCTATTTATATCTATAGAAAACTTATAGAAACTTTGCTACTAACGACATCAATTAAAGCATTGCTATTAAAGAAATTAGCATTAACGGTGTTAATTTTATATCTATATAAAACTTGTTGAAACTTTGTTACTAACGGCATCAATTGAAGCATTGTTACTAAAGAAATTAGAATTAATGGTGTTGATTAACGGTTTTATTATGACACAACAATTGACCACTAATAATAATGGGAAAAAACCAAATATGAATGCAACAAAGAGCATAATATGGGCAATAAAGATTTGAGATCTAAGACTAAAGGAATTGCCACAGCCTTCCACATTCCCTTGAATATATAGTAGAGTGGCATCTTTCAAAAGTCATGTAAGTATTAATTGTGAATTGTTCGAAAAATTAAAAGACACTTAGTATTAACTCTAACCCCCTCCGTAATTATATATGAAATACATGATTAAAGTGAAATAGAGACCAATAACAATTAAAACTCATTTACAATCCCATCCTTAAGATAGGGTTTTCACAAATACATTTTGAAATATAATTAACCTGGTCTCATATTCAAATTTCGAATACAATTACTATGTAAAGATAAATCACATTCATTACAAATATTAGAGTGTACAACATAATCATCCCGGCAATCCTGGGTTTCATACCTTCGCTAAACAATCATAGGGCACATTAGCCTATTACCATGTCTTTAACGTGGATTACACAAAGTCTTCTCAAATACACATCTCAAATACATATCTGAATACATACTCAAATATACATCCATTTCATATATAATTATCCCAAAATTTATGATAACTAACTATCAAACTCAAATACTCTAAGGAGTCTTCATCGTCCTTGAATGCTTGCGCTATCCTCGCTCTTCCTTATCTGTCTAAAATGTTGATAGGGGAGGGTGAGATTCTAAAGAATCTCAGTAGGGAAAACAGTTAACAATATGCATGCAAGATATGTGTTTAATGCATGACATGCTTGCATCACATAATTCATGTTCACGCAATGACAAATCTGTAAGCTCAATGCTTCGAACAACATACTCATGGCCATAGCATAAATTGAAACATAGCTTCAAATCATTCATACATGTATCACATAATCAAGCAAAGGAATAACATGCATCAACACACTAACACAAATATCAGAGCATGCAGAAGATGTAAGTTCTCCACACTCTTTTCACGTATGCTCCAGCCCTGCTTACTCACGATCAGAACGAATATCAACCCTATAACCAAAGCAAGGACATAGGGTTATTCTTTATTCCAAATCCTCAACTTCATAACACTTAAAGTTGGTTACCATTCATGACCTTTAGATGGCTAATCAAAGCCTAAACATATGCCTAAAGGCTTGGGAAACACTTGACCAAAGATCACCTTTTAAAAGTCCAAAATGCTAATTTTTGGGGGTTGGCCGTGGCCCACAAATCCATTGGCCGCGGCCAAAAAATGCTCAGAAACATTTGGGCCACGGCCAAGAAAATTCTGTTTCTTGGCTGAAATTCCAAAACTTATAACTAATTTCACAAAAATTGAAATGAGGTGATTTCAAAGCCAAATGAAACCTATTCAAGTCCTTTACACAGGAAAAATATAGGCCATTATTGGAAATCACCACAAAAATACAGAATTCCCCAAAATTCAAGACTGTCCCAAAACATAGTTCATTTTCGACCTCAAACTTTGGACAGTCATATCTCCCAGAAGACAAAACGAAATGGCACAAATTATGTGTTGAATCTTGGGATGTGAACTTTAAGACTGGAAAGTTTTATAATTTTATGACATCATTTGCCCAGTCAAAACGTCCACATGAACAGACTGCCCAAAACAAACTTCCAATTGACAAATTTTCAAGTTTTGCACAATTGGCTTCCAATGGTCCCATTTTCACATCAAACACTATTCCCACACAAATTTTCACAAGGAATCCATTGGAATCACTAAAACAACCAAATTCACATCACATTAACATGTTTTACCAATAATCACAACATGTCATCACACAATCACAACACAACACACATTACCATTCCTTTCATTCCAAGTTCTCAAACCAATTCCAATAGCTCTATAACACATCAAGACACCAATTGCCACTCAAACACAAGGCAATTCATACATTTCAAAAATCACACAAAATCAGGGAAAAATTCACAATTCACAATACTTAACCATAATTCACAAAACTTAGATCAAAAGGCTTCAAATACTCACCTCTTCCTCTTTCCCAAACCAATTTCTTGATTCTCCATCTTTCCACTTTTCCTCAACCCATCAAACACCTCCTTTCAAAAAATCTAAAACCATAGAGATGAAGCTCTCATCAACATGATCAAGATTAATGAAGAGGATTTAGCCATTAGAGGCCAACTAGAGCACCATACCTTGAATTTCTTCTTTCTCTTTCAACTTTGAGCTAGGTGAAAATGGAGAACAAGAGAGAGGAGATGAAGATGAAGATGATGAAGTAGAGGATCAGTTTTTGGGATGCCAAAACTGACCAAGTAGAGAGGAGAGGAGAGAGGGAATGTTTGAAATCTTGACCCAATCACAATTTGGGAGTCATTAACCGTTAATCACAATTTGGGATCTTGCTAAACCCGGGCTTAGCAATCCACTAATCTCAGGCTTATTCTTTAAGCTCAAGTCTCAAAAGTCAGGGTATTACATTAACTATAAATAGTAAATGTCACTATGAAGCAAGTGCATTTGATTCTCAACTATACACCTTTCATATGACTTTGTAAACTGTAAATATTAATGTGTGTGTATGTCATTGGCCATAAGTGGTATGATCTATGTTTGTCGTAACATACAAGCAATCTTTCAACTCATTTTACTTTTGCTCTAGAAAATATTACAATATGAAAAATGTTCTTTAAGATCATTTCAATGACATCGATGCTTGAAAGGATACATAGGTCATTTAATTATACATGTTCTGATGGAGTTTGTTTCCTACAAAAACAACCTATCGTATACTCCTTGGAAGACAAGCATGATTCCGATTGATGTCAGGTATGTCAATAATAAAGTTTCCTTACACGTCTATGTTTTGTAACATAGAGGAAAGTGTGGAAATATTACATGATGAAAGAGATCAAGGAGGTTGAAGTTTATCATTTTAAAAATTTCAAAGTTCTTGACAAATGACTACTATAAAGTGACCCAACACATTTGAAAGCTCATATTCCACAACAAAACATATTTTCAAGATTTATATTTCTAAATTATTAAGGAAGCATTTAACTCTGTTCTTATAAAAACACATTAGAAATCATAGCAAACAATGCAGAACTAATTGGTTAGAAACATTCAGTATTTTTATTTATGGTGGTTTGCTTATTCCAAATTGTAGTTGGTGTATTTAATATATTTTGACAAAATCATTTTGTAGAGATACCTGACAAAGATGTAGATCTAGTGCTTTGTGACTTGGTTATCAATTACATAATACATGGACCTTGTGGTGTTTCAAATCAGATTAAGAAGTTGGAATTTGGCCAATGCCAGTTTTTCCTACCTACTGCACTTGGCCAATGTTTAACCAATGTTTGTTATAATGGTTAAACATTGAAACATGTTCCCGGTTATAAATTCCCTACATCAGTTTATTTCCATAAAATATAAGGGCCAATGCTCATAGAGGATCATATTCTACAACAAAACATATTTTCAATATTCATGTTTCCCAATTGCTGAAGAAGCATTCAACTTTGTTCCAATAAAATACAACATTTAATAGCCAATAATCATATAAATCATTGGTTCTTTTCTGGTGTCAAAATATATGATACATTTACAAGTTTACTAAATCAAAAATTGATGGAGCCAATGTCCCATTTAGTAAGTTTTATGATACATATATAGAATGTACCCAATGAGTTTGAGTCTATCCCAAAAAATTTATTAAAAACGATACCTTGGGATGAATGTAAAGCTAAGTAAATAGCTTTTGCTTCAAGAACAAAGGACTATGTTGGTTGTAGGAGGTGTGAATTGTTTGTCTGAAATTTTTTTTAATTGTTAGAATTTATTGGTGGTTTGAAACAACAAGAGGCATAAGTCCAGCTTATTGATTGAAGATAGGCGTGTACTTTGTGCCTTGGTAGCCTCTTCAAAATTTAAACCAAGGATTGCAATATAGGGTGCAATCCTTGATCGTCTCTCAAAGAGCCTTTTATTAATTACCTAAAAACTAATTGTGATGATTGGCATAAAACAAGTTAAAAATGATTTTTGAGCTTTATATCTAACAACTAAATTGCAATTAAACTAAAATGCTTTAAAAACTAATATTTTTGGATTTTTGAAATAAAAGTAGAAAGGAATTGAAATTAGTTTTGAAAAGTATGATAAAAACCCTCTAGAACAATGGATTTTATCTATCATTTGCTTCAAAATATTTTTAGAAGTGTGCTAGTTTGACAAAAATGCCTAAAAGACCATTTGAGCTAGCTTGAGTTAAGTGAATTAAATCTTTCACACCGGGCAAGACTTAATCCCTCTAACCGAAACTTAATATAAAATACTAGCAATTGCAATCAAAGTCCCTCAAAATATCAAACCTCAAACACCGTTGAGTCTAATGCATTAATCAATTATTATTCCAAGACCTAGAAAATATTCACTTCTTAAAACACTATTAGAAACCACTTTGTATGCAATTCATGAAATCACTAAGTTTTCTAAAATACCAAATCCCGGCAACCGATGAGTCTAACATCAAAAGAGAGGAACCCCTACTCTAGAGATGCTATTAAGCACTCTTAGTGTGTGATTATGAATTAGTAAATGCAATTGGTTCTAATACAATCAAAAATCAACTCAATATTCAAGCAATACCATGCAAGATAATAGAGAATTAAGAGAATTATAATGAAACATATATGTAACCACATATATTGATGAGCATAATGTTCAAATTAAACTAATTCAATTCACAAATTGGCTCAAACAAAGATTAAAACAAACATATTAGTCTTAACTACAAATTACAACTCCTAAAACAAAGGAAATCATAAATATATAGTCAAGCTAATGAACTAAAACTAAAACTCCCCTTTTGTAGCTCCAAACATCAAGACTCAATTCATTGCTCTAGGAGAAGAGAAATTAGCCACTTCCAACCATCAAATTAGCATCTCCAAACAATTTCAAAGCCTCAGCCATGGAGAACACTAATTAAATGGTATATGAGTAGGTGGAGTTGAGAATCGACGGTTCAGGTCTGAAGGTTAGATCGGGCTTATAGCGTCTTTTCCTTCGGTCTTGTTCACGGCTCCTTGGGTTTCCAAGCTCTAGTCTGTAACCCCCCACCGCAATTATATCTGAAATATGAGATTAAAGTGAAATTGAGACCAATAATAATCAAAACTTATTTAAAATCCCATCCTTGAGATAGGGTTTTCACAAATTCCTTTCAAATACATATACACCTGGTCTCATATTCACATTTTAAGTACAATTACTATACGCGGATAAATCACATTTAGTATATATCAGAGTGCACAACATAATTCCCGGCAATCCTGGGTTCATACCTTTACATAGGATTCATAGGGCACATTCGACCTTTACAATTTCTCAAACGGTGATTACACAAAGCTATCTCAAATACATATCCAAATACTCATCCCAAATAACCCCAAATATACATCTGAAACATGTACATATCCTAATATACATAATCCCAACCATAATCATAACCAACTAGCAAATTGACAACCCGAAGGAGTCCTTGCCTCCCTTGGTTGCATGTTCCATCCTCGATCCACCTACCCTGTCTAAAATGGTTGATAGGGGAGGGTGAGATTCGAGAGAATTTCAGCAGGAAAACATTACCAATATGCATGCAAGATAGATGTTTAATGCATGACATGCTTGCATAACTCATGCTTACACACAATGACAAATCTGTAAGCTCAATGCTTCAAACAACATACATATGGTCATAGCATAAATTGAAACATAGATTCAAATCATTCATCCATGTTTCACATAATCAAGAAAAGCAATAACATGCATCAATACCAACACAAATATCATATACATGCAGGAGAGGTAAGTTCCCTACACTTGTTCTTTCCACGTATTCTTCAGTATCGGCTACTCGTGATTCGAGCGAATATCCAACCCTATAACAAAATCAAGGACATAAGGTCAATATTAATTCCAAATCCTTACTTTTATATCACTTAAAGTTGGTTGTCATTTGAGTCCCTTAAGTGTCTAATAATAAGCTCAACAAAAGCTTAAAAGGATTGGGACCTACTAGGTTGGAAATCACTTTTCAAAATTACCAAGTACTAAAAATGGGGGTTGGCTGCAGCCAAGAATCCTTTAGCTGTAGCCAAAACATACACAGAAGGTTTTTGGCTGCAACCAAGAATTTCTGGCTGCGGCCAAAACGCACATAGATACTTTTGCATTGCAGCCAAGGAAACTTCAGAAATGTATAACTAATTCTAGAAAAATCGAAATGAGGTGATCCCAAAGCCCATTGAAAGCTCTTTAAGTTCTATTCATAGGAAAAATATGAGCCATTACCAGAAATCACCACACAATTCCATAATTACACGAAATTCCCTTTCTGTTCCAGATTTGTACCCGGTTTTAACGCCAAATTTTGAAAAACCATAACTCCTAGTTCAAAAAACGAAATAACACAAATTATATATCCATTTTAAAGCTTGGAATGTGAAATTTAAGATTGGAAAGTTTCAGAATTATTAAAGACCATTTGCCTATTCAAAACATCCATACAAGCAGATTATCCATAACAGAGTTTCAAAAGACAGAATTTCAGATTTTGCACACTTGCTTCCAATGGTCCAATTTTCATATCAAACATCATTCTCACTCAAAATTTCACAAGGAATCCATTAGAAATACCAAATCAACCAAATTCACATTCCATTGAAATGTTTCACCAATAATCACAACATGTCAACACAATTTCCAAACCAATTCAAACCAATTCCAATGAATATATAACATAATAAAACACCAATTGCACCTCAAAACACATGACAATTCATGAATTTAGAAATTACCACAAAATCAGGGCAAAATTCAAAATTTACAAAACTTATCCAATAACCACAAAACTTAAGTCAAAATGCTCTAAATATTCATCTCTTCCTCTTCCTCAAGCTTATTCCTTGATTCCTCCCCTTTCCAAATTCTTCAAGTTCTCAAACACCTTATTTCAAACATCTAAAACCATAGAAATAAAGCTTACATCACTATGATCAAGATTAGTGAAAAGGATTTAACCATTAGAGGACACCAAATTGACCAAATCTCACCTTATTATTTTCTCTTTCCTTCCCCAAGCTCAATAAAAATGGAGATGAGAAGAGAGAGATGAAGATGAAGAATAGAATCAGATTTTTGAAGAAAAGAAACCATTGGCCGACCTAAATGGGAAAAGAGGAGAGAAAATGAGTTGAACATTTGACCAAGATCCAAGGGTCCATAAAGTGCCACATGTCAACATCTTGCAACATCCTCCATGAGCTCACATAGGCACAATTGCACATGATTTCACCCCTTATGATCTGGTACAATCAATCACAACCATTGATTTTTGAGTTACCAATGAGCTTCCTCTTCGGCAACTGATCACTTGGTCGGTAACTTTACTGTTTTGCCCCTGATTACGGCAATTCCCATTGAATCACCACCAAACTCATCTTATCTTTCTATTAAACCACCCTATACGCCCTCCCTCTATTTTAAGTCAATTTAGATGTTAATCCATAATTGAACTTAAATACAGGGTTTCGGCGCTACTCATAACATATTCTAATCACATTTGAATCTCAAATCACATAGGATTCTCCAAAAGAGTTATTTATCACTAATGGCATCCACTTTTGGAGTCATTAACCCTTAATCACAATTTGGGATCTTGCTAAACTGGGGCTTAGCACTCCACTAATCTCAAGCTTATTCTCTAGCCTTAAGTCTCAAAATTCAAGATATTATATAGTCCCCCTCCCCTACAAGCTCATCGAAGATAGTGAAAGTGGTGGTGATAGGAGGATGGTGATGGATGGAAGACGGCGAGATAAGGGATGTGACCCAGACCAAAGCTCCCAGCTCACACACACAACTCTGTTCCTCCCATGGCGGTGCAAAAGAGTAACAACTCCGCCGTCGGTGACAATGGTGATGAGAGCTATAGCCACTAGAGATGGAGAAGGTGATCTTTGGTGATGAAGATGATAAAGGGAAAGATATCGAAAAATGATGGAAGGTCGGTCCTCCAGTTCTATGTTGCGTTTCTATTTTCTCAAATTGTGGAATAAAGTTTTGCAATTCAATTATGAATTTAATTAAGGATTTGACCAACAGCTGCAAAAAATGTTGAGTTTTGGCAAGACTAGATTGTCATTTTTGAATTTCATGGTACCAAACTGTCATTTCTAAACTTTAAGCCCTAAATTGCCATTTTCAGATTTAATCCAAAATTTCAAGGACTTCCAATTGAAAATAATTAAACCAATGTCAAATCCTCCCAAGAATCAATGATTAAGAGTAATTGTGATTATTTTGACAATTTTGCCCTTTCTAGCCTACTTTAATGTATTTACTCTTAATATCTCTTTATCACAATTGAAGCATTTTAAACTCAATTAATATGACCAAATCCCCAAATAAAATGTAAAAATATATAATAAAATTAGGGATTTGTCATTGATATATTTTAAAAACCACATACGAATGCTATTGTAAGCAACATTAATTAAAAGGAATAAATGAAATTTAAATACAACATTCAAGAGCCATTAAACATTTATTTCTGAGAAATATAATAAGGAGATTATTCATTCATATTTTATTAATTAGAATATGAGCAATCATTATACAATTACCTCATTGCAATCTCAGAATATGGACAGTCAAAATGTATGCAACATGAAAAGAAATAAATGAAATTCAAAGACAACATTAACCAACCATTAGACATTCATGTGACTGTATTAGAATCCATACAAATTCAAGGTTAAAAAAATGTCACAAAGAACACACTCAATCATGCTTGTCTTCTAAGAAGCATACAATAGGGTGTTCTTGTAGGAAACAAACTTCATCAGAACACGTGTAATATAATGATATGTGTATCCTTTCAAGCATCGGTGTCATTGAAATGATCTTAAAGAACATTTGCCATATTATAATATTTTCTAGAGCAAAAGTAAAATGAGTTTAAAGATTGCTTGTATGTTACCACAAACATGGATTGTACCACTTATAGCTAATGACACAGTCATACACGCATATTAATATTTACAACTTACAAAGGCACATGAAAGGTATGGTGTACAACTGAGAATCAAATTCACTTGCTTCATAGTGACATTTACTATTTATAGTTAATATTCAAGTGTCTTTTAATTTTTTGAACAATTCACAATTAAGACTTAAGAGACTTTTTAAAGATGCCACTCTCCTATATATTCAAGGGAAAGTGGAAGGGTATGGCTAATTCTTTTAGTCTTAGATCTCAAACCTTTATTGCCCATATTATGACTCTTTGTTCCATTCATTTTTTGTTTTTTCCCATTATTATTAGTGTTCAATTGTGGTGTCATAATAAAACCATTAATCAACACCATTAATGCTAATTTCTTTAGTAACAATGTTTTAATAGATGCAGTTAGTAGCAAAGTTTCTACAAGTTTTCTATAGATATAAATAGATATAATAATCTCCTTATAATATTTCTCAAAAGTAAATTTTTAATGGCTCTTGAATGTTGTCTTTAAATTTCATTTATTTCTTTTAATTAATGTTGCTTAAAATAACATTCGTATGTGGTTTTTAAAATGTATCAGTATATAAAGCTAAACTCATGCCTCTAGTTGTTTCAAACCACAAATAAACTCGAACACTTGAAAATTTTGTCGAACAAACAATTCACACCTCTTACAACCAACATAATTCACACCTCTTATAACTAACATTAGTCCTTTGTTCTTGAAGCAAAAGCTATTTGCTTGGCTTTACATTCATCTCAAGCTATCGTTTTTAATAAGTTTTTGGGGTAGGCTCATACTCATTGGGTACATTCTATACATGTATCATAAAACTTACAAAATGGGACATTGGCTCCATTAATTTTTAAATATCTTCAATTTTTTATCTAGTAAACTTGTAAATGAATCATATATTTTGACACTAGAAAAGAATCAATGATTTATATGATTATTGGCTATTAAATTATGTATTTTATTGGAAAAAAGTTGAATGCTTCCTTAGGAATTGGGAAACATGAATATTGAAAATATGTTTTGTTGTAGAATATGATCTTCTATGAGTGTTGGCCCTTATATTATATGAAAATAAACTCATGAAGGGAATTTACAATCGGGAACATGTCTTTCCAATGTTTAACCATTGTAATAAAGTCAAAGTTGATAAATGTCAAAATGGCCTAAGTGCAATAGGGAGGAAAAAGTGACATTGGCCAAATTCCAACTTCTTAATTCGATTTGAAACCCCCACAAAGTTCATGGATTATATAATTGATAATCAAGTCACAAAGCACTATATCCACATCTTTGTTAGGTATCTCTGCAAAAATAATTTTGTCAAAATATATTAAATACACCAACTACAATTTGGAATAAGCAAACTACCATAAATAAAAGGGTTAAGGAGCAAATTTACCAACAAAGTTTTAAGGAAGCAGCGTCTGGTACAATTATATTTTAAAGGGGGTAAAAATACACATAAGGAATTCAAAGTGGAGCTTCCAGCACAAAACCGTTAAATTTGACCTAACGGCGTTAAATTATAAGAGAAGAAAACCCCTAACGGCGTTAGATCAAATTTAACAGTTTGGTGCTGGATGCTCCACTTTTAATTCCTTATGTGTATTTTTGCCCCCTTTAAAACACAATTGTGCCAGGCGCTCCTTCCTTAAAACTTTATTGGTAAATCTGCTCCTTAACCCTAAATAAAAATACTAAATGTTTTTAACCAATTAGTTCTCTATTGTTTGCTATGATTTCTAATATGTTTTATAGGAATAGAGTTAAATGCTTTCTTAGGAATTTAAAAACCTAAATCTTAAAAATATGTTTTGTTGTGGAATATGAGCTTTCAAATGTGTTGGGTCACTTTATAGTGGTCATTTGTCAGGAACTTCAATTAAAATGATAAAATTTACCCTCCTGTATCTCTTTCATCATGTAATGTTTCCACATTCTCCTCTACATTACAAAATATATGTATGGAAATTTTATTATTGACATACCAACATCAATCAGAATCATGCTTGTCTTCAAAGGAGCATACGATAGGGTGTTCTTGTAGAGGACAAACTTTATCAAAACAAGTGTAATAAAAAGACCCATGTATCCTTTTGGGCATTGATGTCACTGAAATGACCTTAAAGAACATTTATCATATTGTACTATTATCTAGAGCAAAAGTAAAATGAGTTGAAGATTGCTTGCATGTTATCACAAACATGAATCATACCACTTATGGCCAATGACACACATACACACACATATTAATATTTACAATTTACAAAAGGCATATAAAAGGTATTCAGTTAAGAATTAAATGCACTTTCTTCATAGTGACATTTATTATTTATAGTTAATACTCAAGTGTCTTTTCATTTTCTGAACAATTCATAATTAACATTTAAGTTTTTTTTAAAGATACCACTCTACTATATATTCAAGGGAATATGGAAGGGTGTGGTTAATTCCCTTAGTTTTATATCTCAAACCTTTATTGCCCATATTATGACTCTTTGTTGCATTCATGTTTGGTTTTTTTCTATTATTATTAGTTGTCAATTGTTGTGTCATAATAAAATTATTAATTAACATTGCTAATGCTAATTTCTCTAAGAACAATGTTTTAATTGATGTCGTTAGTAGCAAAGTTTCTACAAGCTTTCTATGGATATAATTAGATAGATATGAAACAATGCACAACTAGGGGAGAATACCTAGTTTTTATTATTTATTCTCATTCCAACATAAACTAGACCAAGGCCTTGCCCTTATGGCTTCTAAGTTATTAGGTTACCGAGAACGATCTTTTGGATTCAAGATCACAAATGAAAGCCAACTGCTTCACACTATCTAGGCTATATCTGTAATGTCCCAAATTCCAATTAAGGGCTAATGATAATTATTGAATTAAAGTGGAATAATTATGGGTTTTATTGCAATTTTAATTAATATGCCATGATTAGTGGAAATTGAAAGAATGAAATTGTTGGGCAATTAGTTAGTAATTAATAGAGAAATTAATTACTAGCTAAGAGGAGAAATGAGATGTGTGATTAAATGGCTAATGAAAGGATTAGAATGGCTAATTGGTTGCTTATCTTATGAGAACCAATGAGGTGGAGACATATGGCAAAAAGAGATGAAGCAAGAGAGTGGGAAAAGCCAAAATCCCCATATTTTAATATTTTCTCTCTCTTTCCTCCTCTCTTTTTGATGAAGAAGCATAGGAGTATGGAAGGATCATCATTTCCTTCATATCTTCACTCTTCTCTCTCGTTCTTTCTCTCTTCCTTCTTCTATTTTCAGCAGGCATTGGAGTATAGAAGAGAGAAAGAAAAAGCTGGAATTTAAGGTAAGATGATTACCTCTAATGCCAAAGTTCATTTCATTAATGTTGTTCCTTGGCTTGAGAGCTTCGTTTTGGTGGTTATAGATTGGCCATTGGTGTTGATTTGTGACATCACGAAAATTTGATAGTTGGAGAATCAAAAAGTGTCTTTGGAAAAGTTGAAGAGGTAGGTGAATCAAACCTTTCTATCTATTTTTCATGCCATTTGATGAAGTTTGGAATTTTTGGTAATTATAGCCTTAAATTCGAAAATGAGTGTCATTGGGAGTTTGGTATGTTATTGGCATGAAAATGGTATCTTGTGATGAGTTGTGGATAGATAGAAAGGGATTTGGGATTGAATGATTAAGTTTGGTAAGTTTGGAATTTTGATGTTTATGTTGCCCAAAACCAAAGCATGATAATGGAATAGGATTTTGGTAATTCTAATGGTTCCATGTGATTCCTTGGGTGTTTTTTGTGTGGGAGTAGCTTTGAGTAAGATTTTGGGACCATTAGAAACAATTGGGCAATTGTTGGGATGAGTGGTCTGTTTTGCTACGTTTTCTGGTTTCTGATAAAATCACTCGAGTGATTTGGGGTTCACTCGAGTGTGGGATGAATATCACTCGAGTGGTGATGAGTTCCACTCGAGTGTGGAAGTGCAATTGTCATTTCTGCTCTCTGCTTCTGTTGCACTTCCATGGCTAAAGGCAAGAGTACACCTTAATACTTGCGAATAATAAGCCATCACTCGAGTGCTTCGTGTTCCACTCGAGTGCTCCTAATGTAACGCCCCCAAATTTTGATTAAGGGCTAATGAGGATTATTATAGAGATTTGTGAATTTAAATTGGATTTTATTATGTGTTTTGTGACAATATTAATTAATATGTCATAATTGGTGAAAAATTTAAAGAATGGAATTATTGCCTTTAAGTTGGTGATTAATGGAGAAATTAATCACTAACTAAGAGAAAAATGAGAAATGTGATTAAATGGCTATTGGATGGATTAGAGAGGCTAAATGAGTGTTTATTGTATGAGAGCCAATGGGAAGAAGACATGTTGTAATATCCCAAAATGTATTCAAGAGCTAAATGTACAGGATAGATGGTGAGATTAATGAGAAAATTACTTCTGGAATTTTTGTTATGACTTTAGTTCTAATTAACTTGAGATAACTATTTAGTCTTTTCGCCTAAAGTCAAAAAAAATGACTAAAGGACTAATTTGAACATGAGAAGAGGGGGAAAATGGCTTATGGAAGAGAAATATGAGGAGAATATTTATTTTTCCATAATATGAGACACATGGAAGCATTTTTTGCCAAACACAAAAAGGGGAAGTCAACAAGTTTAATTAGCATATGCTAATTCAACATTAAACTATATTATTCAAGGAGATATTATAAAGATCATTTTTCCTCTTCAAAGAACCATAATCTCGTGTAGGACATGAGACAAAGCAAGAGGGAATGATGCTTGACTCAAAATGAAAGCAATTCTAGCCAAGTAAAATAAAGAGTTTAAAAGTCAATAATTGTGTCTTGACTTGAAGGAAGCAAGAAGGGAGCATGTTGGTAAACATCTCTTCTCCCTTTTTCTTGAGGTTTCTGTCCAAGACAAAGAGGCAAGAGAAATGAAGCTTTTGATCAATGTAATCACTTTCTTTGAGTCAAACATTTCGGCCAAAACAAAGGCATATCACAAGAGAGGAAGTGAATAATTAATTAATATGCATCCTCTTCTTTTTGAGGAGTAAAATTCGGCCAAGCATAGGCATGAATAGAAAAAGGGAGGGGAAAAAACAAAGAAAGAAAGGTGACAACTTTACAAGGAGCCATAAGAAAGTGACATGTGGTTTTTCTCTTATTCTTTGGTGATATTCGGCCAAGCATATTAAGTGGCTGAACTTAGATGATCTAAACACATAATACTCTCCCTCACACACACAAAGAAGGTTGGCTAAGGTAGAAGAAAGGAAAGAGAAAGTGAAGCTTGAAGAACAAAGACACAAGGTGAGCTCTTAGCTCCAATTTCACTTGGTAAATCACCTTTTATGCTCAAAGACCCTTCATGAAACTTGTTCCTCTCTTCCTTAGCTTCATTTCTATGGTTTTTGATTTTGAAGGAGAGGAGTTTTCAGCCACCTTACAAGAACAAAAGTTAAGGAATCAAGAAAAGAACACTAGAAAAAGCAAGAGGTAAGTAAGAGCATTATGTTGGTGTATATGATGCTTTAATTGGCTGAGTTGTAGTGGGCTATTGTGACAGCCCTAATTTCATTTTTTTAGGTTATATTAGGGATCATGAAGCTTTCATCCTATGTATGTGCTTATATGTTGGTTTGGAGGCAAATGAGCTAAGCTCAGTGATTAGATAGTGAAGTGGTTATTTGTTGTGAAATACCCTAAAATTATGCCAAAACAAGACATGGGGAATGAGTGGGAATTTGTTCATTTTGATGTTACCATTGTGTTCTACACGAAAAATTATGTGGGAATAGGTTTGGTTGTTGATTTTGAAGCCATTGGACATATTGGTTGAAAATTGGAAAAACTGTCAAGTGTAACTCTGTGCAGGGCAGTCAATTTGTAGGGACATTTTGAATGAGCAATTGGTGTCTAAAAATTCTGAAACTTTCCTGTCTTAAATATCGCATTCCAAGCTTTAAAATGGATATATAATTTGTGTCATTTCATTTTTTTGAGCTGGGAGTTCTTGTTGCCCAAAGTTTGATGTTGAAACTGGACTTAATTCTAGAGCAATGTGGAATTTTGTGTAATTCTGGAATTGTGTGGTGATTTCTGGTAATGATTCATATTTTTCCTATGAAAAGGACTTCAAGAGCTTTTAATAGACTTTGGGATCACCTCATTTTGATTTTTCTAGAATTAGTTATGATTTTTCAAAGATGTTGGAAAATCCTGGTAGATTGGTCACCTATGCGAAGATTGAAGATTTTATGGCATAATGTAATATTGTGGAACTTTGAGGTTAGAAATTAGCTTTTTAGGTTAATTGACCACTTTAGCTCCTTAGTTGACTTGATTAAATGACCATAGTGATAATCAACTTAAGTATTATGAGTTATTAAAGAATTGGAATAGGTAATAATTCGTCGTCCTTAATTTTGGTTTATAGGATTCGGTAATTTCTCTGCTCGTGATCCACCTGTGCCAAAGCACAATCGGAAAGAACAAGGTAGTGACTTTTTCTTTTATACCATATGTGATGCATTGTATGTGTGTCATATCATTGATTTGTGATGAATTCGTATGCTGTGACATCTGTAGATATGTGTAAGCACCGCCATGCCAATAGTCCCTAAGTCGCTAACAACGATTCAAGTTAGGACGGGGTGCCTTCCCGGCGGTAAAAGGGGATAAGGATGGGGTGAGATATGTGTGATTATGTGAAAAGCCGAAAGGCTATTTGTGAAGGCCGACGGCCAATTGTGAAAGCCGGATGGCTATATGAGCTATGAGGCTATGTGTATGCATTGCCACGCCAATAGCCCCTGAGTCGCTAACAACGGTTCAGGTTAGGACGATGTGCCTTCCCTGCGGTAAAAGGGTATGTGGGTGGGATGTGATTCATGTTGCTACTGTATGATGATTTACTTATATGCTATGTGTTTAGGTGTGGTATGAATGATTTGTTACTACTGAGATTCTTTTGAATCTCACTCTTTCTTATGACTATCCTTTCAGACAGGGCAAGTGGCTCCAGGGAAAAGTGGATAACCAAGAGCGGATAGGACTTCTTAGAGATATTTGACTTGGAACTGTTAGTTATCTATTTTGAGAACAGAATTACTGTATATATTTGGGGTTGTAAATACTACTTTGGTTATGAAATCCCCATTTTTGGGAAAAATGATACACCCAATATATATATGTAACCCGGGGACTTGTGTAGGTAATTATATTCGATTAACTTGTGTAGGTAATTATATTCGATTAACTTGGGAAAAATGATACACCCAGAATTAGTTGTGCGCTCTGATATTTATAAATGCGATTAACTTGTGTAGGTAATTATACTCGAAGCTGAATGTGAGACCAAATTACTAGTATTTTGAACTGTTTTGTAAATACCCTATTTAGAAGATAGGAAATTGTAAATGTTGTTTTATAATTATTGGTCTCTATTTCACTTTAATTTCATAATTCAGATGTAATTACGGTGAGGGGGTTACACATGTGGCAAGTTGGTGTAGGGTGAGGAGTTGAGGAAAAGTCAAAAGAAAATTTTAAAAATCATTTCTCTCTCCTGTCTTCCCTCTCTTCACGCTGAACAAGTATGGTGGGAGGGAGTATGATTATTTTTTTTCATCTCTTCACTCTTCCTCACTCTCATCTCTCTCATTCTCTCTCTTCTCTTCTCATTCCAGTGCCATTGTTGCTCAAAGAAGAAGGAAGAAAAGATTGAAAAGGTAGGGAATGATCTATAATGCTCAAACTCCATTTATTAAAGTTATTCCTTGAGTTGAGAGCTTTATTTTGATGGTTATAGTTTGCCATTTGGTGTTGGTTTTGGACTCCAAGGAATTGTGAGAGTTAGAGAATCTAAAAGTGTCTTTGGAAAAATTGAAGAGGTAAGTGAAGCCTATCTATCCATTTAAGTTTTATGCCATTTGAATTAGTTTTGAATTTTTGGGAATTTATTGCCTATTTTCGAAAATATGAGCCATTGGGCATTTGGCATGTTATTGGTATGGAAATGGTATATTTGGAATGTATATAGATAGATAGGATTGATTGGGGATTGAATGATTGAGTTTGGAGATTTTGGGATTTTAGTCTTTAATGTTACCCAAAACCAAAGCATGATAATGATTAGGATTTTGATAGTTTTGACACTTCCATTGGATTCCTTGGGTGTTTTTATGTGGGAGTAGCTTCAGTTGGGGTTTTGGGTCCATTGGTAGCTTTTGGTAAAAATTCTAGAAAACTGTCATTGTTTCTGCGTTTTCTAGTTTCTAATGCATATTACTTGAGTGAGGGGAGTGTCACTCTAGTGAGTCGGTGCAATTCTTCCTTTTCCCTTCAGTTTCTGTATTGTACTTTGATGAAAAGAGCAAGGGTGTTGCCTCACTTGTGAGTGAAGTGAATCATCACTTGAGTGAACCTTTTCTCACTTGAGTGAGGGTGTATTTGACACCCTAAACCTGCCTCTCGAGTTGTCACTCACGACCAAGTCTCAAGAGTGAGCCTTAACACTTGCAGGTGTTAAGCCTTCACTCGAGTGGGAAGCTTCATACTCGAGTGCTTCTCTTCCTTGAAATTTTCCATTGCTCTCGGGTTCTCACTTCCTAGACTTCACTCTCTAGTGCTCGAGTGAAGCATTTGGCTATCACTCGAGTGAGGTCTTATTTGCTCAAGTGTCTCTGTCTTTGACAAAGTTCTTGTGCTTTCGGGTGCTTACTCGCTATCCTTCACTCTCTGGTATCCGAGTGCAGACCGTACTATCACTCGAGTGAGGCCATCTTCACTCGAGTAAAACAGTGAAAAATGCAAGTGTTTATGCTTCTAAAAGGGGATCCATGGGGTAGTTCTTCCAACCTTTTAGGGCTTTTATTAGAGGCATATAAGAGTACTTAAGAGACAGTAATGATAACCAATTTAAGCATTGTAAAGATATTGAGTATTGGAGTAAGTGATAACGTATCATCCTTAATTATGAATTTAGGATTTGATACTTGCCCGAAGCATAGAAGGCTCGTGCCTGCTCAAGAATAGAAAGACAAAGGTAGTGACACTTTATCCTATATCATGTATATTACATTGCTTGTTTGCATTAGTCATTGAATACAGTGAAGGGACGTGGCGAAAGCCCAGCCTTGAATACAGACACAGTGAGGGGACGTGGCGAATGTAACCCCCCTGCCGTAATTAATATCCGGATTACGCAATTAAGGTGAAATAGAGACCAATAAGATAAAACAACGTTTATAAACCCATCAACCCGACGGGGTTTTCACAAATGCATTTCGAAATCATTTCAAACCCGGTCTCACATTCACACTCCGAATATAATTACTATGCGAAGATAAATTATATTTATACAATTATCAGAGTACGCAATATAAATTCCCGACAATTCCGGGATCATATCTTCGCTCAATAAACATAGGGCACATTAGCCCATACAACTCCACTAATAGGGATTACCCAACTTACTTGAATACATTCTCAAATACTGCTCCAATTGTACAAATACATAATCTCGATTACGCAATGATAACCAACTACTAAGCTTTCACCCAAAACGAGTCCTCTTCATCCTTGGATGCTTGCTTCATCCACAATCTTCCCTCCCTGTCTAAAATGTTGATAGGGGAGGGTGAGATTCTAGAGAATCTCAGTAGGAAACAAATACCAATATGCATGCAAGATAAGTATTTAATGCATGACATGCTTGCATCACAATAACTCATGTTCACATAATGATATATCCGCATGCTCAATGTTTCACAACATACTCATGGCCATAGCAAAACTAGAAACAGAGCTACAATCATTCATACATGTCTCACATAATCACGCAAAGCAAGAACATGCATCAATACACAAATACAATTATCAATACATGCAGGAGAGGTAAGTTCCCTATTCTCTTTCCACGTAAGCTCCAGCTCCGGCTGCTCACGTTCAGGACAATCATCAAATCCTATATTCAAAATCAAGGACATAGGATTAATCCCTTTTCCAATTCCTTAATCTTTAGACACCCAAGTTGGTTATCATTATTGCCCTTTAGGTACTCTCAAACACCTCAATCCATAGCTCTAAAGGGTTGGAAGACTATCCCCAAAGATCCCGTTTTGAACACTCAAACTTGATATTTTTCACTGCCTCACTCGAGCACTGAATGGTCTCACTCGAGCACAAGTACGGACATCACTCGAGCACAAATGCTCTCACTCGAGCATGGGTACGGACAACACTCGAGCACAAGAGAAAGTGAGACCGCGAGTGAGCACCCGAGAGCACAACTCTCACCTGAGGCACAAGCTCACTCGAGCACGCTGAACTTCACTCGAGCACAAGGCCAAATGCCTCACTCGAGCACCCGCAAGAGAAATCCAGGAAGTGAGGACCCGAGAGCACACAAAGCTCTCCAAGCACAGGATCACTCGAGCACAGCCATTTGCACTCGAGCACACACCTCACACCCGCGAGTGAGAAAACACACTCGAGCACCTTACTCGCGAGTGAGAACTCGAAAGCACAACTTCACTCTGAACTCACACCATCACTCGAGCAGACCATGCTCACTCGAGCATGTTCTTCGCTCACTCGAGCACAAAGCGATGTGCTCGAGCACCATTCATAAAACCCAGGCGCACTCGAAGCAGAACAAAGGGGAAACTCACATATCACTCGAGCACACACGGCTCACTCGAGCAACATTCATCCCTCACTCGAGCACACCCCTGCCTGCTCGAGTGAATCTATCAGATTCCAGAAAACGCAGCAACACTTACCACATTTCCTAACTCTTGCCCAATTGATCCAAATGGACCCAAAACTTCTACCAAAGCTACTCCCACACAAAATCACTCACTGAATTCAATGGAAACAATAGAATTACCAAAATCCCATTCCATTTACATGCTTTGGTCTAGGGCATCACAATCATCATTTTTTCCAAAATCACTAACTTCAATCATTTCAATCCCCAATCAATCTATCTATTCCAAACTCACTCTAAGATACCATTTCTATAACCACAACATGCCAAACTACCCATTGACCCATATTTTCGAAATTAGGGCAATGATTCCAGAAATTCCAAACTTAATCATTTGGCATGAAACATAGATAGAAAGATTGGGTTCACATACCTTGTCAACTTTCTCAAAGACCCTCTTTGATTCTCCAAACTTCATATTTTTGTGATCCTCAAATCACCACCAATGGAGAAACTACAACCACCAAAATAAAGCTCTCAACTCACGAATTAACATTAGAGAAGAGAGTTTGAGCTAAAGAGGCCATTTGCTTACCTCAAAAATCAGTTTTTCCTTTCTCCCTCCCAAGCTCCATGGCCACCGAAACAAGAGAGAGAAAACGAGAGAGAGAAGAGAGGAGATGGAGATGATGATGATGTGTCTCACATCACTTATCCCACATCCAAGGGTCCACACTTTGCCACTTGTCACCATCTCACTTCAACTCTCATGGGCTCACATGCACACACATACACATGATTATGCCCCTTGCCCAACTACACAATCAATCATAGCCATTGATCATTTTAATCACACATCTCATTTTCTCTTAGCTAGTAATTAATTTCTCTATTAATCACTAACTAATTCCCAACAATTTCACTCCTTCAATTTCCACTAATTATGGCTTATTAATTATTATTGCCATAAAACACATAATTATTCTCAATAATTATCATTAGTCCTTAATCAAAAATCGGGGTGTTACAGCGAAAGCCCAGCCTTGAATACAAACACAGTGAGGGGATGTGGCGAAAGCCCCGCCTTGAATACAGATACAGTAAGGGGATGTGGCGAAAACCCCGCCTTGAATACAGATACAGTTGAGGTGATGTGGTGTAAGCCCGGCCTTGTATATTAATTGCTGCATTGTGATATATGTTTACTTGCTTTATTTATATGCATCATATTTGCAAACTGTTGCTACTGGGATTTTTTTGAATCTCACTCTTTCCAAATAACATTTTTAGACAGGGCAAGTAGATCAAGAAGCAAGCAAGTGGATAAGGGCGATTAGGACTACCGGCGGTAGTCTTAGATATTTTGGTTTTATATTAAACTAGTTATCATTTTGGACAATATGTGTATATTTTGGAATAGATCATTGTATTATAGTTTCGTGTAATCCCCTGTATGGATATTAAGGTAGGCAATGATGCCCTAAACAATATTTTGGATTAATGTTATTATCCCGGGTGAACGTCGGGAATTGTGTTTACTTTGATATTATACATGTGACAAACCGAATAGGCCTATTGATTTTATAAATGAATGAATGGAGATCTATTTGTACAGATGTTTAAAAAGTTTTTAATTGTTCCAGATCTCTCATTCGATTATTAAATGTTTTTAAACGCTTAATCTCAACCTTGATTAGTAGCGGGGGTTACACCTGATCCTTGAAAACTCTTGTGCTCTTGGGTCCTCACTTTTGTGCTTCACTTCTGGTACTCGAGTGAGCATTTGGTTGTCACTCAAGTATGGCATTCTGGACTAGAGTATTGTAGTCTTTTGAAGGTTCTTGTGCTCTTGGGTATGTACTCGCTGTTCATCACTCTCTAGTACTCCAGTGTAGACCGTACCATCACTCGAGTAAGGCCATCTTCACTATAATGCCTCAGTGAAAAATATCAATTTTAGGCTTTCAAAAAGGGGTCTTTAGGGTTAATCTTCCAACCCTTTAGAGCAATTGATAGAGACATACACAAGTACTAAAAGAGCAATAATGATAACCAAAATTAAGTGTTATGAAAGTGAGAACTTGGAGTGGAGAATAACCCGACGTCCTTGATTTGGTTTACAGGGTTCAATATTCTCCCTGATCGTGAGCAGCCGGAGCTGGAGCTTACTTGGAAAGAGGGTAGGGAACTTACCTCTCCTGCATGTATTTGATAATTGTGTTGGTGTATTGATACATGTTATTGCTTTGCTTGATTATGTGAAACATACATGAGTGATTGAAGCTCTGTTTCAACTAATGCTATGGCCATGAGTATATTGTTTGAACATTGAGCATGCTGATATGTCATTGTGTGAACATGAATTATGTATTACAAGCATGTCATGCATTAAACACTTATCTTGCATGCATATTGGTATTGTTTTACTACTGAGATTCCCCAGAATCTCACCCTCCCCTACCAACAGTGTAGACAGGGCAAGTGGATTAAGATGGAGCAAGCAACCAAAGGCGGCTAGGTCTCCTTATGGACAAGTGCATTGGTAGTTGGTTATCGTTATTTGTTGGTAAAATTGTATATGTTGGATGTATATGTTCAACGGATAGATTGGAATGTGAATTTGGAAAGAGTATTGTGTAATCCCCATTTGAGATATTGTAAAGGGTGTATGTGCCTTATAAATCTTTAGTAAAGGTTTAAACCAGGGATTGCTGGGATTATTATTGTGCACTCTGATATTTATATGAATGTGATTTATCTTCATGTAGTAATTGTATTCAGAATGTGAAAGTGAAACCAAGTTATAAATCATTTTGAAAATGTTGTTTTTGTCTTATAGGTCTCTATTTCACTTGAATTTCGTATTTCGGATATAATTACGGAAGGGGGGTTACAATATCAGTTACTCTCACTAGTTCTTAATATAGGACTATAACCTAATTTGATTATATTAACGAAGTAAGTTAACTTAGTTAATATAATAATATGTATTTTCTAAAACACTATAATCATCTTCCTTAATCCCTTCCTTCACTCTCTTCCTTGATTATTGTTGAGGGACATCAATAGGGGTAAATTAGGAAAATGTTCACCAATATTGTAAATAGTTCTTATAAATAGGTTCTATATCAACTCCCTAAATAGGTTCTATATTAAGGATCAAAAGGAATACTATTTATTGTACTCTTTCTCTCTCATTGTGATATGATTTGATTTTTCTTCCTTCAACATCTTTAAATACATCATATATTACATAAATTAAAGTTTTTTTATATTTTTTAATACGAAGTCACAACATAAGCTATGTAACGTAAAATCATTACATCGAGTATCTTATTATCAGCATGGTGATCAATGAGCTAGTCTAAGCAACTGTTACTTTCTCTGAACATGTGCTTAATAGTGACAGTCCAATCCTACAGTAGGATATCTCTAATCTTTCTTGTGTAGATGTAGAGTGTAATACCCCAAATGTGATTAAGGGCTAATGACTCCAAAAGTGAATGTAGTTATTGTTAAACAAACACTTTCGGAGAGTGCAATGCGATTGTGAACTGGATGTGTTGTAATCAGTGCCCAAACCCTGTATTTAAGCTCAATTGTGGATTAACACCTAAATTGAAATTAGGTGAAGGGAGGGCGTATAGTATGGTGGAATGAAAAGATGAAATGTGTTTAGTGGTGATTCAAGATAAATTACCATAGTCAAGGGCAAAATGGGATAAAGAAAAGTTACCGACCAATTAGTTAGCTACCAAAAAGGGAGTTTACCAATTACTTGGAGCTATTGTGGAGTGTTTAATTGCTAAAGAGATTATGAGAGAGTGATCATATGCTTGCATGTGCATGGAGGAAGTGGTGAGATGATGATAAGTGTCAGCATATGAACCATAAGATCATGGTCAAAACTTCAACACCAACTTTCTTCCCTCTCCCCTCATTAAGTCGGCCAAAAAGAAGCATGGAGGGTAAATTTTTGCATCATGATATTCATCTTATCTTCTCTCTATTCAACAGCCATTTTCGCCAAGTGAAGGAAGAAAGAGAAAAGAAAAAGTGAGGTTTTAACCTTAGAGATGACCTTGAATGCTCAAATGCTCTTCTTTAATGTTGTTCATATTGATGAGAGCTTCATCTCTATGGTTTTAGATTTTTGAAAGAAGGTGTTTTAGAGCTTGAGAAAAAGTGAAGATTGAGGAATCAAGAAACAAACTTGAGAAAGTAAAAGAGGTGAGAAATAGCTTCCTTTTAACCTATATATTGTGGCTGTTGGTTGAGTTTTGGAATTTATGGATTTTGTCCTAATTTTCTTGTGGCATGTGATTGCATGAATTGAATGCTGCTTTATGGTGTAATTGGTATTTTGTTGTGTTATTGAGACAATAGAATTGGTTTGGAACATTGAAAGTAAAGCTTGGTGAAATTGAGTAATGTGTTGTAATGTGGTGTCCAAAATAGAACTTGTTGTTAGAATATGATTTTGGATGTTTTAGTGATTCCAATGGTTTCTTTGTGAAAAATTGTGTGGGAATATGTTTGGTTGTTGATTTTGGAGCCATTGGATACATTGGTTGAAAATTGAAAATTCTGTCAAGTGTAAACTCGATGCAGGGCAGTCGGTTTGCATTGAAGTTTTGAATGAGTAAATGGTGTCTAAAAATTATGAAACTTTCTAGTCCAATAGTTCACATGCCAAGCTTCAAAATGGACATATAATGGATGTCATTTTGATGTGTGTGCTGAGAGTTATGATTTTCCAAAGTTTGGGGTTGAAACTAGAAGCTATTCTGGAGTAGTATGGGATTTCGTGTAATTCTATATTTTTGTGGTTATAAACAGTAGTAATTCATATTTTTCCTATATAGAGGACTTTAATAGCTTTCCATAGGACTTGGGATCACCTCATTTCGATTTTTTTAGAATTAGTTATGACTTTTGGAATTTCAGCAAAAAAACAGAATTTTCTTGGCTTCAACCAAAAATTCCTGGCCACAGCCCAAAAGCTTATGGACTGCTTTTGGCTACAGCAAAAAAACTTCTGACTTGTTTTTGGCTGTAGCCAAAGAATTTCTTAACTACAGCCAAAGAATTTCTTTGCTGAAGCCAACTCCCAAAAATCAGCATTTTGGAACTTTTGAAAGTGATTTTTGATATAGTTCTTCCCAAACCTTTTAGGCTTTTGTAACCCCCTTCACGTTCAAAGCCGAGATTAGTTCGTAAAAACATAATTAATGTGGAATTAGAGACCATAGACGATTTGGAACTTAAAGAAAGTAAATTTCCCAAAAATCAGGGTCTTTGAAAAAACTTTTTGAAAATCTATTTACAGTGGTCTCATATTCACATTTTAATACATAAATGGCCTGTATAGATTAATTTCATTTATTCATATCAGAGTACAGTACAAATTCCCGACACACTCGGGTTCAAATAAAGGGTTTATACAAAGGCACAAGCCCATAAACTTTTTCCCTTTTACTTGGGGATTACACAAAACTATACTACGAATACCAATATATACAATTGTTTCCAAAATCATCCAAATAATTTATACATGATAACCAAATATTCCAAAAGTAAAACTCCTTGCCCGGAGCTCTAACTCTCTTCGTCGCCCGCTTTCCCTTGGATCCTTCAGCCCTGTCTAAAAATTGGTGTTTTTGGGAGAGTGAGATTCTAAAGAATCCCTTTAGTAACAAATCATTCATAATATGCACAACATCAAAGCATGAAAGTAAATCATCCATACAACACACAACAATCACAACAACAGTTGCAACGGCCGGGGTAGGTATCATGGGCATCGCCCCCTACGACGGTTCACACTGAACTGCATGCTGTATTGCACATCCACATGAACATATCACATATATCACCACAGCTGTGATCTATATAAAACATTTAATAACACGCAGCCCCATGGGCTAGATACTCAAACAGGAATCCACGATTCCATAACACAGCCTTGGCACTTACAGCAGCAGATACAATGGCAGGGGTAGGTATCATGAGCATTGCCCCCTACGACGGCTCACGCTAAACTGCTTGCGCTGTAATGCCCTATGGCCGATAACACATTCACAATGATAAACATGCATACCAAGTATCATACAGAACATGAGAGAAGAGTCACTACCTTGATCCTTCCGTGTGTGTCCTAGCGCTGGTCTCTCCCGAGTAAGGTAAATGTCAAATCCTATATTCATAATTAGGGACGAAGTGTCAATTCTCTATTCCAACTCTCAATGACTTCTTAACACTTAGTTTGGTTATCATTATTGCTCTTTTAGTACACATAAACAACTCTATCAATAGCTCTAAATGTAAACCCCTCATGGTAATTATATCCAGATTAT
Organism: Inga leiocalycina; assembly: GCA_963242795.1. Lineage (NCBI taxonomy): Eukaryota > Viridiplantae > Streptophyta > Magnoliopsida > Fabales > Fabaceae > Inga > Inga leiocalycina. Next base: position 28,708,282 of record OY725322.1, read on the forward strand.
GAAATTTAAGTGAAATAGAGATCGATAAGACAAAAATCACATTTATAATCACTCATCTCCAAGAGATGGAGTGTCCAAACAAAACGTTTAAAAATAGAATTCATTTGGTCTCACATTCACTTTTGAATACAATTACCTGTGCAATTATATCACATAATGAATATCAGAGTGCGTAACCAAAATCCTAGCAACCCCGGGTTACTTGCATATATACAATGGGTTTAAAGCTTCCCAAAATAGGGATTACATATCCAAAATTATTATCTACAGCTCATATACATAAAGTAATCCCAAAATCTAAAATCCAAAACCCAAAACAGATAACCAAAGGTCCAAAATCTAATATGTCCCTACCAACCCTAACTACTCCAGGTTGGCCGCTTCCCTTTCGAGCCACTTGCCTTGTCTGAAATGTTAGTCATTTGGAAAGAGTGAGATTCTAAAGAATCCCAGTAGTAACAAATCACTCATACAATATATAAACACAAAGCATGTAATGTCATCATGTTTAGCAACAACACTATAAGTCATGGCTTGTGCCACAACCGACAGCACTCATGGCTGTATCACCATATACTATGGCCGCTTTCGTGGTAATCACAACAACAGCTTTCGCTGTAATCACTATGCCAGCTTCCGCTATAATCACTATGCCAGCTTCCGCGATAATCACTATACAGCAGCATCACAAGGCATAAAGTATCCCAAAGCACAATGTATCACAAGGCACAAAGCTCTACAAGGCATCTCAATATATCTCAAAGCAGCAGCAACACAATGCATGATAGGCAAACATACAATACATTTACACAAAATATAAGAGAGGAGTCACTACCTGTATCTTTCCTAACGTTCTTTGGCACAGTAGGCTCACGCGTCTGACAGATATCAAATCCTATACCAATTTAGGGACAATTGATTAATCTCTTTCCCAAATACTTATTTCCATAATACCTTAAGTTGGTTATCATTTAGGACTCTTTAGGTGACTACTAGAGGCCTAAACATATGCCTAAAGGGTTGGAAGAACTACCCTGAAGACCCCTTTTTTGAAAGGCAAAACGGTGATTTTTAGCTAGCTCACTCGAGTGAAGATGACCTCACTCGAGTGATGAAAGACCCGTACCCGAGTGAGAACGGATCTCACTTGCGAGTGTTTGACAGTGAGCAGCTACTTCGACCAAAAAGTGCTCACATCACTTGAGCATAAGGCTTTGCACTCGGGTGATGACTCTAAATCCACTCGAGTCCCCAAAAGTGCAACACAAGAAGTGACAACTCGAGAGCACATGCAACATCAGAAGGACAAGCTCACTCGAGCACCACCCTTGGTACTCGGGTGAGGCGCCCGCACTTGCGAGTATCAGAACACACTCTTGAACATCAACCAGTGAGTGACAACCTGAGAGCAATCCTACCAAGAACTCATACCATCACTCGAGTGATCACCAACATCACTCGCGGTGAAGGAAGTGCACTCGAGCCCCCTTCATGAGGAACCCAGGCAAAACACAAAGAGAAAAGGGAAAATACACGGCAGCACTCAAGTGAGTTTCTCCCTCACTCGAGTGAGGCTATCAAATTGTTAGATCGCAGCAACTGACAGAAATTCCCAGATTGGCCAAAATCACATCCAATGGTTCCCAAACTCCACACAAAGCTCAAACTCACTCAAAATGACATAGGGAACCCATTGGTAACCTCCAAAACACCTAAATACCATTTTAACCACAATCTATGCCCTTGGGTCTCTATGACACACAACACCCATATTTCATTCAACTTAATTCGAAACTCCAAAACCATATCCAATATTCAAATAACTTCACAATGAACTAATTTCAACATCAATCACTATGAAATTTATACATTCCAAAATAGGCATAAAACCAGAGCGAATTTCCATATTTACCAATCTTAACCCAAACTCACAACATATATATCAAAAAGCATCAAATGCTTACCTCTTCACTTTGCCAAATCCAGAATCTTGATTCTCCAACTTTCAATTTCGTCCAACACCTAAATCACCACCTTTCAAGATTCTGAAATCACCACTATGAAGCTCTCAATGAGGTGCACGACATTAGAGAAGAGGTTTAGGGCATTAGAGATATACTAGAACATCAAAATCTCACCTTTTTTCTTCATTTTCTTCTTAGTCGCCGGAAACAATGGAGAGAAGAGAGAGATGAGGAGATGAGAGTAGAGATGATGATGATGATGCTTTCCCTTGCCTATACTCCCACCGGACAAAGAGAGAGAAGAGAGGAAAAAAGTGATTTTTTGCCCTTTGTGCCATATCCATTGGTCCACCAAAGTGCCACTTGTCACCATCTTACTCACTCCCTCCATGAGCTCACACTAGTACAAAGCATAAAATTTTGACCTATAGCCAATAGATCTCAACCCTTGATCTTTAATCACCAATGAATTTCCTTTTTGGTAACTGCCCAATTGGTCGATAAATCTCCAATTTTACCATTTTGCCCCTGGTTTCACTATGATCATTAAATAATCACTATGAACATTTATATTAATTTGCATCACATTTCTCTAAAAGTGTTTAATTACACTAATTACAATCAACATCAGAGTCATTAGCCCTTAATGATTCCCTTTTTGAAAGCTCAAACTTGACATTTTTCACTGAGACACTCAAGTGAAGATGGCCTCACTCGAGTGATATTGTACGAATACTCGAGTGAAGGAGACCTCACTCGAGTGATGGTACGGTCTACACTCAGGCACTAGAGAGTGAACAACAACAAGTGAATACCTGAGAGCACAAAGAAATAATAGAACCCAGAGTTGCTCGCTTCACTCGAGCACAAACACAATCACTCGAGTGGAAGCCTAATGCTCACCCGAGTCCCCTAAAGTGAGGTCCAAGAATTGATCACCCAAGAGCACAAGAAACTTTCAGAGAAGGACATCACTCGAGTAGGAATAAAAGCACTCAAGTGATGGCTTAGCACTTGCAAGTGCTAAGACATACTTTTGAAAGACAGATATGGGTGACAACCCGAGATATGAGTTCACTGTGTCTCATACACCTGCACTCAAGTGAGAGGAGGCTTACTCGAGTGGGAACCCACAACACCCACAAGTGAGGCAACACTCTTGCCTTTGACCAGGAAAGTGCAACAAGAACACAAAGAGCAAAAAGGAAGTTTGCACTACCGCACTCGAGTGGAACTCATCACCACTTGAGTATTATTCATCCTACACTCGAGTGAACCCCATATCCCTAGAGTAATTCTATCAGAAATCAGAAAACACAGCAAAATTAACCACATTTAATAATACTTGCCCAATTGATCCAAATGGACCCAAAACTTCTACCAAAGTTACACCCACACAAAAACATCCAAGGAATTCAATAAAATCATCAGAATTATCCAAATCCTACTCTATTATCATGCTTTGGTTTTAGGCAACATAATCATCCAAATTCCAAAATCATATAAACATACCATTCCCATCCCAAATCAATCTATATATCTAAAACTCATACCAAAACACCCATTTCTATACCAATAACATGCCAAAAGCCCAGTGGTCATCATTTTCGAATTAAAGGCAAAATTTTTAGAAATTTCAAACTAAACCACTTGGCATAAAACTTAGATAGATAGATTAATCTCACTTACCTTTTTCACTTTGCTAAAGAGATCTCTTGATTCACCAACCTCCAAAATTTCGTGTGGCACAAATCAACACCAATAGGCATACTATAAACATCAAAATGAAGCTCTCACTCCAAGGATCAACATTAAAGAAGAGAACTTAAGCAATGGAGGCCATTTACTTACCCAAATCACAAGCTTTATCTTTCTCTCTCTTAGCCAACCATGGAAGACGAATTAGAGAGAGAAAATGAGAGGTGAGGAGTGTGGAGGAAGAAGAAATGATGATTATTTCTCCATGCCCATGCTTCATCCGAAAATGAGGGGGGAGGAGAGAGAAATAATTTAAAACTCAATTTGACTTTTCCCTATTCTCCCTCCACAGGTGAGCTTGCCAAGTGTCACAATGCCATTGGCTTTCATGAAGTAAACACCCAATTAGCTTCTCTAATCCCTCCATTAGCCATATAATCACACTTCTCATTTTTCTCTTAGTTAGTAATTAATTTCCCCCATTAATCACCAACTTATGGCCAATATTCCCATTCTTCTAATTTTCACTAATTTTGACATATTAATTAATATTGCAATAAAACACATAATAATTCCAATTAAATTTATAATTATCCACAATAATCATGATTAGCCCTTAATCAAAATTTGGGGCATTACAGCTTTCATTGAGCTTATCATAGCCACCTAAGGGACTCAAATGATAACCAATCTTAAGTGTTTTGAAATTAAGAGTTTGGAAAAAGGAATGACACTATGTCCTTGATTTTGGTTGATAGGGTTGATATTTACCCTGAACGTGAGCAACCTGGGTTAGAGCACACCCGAAAAGAATAAGGTAGTGACACTTTTTCTTATACTATATGTAATGCATTGCATGTTTGTCATATCATTGAATTGTGTATTGCGAATGCTGTGAAGTTTGCTGCTGCGAAAACTATGTGAAAGCCGTGGAGGCTATGTGTAAGCCTTGATGGCTATGTGTATGCCGTGAAGGCAATGTGTATTAAAGCGTGAGCAATCGTGGATGTGACACAAGTCACACCTACCCCTGTAGTTGTAAATGCGTAAGCCGTTAAGGCTATGTGCTGTGAAGATTATGTGTATGTCGTGAAGGCCATGTGTATACTGCTGTTGCTTTGGTGATTTACTTGCATGCTATGTGATTATATGTTGTATGAGTGATTTGTTACTATTGGGATTTTTTTGAATCTCATTCTTTCCATTGACTAATCTACAGGCAGGGCAAGCGGCTCGAAGGAGAAACAACCAACCAAGGGCGGCTAGTTTTCTTTAGTTTGATGGATGATTGTCATATTTTGGTTGGGATTACTGTACCTTTTGTAAATATTATTTTGGATAAGGCTATGTAATCCTCTGAATGGGAACTTGTAAGGGACGAATCTGTCCCGTAAACCCTTTAGTTAAAATATGGAAACTCGAGGGTTGCCGAGAATTTTTGGTTTACACTTTGATATGTATGAATGCAACTTAACTGCATAGGTTCATTATATTCAAAATGTGAGTATGAGACCGGATCAAATAGGTTTTGAAAGAAATTTTGAAAACCCACTTTATTTCAAGGCGGGTCCTTTCTTGAAACGAGAACTTAAACAAATTTTGTATTAATAATTGGTCTCTAATCTAACTTAATTATGCATTTTTGAATGATAATTACGGATTATAAAGTAGGGGGTTACATAGAGAGAACAATTTGGGGATAATTCGTTGCTGGTAAGCGTAATGGTCTCAATCAAATTAGTGAACACACTAACTCTGGAATAATTCTTGCCTCGGCAAAGTGTAAGACCTTCTAAGTGCTCACTTGGGAACCTTTTAAAAGTGTTTTTTTAAATACTTTTTTTGTAAGTTGCAATAAAGCTCTTCTCACATTCTTACCTTGTAAATCATAAAAGCACTTCTAAAAAGCTAAAACAAATAGATAGGTTAGGGAAGATTCTATTTGGAGCAAAGTTCTCTCAGTTTTAAGATCAAACTGTTTGTCCTTCCTTCCTAGTTAGAGTCACTGATAATATTTCTAAATAGAGCTTGCTATATCTAGCTTTCCATATGGTCCAACAGATGTAAGCATAAAGTCATTTCCAGATTATTGATAGCACCTCCCTCATCATTCTTTGTGTTACATAATTCCAATCCTAGAAGGGAAGAGAAAAGAAATCATTTAGTTTGGAAGCTTCACTAATCAAACCCTTACTTCCCAAGCTTTAGTGCAATCTTGAATATAATGTGGAGAGGGTAGTTAGTGAAGTTATAGCTGAAAAAAGACAAGTCCTTTGGCAGATAGCGAGCCATTTTGCTACATTTGCCTAAAATAAAGGAAAAATTACATTCAAGTCTGGACAAGAAAAAAAATGAAAAATTGGTCCTTTGAAATCTCAAAATTGTCAAAGAGTCTGTGGGACTTTTTTACAATAAATTCTAATAATAGACTTGTCAATAAACGCTCATGGACTTATTAACGGACGCTCCTAAACTTATTAATAAACGCCATAGACTTGTTAATGACGGGCCTCTACACTTGTAATGACGAGCCTATGGACTTATTAGTGGAATTGGAATTTATTATAAAAAAGTTCTATGAGACTTGAATACAATTTTGATATTTCAAAGGATCACGTTTCACATTTTCTCTTCCGTGGACTAAATGTAATTTTTCCTAAAATCAATGAAGCTAGCTAGCATGAGCATCCCAAGTGTGTACGTGGTTAGGAGTTTGGGAGTGGGCGGGACCATTTATCAAACCAACAAAAAAAAATTTGGGTTCCCTTCCGAGCCTTCCGTCCAACATTTCCATGAATTAATTATCCTAGACCTTACATTTATTGTTCCATGTAAATGAAGAGGAATCGAGTTCGACAAACAATCGAATGATAGATGGTTGTTGCAACTATATGCGTCTTTTTTTTTCGAAGATAAATCCAAAGAGGTTTTTTCCAAGTTTCCTATAAAAAAAAAACAAAAACTGTCTTGAGGATTTCTATTATTTTTCTTAGAATTCTTCTTTTCTTAGAAGTTATGCTCCCAATATTTTTTTTTTTTTGAATTTCTTCCTCCGGTATCCCACACCCGAAGGTGCAGACTAATCCAGAGTCGCCCCTTGGGAGGTACTTCCCAGGGATCGAGCCCAGGTGGCGGGAGGGAATCTTTACCTCCCTTATCTCAACCACCGGACCAAACCCCCCTGGGCGCTCCCAATATTATTTTTGTTCCACGAGGAAGCATTATATGCAAAAAGAGAAGTACCCTCTTTCCAATTTCTACCCTAGACAAGAATTCCTAACAAGATTAAGGAAGGATTCTTCTTAGATCCAAGTAGCATGACATTTGAATGTTTCCTGTTGTTAGCGAGTACTCCCTCTACTCCTTAATATATCACGTATTTATTTAATTTGATTAAAATAATGAAATTAGTTAATATAACATATATTTTTTAAAATATTATAGTTATCTTACTTAATTCCCTCCTTTTATCTCCTCATTTTTTATCAAGGGAATATCAATTAGGATAAATTAAAAAAATATTGATGAATCTAAAAATTATATCTCATATTTAAACTAAAATTAACTCCTCAAATATATTATATATTAAAAACATGAGAGTGTATTAAAGTTATTTTCAACTTTATTTTTGATGGGCCAATAGCTCGAGCCAAACTCAAGCAAGTGTTGACTAAAAAATTTATTGATGTTTGGTTGGGTGTCTTCTTAAATAAGCATTAAAATTCTCGATGACGATGGTCAAACAGTGCAATGTTAGGCAATATGAGTAATATAATCCCATAACTGGCTACCATTTTTTTTTTTGGCCAGGGCATAACTGGCTACTATTGCTAGCTAGGTTGTGGGTCATCATAAATACAATACAAGATTGGAGAAGTCAAAGGAATTCTAGTGGACCCTGCAATGAAGTCAATGAACATTAGAATATATATAATCAAATATTAATCACATCATTATCCAAAGTAATCAAATTCTTCCAGCAAGTGACTTCAACACGAATCCCAGTCTTTTTTTTTTTTTGGTCAAAACACGAATCCGAGTCTGAAATATCTAAACTTTCGACAATTTCATCCGCTCTAGCAGCATTAGCTAAGAGTTTGTTTGGTACGAGGGGAGGAAATATTTTTTTACGTTAGATTTGTTGTTGGCTTTTTGAGTTGAATTTAAAAAATTAAAAAAGTGGAATTCAAAATTTTTAATTAATTTTTATTATTTTTTTATCTCAAATCGTTTTATTAAAATTTTATAACACTACTTCTCTAATATTTTTAAATTCAACTCATATAAATTTTCTCTCTTTTCTTTAATCCCTCGTACTAAACAAACCCTTAGCTTCAACCAAAATAATTAAGGATCCAGGCTTTATGAGTTCTAGTGATTTCTTTGATTCTAAATATATGTAAAGAAGGAATACAAAAACTTGAAAACTAATCTTGATTCTGAATTGCTTGTTCCTTATCACTAAATTCATCATCCTCAAGATTGCCATTAGGGATTTTCTGGCATCTCCTCGTCAAACTGGAAAGCCCTATCATTTTCTTCCATTATGTTAGTAAATTCCACATTTCCTTTAAATAGTACTAAATTTCTTTTTATCTTTCCATAATTAAATAATCACTTTTGTTGTTTTTCTAGGACGAAGCTAGGGCTAACTTTTCAGGAGCCTTTTTGGGGACGTTATGATGTTAAGAGATTCAATGGAGGAAGGATTTCTCTCTGTAATCCATTATCATTTATGCTCTCTAATTTTTGACACCACGTTTGCCTTTATCTGCTTTTTAATATTTTTTATTTTCCTTCTTTAACTATGCGCATGATCGTGCTGACATAATTGTAGGAGATTTTTTTTTTATTACAGCAGGAGATTTTAATATGATGTAATAAAATGAAGGCTACAAAATTAATAGTTTTAAACAAATAATAATTGATGGTTAAAAAATTAAATTGATTGGAATGTAATGAAAATCTTTTATTCATTCTAAAATAATCATTAGTTCCAAAAAATATCCAACATCTGGCAAGGTTAAAACATATCCCATATTGAAGAAAGAATGAGAGAGAAAAGGAAAAAAGCTTCTTTTCTTTCTTTTTTTAATGTCAATCATACAATAATAAGAAAGCCAGGATAAGCATTGAAATTTTGGAGTATTCTTAACATATTTATTTTTATCTCATTGTGTGAAATTTAATTATTGGGAAAATTCCAAAAAATTACTTTGGAAAATAGGAAAGGATGATTCAGTGCTCTGAAATTTGGAAAGGACGAGTCAGTTCGCTGTCAGACGGGAGGAGGAATCTAGGATTTTGAAATCGTGACAAAAAGATGAAAATACCCTTCAGCCCTTCCTCTCTCCACTTCGGAATAACAACACTGGCCTCTTAATTAAAAACACCGTATTCTCAATTAATAACACCAAAATCCAACAAAGAGTTCGTATTTCCATGCGCTTTGTAACACCCCAAATTTTAATTAAGGGTTAATGAGGATTATTGAGAAGGTAATTGTGATTTAGAGTGGATTAAAGTTGAATTAATGTATATTGGTGACAATATTATTTAATATGTCATAATTGTTGAAAAATTGAAAGAATGGAATTATTGGCATAAGTTGGTAATTAATGGGGAAATTAATTACTAACTAAGAGAAAATGAGAAGTGTAATTAAAATGGCTAATGGAAGGATTAGAGAGATTAATTGGTGATTTAGTAAGTGAAAGCCAATGAGGAGTGGACACATGGCAAGCCCACATGTGAAGGGATTGGGAGAAAAGTCAAATGAGATTAAACAAAGCATTTCTCTCTCCTCTCTTCTCCCACTTGCGCAGGAAAAACTGAAATGGAGGGAGTATAATCATTCTTCTTTCATCTCACACTCCACTCCATCTCTCTCTCTCTCGTCCTCTCTCTTCTCTCCTTGGGTGGTGCCATTTTTGCAGCAAAGAGGAAGAAGAAAAGCTTCAAAAAGGTAAGGAAAATGGCTTCTATTGCTCAAACTTCCTTCTTTAATGTTGATCCTTGAATGAAGAGCTTCATTGTGATGGTTGAAATGTGTTCATTGGTGTTAGTTTATGACCTCAAGAGATTGTGAAAGTTGAAGAATCAAGAAATCTCTTTGGCAAAGTGAAAGAGGTGAGTGTTATCTCCCTTTTGATATATATATTGTGGATGTTGGTGAGCATTGATTTTTCTGGAAATTTCTGCCCTATTTTCGAAAATTAGGGTCTTAGTGAGTTTGGCATGTTGTGATCATGGAAATGGTATATTGTGATGTCTTTTGGACAAATGGATTGGTTTGAATCATTAAAAGTAAAGTTTGGGATCTTTGTGATAGCTTTGGTGCATTGGGCAAAACAGGGCATGTGATTGGGTGGTGATTTTGGTCATTTTGAGGTTACCATTGTGTTCCTTGTGGAAAATTGTATGGGAATAAGCTTGGTTAATGATTTTGGAGTCATTGAACACTTTGGTAGAAAAGTTGGAAAATGCTGTCAATGTGAACTCTGTCTGGACAGTTTATTTGTGTGGACGTTTTGAATGACCAAATGATTTCAGAAAATTTTGAAACTTTCCAGTCTTAAATTTCACATCCCAAGCTTCAAAATGGACATATATTTTGTGTCATTTCGTTTAGTATTCTAAGAGTTATGCTTTGCCAAAGTTTGGTACAAAAACAGAACTCTGTTTTGGAGTAATGTTGGGTTTTGGGTGATTCTGTATTTTTGTGATGATTTTAAGTTATAAGCCATATTTTTCCTTGAAAGAGAACTCAAATACCTTTCATTTGGCTTTGAAATCACTCCGTTTCGATTTTTCTACAATTAGTTATGGTTTTTCGAAGTTCAGCCCAGAGTCAGGAAATTTCTGGGCTGCGGCCCATGAGTGGCGGGCCGCAGCCCAAGGCCTTCTGACCATATTTGGGCCGCAGCCCAAGGAATGGTGGGCCGCGGCCCACCCCTGTGTTCCAGCACTTGAAGTTTTTGAAAAGAGATCTTCAACCTATTGTTTCCCAACCTTATAGGGGTTTTATTAGAGGCATTTGTGGCTTCTTAAGGGTCATTATTGATAACCAAATCTAAGAGTTGAAGAGTTAATTGAGTATTGGAATAGAGAATAATGTTTCGTCCTTAATTATGACTTTAGGCTTTGATATCTGCCCGGAGCATAGAAGGCCTGTGCCTGCTCAAGGAAGGAAAGACAAAGGTAGTGACACTTTATCCTATATCATGTGTATTGCATTGCTTGTTTGCATTAGTCATCGATTGTAGTGAAAGTGAAGGGGACGTGGCGAAAGCCCGGACTCGATTACAGTGAAAGTGAAGGGGACGTGGTGAAAGCCCGGACTCGAATATTGATAAAGTGATGGGGCGTGGCGTAAGCCCGACCTCGTATAAAGTGAAGGGAATGTGGCAAAAGCCCGGTCTCGAATATTGATTGCTGCATTGTGATATATGTGACTTGCTTTGTATATATGCATCATATAAATAAACTGTTGCTACTGGGATTCTCTAGAATCTCATTCTTTCCAAATAACATTTTTAGACAGGGCAAGTGGATCGAAAAGCAAGCAAGTGGCAAAGGACGATTAGGACTGCCGGCGGTAGTCCTAGTTATATATTTTGGTTTATATCGAATTGGTTATCATTTTGGATCATTGTAAATATATTGTATAGATCATAGTGCTATAGTTTTGTGTAATTCCCAGTATGGATACTGAGATGGGCAATGATGCCCTGTATAAACCTTTGGATTAATGTTATTATCCCGGGTGAACGTCGGAAATTATGCTTACTCTGATATTGTATATGTAACAGACCAAACATGCTATTTGTTTTAATGAATGAAATGAATGGAAATCCATTTGTACATGTGCTTTAAAAAGTTTTTAATTGTCCTGGATTTCTTATTCGATAATTAAATGTGCTTAAACGTTAATCCCGGCCTGATTTTCGAAGGGGGTTACACGCTTCACCTTCATTTTGATAACAACACCTTCATTCTACATTAACAATACATTTATTTTACATTAACAACTCCACTTTATTTTTTCATTATTTTACAAGTTTCAGGGCCAATAACAACACATTTCTTTTTATTAACAACACCATATTCTACATTAACAACTCTACTTTCTTCTTTCACAATTAACAAGTTTAAGACCAATAACAACACCTCTCTCTTTATTAACAACATCATATTCTACATTAACAACTCTATTTTTTTCTTTCACATTTAACAAGTTTCAGGGCTAATACAGTGTTATTAATAAAGAGAAAGGAGTTGTTATTGACCCTGAAACTTGTTAATTGTGAAAGAAGAAAGTGAAGTTGTTAATGTAGAATACGGTATTGTTGATGTAGAATGAAGGTGTTGTTATCAAAACGAAGGTGAAACGCATGGAAGTACGAACTCTTTGTGGGATTTTTGTGTTGTTAATTGAGAATACGGTGTTGTTATTCTGAAGTGGAGAGAGGAAGGGCTGAAGGACATTTTTGTCTTTTTACCAAGATTTCAAAATCCCAGAGTCCTCCTCTCATCTGACAGCGAACTAACTCATCCTTTCCCAATTTCAGAGCACTAAATCGTCCTTTCTCATTTTCCAAAGTATTCTTTTTTGGAATCTTCCCTTAATTATTTGAATAATTTTAACTTAAATATTATTATGATGTATATATTACATAATTACAATAAAAATATTCCTTTTATTTAAAAAAATCATAATTTTCAAATAATAATTTTTAAAAAATAAACTAAACACAAGTTTAAATTTTGAAAAGTATGCCTATCGGGAGTGTTTTAACTTTAATGCTTTTGCCATGACAGATATTAGTTTCAAATTCAAAGTTACTCTTTTTTCCTTCACAAGTCCAAAATTACTTGAGGATCCTTTACACAAAAAAGATTAAGTTGAATTTAATGATAGTGAGAATAATAACTTTTTTCAATTATATAAATATTTGGGAAACGGACAAACAAAAACCGTTTGAATTAATAAACCCTCAAAATGCCTTCTAAATTAACAAAAGAACAAATAGGTAGTTAAATATGGGATTTTGAAATTTATGTGCTTTTATCAAAATGCCCTTGCATTTTTTTTTTCTAAAATGGGGGCAAGAATTTTCACCCACTGGCTAGTAGCCAAAGCTCTGGCATTGGTTGTCACACCCCACCGGCCCACACACACAGCTCTACCGTGGCCCTCACCGATGGCGGCGGACTCACAAAAGTCCCTCGCTCCCCAAGCGAGGTTTTTCACCTCCGTGGGGATCTAAGCCACTACCTGGGGGTAAGTAGTGCGTCAATGCATCCCCACTACCACTTGAGCTACCAAAATGTAACCCCCTTCGTAATTATATCCGAAATACGCGATTAAAATGAAATAGAGACCAATAATAATCAAAAATCATTTAAAATCCCATCCTTGAGATAGGGTTTTCAAAAATACCTTTTAAAATATAATTAACTTGGTCTCATATTCACATTTCGAATATAATTACTACGCAAAGATAAATCACATTCATATAAATATCAGAGTGCACAACATAATCATCCCAGCAATCCCGAGTACATACCTTCGGTAAAGATACACAAGGCACAATTGCCCATTACAATTCTTCAAATGGGGATTACACAATCTTATCTCAAATTCATAACCATATATTCAACCGAATCATATACAGTCTTCAAAACTCATTAGTAACCAACTACCAATTCTCATCTCGAAGGAGTCCTAGCCGCTCCCTCCACGAGCCACTTGCCCTGTCTAAATTGTTGGTAGGGGAGGGTGAGATTCAAGAGAATCTCAGTAGGAAACAGATACCATAATGCATGCATGATAGATGCTATGTGTATGACATGTTAGCTTTATCTAGATGCATGCCCCATACTGACATTTTTGCATGCTCAATATTTCATGTAACAAAACTATGGCCACAACAAAACAGAAACAGAGCTTCGTTTATTCAAATATGCTCTACACAATCAAGTAAAGCAATCACATACATCACTACACAAGCAAAGATATCAAATACATGCAAGTAAGGTAAGTCCCCTACCTCCAGTTTTTTCTCCTCGATTTGCGTGCCAGCAACTTAGGGCTTCACATTCGATCCTACAATGTCAAATGTACTATTTAGACACTGTCATAGTGTTTCTGGCAGTTATATGAGGCTATATTGAAAATTTACTAAAATACCCCTAGGGACCCGGCCCAGCCCCGCCGTACCCGGTTCGGCTGTACTTTTCTTGAAACTTTGACATGGGCTATTCTTACATATTTTCGCCCAAGGAATCCATTTCCTGACTCGGAATTATCAAATTCAATGTCAATTTACAAATTTACCCTTGGCAGCCCCACTTTAAGGGTTTCAGGGGCGTTTTCGTAATTATGCTTTTTCGGCCTTTTTCCGAAAAAGTGACCAACTGTAACCCCACCTAATTTTCACTCCTGAACTCAATGGAATCATCAAATCATTGAAAATCCATCTCTAACCCCTCCAAACTAGGCTAGGCCGAAATTCTCAATTCCCCAGAAAAAATTAGGGTTTTTCGGTTTCGGCTCCATAAACGCGTTCCTTTCTACTCCTAACCACTTTATTGACCATTACATTGGGTTAGAACTACCATTTAGTATCAATCTGGGCAGCATAACACCTAGGCCAACCCATTTTCCAAATTTACAAACAAAGACAATCCGGTGAAATTTCACCGATTAAATCAACCACATCAGCCATAACAATCAAAGATTGAAGTTTCGGAAGTTACCTCAAGCTCCCTCTGGCTTTTACTCAATATGGTTGAACCCTAGCCCCTTTTAAACCATGAAAATTGAGCTTCCAACACCTTAAAGAACATGAAAGAGAAGCTTAGAAGTAAGGTTATACGCGTTAGGAGCTAGATCATCGGAGAAATCGGCTTACCTTACGAGATTTCTCCTCTTTCTCTCTCTAAGAGCTCTCAAACTTTCTCTCTCTCTTGGCTTCTGGTTCAGCACGAAAATGAGAGCTGAAGATGATGAGAAAATGTTTTAATTTCCATGCTGATGTCATCTTTTATTTTGATGAAGTCATAATTCCCATTTTCAGATTTTCTGCCCAAACTTTGAAAAATCATAACTAATTCTAGAAAACTCAAAATGAGGTGATTCCAAAGCCAAATGAAATATATTTAAGTTCTCTTCATAGGAAAAATATTGGCCATTACTAAAAATCACCACACAATTCCAAAATCACACAAATTTCATCACTGCCCCAAAACAGAGTCTATTTTCGACCTTAAACGTTGGACAGCCATATCTCCCAATTCCCAAAACGAAATGTCACAAATTATATGTCCATTTTGAAGCTTGGGATGTGAGCTTTAAGACTGAAAAGTTTCAGAATTTTTAGACACTATTTTCTCATTCAAAATGTTCACACAAATTGACTGCCCAGAATAGAGTTTCACTGGACAGAATTTCAGATTTTGCATCTTTGCTTCCAATGATTCCATTTTCATACCAAACATCACTAGCATGAACTCTCCCGCGCATTGCGCGGGGAGCAATTTTTAATGGAAGAAATTTATCTTCATTGCAAAGTGCTTAAACAAAAAGAGGAATACATAAGCGAGAATGCAACTAATTAAATAAAGGGCACATCAAGCTTTGGTTTTTCTGTGAAATCAAACTCTACAGACAACTAACCACTTTTCCTATAAATTATTAACACGGTAAAATTAAAGTTTAAGAATCAAAAAGTAATCAAAATAAAATCAAGTAATTTGAAATATAACATTGGAAGCAACTTCCAACATAGTTACATTTTCGTGAGCTTCTAATCAAGATTATGGCGATTAGGAACCCATCATAAAGAAAGATGTTCCAGCATCACCTTATATGAACCAAATTCTTGAAAATCTCCTTATAATCAACATTTGTTACAGCATCACCTTCTCCATGTGATTGTCCTTCTCTTTTGTTGATAGTGATGTTCTTCCTCACCAGATTCCTCTCCCATTTTAGTTTCTATTAAGAAATTTAATCACATTTGTTGAGCATCATCTGACTTACATTGAAATAGCAATCAAACAAATAATACCACACACTCCAAAAGTCAATAAAATACAATTAACGAAAAATGGGAAGTAAAAAAACACCAACTTTAAAATTAATGAATAGGCAGGTGAAGCCATAATGCTTCCCTCATATTTTTGACACCCAAGTACCCTTGTAGTAGCGACATAGCTAGCAAGCACAACCATCCTACAAATGCATACCAGTCTTTACATAAATCAGCATCCAAGCAAAAATAAAATATCATTCTTATACAAAGAAAAAAATCAGGTAAAGATGTTACCTTCAACTTGTTTCAGACTTTCAGCAGAGCATACTGTGTCACGGATAGCAGACTTTCCTTTTTGTCAAAGAACTTTTTCTCAACCCATGCTTCCTTTTAGCTTTCAAATAAAGTTGGTTGAACCCCTACAGTTCATCATCATAATTAAATCGCTACTCTCAATCCATGATTCCTTTTACCTTCAACGCACTTTTTTTCAGTCCATATTTTATGTCAAATGTATTTTTCTTTTTAACTTTCATAATATCATATACCTAATGTTTCCTTAAAAATGAAACATGTAAGGCAACCTTCTAATCACACTCTGCAGCAACCACAGTTCATGCATATTGCAGTTGAAAAAGGACCCTGATTATCACAGTCTACAACAAATACAAGTCATTAATTAGTGAGAAATCTGCTAATGCATTGGATACACCACCATTATGCAGATTCTATGATAAGGAATGCCATTTTAATTTTCAACTAACATCCACAACAAACACAGGCTGGTTTGCATGAGACTGTTGGCAGATTTCTATCAACGATAAGAGTAATCAATTCATAGCCAAATTTGTTTCTTTATGAGCATTTCATATTATATATTTGGTTTCACACCACCAAAACAAAATAAATACCAAGCAATTCCCATAAGATAAGATTTACCCACAATAAACACCCAAATTTTGAAAATTTCGTGTGAACTATCAAGGTTTAATGTTAATGTATCAGTAGAATATGATGCACTCAAAGTTGCCTTTTTGAAAAGAATGGGATATTTTTTGTATCACCAATTTCTGACAATCCCAATAAGAATTATAAAATTTTCAAAACAAACATGTATGTATGAAGGAAGATTTCATGCATTCATAAAGAAATGGCAGATATTTTTATAAGTACGCAAATAAGTTTGGTTTCAAGAAAAAATTGGTTTTGGAACCTATTAATCAGACTATGCAGCAGCCACAGCGCTTGCATCTTGCAGTTAAAAAAGGCACCTAATTATCATAGTCTGCTACAAATACAAGTCATTGGTGAGAAATATGCTAATGCATTGGATACACCACCATTTTGCAGATTCTATTCTAAGGAAATGTCATTTTAATTGTCGGCTAACATCCACAACAAAACAGGTCGGTTTGCATGAGTCTATAAGCAAACTTTTATCAATAATAAGAGTAATCAATTCACAACCAAATTTGCTTCCTTATGGAGTTTGAGCATTTAATATTTATATATTTGATTTCAGAAAAAAATTTGGCCTTGGTTTTTTTCAGTCTGATTTGAATACAAGATTATGATACCCCAACTCAAAATTGATGAAACCAATCTGGGCCCAACTTAAGTAGCATGAGCATATTGACAAAAACAAACCTTACCTTTTTTGGTCACTTGTCAAATAGTAGAGACCCATTTTTCAAAAAAGGGTATACACAGATTGAGGTCCTGCCAAAGTTCTTGCATACCAAAAGGAAGAGATAACCATACTATAAACAAAAGCAAAATAAGGGCGTAGTCTCATTCATGTTTGAAGGGCCCTTTTCAGAAGTTCCATGTGCCTCTCCTTCAATTATGGTAGTTACAAATAAGATAATCATAAGCTGGGGTGTTAAATTAATGTTCAAAAAGATGAATGCTAATTTGAATGATATTAAACATTGAATATTCAATTAAGAAAAAAATACATTGAGAAAGCACAATGGTTAGAAATTAAAAATATGAAATGTCATGACTCAACACAAGTCATGACAGCGCACATTCTCACACTTCTAATGGTTATTCGTGTTCATGAAAATATCAGAAATTATATACATAAACTGGAGCGCTGAATAGAAAGATGTGCTGATGATGGGATACAAACTTACATACCTGGCCAATACTTGCAGCAACCATTGGTTCATAATCATAACTAATCAATCTTGAGGTCCAGTCAGGACCTTACTCAGCATTTAAAACTTGATTAAGCTGGCTGTTTGGCATAATATCTGCACATTGACGGACAATTTCTAATGCAGTCAGGATCTACAGAAAAAGATTGAGACTTTACTTCTTAGGTCACATAAAACCAAACAAATATGAAGTAATTAGCAATAAGAAATCCAATTATTAATTTCATCATGGAAATGCTGACATCAAAATAGGAGAGGAGTGTAAAATGGGCAGAAAGAAATCCATACTAATTTTGTTCCCAAACATTTGGAGAAGTACAAGAGACAATATTAGTGAATCAAGAAAAATTGGCAAATAATCCCTAATTTTATGAAAGACTCCAGAGCTATGTAGAAATAATAATCTACTCAAGACCTAATGATTGAATCAGCAAGAAGATAATAATGGAAGAGACCTTTGATCTACATAAAACTACAACAAATCATCTAGTAAGAGAACAAAAATCCAGTTGAAACCAGCCCTTATAACACTTATCTTCAGAGATAAAGATACCAATGGTTTATATCAAATCTCATCAAAGTATTTGCTATGATAAAAGAAAAGTAGCCTATAGATTCCAATGGTTTATTCCAAATCTCATCAAAGTATCTGCAGCCACGCATGCAGATAGCATTGAGAGTGACATCGAGAATGTGAAACCAAAGTAGCCTGTAGAAGTACAAATAGGAAACTGTCATAATGTGTTCTTTAATTGATCTACCATTCTGAAATGAAAACAGAAGGAATGGGAATAAGGGGAGAAGGCAGAAATAAAGGGAAGATGGGAGCAATATTACACACCTTTCATGTTTTTAATTTATACCTTTTCCTTTCTTTGGGTTTCTCTCTCGATCCTTTTAACACATTTCTTTTTCCATTCAGATTCTCATCCTTTTCATTCTTCTCTTGCAAAGGAATTGATAGACCTTAATTAATTAATGAATGATCACAAACAAAAGCTTGCATTATCATTATCAGAGTCAGAAAGCATACCCATTAATTAATGAAGTTATTATACAGACAAAAGGTAAAAACATGGAGATTGTTCGTCAAGGTGCGGGCTACTTTGACAATTCTTTCTCTGTTCACCATCATCCTGAAAGATAGGCCATAAAAGTATTCCTTATAGTTAAAATTAAAACTTCCTATAAAAAAATATACACACCTGTATTCCATGAACACTAAACAATCTCCTCCGTAGATGAAACATTACTAAAAAAACCAAATAAAACCCTAATCTACAAACCCATTGATCCTATCAAAACCATCCATGAAAAATCAAAGCAATAGTAGTGGATGAAGAATAAGAAAAAGGGTTCTCACCTGCATCCACTTCCCCCTCTTGCTCTATAAAGATCATTAATGCATTTAGTTAAAAAAAAGTGACTCAGATGATCTGAAGAGAGACAAACAAAGAGATAGAGAGAATCTAACCGTTGTTTACAGCGCTATTTCTGTTGACCAGCACAAGGCCTAGATCTGCTTTGCTGATCTCCGACTGGCTGGTTTTTGCTGATCTCTTATTGGTTCTCACTACCAATGACAGAGAAAATATAATCTGACCGTTGTTTAGCGACGATTTTTTCATTGCCAATGACAGTGTCGGCGTTTTCGTCACAGGAGCTGGTTTTCCATCTTCATAGTGGTATCTGCCTCGGAGCTATTCCCGTTGATCAGCGTTGGACCAGATCTCTTCGCATCTCTTCAGGACCGGCGTTTTCACCTTTATATTTTCCACCAGATCTGTTCGCATCTCTTCAGGACGAAGATTGATGCAGAAGACATGGATGTGAGATGGAGAAGAGAGAGTGTGTGGGGACAAAATGAGGGACGGATGCAACGAGAAGTAGGATGATTATGGGGATAAAGAGATCTGTGAGCCAAGGGATTTGAATTTGAACTGAATGTCGCAAAAAATAGAATGGGGATAGGCACGTCGAATTCGCTGACATTATGTCAGGATGATAGCACAATCTGGCCCGTTAATTTCTTATGAACAGTGATTTTGGATGGAGAAGAAATCGTAACCATTCATTTCTTGTGAACAGTGATTTGGTGGAATAGTATTTTATGTTATATAGATTCCCACATAAATTTTCACAAGGAATCCATTGGAAACACTAAATCAATCAAATCCACATCTTATTGACATGTTTTCACAACAATCTCAACATGTCAACACAATTCACATTTCAAAACCTAACATTGCAACTTTTCCATTCCAAAGTTCCAAACCAATTTCAATGACATCAAAACACACTATGACACCATTTCCAACACAATACCTCATTCAATTCTTCCCTTTATTCTAAGTCAATTTGGATGTTAATGTACAATTGAACTCAAATATAGGGTTTCAGTGCTGCTCACAACACACACGAATCATATTCGAGTGCCAAATCACATCATATTCTCCAAAAGGGTTATTTATCACTAACCACATCCACTTTTGGAGTCATTAACCCTTAATCACAATTTGGGATCTTGCTAAACCGGGGCTTAGCAATCCATTAATCTCAGGCTTATTCTCTAGCCTCGAGTCTCAAAATTCGGGGTATTACATTGGTGGCCAGAGCTTTGGTGACAACTTAAGTATAACAATTAGTAATTTGGATATATATATTGATAACTTGAACTTTAGGAAGGTGTATACTTAAGTTGTTAATTGATATTCTTAAGTTATCATTGCATATATCAAAGTTGTCAATGACGCTTGACAGGGGGAAATTATGACCTACAAGGTTGTTAATTACTTGAGCTCCCTAAGTTGTCAATATGTATACCCAAATTACTTATTGTTATTCTTAAGCTGTCATTACCCATACCAAAGTTGTCAACAAAGCTTGATAGGTGTAAAATAGACTTACAAGGTTGTTGACACTTGGAGAGTTCAAATTATCAATATGTATGTTCAAGTTGTCAATTGATATTCTTAAGTTGTCATTGCTTATATAGAAGTTG
The DNA here is from genome assembly GCA_963242795.1 of Inga leiocalycina. Lineage (NCBI taxonomy): Eukaryota > Viridiplantae > Streptophyta > Magnoliopsida > Fabales > Fabaceae > Inga > Inga leiocalycina. The sequence continues at coordinate 28,729,145 of OY725322.1, forward strand.
TTAACTACGCTTGACATAGTTAACGATGCTTGACATGGGTAAAATATAATCTACAAGATTGTTGACATTTGAAGAGTTCAAGTTATCAATATGTCAACTTAAGTTATACTCAAGTTGCTAATTACTATTCTTAAGTTGTCATTGTCTATACTTAAATATCAACAACCTCGTAGGTCATATTTTACCCTTGTTAAGTGTTGTTGACAACTTAGGTATAAATAATGACAATTTAAGAATAATAATTAGCATTTTGGGTATACACATTTGACAACTTGGGTAAGCTCAAGTTGTTCTTAAGTTTACCTAAGTTGCTAATTGCTATACTTAAGTTGCCACCAAAGCTTTGGTGGTCGATTAGCGGAACTCGGCTAGCTGGTGCCGTCCAATGAAGGGTTCTTGCCCCTTTTATTTAAAAAAAATGCAACGGGTATGTTGGTAAAAGCGCCAAAACTTTAAAATTCTAAATTTCTACTATATCACTTTTTTATAATTTCCCTATTTCATATGATTTTTTGTGGGGTTTTTCAAATTCAAATGATATTTACCTATTATTTTTTCTAATTATTTTACTAAAGAAAGAGAAATAGTTTCAATATATATATAATAAACTAAGGAGGTAATTTGAAGTTTTTTCAAAAATTCTGATGCATTAATTATATTACATAAATTTTTAGTCTGAAAGGTATTTTATACTTTGAATGTTATAAATTCATTAACCGTACCAAAGAATTTTTGTATACTAAAATTTACTAAGGGGAGAGTAGTTCTGGTCAAAAAGTAATTGGCTTCTAACACCAATTATAATGCCGGTCTTAATTTTAAAATTATGGGAGAAAAAGCCCTAACAAACGATGCTTGGCCTTCCAAATGGTGCAAGAGATTGCAGTTAACGACTTAAACCTTAAAATAATGTAATTGACGAATATATGTTAGAATCTTCCGAGCTTGGGTACCATCCCCAAATTTTTTCAGTACTGTAAAAAGCAAGGCAAGGCAACCGAGAAGCATTTACAGCCCAAAGAAGCAGCGATACACCACCCACCACCGCCAGGTGCTCTGCCCCCTCCGCCGTCTGTTTGCGTCTTTTTCTTTTTCTTTTCCTTTTTTTTTTAATTTTTGTTTGATTTCAAACATTCTTTGTTCGTCATTCTGGGACCCATTTCTTCCTCTTCACATCTTATTCCAAAACCCAGGCAATCATTGTGCTAGGCAAATGTCAGATCTTGATTTTCTGTGGAAATTGGGTTCTAGCTTTTGTGATCAAGAAGATTGTGGTGAGAGATAAATCCCTATTTGAAAAGCTTGGAATTTCCTGTTTAGTGGGGGGCTCGAGGAGAAGGAAATCCTAGAAACCTGGATTCCCATTCTGTAAATTTTGGGGGAATATTTGTGTGTTGGTGCCGGATCGGTGCTGAGAGTAGTTTCTTTCCACTCGTGGAGCTTGGCCGGCACCTCGTTATGATGGATTTTGAAACCTAGGTTTCGACATTCTCAAGAAAGAAATTTGGACCAGTGTGCTCTTGTTGATTGCTGGAAATCTGTTTCGATTAGAAACAATAATACAAACCTCTGAATGTTTTGCTCTTCCGTTTAATCAGGGCACAAGGGAGACGAAATGCTGCCACTTGGTTGTGCTTGATTCGGGTAAGCTTTTCCCCTTTCTTGACTCAAAATGGGTTGATGGGCTCCCACCATTTTTCTAAGTTTCTTCTTTTCTATACATTCAAATTCATCAGGAATGATTGATGTTATCATCACACGTCTATTTCTTTTTTGGGAATTTTGAATGAGCTATTTTTTTTGGCTTTTCTGAACTCTGGTTATATTTCTTTTTCATTTGAGTCTAGGTTTGTAGAGCTTGATAATGGCAGACACAAACTCCGTTGAAGTTATATTGGACTTTCTGAGGAAGAATCGTTTTACCAGGGCTGAAGCAGCATTGCGTGGCGAGCTTAATAGCCGTTCTGACTTAAATGGCTTTCTTGAGAAGCTTTCCTTGGAAGAAAGAACCTTCCACAATAAGTCAGAAAGTGACAAGGGGAAGCCAGTAGTAGAAATTCAAGGGTCAGGTTCTCATAATACTGTTGAAGTGTCGAAAGAACTAATTGTGAAGGAGATTGAGTGTGGGACTGGTAGGAATGAAACTGAAAGCAAATGGAAAAATGTACCTTCTGTTGGGGAACGGAATAAATTAAATGAAGTGGTTGGGGCAAGTCACAAAAGCTTACCTTTCTCTAAAAGTCCAGAGGATGCTGTGTTGGATTTATACTCATGGAAGTTCAATTCTGGCAATGGTCCTGTGGAGCCTTTCCAAAATGATGTGGGCACAAGTTCCAACAGTACTATGAAGGGCCCGTCATCTCAGCAATCAAAATATCAAACAAGTGAAGCTCATGATGTGTCCAACACCATTGCAAAATCTGGAGGGGAAAATACTGTTTCCACTGATAAGAAAGCCTCATGGCTTGGGAGTAGTATTACTAGAGCGTCTGTGGAACCAAAGTATGAAGACTTGCAAGCCAAAGAACGTAGGGAATCTGATCGGCAGCTTAAATATAACAATTCATCTTTTAAAGAGAACTTTGCAGATAATCCCTGGTCAACAACTGATGAGAATGTTACTTCATCTTCAGACATTTGGAGAGATTGTCCTGTCACGACTGTTTTCCCCTTCTCTAAGGGCGATGTTTCTTCAAGTTGTGACAATGCACCTTATACGGACAAGAAAGAGGAAAAAAGAAGGTCAGAGATAAGTGATATTCGTGCATCAATAAAAGAGCAAGTGGATGAAGTTGGTAGGGCCATTTACTTAGGCAAGCCACAAGGCAGCTCAGAACAGAAGACCATTGGTAGCATGAGTTTCCCTCTTGCACATGGGAATCAGAAGGAAGAATTTCCTAGGCTTCCTCCTGTCAAACTAAAGTCTGAGGAAAAACCTTTGGCTATTAACTGGGAAGAAAAGTTTGAGCGTGATGGACCTGCTTCAAGAATAGCTGGTTCTGATGGCTCCATAATCATAGGATCATATCTGGATGTGCCTGTTGGACAAGAAATTAATCCTTCAGGTCAGCTCATATATGACACTAGTACTATAAGCTGTCTTTGTTCACTAGTTATATCTGAATTTCAATTAACGTACTCTTTTTTTGTGTCTGATTTAGCTGTTGCCTTTGTTAATTGGTCATGATTCTAGTTAATGTTGTTGACTTAGTGGGAGTTTTGCCCCTTGCTGGACTTGGGATCTAAAGTTCTTACCAATTCTTTTGTTTTTTCCTTTATATTCACATTTCAAGTTTTCGTTTGGTGATATATTATAAGGCTCAAGTGATTTGAAGCTTTATTCCATTGATGTATTGTATGAAAATTTAATTAGTTGCCTTGACGATTTTTAATATTGTGGATGATTAAATTGACTTGCACGTTGGTTCTCCCACCGTTTTTGTGTAATTTCTCTCAATTTCTTATCTGTTTCAAAGGGAAGGATTTCAATGAGAATTGAGTATAACATTAAGGCAGCTTATGGGGTCTATGAGATATGCTTATTCTGTGGTTCACAGTAGGATTTACAATAATGCTTTGTGTGAATCTGAGGACTATAAGCTGATATCTCTTCCCCACAAGCTTTAGATATCTAATTGTCTGTTTTTTTGTATTGTATTGCTACTTGAACTGTGTGGAATACTTGTTTTGTTGGTTATATAAGAAAGGAAAGCTTTAAATCGCATGACTTAGGAGGGAATAATGAGAAGATTTTTGTCAAGATTTAAAATGTAGCTATGCTGTTAACAGAGTTGCAAAGGTTGTGCTTCTGTACAATTGATAAGTATTGAGTGGCAGTTCCTCTTCAGGTATCCATAAGATGCCCTGTAGGTGAGCTTTTTAAGGGGGTTTCTGGTGAGTCAACGAAAATGTTTTCTGGGAAAAGTTGCAGAAAATGTGAACTGACTGCAATCCTCATGCTCACTGATAGGACGCTGTTCTCAGTTAACTATGCAGAAGATGAAATTATTTGACAATGTTCCTGATAAGTACGGTATCCATTTGTGGATTTCACTTGGAAATGGATTATCATTGAAAGAAATTTATTGATAGCTTTTTCATTACAAAAACTGTAAAATGTTTATTTTTCCAGTCAATGTTTTCTTTCCTTTTTAAATCAAGCTTGTTATTGAACATGCAGAGACACTAATCCATAGTTCATGGGGTCTATGGTTGTTGAACTGTTAATGTATATAAAATTTAATACATTAAGTTATAGCAACTATTAATTCAGCAGAAACTAGTGTCATATGTGAGTTTTCTTTTATCTATATCAACTTAGCTTTTGGATGGTTACACCATTCAAAGTGCTGTAGGGCCAACTCCTCTCTTGGCAAGATTAGGCTCTCCTTATAAAATTTTATGTATTGCACCCAAAGAAATAAAGTCTTTTAATGAAAAAGCATCTTTTGCCTTATTTTCGAGCATCTGTGCTCCTAAGACAGCATTGGAAGAAGCTATGAAGCGCAAGCACGCTTCAGTGAGGTCTATAAGCTTCACGCACTATTCTGGCTGCAAAAATCACATGCCATGGAATGAACGAAGTTAGAAGCAGTGGCAGGGGCAGAAGATGATAAGGTTGGGTTGAAGCTGAGCAATGCCATGGATGTGGCTGAGTGGCTCTGCTTATGCATCTTCTTTGGGAGACCAGGAGCCTGTCTCAACATTTTCCTTGTCACAGCAACGAACTCTATCCAGAACCAGAACAGCTGAGATAGGACATATCAGACTCAAGCAAGGCCTCTCTATCGCAGGATGAGGTTGTTGGACAGAAGAACCTTTAGTCCCATATCAAAGACAAATGGTGGGCCAATAGAAGCAATCCAATGGCTTCTTGGATTGGCCAACTTGTTGGTTTGGCTGGTTTTATGGGTCTGCCAGTTTTTGATTAGGTGGTTTATGATTATTTTTCTGTTGGTCAGTTTACTGGTTAAGCCAGACTATGATCCTTGATGGTTTACTGGTTGTATGGTCTGGTTTCATATTCCCAATACACATATATCATGTGATATGACGACAGTGAAAGGAAGATTGATTTGAATTTAAAAGAAAAATGCTTACCACTAGACTTGATGCCGGTTTTCAAAATTGTGTTGTTTCTTCCAATGCATTTTGTATTGCATATATTATGCACATTGATATGAGAATAATAGAGAATATATGAGTTCTAATAAAGTATGATACTTAGTGTTATAGATGATTGATTTGTCACTGATCTTATTATATGTTCGATTCTGATTCCTAATTTTTTATATCTGATTTTGCATACGGTGTGCACTTCTGAAGAGGTTTGACCTTTGCAATGTGCTCCAGGTATGAGGAGGGCTACAGGAGGCAGTTGGCTATCTGTAAGTCAAGGGATAGCAGAGGATACATCTGATCTTGTGTCTGGTTTTCCTACAGATGGTGGTGGGTTGAGTGAATCTGTTTACAATGCAAATGAATATTGGGACTCTGATGAATATGAAGATGATGATGATGTTGGGTACATGAGACAACCTATTGAGGATGAATCCTGGTTTTTGGCGCATGAAATTGATTACCCTAGTGATAATGAAAAGGGGAATGGTCATGAAAGTGTTCCGGATCATCAGGACAGATGTCCAGCCAAAGATGATGATGATGATCAATCTTTTGCTGAGGAGGATTCTTACTTTTCTGGAGAGCAATATCTTCAAGCAAAGAATGTTGAACCAGTTCCAGCTTCTGATGATCCTATTGGTCTAACAGTAACTGAAGTGTATGACAGGACTGATGGGGGTGATCTGATGGCTCAATATGATGGACAATTGATGGATGAAGAAGAATTGAATCTCATGCGTGCAGAGCCTGTCTGGCAGGGCTTTGTCACACAGACAGATGACCTAATCATGCTTGGAGATGGGCTGGTTCTTAATGAGAGTGGAAGATTACGACTTGAGGATGTTTGTATGGATGATGATCAGCATGGTTCAATTAGGTCAATTGGAGTGGGGATTAACAGTGATGCTGCAGATATTGGCAGTGAAGTGCGTGAAAGTTTGGTCGGTGGTAGCAGTGAAGGTGATTTAGAATATCTCCGTGACCATGATGTTGGACTTAGTAGCCCTAGACACTCTCATCATGATCTGAATAAGAAATCTACCAATAAATTGAGCAAATATAAGAAGAAAAATGATAAAAATGAATTAAATAAGCATGTCATTGAGGACAATAAAGGCACATTCTTGCAGATGAAACCTCACACTGATGGGAGCTTCTCTTTTCCCTTATCCCTGAAAGATGGTCCAACAATTCAGGCTGGCACTAGTAAGCCCCTGTGGTCAAACTGCAATGCTGATGAGAATGATGACTGTCTTAATGCACTTGTGGGATCTGATGATATGCTTTCTTTATGGAGGCGGAAGAGCAGTGATTCTTCCCCCATGAAAAGTTCTAGGGATGAAAATAATGCTCATGTAAGGTCCACTAACTCTTCTCCAACAGTCTCAAATTATGGATATATTGAAAAAGAGCATGTCAAGCTTGAAGGGGATGAAAATGATGATGGTGCAAGGGAAGAAGATCTCGGGGCATCGTTGGAAGATGAAGAGGCTGCTGCTGTTCAAGAGCAAGTAAGGCAAATAAAGGCACAGGAGGAGGAATTTGAAACCTTCAATCTAAAGATTGTGCACAGGAAAAACAGGTATGTCAATGTGGTGTTCTCAGCTTTTGGTTAATAATCATGTTTATTTACAGGTTAATATATACAGGTCTGATAATCATGGTGACCATCTTCATTGTCTTCCAAGTTTTTTATTGTTATTAGTGATCACTATCGTTTTTGAAATATTGAGACTGATGAACTTTGTGCATCCTATTCTTAATTGGGAAGAATGTTTTCATTCTATTTCTCTCCATCTTTTGAGTATTGGAATATAGAATTATCAATGTGGTTTTTATGCATATTATCTCATCACAATGGTCACTTTAATGGATAACAAGATAAAGCTAGGTTATAGCAGACCCGCTATATGCTTCCTAATTTGTAGAATATCACACACCTTAAAGGTGTATCCCAAACCAATCTCTTATATTTATGTTATGATGATGTTCATCATGAACATGATCATAGAAATATTTTTGTGCTGATGGATCCTAGTAATGGAACTTCCACTGTAAATTCTTTGTTTGGACTAGTTAGTGGATATTGTAATTTCCTAAACTTGTTTCAACTTTCGTATAGTTTTTATCTCCTACATTTCAAGAAATGAAGTGGCTGTACTTCACATTATATAGTATACACATCTGTCTTGACAATTCAATATATTGTTGGAATGGTGAACTTCTTTTCCCATATAGTAAGGTTGTATTTTTTATTAATTTATATTTGTTTAATGGAAGAAAGACCTCAAATACTTGTGATAATTTCTTGCTATGTAAATTAGGGATCATTTCATGTCATTGTTTTATGGACCTCCTTCTTTTCCCTAACCCATGTTTTATTGTTCAGAACTGGCTTTGAGGAAGACAAAAATTTCCATGTTGTTTTAAATTCTGTAATAGCTGGGCGATATCATGTCACTGAGTATCTTGGATCTGCTGCATTTAGCAAAGCTATACAGGCTCATGACCTGCATACTGGCATGGATGTTTGTGTTAAAATTATAAAGAACAACAAAGACTTTTTTGATCAAAGCCTTGATGAGATCAAGCTTCTCAAGTATGTCAATAAGCATGACCCTGCGGACAAGTATCACATTCTTCGGCTGTACGATTATTTCTATTATAGAGTAAGTGATTGTTAAATCTACCATTGATTTGTTAACTGTACCTTTCAAGCCATCCATGCAGGCATATCTACATATTACTAATTGCTTATTTGCTTTTCTCTTTCTACTTCCTATGTCATCTGGAAAATTTTCTCCACTTTCTATGCTGACTGTTGCCTTGCAATATCGAATGTGTTGACTATTATCATAAAATTTGCATATTTTTGCGATGTGCTTCTTAAGTTTGAGGTTTTTATGGTGTATGGCATATCTTGTATTCAGAGCATTAGATGATAAGATTAGAATAATTTAGTAATGTGCTTCTCCAGTTCAAGGCTTTTATGACGTATGGGATATCTTGTACTGAGCATTAGATTATGACGTTGCTTCCCTTTCAAAGATTAGTTTTTTGTACTTTTTTTTCTGGTTGCTGAAATGGCATTTTAACCATACTTTCTTTATCTTCACTTACCACTTTACCTCTAAAATTGACATTTCTGCTAGAACAACCGTTATTTTGAATATTATTCTTATTTATCTGTTTATAATTTCTAATTTCTGCCGTAATTATAGTTTATGACATTTGTTATATTACATAAATATGGAAGAATACAGTGAATTCTAACATTGCAAGTTGAATAGTTGCAATACTTTGAAAGCATCTAATTGCACTTATTGCTCTAGTCATGCTCAAACGAGTCAAAAGTGATGAGATGAAATAGATGTTAACGAGTGGCCATTTTTCTTCTTAGTTGGTCTTGTATTTTTATGTGGACTTCATTAAAGTGTCAATCCCCAATATTATAAATGCATTATTTTCACTAATTCTTTCTCACTGTTGTAATGCAGGAACATCTGTTAATAGTATGTGAGCTACTTAAAGCAAACTTATATGAATTCCATAAATTTAATAGAGAATCAGGAGGAGAAGTGTATTTCACAATGCCAAGATTGCAGGTTTGTGGTGTGCCATCCTCTTCATGATTTCTTATTTATATATACTTTTTACTATCATTGTGAACTTGTGTAATTCTGTGACTGCAGTCAATAACCATTCAATGTCTGGAAGCACTTCGGTTTCTGCACAGCCTTGGACTAATACATTGTGACTTGAAGCCTGAGAATATTTTGGTAAAAAGCTATAGCAGATGTGAGGTGAAGGTCATTGATCTTGGGAGTAGTTGTTTTGAGACAGATCACCTTTGTTCATATGTTCAGTCAAGGTCTTATCGAGCTCCAGAGGTTATTTTGGGACTCCCATATGACAAGAAGATTGATATATGGTCACTTGGTTGCATCTTGGCGGAACTTTGTACTGGCAATGTAAGATTTATTGATGTTTGGTGAATTTCTGGTGTAAATTTTATTTTAAACTTTTCTTTAGTATTAAAGATGTCCCTCTGAAGCCATCAAATGTTTCATGGGGAACACTTCCGTTGGTCTGCTAACTTGAGAGAGTAGTTGGTGTTTCCTTGAGGGTCTGTTCCCCTTCTGAATGACAATATATTGACCAATTTTTCCACATAATGAGATTTTATGTTTTTTTTTGGGGGGGGGGGGCGTTAGAGCAATTGTCAGATTTATCTTTTGTTTTGTCACAAGTGCTTTCTGTTTGTAGTTAGTTGAATAAATGCACGCTTTACACTTTATCCCTCTGACACCACTCAACTTACACAGGTTCTCTTCCAAAATGATTCACCAGCAACATTACTTGCCCGAGTGATTGGCATCATTGGTCCAATTGATCAAAGCATGCTTGCAAAAGGACGGGATACATACAAGTATTTCACCAAAAATCATATGCTTTATGAAAGGAATCAGGTAAGAATTGAATTTCCTTTGATTTTATATGCAAAAGCATTTGGCCTGGAACTATATGTACCATATGTCATACGCCTGGCACGTAGCCTAGACTGGAAGGCTCATTTCTATTTACTTGCTTATTCATGATGCATTTAGAAGAAATCAGAGAGAGGTGGAGAACCGTTAAGCATGTACGACTGTGGGTGTTAGGCCCTATGTAGAAACAATACAACTATACAAGCATATAACCAAATTAAGTGATGATAAGGAGGTCTTCATGGCATACGCGATAATATGCTGTTCTAGTTAGTTATCTATTGCCATCTTTTATTTATAAATCATGCCAGCTTCCAAGTCCCATCTGCTGGGAAGCATTAGTGTCGATGTAATCTCTGAGAATTCAGAAGTATAGGCTTTCTACCAACTCAACGCTGTGCAAATAGCTTGTTGGCAGATTCTCTGCTTGGTGCATGTAAAATAAATCAACTTGAAAAAAAAAACCTTTTGAGGTCAATGTATTGATCGATCACCAACTTAGGGCACTTCAGCTTGATTTGTCCTGTCAAGCTTCTGTAATCAGATTTTTCGTACTAGCCACTTACCTCCATGTCTATCTCACGTGTCAAGTGGTGTGATCACTTCCTAGTCACCAACCCTATCATAAAAAATATTCGCAATAGGAGCAAAAATATTTCCACAGTTTGAGTTTAAGGGAGAATTACTGATTTACGGATTGCTTGAATACATTATTAGCTTCCCAATGCGCAATATTTCTGATGCTGGTGGTTACAATGGAAATGTTGTGGCATTATCATTTTGCCTGACATTATTCGACTGTAAATGAACACTTTCTCTGTAATATGCAGGAAACCAACAGGTTGGAGTACCTTATTCCAAAGAAGACATCCTTGAGGCATAGATTGCCAATGGGAGATCAAGGCTTCATTGATTTTGTTGCTCATTTGCTTGAGATTAACCCAAAGAAACGGCCTTCTGCATCAGAGGCCCTGAAGCACCCATGGTTATCATACCCATATGAACCGATATCATCCTGAAGAGATTCTGATGTGCTTTTGGAGACAAACATCGCTGGCCCATAAGTGGGGTTCGGTGTGTATCAATCAGGGGAGGCGCCAATCCATTCTTAACTGTGTTCACTACCTATTATTTGGAAAGGTGATGTTGAAGTAGTTCTGCCTGCCCGTCCACGTTCCTGCACCATGCAATGAAAGGATGTAATTTTGCACGTACAATGCATTGTTAGGGTTTTGCTTTCTTTGCTTTGTTTGGTCTGTTGGAAAGGGAAATCCTAAAATCTTGTACATGATGTGGGACATAATTCTTTTAGGCGATGTAGTAATATTTTGTGAATTAGATGGTTATCCAATTTTCCGTGGCCTTGCAAGTTGGGGGCATAAATCAAGATTAAAGCAAAGATGGTGAAATGTTTGTCTAACTGGGGGCTTGTGTGAAACTTGGGACTCCATGGCCTTTCCTTCCAGTTGGAAGCAACCTAATTGTATCTTGTGTAAAGAAGGACTCTTTGTTTTTGATCTACAGAGTCTAGGGATCTAACTTTTAATTACTTCAGAGACCTTTAGGGCAACAGGAATTTCTTGATTTGCCTCTCTCTGCGCCCACTAAATCTTTGTTATAGTCATATTTCTTGTAAATATTTTCATTATGAAACTCATTTATCTCATCTTTTAATTGTCTAACAAGCACACACGGGACGTGCTTTCATCATATGTTGGAACTGCAAACCTTTAGTGTTCTGCTAACAATTGTCTTCGGAGAGCCAATGAGCTAATTATCTGGTTGTAGGTCACAAGAATTTATTTCATGCAGAAAGTCATGGATATATATGGCACTCATAATTAGATTTTCTGCCACGTCCTTACTATACAAAAAACAATTAGAAACATGAAAATATTTCTCATAGCAAGGCTACTCAATGAAAGGATAAGATGCAGACAAGATAAAAGTCAGCCTCAAATATGAAACTATTATGCTCAAGATCATGCAGTTTAATGCAAGCATTTGGAACCTCAATGTTATGCACAAGATTATCATCACTTATTCTACTTTTAATTTTGGAATCCGCATGACTAACAAATTGCATAATAAAGGAACCAAGTCTTGGCACCTCTAATACACTCAAATATCTCCCTATTGATTGCATTTTGGTCCTGAAATTCAGTTTCTGGTCAGATACATAGTCAGCATCATGTTTAAATTGTTGGGCAACAATTTTGTCTTTTGTTGAGTTAGCATGCATAAGCTCCAAAGGAGTATATTCCTCATAGTTTTTCGCCTTCATTTTTACAACATATGCAACAATATCTTTCTTTGTTAAATAATTTTGTTTTATGCTGTGAATGATGAATTTTAGTCATATTAAGAGAATTTTTTGTTGGCGTGGGTCGTTGTGGATAGACAGCTTCATCAAACAATGGATTAGAAAAAGAAGAAAACGTGTCTTGACTATCATCGAGCAAATGATTAGAAAAGGTAGAAGAAAACAGAGGATTAGAAACAGTGATTCGGCTGATTGCTGCGAACATAATAAAGGGTTATTACAAAGACAAGATAGGGAAAATACCATGCAGATAGATGAGAAGAATGAACAATGTCAACAAAGCTAGAGAAAGCACCCATCATCTTAGGGATTTAAGTTTAAGAGGCACTGAAGTTTTGAATTAGAGCATTCGGCGCATATGCAGGCACCATAGAAGAGAATGCACAAACAAGACACTAACAAGCATAGAGGGAACGATGAGAGTGATCCTGAATCGAGCTAGATGGAGCTGAATCGAGAGCAACACAGAGGAAGCGGGGAGAGCGACTCTGAATCGAGCTGGATGGAGCTGAATCGGGAGCAGCATAGAGGGAGCGACGAGAGCAACTCTGAATCGAGAGTGGAGAGAGAGAACTGGCCAATCAGCTAATTATTAAAAACGAATCATTTGAGGGAAGCACTGGGTTGTTAAAAATCCATACAATTTATGCCAAACGATCACAATAAAGATTCTAAAATTTCTTTCATCCATATCAGACATGACCTAAGAGCTATATGCAGATGCCAATTCCTTCCATGAAAAAAGAGACAGGCTAATTGTGGGGGTAGTCGAAATAGTTGCTGCACCACTTACAAAGTAACTAAAGACAGGGAAGGAAGGGCTAGAACAACTGAGCCTGAATCAACTTCAAGGATTCCTAAGTACGGTATGACAGGGACCTATATGTTGGTTTAAAGTGTCATAGAAAGTAGAGTCAGGAATACACAGATCGACCCTTCACGGATTCGGGTCTAAACGGATAGATCCGTTCAGGCTCGTTTGCTAAAAAAGTATCATATTTTTTAGGCCCGTGACCCTATAAGGATAGTCCTTCACGGGTTCGGACCTAAACGGGCTCAAACTCATTTTAATTTAAAAAAATTTTATTTTTTAAATTTTACAATTTATTTATTATTTTGTTTTTAATTGAGATACATTATTTTTAAAAATTTTAAATTTTTAGTTAAAATAATCATTTAATGTCCAAATTAGCCTTTTTTTTAAGTTTAAATTAATAAATCATTGTAGAAAATAAAATAAATCAAACCAATTAATAAGTGTTTGCATGTTATTAATACTTTATTAGGTACTTAGATGTCTTTTATATTGATAATTTGATATAATGATATTATATTTATTAATTAATTTAAAAAAAATATTAAACGGGCCTAAAAGGACTGGCCCTACAGGGCTGTAGCACCAGCTTTATAGGGCTTTGCGGCCTTATAGGGCAGGCCGTTTTAGGTAGGGGTGTTCAACAATTTCCCGTCCCGATCTTCCCGTCTCGAAAATTTCGGGATCGGGAATGTGATTTCGGGATCGGGAAAAAGTTGGGATCGGGATCGGGATCGGGATCGGGAATGAGACTTCCCGATCCCGACTTTTTCCCGATCCCGAAAATATATATATACACATATATATTTTTTAAAAATATTAAATAAAATAAGACCAAATGTAAAATAAAATGAGAAAATCCCTAACCCCCTTAAGATAATATATATTCTTTTAGTTTAGTTAGTTAATTTCATTTATTATTTATTAAATAATTCTAATTTTTTGTTCTTGTCTTTATTCTTTTTACAGTTGAATCGACAACTTTAAGCATGTATTGGACTAATTATATATTATATTAGACTAATTTAATACAATATGATATTAGACAAATTATATATTTATATTAGACTAAAGGAAACACACAAAAAAATTCAATATAGATATTTTTTTAAAAAGAGAAAAGAAAATTCGGGATCGGGAAATTCCCGATCCCGATCCCGAAATTTCCCGATCTTCGGGATCGGGAATGAAAATCATTCCCGAATCCTTTTCGGGATCAGGATCGGGAATGGCATTTCCCGATCCTGAACACCCCTAGTTTTAGGCCTGCTTCCCTTTTTAGCCTCTAAATCATAAACTCGGCCCTTGAAGGGCTTGGGCCTAAACGGGACGACCTGACGGGTTCGGCCCGAATTCCTGACTCTAATAGAAAGTGAAACACTTGTAGAATATATTTGCAAGGAAAACCTAAAGGAAGAAAAACAAAATGCTATAATTCAGCGATGTGTGGCATATGCCAAATGCAATTTAGAATCTGCACAGCACTTATTTTAGGCCGGTTTGTGAGTGAGTGAAACGTGTTTGGTTTGGATTACTCTAAAAATTGATGAATAACATAACACTAGAATTTATGTGGAACATGAGTTTTGTCTCAGCTTGCACAAATAAGTGATCTTAAACAAGCATTAAATATGCTAAAGAGTATGTATTTGATGTTTGGAGAGTTAACAGATGATATGATCAAGAAATTTATTATTTAGAAAATAATGTTATCATATGTACAGAGCTAAGAATTTCTAGATTCTGACTCATATAACATATTTGGGTTTAGCAATGAAAAAAGGACTACAACTAGAAACAGTGCAGAGAAACCTTAACCTCATATAGGTATATGTAAGTATTTGGGTAACTCTAAAACTACGGTTTCAGAAACCCATTTTCGAAAGCTGAGGTAAAATTTTTCTTAGATATTTGTTTCATAAATCATAAAAATTATTCTCTAAAAATTAATCGAAACACACACATACAATCGGATTGCCAAAATTGAATTATTTTGAGTTGGATCTTTTAAACGTGAAAGAAAGATTATACTCTAATTTATTCCTTGGGAACAAACATTATACAAATTTTAAAAATAAAAATATATATGATTTATGGCATCAAACAAAATTTTCAAAATTTATAGCAAAATAAAAAAAAAAATTATTTTATTAATAAATTATAAATAGTACAATTTATTTTAAATTTTGGCAGATTTTCCCAAATTTCCCTACTTTTTTTTTTTTAAAGAGAGAGAAGTGGGAATAAGAAACAAGAAAGGCACGAGCGCGAACGGTGCGTTACGCCAGTGCCTGGACCGCGAGAACGAAATGGAAGAAAAATCGCCGGTGCCGGAGGAAGAAGTGGACGCAACAGCCGATGGACCTAAAGCTTCTCTGTTTCCTCTCTTTCCACTCTCTGACCCCTCACTACACACCATCACTTCAGTTCCCCAATGGCTCAGCAACTCCAGCTTCACCACTGACATTTCTCTCATAAACGACGCCGTTGCATCTCAACTCAACCGCGAAGCAGCCCAATCGCCGCGAGAAGAGCATGACGATGAAGATGAAGAAGATCCCGCTGATATACTGGCTCAACCGAAGCCCTTTCCTTCCTACGAGATTCTGGAATCATCTCAATCCGATAGGGAGGAAGAGCGTGGTAGAGAGAGAAAGGATAAGAAACAGAAGAAGAAGAAACGTAAGCGTGATAGGTCCTCAGAGAAGGGGGGATTGGATGATTACGGTTCGAGAAAGTCTCGTGTTCGAACTTGGGCTGATGAGACCAGCACTGTTAAAGAATATTTCGTCGATTCTCATGGTGATCCTGATAATTTGGCATTCGGATGCATCTATAGGTATTTGTAATTTTTTTAAATGCGTTTATACACTGGACTTTTTGTTTGTAATATCAAGGCAATGATTTCTGTTTTCTTGGATGTTTTGTTTTCTGTTTAGTAATGAGTGATCATAAGTCTCATAAATACTATGCAGAATGGATATTGCTAAGTACAAACCTCACAATCCTCTGAAACCGTCTGGGCTGCATGCACAAAGTTTGTGTTGGAGGAATCGAAGGAATTCTCTGTTGGAAAAAGATGGCGATGTTGATGAATTGGATGCTAGACTGAAAACCTCTGGTCGGTACTGGTCTGCAAAGCATATGGCTTTAGAACGCCATAAAAACTTCAAGCGCATTCGTCTTGTTGCGCCAAAAGTGTCTGCTGATTTGACCAAAGAGGATTTCATACCTTTATCAGACATTGAGACATCTCATAGAGCGGTTGAGAGTGAATCTGTTTCAATGGCTTCAGCGCTTGAAGAATCTTGGGAAGATGAAGTGCTGCGGAAAACTCGGGAGTTTAACAAACTGACAAGGGAGCGTCCACATGATGAAAGTGTTTGGTTAGTGTTTGCTGAGTTTCAAGATAAGGTTGCCGGAATGCAGCGACAGAAAGGTGCTCGCTTGCAGACTCTGGAAAAGAAGATTAGCATATTGGAGAAGGCAATTGATCTTAACCCAGATAATGAAGAGCTATTGTTGTGTCTTTTGAAAGCCTACCAAATGAGAGACAGCTCAGATATCCTTATTGGGAGGTGGGAAAAGATACTTCTGCAGCACCCTGGAAGTTGCAAGTTATGGACAGAATTCTTGCGTGTTGTTCAGAGAGACTTCTCTAGATTTAAGGTTTCAGAGATTAGAAAAATGTTCGCACACGCAATTGAAGCCTTATCTGCTTCTCGCAGCAAGAACTTTAGGCAGGTTCTCAATTTTGTTCTGCTTTACCTCCTTTTTTATTTTGTTTGTTTGATAGGCAATATTGGCCTTCTATTTTGATTTTCCTAAGTCCAGAGAAGTTTATGATGAACAAATGCTTTTGATCCCTTATACGGACATGCTCTAATAAAGAGGGCAACGGGGGAGTGAGAGAGAATGAGTTGGTGTTTGGGAACTAATTTCATTTGTTTTTAATTTTAATATGTTTGAACTGCAAATATCTTTTAAGGGCAGAATTGAACAAGATTTAGCCTGAAAAGTAGTTATTATGATAAGAATTACAGCATCACTTCCTTTTAATACCATTCTGCCTTTGAACAAGAACATTTTTATATATTTTTCCTGGGATTAAGGTAAACAATCCATGAACAAATTATCTTCATCTTCCTTTCCTTTGCATGTAATTTCTTGTTGACCATTAGATTTTCCCTCTTTCAACTTTGAAATGTTCAACCAATCAAACTGGAAAGCATCATTTATGCTGCTGCATGTTTTGGAGCATTCTGCCTATAAAAGAAATTATATCTTACTATGACTTTCCCCTGCACATTTTGTAGGTGCATGAATTGGCTACTTGGTTGATTATATAATAACTTTACATCCCTTTTTGTGTGACTGTTTTATGTTTTGTACCCATATTTTCTGTAGATATTCTTGTCTTGGAAGTTTCTGCAATGGTGTTTAAAAGGAAAATCAATTCTGATTTTAATTTTTTTCAGGTTCATCAAGCTGCTGATCCTTCCTCACTGGATCCTGGAATTGTTCAGCTAGAACTTGGTCTTGTGGATATATTTGTCAGTCTTTGCAGATTTGAGTGGCAGGCTGGTTATAGAGAGTTGGCTACTGCTTTATTTCAGGCTGAAATTGAGTTTAGTTTGTTTTGTCCACCTTTGCACCTCACGGAGCAGAGTAAGCAAAGACTGTTTGAACATTTTTGGAATAGTGAAGGTGAAAGAGTTGGAGAAGAAGCTGCCCTTGGTTGGTCCACTTGGTTGGAGAGAGAGGAGGAAACTAGGCAAAAGGTTATGAAAGAGGAGAACTCACACAATGATGAAGAGGGTGGTTGGACGGGTTGGTCAGAACCATTATCCAAAGTTAAGGAGGGTATTGTCCAAGATGACATTGAACCGAACGATAATTTGATTTCTGAAGATGTCCGCGACGAAGATGAAAATGAAGATGAAGCCTTGAAAGAGGAAGATGATACTGAAGATTTGCTAAAATTGCTTGGTATTGATGTCAAAGCTGGGGATGATTGTGAAGTTAACGAAACTGCAACCTGGATCAAATGGTCAGAAGAAGAGTCTTTGAGAGATTGTGACCAATGGATGCCTGTTCGGAGGAAATCTGGTAGACCCTGTCTTCATGAACATTTTTACAGTTATAGTTCTCATTTATAATTGTTTTTTTGACACCCTTTTTCAAAGTTGTGTTTTGCTTTAGTTCTTTCTGATTGCAATGTGGTGGGTATAATGGGAACACACTTGTACACTTTTATCCTAGAAGAGAGAAGGCTAGTAAGGTGACTCTGCAGGGGCAAAACAGAGAATAGAGGCTGAGTGGTATAACTAAAGGCATGTTTGGTTTCAGGTTAGAAGTCATCAAAAGCATGGCTTTGTTGGTGGCAGGTGATATGATGTTGTAATATAAATAAATTGAAATGTTAGTTAGGTTAGTTAGTAATTAGAAGAGCGGGACTAACCATTAGTGGCATTAGTTGATTAAGAGCAACATTAGCCAAACATGGTCTTATCCATGTCTAATTACTAATAGGTCTTTAGCTAGTGAATCCCTCACCCCTGCTGCTGTATTATTATCTTTTCCGTGTTTCTATTATGAGGCCTATAAATATTGATATTGTACTGATATGAGGCAGATTTCGCAAGTAATGAAAGTCAGAAGCATTTTCGGAATTCCTCTGTTCCCTCTCTCTACCTCTAATTCCTCTAATTCTTTCCTTCAACCCTCTAATTTCTTCTTCTCTACCCTAATCCCTAATTCCTAAAGACATTCAAATTACAAACCTCTATCAGTGGTATCAGAGCTCACGGTTCTCAGCCTGTGATTATCGGTTCACCACCACTGAGTGCATGGTGAAGACGCGACAGCAAGAAAGCGCAAGACAGATGGAGGACAAGACTCAGGTTATAGAACAGAGGGTGGGCGCCCTTGAATCATCAATCGATACGTTGCATGAATCAATCCAAGGTTACCGTGATGAACTGCAGATGGTTCAACGTGGCATGCAAGATAACTTGCATACCATGAATCAAGAACAGCGTGGGATGCAAGAGAATATTCAAGCCATGACCCAAGAAATTCGAACCTTGGCGGCAGCAATGCAAAGAATCACCCCACATGGCCCACCGAGAGTACCAGACTTTCAAGAAAGGGGAGGAAATGGACGACCACCATACTAGCGGCCCACTCAATTTACTAAAATGGAGTTTCCCAGATACACTGGTCAGGATATGGATACCTGGTTGGCAAAGGTTGACCGGTTCTTTGCAATTGATGAAACGCCGGAGGCTTCCAAGGTTACCATGGCTTCGATGCACTTGGACGATGAACGGTTTCAATGGCATCGCGTGGTGGAGCGACGTTGGCGACAACCTCCGACGTGGGCAGCATTCTCGACGCTGCTGTTGGACACCTTCGGCCAACCATTTGAGACACCGATGACAGATTTCACTCATTTGCGGCAGATGGGAACGGTGGCGGATTTTAATACCAAATTCGATCAAATCATGGCGAAGCTTGACTTGTCGGAAGCCTACCTTGTCGACGCATACGTAGGGGCGTTGAAGGACGAAATTGCAGATTCCGTTCGTCTCTTCAATCCCAGAACGTTGCAAGAAGCACGTCGACTCGCTCGGACCCAAGAAATTGCAGTTAATCGCAGAGCACTAAAAACGAATGCCGACAAGTTTTAGAAACAGAGTATAGCGAACTCCTGGTCAACTTCGGCTGCTAACACGTCAACGCTTATAAAGAACCCATCTTTCTCTAATGGGTCCTACCGAAAGGACTAGAAAACCCCTCAACTTCATCAAAATTCCACCTTCGTCCCCAAAGCAATTACCCGACCAGTGAAGGCTCTCACGGATGAAGAAGAAGCAGAGCACCGAGCCAACAATTTGTGCTTCTTCTATCATGGGAAATTTTCTAGGGACCATAAATGTCCCCAGAGGCAGAAAATGCAATTGCATTTGGTCCTATTAGATGAGGAAGATGATGATGTTCATGCTGAACCTGAGAATGCTAGTGAGGAAGAAATAGAACGGCCGCGTATTTCTTTACACGCAATGGAGGGAAATGACCATTCTGAGGCTATGTGCGTCCTGGGTACTGCTGGGAAACAGTCTATACAGGTTCTAATAGATAGTGGGAGTACTCATGATTTTTTGAATCTAGACACAACCTTGAAATTGGGTTGGCAGCTGCAGGCACTGCCTCTGGCTCTTGTGGAGATTGCAGGTGGAGGTAAACTGAAAATTCATGGGGTGTGGCATGGGTTTCGATGGAAAATGCATGGTCTGGAGTTCAGTTTTGATTTTCAGATCATTGAGTTACATACATATGATTTGGTTCTAGGCTTGAGATGGCTCAAGAGTATAAAAAATGTATTCTGGGATTATGAGTCTTTATCCATGTACTTTTGGAAGGATGGTCAATTAGTTAATCTCCAAGCCAATGTTCCTCATTCCTTGAGGCTTGTAGCTTCGAAAAGGGTGGAAGCAAGTTGCCATAAAGATGAGCAGCTGTACCTTATGCAGTTGGTTGAAGTCCAAGGAGCTAGGATGAGTTGTTTGGCGATTCAGAAACCAAATCTGGATCTGCCCGCAGAGATTCAGGGGGTATTGAAGGTTTTTCAAGACGTGTTTGATGAGCCTAAAAGCCTCCCACCTTGTAGGGAAGGCCACAATCACCCCATTCTTTTAGAAGAAGGCACAAATCCTATTTCCTTGAAGCCATACTGATATCCGGCTGCCCAAAAGGATGTTATTGAGAAATTAGTGGCTGAGTTACTTGAAGTGGGTGTTGTGCAAGAGAGTTGTTCTCCATTTTCAGCTCCTTTAGTCCTTGTCAAAAAGAAGGATGGATCTTGGCGTATGTGTGTGGATTATAGGGAGTTAAACAAGAAAACAATTAAGAATCAATATCCTATTCCTCTCATTGAGGACTTGTTTGATGAATTGGGCAAGGCTAGATGGTTCACAAAGCTTGATCTACGAGCCGGTTATCATCAAATTAGGATGGTACCCGAAGATGCTTACAAAACCGCATTCAAGACTCACTCCGGACACTATAAGTGGCTCGTAATGCCATTTGGCCTTACGAATGCGTCGGCAACTTTTCAGGGGGCTATGAATGATATCTTTCGTCCTTTTCTTAGACAATTTATACTAGTCTTCTTTGACGATATACTGATTTATAGTCCTACACTTGCAGATCATCAAGAGCACTTGAGGATTGCTTTGCAAACGTTGCAGCAACATCACTACTTTGTGAAGGAAAGCAAGTGCACCTTTGCTGCTACAAGCGTGGAGTATCTTGGGCATATCCTAGGGGATGGGGTAGTAGCAACGGACCCTAAGAAGATCCAGGCGTTTGCAGATTGGCCTCAACCGACAACAGTTAAACAATTGAGGGCATTTTTGGGGTTAGTGGGCTACTACCGGCATTTTATCAAGAGCTATGGTATAATTGCAAGGCCCTTAACTCTTCTATTGAGGAAGAATGCCTTTGTGTGGTCTGATTCTGCTAGTGAGGCCTTCCAACGTCTCAAGGGTGCTCTAGTTTCAGCCCCGGTTCTTGCTCTTCCTGATTTTACCAAGGAGTTTGTGGTGGAGTCTGATGCGTGTGGGGTGGGAATTGGTGCAGTTTTAATGCAGCAAGGGCAGCCACTTGCATTCTTTAGTAAAGGCCTTTCCCCAAGGCATCATAATCTATCAATTTATGAAAAGGAATTGATGGCGGTAGTATTAGCGGTGTTGCATTGGCACCAATATCTGGAGAGGGGAAGGTTTCTCATTCGTACAGATCAGCAAAGTCTCAAATTTCTGTTGGGGCAGCAACTTAAAACTCCCTTCCAAATGTTTTGGGTGTCCAAACTGGCTGGTTTCGACTATGATATAGTGTATAAGAAAGGGGTGAATAACTCGGTAGCTGATGCGCTATCTCGTCTCCCTAAGCAACAATTATTGCAAATGACTTATAACACTACTTCACCAGAAATGTTGCAGCAAATAAAGGATAGTTGGGTTAGAGACGATTTCACTCGTTCTTTGCTTGAAAAGGTGCAACAAAATGAAGGAGTGTGGAGTCACTTCACTTGGGATGGTATCCTTTTACGAAGAAAAGGTAAATTGGTTGTAGGCAAGGTAGAAGCTCTTCGGTTGCATATTCTTGAGTGGTTGCATTCAAGCCCTCAAGGAGGACATTCGGGTATACAAGCTACTTACCATCGTATTAAAGGTCTTTTTTGGTGGAAAAAGTTAATAAATGATGTTGTGGAGTATGTCAAAAGGTGTGACACATGCGCTAGGTGCAAGTATGAGACTACATCATCTCCCGGATTGTTGCAGCCTTTGCCTATACCTAGTAGGGTGTGGGAGTCGGTTACTATGGATTTTATTGAGGGTCTCCCAAAATCACAAGGGAAGGATACTATATGGGTAGTTATAGATCGAATGACTAAATATGCCCACTTTATAGCCCTTGCTCATCCCTTTTCAGCATCTACCTTGGCACAACACTTTCTGGATCAGGTTTACAAACTTCATGGGGCACCGGCTGAAATTGTGAGTGATCGTGATTCACTCTTTGTTAGTAGCTTCTGGAGGGAGTTTCTTCGTGTGTTGGGTGTGAATCAAAAGCTCTCTACAGCCTATCATCCTCAAACGGATGGGCAATCAGAAGTGCTCAATAGGTGTTTGGAGACGTATTTGCTGTGTATGTGTTGGGAGAAACCTAGGGCCCGTTTGGTACACTGGAATTGATTTTGATGGATATGGAAACGGATATGGATATGGAAATGGAAATGGATATGGATATGGAAATTGAGTTTAAAAGTGTGTTTGGTATATACATGGAATTCATATATTATTTTTATTTAATATTTATATTTAAAATATGAAATTACTAATATACCCTATCGATGGAGTAAGGAGGCTAATTGAGGGAAATGTGGAGGTGAAATTACAAATCTTAGCTTCTAGGATGGAATTCATTTGGGTGGAATTGGCTAATTTGGCTTCCATGTGGAATTGGAATTGAGAGCCAATTCCATCATACCAAACAAACTCCTTCATGGAATTGAGACCCAATTCCATTTCCACCTCCTCCAATTCCAGCGTACCAAACGGGCCCCTAAGGATTGGGTTAAGTGGATTTCACATGTAGAATGGTGGTATAATGCAACATATCACACCGCCACTAAGGCTACACCATATGATTTGCTTTATGGGCAACAACCTCCACTACACACCCCTTATTTACCCCACAATTCAGTATTGGAGTTGGTGGATCGTAGCTTCATGGCTAGAGAGGAAGTTCTAGCACTTTTGAAACACCATTTGCACCGGGCAGCAAATCTGATGAAGCAGAGGGCTGATTTGCATAGGTCGGATCGTGAGTTTCAGGTTGGGCAGTGGGTTTTCTTGAAGCTTAAGCCCTATAGGCAAATCTCTACAGCAACAAGGGCTTCCCAAAAGTTGGCTCCTAGATTCTATGGTCCTTATCAAGTGGTAGAGAAGGTTGGAGCTGTTACATATAAGCTAGCATTACCACCAGAATCTAGAATTCATTCTACCTTTCATGTTTCCCTATTGAGACTATGTCCGGATCCTACAGTGAGGCGTAGGCACCCTCCTATTGAATTTCTGGAGTTACCACCAGCTATGGAACCAGGAAGCATTCTGAACCGGCGGGTTAAAAAGCGTTGTAAGAGGATGCTTACTGGGGTATTGGTTCAATGGAAGGGCTTACCTGATGAAGAAGCCTCTTGGATGGCCCTTCATTCCTTTCAATAGCAATATCCTACATTTGTGGTTCCTAATCCTTGAGGTCAAGGATGTTTAAAAGGGGGGGGTATTGATATGATGTTGTAATATAAATAAATTGAAATGTTAGTTAGGTTAGTTAGTAATTAGAAGAGTGGGACTAACCATTAGTGGCATTAGTTGTTTAAGAGCAACATTAGCCAAACATGGTCTTATCCATGTCTAATTACTAATAGGTCCTTAGCTAGTGAATCCCTCACCCCTGCTGCTGTATTATTATCTTTTCCGTGTTTCTATTATGAGGCCTATAAATATTGATATTGTACTGATATGAGGCAGATTTCGCAAGTAATGAAAGTCAGAAGCATTTTCAGAATTCCTCTGTTCCCTCTCTCTACCTCTAATTCCTCTAATTCTTTCCTTCAACCCTCTAATTTCTTCTTCTCTACCCTAATCCCTAATTCCTAAAGACATTCAAATTACAAACCTCTATCAGCAGGTAACTGCTGGCTTCCACAAAGCGATGATCAGGGATGGACCTAGGTAGCGATAAAAAGGGGCACTAATTCTGCTTTTGTACCTTAAACATATAATTTGCCCCCCACTTTTTCTGGCTGTGTCCCTAACCATGTAGAAATATACATCGACTGATAATGAAATATACACTTTTGTCTCGTAAACTGTGGTTTTGGTGGTTTTCAGACGTGAAACAAAACGTTCACCAACTTTGATGTTAACCAGAGATTTGGAAGAGAGAGTATAAGAGAATTAACTAGGTGTTTTATGAGGTGGGATGCGGAGGGAAAGAAGGAAGGTTTTGGATCATTTGTGGGTAGATTAACCTCTTGAACGCTAGAACCCATCAGTTTATTCTTCTTCTCTTGTTGTAAGACCTCTGCTACCATGTCTAGAGGTGAATTCAGCTTTTATCACCAAGAAATGCATAAAAACAATAGCTAACCTCATCTCATTCTGTTCTAAATAAATTGCTTACATCAGTATATTGATCAACAATGTACAGGTAAGACCAAAGAGGATGAGCAACTCTCACGGATCATATTGTATGAAGATGTGAATGAATACCTGTTTTCCTTAAGCTCAACAGAGGCCCGACTATCGTTGGTCTTCCAATTCATTGACTTCTTTGGTGGGAAGATATTTCAATTGTAAGTTTTCTTGGGTAAATAGCCGCTTCAGTGGTCTTACTATAATTGGTCATAGGGAACATTCATATTACATTTTAAAAAGTTATGATTAGGATGTTTTCACTACAACTTTTGGTTTTGGCTAGGCGGCCGTTATGCCAATTCAAGAAGATGAATGGTTCATATATATAAAATGGTGTTAAAATAAAGACACTGCAAGGAGGTTCCTTGCGTAGACGTTTAGATTTGTTGTTGTGTGGCTCTTGAACATTGTCTTAGTGCTTGGTAGACCAAATTTAGTGTTAGGCCCTTTTGCTTACTTTCTGGTAATTATACTTGTCAATAAGTGTCTAATTTTAGCATAATGTGGTGGTGGTGAGGCTGTGTAATCTTCATGATGAGCTTCCACAGATGCTGTATTAAGTCAAAAACAATTTTTAGCTCTTGCTCCTTGAACAATGTTGTGAATCTAACCTAAGCATCTCATAGGTGATACAATTTTATATTTGGAAATATGTGATTATAGATAGGCTAGGATGTGCAAGCATTGATAAAAAGGTCCATAATTAAGCTTGAATATTTTACTGTAATTGACTCACTCAATTTACAATCTCTTGTTATGTCCTAGATTACTCTTTTCTTTTCTTTCTTTGTTTTTTTTTTTTTGGCATTTGTTGGATGCTTATGGCATAATAAAATGTATTTGGCAAGTTGATGGCATTCTTCTACTTCATTTCCTTGCAGGATTTGTTCAAACAGTCCAAGTTGGGCAGAGACTAGCCTTAGCATGGAGGATCTGCCAGATTCTATATCAGAGATGTTGAGATATACTCATGATGTTTTAACAAAAGCACAAAGCAATTCAACTGCTTTCAGTTTTGAATTTCTATCAGGCTGTTCCTCTAGGAGTGCTGATATGTTCAAGTTTCTCCGGAATGTTCTCTTACTTTGTTTGACTATTTTCCCACGTAATTACATCTTGGAAGAAGCTGCTCTTATCGCTGAAGAGCTATATAATACAAAAACAAATCCTTCTAGCTGCTTGGTTACCCCATGTCGAGCTTTAGCGAAGTCTCTCTTAAAAAGTGATCGGCAGGTACTCATTCTCCTACCTAAGACTTTAGAATCGCACTACTTATCTGTTTGTCATTTTCTCCATCTGTGAAGAAGATGGGGGATAGAAGGTTTTGCTTTATGAGATTCATATGCTAGTTCCTTTTTATCTTCTTATTTGTAGCTTTTTTTATTTATATTTATAATTACCCATCTCCGGTTACTTCTGATGATGCCTTTGTCCGTGTGTGTGTGTGGTGACTGTAGGATGTATTGCTATGTGGGGTATACGCACGAAGAGAGGCTTACTATGGTAATATTGGTCATGCAAGGAAAGTGTTTGACATGGCATTGTTGTCTTCAGAGGGGCTTCCAGTGGTATGTTCAGTGTTTTCTGCTTCAAAGCCGTTTTACCAAAATTTTGCTCATGTCTAAGTGTTGTGTTTGAAACTCCTTAATATTTTCTTGTAATTCTTTGAATCTCACTCAGCTTCTCATGTCTAAGTGTTTTTTTGATATTGCTTTGGTTAACTGCATGGAGCAGGAACGGCAATCTAGTGCTCCTCTTCTATATTTCTGGTATGCAGAGGCAGAGCTTGCTAATGCTAATGATTGCGAATCTTCATATAGAGCAATGCATATATTATCGTGCTTAGGAAGTGGTACAAAATATAGCCCATACAGAGGTCAACCATCAAGTTTGCAATTGCTCAGAGCCCGCCAAGGGTTTAAAGAAAAAAGTAGAACTGTACGATCATCTTGGGTTCGTGGCATAATAAATGACCAATCTGTAGCTCTGACATGTTCAGCTGCATTGCTTGAGGAGCTTACCTCTGGATGGGATTCAGTTGTTGAAGTTTTTGATCAGGCATTTGCAATGGTGCTTCCAGGTTATGATTCTTCAGAACTTGGTTTTTTAGACAGAAATTAGAAAATGTAAGACCTGCCAAAAAGTACAAGTATGCATTGTTAGCTGAAAATTTCTGATGTTTGCCTCAGTAAATCTGTCCGTCAAAGAGTCCTCTTTGTTTTCTGTATTAACTAGATATCTCCTTTTACTTGTTATGATAAGATTCACTTTAACAAATTTATGCCTTCACGGTTCATTTGCTTTTATATGTAAATATCAAGCGAGAAAATTTTATTTGCACTCTTTCATTTTTGTTTTTTTGTTTTTGTGAGTTCATGATATAATTTGATTGGCATTTGTTTTGTTTTGATGCAGTGATGCATGTCTGTTCCTCCTAATGTTTTATGAATTTCATCAGTCCACCTCAAATTTTTTTTCCTGGTGCATCTCATCATCTGACATGAGGACCAACAGTAAAAAAAAATTGGATCAAAATATTTGATTTATAGCAAAGACTGTAAATCTTTGATGGTCGTTATTATTATAGTTAATAATATATAATTAGATTTAAAGAATCCAGGCAGTTTGCTGTGTGTTACAAACATTCAACTTTGGCATATAATCTGGGGCAGTTTGTCATGTGACCTAGGCAATCATTCTTATGGACCTAGTAAATTATATTTATAGCAACACAAGAGTTGATGCTAATTTCATGCTAATTCGTTGCTTATTTTGTAACTTGCAGAAAGGAGAAGCCATAGCTATCAACTTGAATATTTGTTAAATTATTCCATTAAGATGCTTCAAAGGCATCAGAGTCAAGGTAGTCTGCCCAAAGTTTGGGATTCCATTTCTCAGGGCCTTCAGATATATCCTTTCAGTCCCGAACTTCTTAAAGGTGTAGTGGAGGTTGGCCATTTACACACAACTTCCAATAAATTGCGGTGGATGCTAGATGACTTCTCTAAGAAGTAAGTTCTTTGATCTCCGCATATTTTTTTTTCCCTAGAAGTCATGTCTATTTTAATTAAGCAGTTGTTGGTGATTCCATTTGTTTTGTTTTGTTAGGCTTATTTTTTTCTTACATGTTTTTGCTAAAGCTTCTCTGTATTGATGCTTAGTTCAACTGTTCTGTTTTTTTATTTTTTTAAAAGATCAGCTTAAAATGTTCTATTTTGATACGGATAAGTACACATGAATATTATATGTATTTGATAAGCCAGAAATATGAATAATATCTACTTTGTTGGTTAGAAATATAAATCTTCCTAAAATAACCATTTATTTCTTTTACCTGCACTATTTCAGGAAACCATCAGTTATTCTGTGGCTTTTTGCATTGTCATTTGAGATGTGTAGAGGTAGCTCACAACACAGAATCCGTAGGTTGTTTGAAAGGGCATTGAGTAATGATATGCTTTGCGGGTCAGTTGTACTCTGGCGTTGCTACATTGAATACGAGATGAATGTTGCACGTGATCCTTCAGCAGCGCGACGCGTTTTCTTTCGAGCTATCCATGCCTGCCCCTGGTGAGAGCTTGTTTTCGAAATGCGGTATAAATAGCCAAGAAAGAGAGAAGAAATAATACGACTAACTGAATATAATTCTAACCCTCAAACCTCACTAGAACATGTTGATTAACCCTCGATGGTGTATATTTAGTTATTCCTAACCAGTAACATTTTTCTGATGCCAGGTCTAAAAAGCTATGGTTGGATGGCTTTCTCAAAGTGAACCCTGTACTTACAGCAAAAGAGTTGTCAGATCTCCAGGAAGTTATGCGAGATAAGGAACTGAATCTGAGAACAGACATTTATGAAATCCTTTTGCAAGAGTCATGACAATTGCCCATGTCGCCGGAATAAGGCTGTACTGTACCCTGTTAATAGAGTGCGTCAAATTGTGCCGGTCTCCGCCAAAGTTTTGTACAATTTTTTAGTTCAAGTAGCACAAGATAATATGTGTATGCTCATATAGTATGTTAAAACGTTGTAATTAAGAGAGAGCTGTCTGGCAAGTGGCAATGCAAAATTTGAGGGGACTTCTTTAAGTGGAGAAGAATTTGATGTGATGTGGTTGAAATCATACCCCCACCCTTTTTTTTAGGGGTAAGAATATAGCTGGTTGGACAATTGAGTGTATTATTCATTCCTTCATGATATTCCATCTCTACCATGCAAGGTATAGTTAGTTTTTTATGTAGTAGAGGTTTATTTTTTTTAACAATATGAACTTCATCTACAAGTAAAAATGTCTTGTAAAAATATTATTTCATAAGTTGCTGCAAAAATTAAAACTAAACTAAATACATTCAATAGAATGCACTGTAAGGGGCTGTTTGGTATGAGGGGAGGGGAGAGAAAGTGAGTAGAGAGAATTTTTTTTGGATTGGATTGTAAAAAAACTTGAGAAGTGTGGTTAAAAGTTTTTAATTGATTTTTTCTACTCTTTTATCATACATTGTCTTTTAATTAAAATTTTATAACTTCACTTGTTCAATTTTTTTAAATCCAATTCCTAAAAGTTTTCCTGTCCCTCCCTCTAAATACCTCGTGCCAAACTTATATAGAGGGGTTCGTTCACATTTTCATTGATAACAAACTCGTGGCATAAAAAGGCCCAAACATAAATGATAGTCACAAAATGCACAGCCGATGAACTTCAGGATTTACATTTTTCAAAGAAACACTCATTCATCTCACAGATATCTATGATAGATCAGAAGCAATGGCAAAACAAACAACAACATAGCAAACTCCCTTGGTATCTACTAACTGATATCTCCATCTGAACTCAAAATGGGGCCATTGCTTCGATTCTTTTACATGCTGCAGAGGAATTTCCTAGTTGTATAGCTCCAGAAGCAACAAAAGCAATGACAGAGAGTATGGTTCTGCATGGCAATGTCATCTTCTTAGCAATGACAGAGAGTATGGTTCTGCATGGCAATGTCATCTTCTTACTCTCTGTGCCACCTGATTGAAAACCTGAACCAGCAACTGGTCCTTCAGCTGCCCAATATGGTCGCAATCCTGTGGACGGCGTTCCCCTAGAAGAGGTTGAAGGCGGTGGCAGAGGAGGACATGACATGCCAGATAAGCAATTACCTGTCACACTGATGCATGAAAGGGTCATATTAATTTAACAGCTAACAAGCTTATCAAAATGAAGAGAAGAATTTGAGCAAGGGAGACTATGGCACAGATAAACTCACATTAGTTATAAGTTTTTATTTTGAGATAGCGATTTGGGTATGGTTCCACTGAATCTATTATCTGCTAAATTCCTGGTCAAACATGAACAAGTAATATCATCAAGCTAGTTTCAAGTTGGAAGTACTGCATTATTTGCTTGTGGTAATGGCTCTAGTACTCACAGCAATTTCAGTTTAGGAAATAAACCAAGAAAGCTTGGAATTGGTCCACTCAAGCTGTTATTATGCAAATCACTGCAAGTTATACAGAGAACCAAAACATTAGCACACAGAGAGGCCTCATTAATCAAAAGATGTTTCAGTGTTTGATCACAACTCACATTGTCTCCAATTCAATCATGGAACTAAAGTCTGGCAGTGTTCCTGATAAGCCAAAGCTTCCAAGATTCCTGTTTCAGCCCAAATACAAAAGGCAACACCATTTGATCACTCAGCAAGAAGTTGGTGCGCGTGTGCTTGTGTGTGTATATATATAAAGGAACATAAAATAAAAAGACAAAGCATGAGGTTTTACAATGAGGTGACACGTGGGGAGGCATCAGCGTTGCATTCCAGCCATTCCCATGAAAACGAAGAAGGAAGGCAAGGGTCACCACTCCATTTCTGAAGCACATCAAGATTCTTTCGTAATGCTGCTAATCCTTCCACTACATTACCACAAACAGATCAACCAAACAATCTCATAACCACAGATTACTCCCAAAAAAAAGACATAATCTTTACACAGTTAATTAAAGTAAGTATATAAAAGCCAAACCATCATCACTGTTGGTCCCATCTGTAAGTGTATCACTCACAGTGTAGACTTCATAGGCATTAAGCAGAGGCGGAAGTGTGGAACTAATTCCATCAGCCAAAACAGTCGCACTTGTGTTTGAATTCGCAGTCCTGTTTGTGATGTGTAACTCTGTTACAGCTCCATAAGGAGGAACGAAAGGTTGTGAATAAGGAACTTGGTTGATCTCAACTTGAATGGATCTTGTTTCATTGGAACTGAGGAGAGTGACTTCAGAGAAGTAGGCTGTGATAAAGATAGGTTGGGTTGTGTCAGGAAGGTCTGTGTTAAGATCAATGCCCCATAAAGTTCCTGTGGTTGTGGTTGCAGTTCGAAGAACAGTAAGAGGTGGTTGATCTTCTGCTTTGCTCGTGTCAATCGCTGTAGATTCGTTTACCACATTTTCCACAAACAAAAACCCAACCTCTGCTTGCCAAATCCGATCATAAGTATCATTTGGATACATATCAATCAGTTTCGTTCAATGATCCTTCGTTAGCTTGCAAATAAAAGGAAAAATTGGTAGGAAAATTATATACTGCCTCTAGCTAGTCTTTAATATAAAATTCCAAGCTAAAATTGGTGTATGAAGTGGGCCCTGGGTGTCTAAAAGGGTGGCCAGTGCGCATAAGGCTCTCATTATACGGGGTTTGACCATTTGGAGAAGGATAGATGTATGCAGTCTTATCCTATAATCAGAGAGGTCGTTTTCAGGATTTGAACATATGACTTCTAAGTCACATGGTAGAATTTGATGATCATAAAAAAGAAAAGGGTATGTATATTATACCTAGTGGTGAAATTTGCGCCAGAATTTGCTCTGTTAGACAAGAAAAGAGCACGCCCAGAGTCAACAAGAGAATACATGCTCATCTCTAAGCTTCGAATATCCAGCCCAGAAATGAAAGGAATCTGATCCTTAAATGTCTGAGCAACACAAATACTGGTTGTGTTTTTCTTGGTAACATAAATGGCCTCATGATACACCCCACTCAGACTCGAAGTGTCAACAGAGCTTGCTCGAACCAGAACCTTCTGTCCCTCACCGACATTGACGGTGTAACACTTTTTCTTGAGGGTAGGGAAAGCTCTGAGAGTGGACATGGCGGTTTCGCTTATGTATGGAGGGACTGTGCTGTATTCAACTACATAGGGGTCTCCGTTTTGAACGTAAGAATCATCGGCTTCCCATCGGAAGATGTCGCCGTCGGTAAGGGGAGAGTTCGAGCCACAGTCAATGTTGATGAAGGTAGGGGATGACGACGACAGAGATGGAGTTAGAGTTGTGAGGAGAAGAGGAAGAAAGGCATTGTGGATAGCCATTATTGTTGTTGTTGTTGTTTGGCATGCATGTTTGTGCTGATCAGTCCTACTATTTATACAAAGCTTTTATCTGCTGATCGTTTGACTTCTTCCTGGGAACTGCATAGGTGGGCCCCAGTTATCGCTTGATTGGGCATGTTTAGTTTGTAAAGTTCTTTTTGTGAAGATTTCACACGTCAAAAACTATTTGAGTAAATAATTTATTGACATATAGGATATAAGTAATTCGGTTCATGAGAAGATGGGGGACTTGTAACATTATGATTTTTATTCCCTTATAATATTGTTAGATGGGAATTGTACTTACCTTTATTTTACTATAATGCAGCAGGGTCCTAATATTGTGCAAAACCCATATAGAAAGCCACACTGTGGCTGTCGCCGGTTAAGTGATTTTTATAGATTTATATACATAACTAATAAGTCATTAGTTGAGGTGGTAAAGGGCTTCACCACTGTAAGAAGAATAAAAGTTTGGATATTGAAAAACGCACTTGTTAAGCCTTGAGGGGGAAATCCTTGATCTAATAAAAAAATATACACACACATTCAAGGAGTGTTGAGATTAAAAAATATAGGCTAAAATATGCATACTTCCCCCAAATTTGAGCTAGTTGTTCATAAAAATCCCTTACATTTGAAAGCTTAAAATTAGCTTCCTTGTATGGGCTTGCATTTAGAGAGAGAGAGAGATGGAATGCTCATGTGCCCAGTTATAAACTGGAAACTGATAGGAAGTAGCTGATAATGTCTGATGAAACTGTTTCTGCTCTAATCACAGACAATGGGATTTGTGCTCCATTGTAGCTTCTGATGTCAAATTCTCAAGATCATCAATATAATATCTGGCCCTGATGCTGCAGATGACTCGGACAGGGAGTTGGCTGATTTTCTGATGCGGATGCTTTACTATTTTCTTTTACTTCTGATTAATCTCCTTGTTTCTGCTCTATAGTTTTCCTATCTTAGCTATTGGTTTAAATTTTCAAATCAACCATTTTCTTTTGTTTTTTTGTAAAATTGATTAAGGCAATGGTTGACAGAATACATGATTTAATTAAATTATTATGACTAATCAATGGCACAAATTATGCTTAAATCCAGCTGCCACAACGTGCGAAGAGTTGGCTTCAAAATTGTTTCATTTCATAAACTAGATTACATGTACTATGTGCCAAACAAGTAAAGCTTTGTGTTCGCAGGCAGAAAATAAGTAAGCTTTGTGTTGAATTTGAAACAGAGAAAGGCTAATTTTGAAGTGTTCAACGTTAACAAATAAGGTTTGGAATAAAGTTATTATTATTAATATTACTTGATAAAATAAGATATTTTTTGTTTCTAAACTTTTTTCTAATTATTGGATTAGTTTCTAAACTTTGATTCAGTATGACTTAATCCTTATGACCTAAGGATTAAGAAATTACAATGATTGAATTGTATTGAGTTAGAAAATGGCTCAATTATACAAAAATCATCTAAATTTTGAGTCAGTTGCCTTGATCTTTTAGAGTTTAAATTTAATTCATTGACCTTTTATTTTTTTATTATTAACCCTCTATTGTTAACTGATCGTTATCTTTTTAACGAAAATTGCCATATGGTATTTTACATGGTATTTTATGTAAATTATTAATTTAATAAAAACCCATTAATCAGTTACAGATAACCCCTAATTGATTATTTAAATAACCACTCGACATTTCAAAACTAAAATTTAACTCCCTTAAAATTTTGATTTATAATATTAAAATCCATATCATTACTTTTATCATTTTAATTGACAAATGATAATAAAAATTTTAATAAATTTATTAAAACACTCTAATTATCTTCCTTAATTTTCTTGTTTGCTCTCCTCCTTGATTATTGTTAAAGGAACATAAATAGAGATAAATTAGAAAAA
Source organism: Inga leiocalycina (assembly GCA_963242795.1). Lineage (NCBI taxonomy): Eukaryota > Viridiplantae > Streptophyta > Magnoliopsida > Fabales > Fabaceae > Inga > Inga leiocalycina. The sequence continues at coordinate 28,762,917 of OY725322.1, forward strand.
AAAAATTAAAAACATGTTAAATATATCTTATATTTAGGATCGATAATAACTTCCTAAATATATTTTATATCTAGGATTGGAGTAAGTTTTATAGCTGCAAACTAGATTCTCTGTTTAGGACCCAAGGAGTATACACTTGAACAAATGGATAGGCCCAAACCATAATCAACTTAGACTTGCAGCAAATTTAAAAATCCAATATGTTAAGTATATAATCCCTTCGTCCCTATTTGTAACGTCTAATTTTTTGAATAGGATTTGTCTCTTTTTATAAGGTTCTATTTGAGCTTGTCTAATTAATAAATGCATTTTTACCAATGTTACCCTAAATTAATTTCATACATTGCATGAATTAAAATATTGACTCATTCCCTTTATTCTATCACATCATCTTCCTCCATACATTCTATTTCATCGTTTTTTTATTATCACTCTCCTTATTCATTTATAAATAAGGACATATATAGAAAAATAAATAATGAATGATTTGGTGAATTAAAATTGATTTGAGACCCGAATTAATTATTGATAATGCCCAACACCCTGTATTTTAGCATAATTATGTGGCAAAGTAATGTTTGGGCTAAAATAAGAGGGAAATGGCACATGGAGAAGGGGAAAAAATGAAAATATGTGTTATATGGCAATTCTGTGGGAATGTGCCATAATCAAGGGAAAATTTGAAAGAATGAAAAATTTTTTACCAGTCAATTAGTTAGTAATTGATGAAGAAATTAGTTACTAACTAAAAGAGCTAGTGAGGTAACTAAAGGGCTAATGAAGTAGTTAGAGTAACTAATTAGTTACTTACTTTATGAGAACCAATGAGAGTTGGACACTTGGCTTGATTAGAGGATGAGAGAGGGTGTTAGAAAAAGTCAAATTGAATATTATAAGCATTTATCTCTCCTCTTTTTCCCTCCATTTCAGCCAAAGAGTATGGGGCGAGGGGAAAAACCCATCATTTCATCTTCTTCACTCATCATTTCTCTCTCAAGTTCGACAGCCATTAGAGCCAAGGAAAGAGAAGGAACTTAAGGTAAGTTTCATGCCATTTGACCCTTTAGATGAACTCCTATGCCAAAAACTCTATTCTTTAATCTTGTTCCTTAGGTTGAGAGCTTATTTCTATTGGTTTAATAGATTTTTCATTGGTAGTGGTTTGTGCCCTCAAGAAAATCTAGTGATTGGAGAAGCAAGGAACACCTTTGAGAAAGTTGTAGAGGTGAGTAAGATGAACACTTTCATATAAGTTTTGTGGCCATTTGCTTAAGTTTTGAAATTCTGGAATTTTTGTCCTATTTTTGAAAATTCAGGACATAGAGAGTATGGCATGTTGTGGTCATGGAAATGGTGTGTTGTCATGTGTATTGGATAGATAGAATTGATTTGAGCTTGAATTGTGAAGTTTGAAGTTTTTGGAAATTTGCATCGAGTTATTGTCTAAGTTATATCATGTGAAAGTAATGAGAATATGGGCATTTTGATGTTTCCATTAGATTCCATGTGAAAAACTATGTGGGAGTAGTGTTGGATGTGAATTTTGGAAACATTGGAAACACATTGAAAATTGAAAAATTACGTCAAGGGAAACTCTGTGCTAGCAGTTGTTTTGCATGGACGTTTTGAAATAGTAAATGAAGTCAAAAAATTCTGAAATTCTCCAGTTTTGTAGTAGACATTTCAAGCTTTCCAATGACATATATTTTGTGTCATTTTGATGTGTGTGTTAAAAGTTATGCATTTCCAAAGTTTGATGTTAAATCTAGGATCAAATCTGCAACAGCAAAGAGATTGGTGCAATTCTGTATTTTTGTAATTATAGTCAGTGTTGATTCATATTTTTCCTATAAAGAGGCCTTCAATAGCTTTCCATTGGCTTTGGAATCATTCCATTTTGATTTTTCTAGAATTGGTTATGATTTTTGGAAGTTCAACCAAGAAATAAAATTTTTCCTTGGCCGTAGCCAAAGGTTCTTGGTTGCAACCTAAAAGCTTCTGTCCTGCTTTTGGCCACTGCCAAAGGATTCTTGGATGTAGCCAAAAAAATTTTGGACCTCTTTTTGGCCGCAGCCAGAAGACTCTTGGTTGTAGCCAAAAGCTCTTTGCGCTGTTTTTGGCCGCAACCAAAGATTTCTTAGCTGCAGCCAACCCCTGTTTTTCGCACTTTATAATTTTGAAAAGTGGTTTCTAACATAGTATTTCCCAGTCCTTTTAGGCTATTGTTAGAGACTTTCATAGCTACTTAAGGGACTTTAATGATAACCAAATCTAAATGTTTTGAAGTCATTTGAGTATTGGGATAAGTAATAACTTGTCGTCCTTAATTATGATTATAGGATTTGATATTTGCCCGGAACGTAGAAGGCCTATGCCTGAACAAGAACGGAAAGACCAATGTGGTGACACTTTCTCCTATATCATCTTTAATGCATTGCTTGTTTGTATTTATCATTGAATGAAAGATTGGGTTGTGGTGGGTAGCCCGACCTTGAATGTTGCTGATGTTGATTGAGTCACGGCGGGTAGCTCAACTTTGAATGAAGATGGCACATGGCAGTTAGCCCGGCCTTGAATGTATGATTGAGTCACGGTGGGTAGCCTGGCTTTAAATGTTGCTGTGCTGCTGAGTTGTGATATATGCTTACATGCTTTATTTAAATATGCATCATATATGTGAAAATGTTACTACCGGGATTCTTTTGAATCTCACTCTTTCCAATTAACAATTTTAGCCAGGGCAAGTGGATCAAGGAGCAAGCAAGTGAACAAGGGCGACTAAGATTGCTGATGGTAGCCTTAGTTTTTTGGTTTCTGGTTATCATTCTAGACAAATGTAAATATATATTGACCTTAGAATAGTATTGTTGTGTAATCTCCAACTTAGGAAACTGAGATGGGCAATAAAGCCTTGTAAAACCCTTTGGTTAATAATTTTATCCCGAGTGAATGTCGAGAATTTTGCTAGTACTTTGATATTGTGCATGTGACAAACCGAACAGGCCAACATTTTTATTTAAAAATGAATGGAGATCGTATTATACAGGTTCTGTAAAAAAATTTTAATTATCCTCGATCTCTTATTCAATTACAAAACGTGTTTTAAACACTAATCACGGCCTTGATGATGACAAGGGTTACATTGCACACTAAAGGTGTTGTAGTGAGTAACTAATCCACTTATTCTATGAGGATATGGTGGTAAAAACTATTCTGAAAATCCCCTTCTCTATTGACTACAAGAAATAGAATTGGTTGGAAATGTAATACTTTGAGAATTTGCTGATAGATATAAGCAACTTCTTAGTATAAGAAGGAGTAAGGATGCTGATTATAATGCTTTTTGAAAACAGTTAAAGAGGTTGGGCCTTATTCCTCCTGTGGATTTGTTCATGTGGAAAGTGTTGGAATATTTTAGAATGAAGAGATGTGTTTGTTGAAAAATCATGTCGTTATAGATTAATGAATTTATGTGAAGGGTTGTGTAGGGAGTTATAACACTAAAAGTCACTAAGGTCATTTCCTTTTAGTTTCTAAATACATCTATGAAAAAGTGTGGTAACTACTATTTGGTGGAAGGTTATGCTAGCTTTTAAGAAATTCCTACATACTATAAAGGTGTAACTCTTCATAGAAGAGTTATTTTAAATAACCATTGGTTATTGAAGTTATGTTGGTTCATGAATCTAACATATGGTTATGACATTTAGGGTATATTTGGTTTAAGGGGAGGGGATGGGAGAGCCCCTCCCATTGTTTGACAACATAAAAATTTAAGGGGGGAAGGGAAAATTTTTTGAATTTTCTCCTCCCCTCCTCTTATAACCCATGAAATATTTTGAGAGGGGAGGGGTAATATTTTGACATGGTGTGACTATTATGCCCATGAAAGTTTTTTAATATTCCTATAATACACTTCTGACTTTCTTCTTCATCCCTATCCTCATTTTAATATTTTGGCATGGTGTGATTATTATGTCCATGAAAGTTATAATTTTTCAGTTTAATAATTATTAAATTATTAAACATTCTTCAAAATTCAAAAAATGACTTAAAAAAAATAAGGATAAAGTTGTCCATATGAAAATATTTTGCCTCCTCTTCCTTCTCATCAATCCAAATGAGGTAATATTAAAATCTCTCCCCTCCTCTCCCCTCCCCTTGATTGAACCAAACAAACCTTTAATTAAAGCGGTGTAGCTTCCAGAAGCACCACTTTAAGGCATTGCTTCATGCTTTATAAATACCTTACACTATCACTTCATTTGTGATAGGCAATACAAATCACACAAGAAATCACACAACAACAAGAGATCAAACTCATTACCTTGGTTCTTGATTGCACACAAAGATAAAGTCAAATTATCACTTTGTAAAAGCCATTGTTGTCTTGGCTTGAGTGTTGGGAAGACAGTCCATACTCAAGGGTCTTCATTGTATCCCGCAAGAAATTCACCCATCAATCCAAATTGAACCTTATTAGATAGGAATAGGTGGGGATGAATTAAGCCTAAAGGAAAGTACTACCCACACCTTGAAGACATTAGGCACTACTTTCTTCTTATAGTCCTTAGAGATCCAGCCCCTCCAACAATCTTTAGACTTAATTTTGTGAATACAAATGGCATCTTTGAGAGAGTTGATTGCAAACTTTGTCAAGATTTAATGGTGGCAACTTTATGAGAAGGCACCAATTTTTCTTGCCAAAAGAAATGGATGGTTTGATCCAAGAACTTTGCTTGTGAGTCATCTTGAATACTTTTGGTCAATGGCGAAGGAGAGAGATAAGTATTTATTTGTCTATCTTTATTGAACATGGTTTTAAAATTCATGATCTGGTTTGATGAAATTATTTTGCTTAAATTATGTGGTTTATTGGCTTGTGGAATTATGAGATAGTTTAATTTAGAAAGTGATAAAAAACATATTTGATTTGAATTTATTGACTTGATAATTATCATGAGAAATTTTATTGTTAATTAGATGAGATGATCATTATCATGTTGTGCTATAATTTTAATTAGAATGATTGATGAAAATTTATTATGAAATAGAGGCATGAATTGAACATAGTTTGAACAATTTCAAACAAATAGTATATATGTGGATGAATTTATTATTGTCTCATCATTTATATATAGAGCTTCCTTATTCATGGAAAGTCTTAACAAGAGTCTTGAACATAAAGAGTAAATCTCTTTTGAGCAATGGGGGACTATCTTCACTTATAAGAGGATTAGATTATGGATAATGATGTATGATACAAAAGATATCAATGCTCGTGATAAGACACATGTAGTGGAGGAAGGACATACTCATAAGACCTCAAATAAAAGAGGAAAGGATAGAATTATGAATTTTATTTACATGTCTGGCTATGAATTTTATGAGTTGTTGTTGACATGCTTATAATTTTGATTGTTGTTATGGTTCTTCGTTATTTAACTTTAGTATGAAATTGACACTAATATCAATTCGTTGTGATAGTCAATATATTCTTGCAAGGGCTTATAGCCAAGTTTACAATAGAAAGTCACGACATATTGGTCTAAGACATAGCCATGTGAAAGATTTGATTTTGAATAATGGAGTAATTTTCATTAATTATGTAAGATCTGAATTAAATCTTGCAGGTCCTTTGACGAAAGATCTGACAAGGGATTTGGTGTTAAAAATATTAAAATGGATGGGATCGAAGCTTATAAACTTTGATCACAAATAGTGGAAACCCAACTCATACTTGACTATCATATCAAGTCTTAAGTTTAATGGTGAAAGTACACTATAAGAGTAATTGCAAGTACTTGACTTTTAATACACTCTAGGTTGGAAAAATACTTGGCAACCATGAGACTAAAAGGGGGTAGGTTGAGCCTAACTCGGCTCTTAATAGACATGTAAGTATATATTTGCTAGAGCATTTATCTTGGTGATGCTCTTGATAGGGTCTACCTATATAAGAGTGAAGTAAGGACGCTTCTAAGAATCTATGGGCTTGACTTTGAAAAGCTCTCATGAAAAGGATACGAAAACAAGGCCACAAGTAAACGTGTCATTTAAAGTGGCAAACAATGGCCTGAGATCCCATGCGTAATTCATGCACACCAGTTCATATAGGATAATTGGTTCAAACTTAGTCTACCATATTATTTTGGATGGGTGAAACCATGTCTTACTTAGGTAAAGGTTTAAATCCTCGAGATAACTTTACTGACAACATAAGATTTCTGAAGTGATAAGAGTTTGTGATCATTTTAAAATGGTGGGAGATTGTTAGAATATTATAAAATAAAGAGATGTATTTGTTGAAAAGTCATAGCCTTATAAATTAAGGAATTTATATAAAGGATTGTGTAGAGAGTTATAACACTAAAGGTCACCAAAGTCATGTGTTTTTAGTTTCTAAAGACACCTATGAAAATATGTGGTAACTACTACTTGGTGGAAGATTATGTTGGTTTTTAAGAAGACCCTACATACTATAAAGGTGTAACCCTTCATGGAAGAGTTATTTTAAATAACCATTGGTTATTAAAATTATGTTGGTTCATGAGGGTTCATAAATCTAACATATGATTATGACTTTTAATTGAATATGTGTAGCTTCAAGAGATACTACTTCAAGGCATCACTTCATACTCTATAAATACCATGCACCATCATTTCATTTATGATAGACAATACAAATCACATAAGAAATCACACAACAATAAGAGATCAAACATATTGCCTTTGTTCTTAAGTGCACTCAAAGATTAAGTCAAATTATCACTTTTTAAAAGCCATGTTGTCTTGGCTTGAGTGTTGGGAGTGCAATCCATACTCAGGGGTCTTTACTATATCAAAAATTCACCCATTAATCCAAATTACACCCTATTAGATAGGAATATGTGAGGGTGAATTAAGCCTAAAGGAAAGTGTTGCCCACATCTTGAAGACATTATGCACTACTTTCTTCTTCATCTCTTCTTTTTATACTCCTCAGAGATCTAGCACCTCCAACAGGAATTTTTTACTGATACATTGCCTACTACAATGCCATTAAGTCCACATAATTTTGCCTTTGAATTATCATAAGGTTTACAATGTGGTGACATGTGGGGAGGCATCAAAGTTGCATTCCAGCCATTCCAATGAAAATGAAGATGGAAGACAAGGGCCAACACTCCATTTTGAAGCACATTAAACTCCCTCTATAGTTCTACCAATCCTTTCACTGAACAACCAAAAACACAACCCAACAATCTCAACATTATAGATGACACCCAAATAATAATAATAATAATAATAATAATAATAATAATAATAATCCTCACACAGTTTAGAGTAAATAAAAGCCAAAACAACATCACTGTTGGTCCCAACTATAAGTGCACCACTCACAGTGTAGACTTTATAGGCATAAGCAGAGGAGGAAGTGTGTAACTTCCATCTGCAAAAACAGCCACGCTTGTTTTTGAATTGGCAGTCATCTTTGTAATAACTCTGATACAGCTCCAAAAGGAGGGATGAATGGTTGTAAATAAGGAACTTTGTCGATCTCAACTTGAACAGATCTTGTTTCATTGGAACGAATTTGAGTGACTTCAGAGAAGTAGGCTGTGATATAGATGGCTTCACTTGTGGCAGGAAGGTCTATGTTAAGATCAATGCCCCAAAATTTTCTTGATGTGGTTGTGACTGCAGTTTGAAGAACAGCAAGATGTAGTTGATCTTCTGCTTTACTTGAGTCAATCAATGCAGCTTTCATTTACCACATCCTCCACAGGCATAGACCCAACATCTGCTATCTAAACCCGGTCATAAGCATCATCTGGATACCTGTAACATTCCAAAAGTTAGACCTGAGTGCTTGTAAATGCGAGTAGGAGGCTTTGAATAACATATTGAACAAGAGCTTGGGGATGTGATAGTTGGTATCAAAGCCAAGGTTCTGACAAATATATATAGAGAGAGAGATAGATAGAAAATGTGAGGTAGAAGGAGATTAATTAATTAGTCTCACTTTGGTCAAGACACAGAGAATTTAAAATGTCAAGTTTTCTCCGTATGTTGATCGAGTGAATTGAGTTTTAGGCCCTAGGATGTGATCCTTCCACCAATACAATAGTCTTATGATTAATTGGAAAATACAGAGTAGTATCAAACAGAGCAAAATGAAGGGATTGAACTTGAGTTTAAGTATAGCATGAACTCGAGTTTCCAGCACTAAGAAAAGAAAAATATTATGACAAAATTCAAACTCAAATTTAAAATATTGGAAACTTGAGTTTTGTAAGAATTGAATGACTAGTAGTGTAATACCTCAAACCAAATAATCAAATACTTAACCAAAGTATTTGAAATATTGTCAATAAGGATGTCCAACATTCAAATCATTAAAATACAAAATCAATTCAAATAAAGCCCACGTCAGTGTTAAATTAAATCTTCAAAAAATTTCAATAAAACAAAATGAAATGTGGCAGTCTTAGGGTTATGGCAAATAAAAAAAATGACATAACATAAGCTCTAGGAGCATAAAAGAGCCTTCACGACTCATTCCATAGGTGCCTTCCCTTGCCCCCTACTAGAACAATCACCTGAAAAATGTTAATATATAGGGATGGGATCATCTCAGTAACTACTGAAAATTTCTACCGAACACAAGCAAACCACATATAATAAAAAGAAGAAACTAATTACGTATATATTTGCATGTACCATAATTCTCATACAAATCAATTGTAAATTTAATTATCATTATGTCAATCAATATTTTTATCACAACATATAATATACAATTATGCAATATGCAAAATGCAACCTCCCTTATATCACCGTCCATCCTTATACCATTGACTGGGGCCATAGGCTAACATATAGTCAAACAGAAACCTATCCATTTGACTGGATTATCTTAAGCTCAATAGTTCTTAAGATACACCCGACCAAAGGTATAGAGCTTAAGTCTGGACTATGGTTCCGCTCCTTTAAAGAATACAACTAAGGAAGTGTCACATGCCCCACAGCTCCATTGTAATCCCAGCCAAAGGAAAATATGGAAGAAGGGGCTTTGACAAGTACCATACACTGTGCACCGAGTGATGTCATACCACGTGATAAAAGATCTCAACATACAAATTCTTCCTTGCTTCAACCAATCATAAATGCAACTGTTATGACAGTTATATTTAATCATCAATAAATATAATATCATTAAAAAAAGGTATAATAAATCATGCTTCCATTTATATTAAATATCATCACATATTCAAACATGCTAAAAAAAGAAAATAATAATCTAACAATACATTAATTATAATCAAATTATTAATTATGTGAATAAAATTAGTTATAGAGAAATTTACTTGTAGCATTACTTATTGAGAATTTACAATACATACACATATACATATAATTCAATCCATTTTTCTTTTATAAAAAAAACATTCATACACAATTCACAAGTATATAAAAGAATATTCAGAGTTACCTCTTACTCCTTAGCTCACAGTTAATTACCAAAGAGTTATTCCAAAGCTCTCAATGAGAGTCCACAAGATTATAATCATAAATATTTATCAATAAATTATCCGAAAGATACTCTAGAATTATTTTGAAACTATTATAAGGTTACTCTAAAACTACTCTAAAGATTAACTTACTGTGTGCATATTCACATTTTATTGCAAATAAAAAAAATGTTTTTTTAAAATTTAAGACTAGTGGGGAATATAGAAAAGCATATGTATACAGCCACGAGATTTAATCATGAGTGCCCAATACCTTTCATTGAAAAAGTGGGGGAAGGACATATTATACTCCTTCCGTCTTTAAATATAAGATAGAGTTGATTTTTTTTTGGAAAGATTAAAGAAGCTAAATAAGGTACTTAATTAATCATATGTTGTGTATCTTTAGATTATATATTAGTTTGTTAGTCAAACTAATTAGTTTTGAGAAAAAAAATAAAAATATTCTAAAGTAATTTAATTAGTTTCCTTAATCTCTCCAAAAAAATCAACTTTATCTTATATTTAAGACTACAGAGAATATTATATATAAGGAGAGAGCTAGTGTGGTGAAAAGTGGGGTCTTGAATACACACATACACACTGAGAAAAAGGGCAAGATGACAATAGCAAAGTAACCAATATGGAGCCATAAAGCAATAGGATAAATTAAAAGTATATCTACTCACAATACATCGACAGGAGAGAAGAGATAATATAAATAAGGGAAAATCACTCCTAGGTCCCAAAGACTAGACATATTAACAGAAAAGTCCCAAGAAAAAATCAAATATTAGAAAAGTCTCTAGGAACTTTTTTGTGATTATTTCCCAAAGTAAAATGACAAACATGCCCCCATTGTAATTTAAACTCTCCTTTATTCAAATTCCCAAGCAACGTCGTTCAGAGCCATTCAAAAACCTTGCCCTGCCTCTCCATCGCTGCTCTGCTCTAAGTGTCCGTCGCTGCTTTGCTCAGAGTATCCATCGCTGCTCTGCTCAAATTCGCCACTACCGTCGGTCATTGCTGATCCACCTCCAGTCGCAATTCGTCGTTGCTGTGAGTGATGGCAATTTAGCATATTTACTATGTGTTAGATTTAAATATAATAATTCTTTCTCTATCGTCGCTGCCGTCCGTCATTGTTGTGATTTAGCAATTTAAATATAATGATGGCAATTTAGCAATTTAAATATAATGATGGCAATTTAGCAAATTAGCATATTTACTGTGTCTATCGCTGTCGTCCGTCATTGTTATGATTCTTTCTTTGCTTTGATAATGATAGGATATATTTGGTAGTTTACTTTGTTAGCATGGTTTGATTTTTATATGGTGTGAAAAGAATGTTGGGTGTTATAGCAGGCTAAAAGATCATAGGCTGTGTTTAGGATAGTTAGCAAGTGTGTGTGTGTGTGTGTCTCGGAGTTTCTTTTTGTAAAAAGAAAAAGGGACAATAGCTTTAATATTAAAGAAACAATGTTGATGGATTCATCAGACAATTAAATCCTTTGCTTTTAGAGAAGGTATGCAAAGCTAAAAAATGAGAAGCAACACCACTTCCAAAGTGGTGGAATTGTTAGTAAACATCTAAAATTAAATATCTAATTTAAGATTGTACAATGAAAAATTCAGTGTGGCTACTGAACAGTCACTAGTAGTAGCATTAAATACTAGGAATAAAGAAATAATGTAGAGGTAATCATGTTTTATTATTTATTCAATTATGATAATGGCTACTTCATATTTAGTTGTTAGTATGTGTGAAGAGATGAAACCTGTAGTTGTTTAGATTTTCTTAGTTGAAGATTGGTATACTGGAATAGGCCCTTAGGGCTAATATGTGGGACCTGGTTCTTGTTAACTATAATGTGCTTAGTTTATGAAGTGTGCAGTGAGTTTGGCAGTGAAATATTTACTTTTGGTGATTCTAAGAGCTAACTATTTTAGTAATGCAATAAATGTTAATATATGTTTATGTTGAAGTTATTTATGTACATGCATATGATGTTACTGCTTGATATCACCAAGAGTGGACAAGATGAGAGTAAAATATCATTGCAAAGAATGGCTTTGTTGGTGGTTTTCTGAATTGATAATATCATTATATCTTTTCTTTCGTCAAGCATGATAAGGAGTAATGGTGGGTGATTGAAGTAGCAATTATGTTTCAGGTTAAGAAGAAAATGTCGAACAAAAGAAAAAGGAAAGATAAAGACCAAGAGAGGAAGCCAATGTGTTTGTGTATATATTGTTCACACAAGAGTATTATCAGAACAAGACAAAAAAGAATGAGCCGAAAAGGCCTTTTAAAGAGGAGAGTCAGTTGGTAAAAGAAGCTTGGAACGCATTAAAATATGACGATAAGGAGACATATAGGGTGAGGGCAAAGAAATTAAGAAGACAAGCAAAAGGGACAAAATATGTGGTTCCATTCTTGACTCGATGTGCCCCTAATCAGTTTATGAAAGTGTGCACAAGTGTGAAGAATAGAGAAGATAGGATGGAACGGCTAAAAAAAGTTGGATTTGATAAGTTGGTTAACATATGTTGCTTATAAATCCCCTGAGACTTGTGTGGGCAGCTTATGGGTGTATTTGACCCTCCAACTAACAATGTTTCGATTTGAGGGACATTCGCCAAGAAGATGTAAAAGAATTTATGGGGTTACCATGTGTGGGGGGACATTGAAAGAAATGTGATGAACGTAGACATTGGTTTTCAGCAATTGAAAACATTGTGTAGGATAATACCATACAAGATGATTAGAAAATTGCTAATTGAGTGAGAGGGGGATCCAGATTTTGAATTCCTCTTTGTTATGTATGCATTAGGTACACTTTTGTGTCCCGGAGCAAGTGTTAAAGTGAGTGATTGAGCGTTAAAGGTGATGATGGTAACAAAGGGAGCTTTTGGGAACAATGATTGGGCAATCTTCTTATTGAGTGAACTATCCAATTCAGTTGCATAGTACAAGAAAAAATTCAAGAAAGGGAAAGCTTCAAGAAGAATCAATATAGGATGATGTATATATTTTCTGATAGTAAGTACATCTTTTATCCATATAATCTAAGTTGGCAATGTATAATGAATTATAAATTGTTGCATTACATGTTGCTATTTGTTGTTGTTATTTCAATTTTATGCAAGTTTTTTGCTTGCAACATTTTCCCCTCGGCCAGCTATAAGCCTCTACAAATGACAATGCAATTAGATATTGGAATGATAATAATGTCAAGAGGAGAGTGCAAATAGAGAAGGAAAGCAACCAAGGGTTGCTACATTCTGTTGGTAAAGTAGTTAGGGGTCCCTCTTCGAAATTGCATAAACAAAATATGTTAACATGCCTGGAAGTATTGAAATTTGATGTGAGCTTTACATACTGTCTATATTATTGTATGGCTAATATTTTCCTCATAATTTGTAGGAAATCAAGAGAACATATGAAAGAATTATGTCAAGGGTGGTGTCAATAGTGCAAGAGGAACTGGTTTCCTTCAGGCAAGGTTGTTGGGCGAGGGAAAAATCAATGGAGGGGAAGAAAATTTGAAAGACGAACAATCGTCATTAAAAAATAAAGATGAACAACCTTCAATGCAATGTGAAGCTGATGTGGCTGACATAGGAAAAGAACAAACATGCGTAAAAGGTGTTGTCTATTCTAGCTGGCAAGCAACAAATGAAGAGGAAGAAAGACATGTAGCAGTTGTGATGTTATTTTGTACGAACTGCGTTATGTTATGTAGATATGTTGTTATTTGGTGGGTCCTTTGAAAATCTAATGTTCTTGTGTAGGAAAGCCTTGTCGTAGGTAATGCAATAATTCAATGTTCTTTGTTCACTATCATGTGTAGGTGACAAGTTAATATTTACAACTTCTTTAGACATTTTTACAACTGCATATGCCTTGTTCTACAAGTGGTTATGTTTGTGTTGAAACAACTTCAATTTATTGTACAAGATACTTTGCATGTAGTTGGCAAACAACCTGTCTTCAAAAAGTTAGTCACTACAAAATTATTTGTTTACAACTCATGAAGCATGTATAAACAACAGGTTGAGTGCATTTTACAACTTTCTCCCCATTCCTCCTTGAATAAATGTTTTCTCACATGAACAATGCGAAATGGTCTGTTTACAACTTGTCAAGCGTGTATTAACAACACCTTTAGTGTGATTTACAACTTCCTCCACATTTCTGTTTGAAACAAGGTTTTCTCACGTTAAGTTTGTCAAATGGTCTGTTTAAAACTCGTCCAGCATTTATTAACAACACCTTTAGTGTGGTTTACAACTTTCTCCATGTTTCTGCTTGAAACAAGGTTTTCTCACGTTAACTTTGCCAAATGGTCTGTTTACAACTCATCAAGCGTTTATTAATAATACCTTTAGTGTGGTTTACAACTTCCTCCATGTTTTTGCTTGAAACAAGGTTTTCTCATGTTAAGTTTGTCAAATGGTGTGTTTACAACTCGTCCAACATTTATTAACAACACCTTTAGTGTGGTTTACAACTTCCTATATATTTCTACTTGAAATAAGGTTTTCTCATGTTAAATTTGCCAAATGATCTGTTTACAACTCGTCAAACGTTTATTAACAATACATTTAGTGTGATTTACAACTTCCTCCATGTTTTTGCTTCAAACAAGGTTTTCTCACATTATGTTTACCAAATGGTCTGTTTACAACCCATCCAACATTTATTAACTACACCTTTAGTGTGGTTTACAACTTCCTCCACGTTTCTACTTGAAACAATTTTTTCTCACGTTAAGTTTGTCAAATGGTCTGTTTACAACTCGTCAAGTGTTTATTAACAACACTTTTAGTGAGTTTTACAACTTCCTTAATGTTTCTGTTTGAAACAATGTTTTCTCACATTAAGTTTGTCAAATGGTCTGTTTACAACTAGTCAAACGTTTAGTAACAACACTTTTTGTGTGTTTTACAACTTCCTTAATGTTTTTATTTGAAACAATGTTTTCTCACATTAATTTTGTCAAATGGTCTGTTTACAACTCGTTAAGCATTTATTAACAATACTTTTAGTGTGTTTTACAACTTCCACAATGTTCTTGTTTGAAACAATGTTTTCTCACATTAAGTTTGTCAAATGGTCTGTTTACAACTCATCAAGCATTTATCAACAACACTTTTAGTGTGTTTTACAACTTCCTCTACATTTCTGCTTGACACAATATTTTCTCAAGTTAAGTTTGTCAAATAGTCTGTTTACAACTCATCCAAAGGTTATTAACAACACATTTAGTGTGTTTTACAACTTCCTCTGTGTTTCTGCTTGAAATAATGTTTTCTCACATTAACAACTTCAAATCTGTTTACAACTCGTCAAGCGTGTATTAACAACACTTTGAGTGTGTTTTACAACGTTTGTTGTCCTCAGTAGATGAAACTACCTTTGTGCACGTAAGTATATCACATCAACTTTATCGATTTACAACTTCTTAAGCATGGGCTAACAACATGTTGTGTCCATTTTACAACTTCCTCATATCAGCTTTTTCATAACACCCCATCACCATGACAATCAACCATTCCCACTTCAAACATACCACTTCCTCTGTAAGCTTTCCAAAAAACAGAGCATTATGACATTAACACTACCTAACCTCATTTTTTGTATTAACAACTACAACAGTTATATCAACAACTACAAATGCACGAATTAACAACAATTTGTTTTTTTCCATATCATCATTTCACAGCACCCCACCACCGTGACAATCAACCATTCTCATTTCAAACATATCACTTCCTCTGTTACCTTCCCCAAAAACATAGCACTATATCATTAACACTACCTAACCTTATTTTCTGTATTAACAACTACAACAGTTATATTAACAACTACAATTGGACGAATTAACAATTTTTTTTTCCATATTAGCATTTTCACAACACCCCACCACCGTGACAATAAACCATTCCCACTTCAAATATACCACTTCCTTTGTTACCTTCCCCAAAAACAGAACATTATGACATTAACACTACCCAAACTTATTGAAACCAACTACAATGGTCAAGATCATATCTTTACCAAAATCATACCATTACTTATCTACCTCCTACTACTTTGTCCGCTATTGAGCCCAAGCACCAACCTTTGACAAACCCTTAATCTTACTTCATACAACGTTCACACAGAACAAATAAAAAAAATTCAGTTTGTTGTTCTACCTCTGTACCAGTAGGTGGATCTTGCAAATTCGATCATTTGCCAAGGACTTTAACACCTTCCCTCCTCTTTCTGTGCCTTCGGTTTTTACAATTACAATGGGGGCATGTTTGTCATTGTACTTTAGGAAATAATCACAGAAAGGTCCCTAGGGACCTTTATGATATTTGACTTTTTCTTGGGACTTTTCTGTTAATATGTCTAGTCTTTGGGATGTAGGAGTGATTTTCCCTATAAATAAATGAATTATTGTGTATGAAGCACAACAATAAAGACGCAGGGCATGGGTTCAAGAAAGCATGGGAGGATATACTCAATAGATATAGGAAAGTATAAAATAATATTTTTAAATAAACAAATAGATAAATACATATGACATGGCCTGCTATGTACTTCCTCCGGTCTTATTTATAAGCAACTTTTTCTCTCATAGATCGGTCCTTTTTATAAGCAACTTTCGCTTTTTATCTGAAAATGTAAGTTTTTTTTTCCTATTTTACCCTTATTAAATACTTTCTTTCTCATATTTTATACTTATTATCTCTCATACTTTTTATCTATTCTCTCTCCTATTATCTTTTCATAAATAGAGACATATATGGAAGAAAACATGGCATTTTTTTCACACTTATTGTTTTTAACTACCTGTTCATTTTACACAATCAAGGGGAAAATTGTTTATAAATAGGACCGGAGGAGTATATATACATGTTCATTTAATGTTTTGATAAAAGTTAAAATTATATATATATATACACACACACACACACATATTTTACACAACACCCATAGTAAAATATCTGGAAGGATGGTTAATATGTTAAATAATTATACCCATACAAGTTGACAAGACCATGAGAGAGTGTGAATAAAGTATACACCTAACAGTAACATCTCGTTTGGTACAAGGGAACTGAATCTAGAAAAGTGGAAGTAGAGGTGGAATTGGAATTATGAAATTAGGTTGTTTGGTAGATGTGATTTCACTTCCCCATGGAAGTGACTTCCATAAAAAATGATGGAAGTCACTTCCTTAGGCTACCCGTAAGAACTGACTTCCACCACTCATGAAAGTGGAACTTTAACCATTTTGCCCCCTCCTCTTTCTTCCTCAAACATCCACCGTGAAGCATTGTGAGGATGACGGCGGAGGCAAGGATGACGATGCCAGACCCCAAAGGCGAGGATGACGAATAAGGATGACGGTGGACAACGAGCATCTCCTCCTCCTCCCTCTTCTCCCTCACCTGCGAACATCAATTTGGCAACGATGACGGCAAACAGCGAACATCGCAAAATAGTCTTTACCTCTTGGATCTGCTATGGCGGCCTCTTCTCCTTCCCCCTTATCGATTTGGTAACGAAGGCATCTCCTCCCTCTTCTCCTCCAACGACAGCATCGATGGCCTTCCTCAAGCAACGTCAAACACAACTCCAGCGACGGCAACTCCTCATCCTTCCTCGACGACCTACGACTTGCTTGGCAGAAGAGTTTTTTTCTTTGGGCATTTTGGTATTTTCACATTATAAATATATATTTTAATTAAAAATTATATCTCTCTTCCACCCTCATACCAAACACACTTTAAAATCTCACTTCCAGTTCCACTTCCACTTCCAATTACAATTTCATTTCCACTTCCACTTCCCTAAAAATTCTTCCATTGTACCAAATGGGGCATAAAGGATTAGAGGGAGTAGGGATGTGATATAGGTTGTTGAATGTGTGGGAGAGGCAGTGAAATGATATGACGCACAAAAGAAGACCAATGGGAAGCTAAGGATGAAAAGGGGATGGAGATAAATGTAGTGATAAGAAGGAAAGGGCACCGAATCAAAGAGATAAGAGAAAAGAGGTACCTGCTTGAGTGTTGACAGTGGGAGTTGTGCGGTGGCAAAGTGATTGGGGATTAGGGAGTCTGTTCCGCATTGGGGAAGGGAATTTATAGGAGAAGGATTAGGGGGTTTTTTTTTTTTTTGCTTTTTATTAAAATAATATTTTATTTTATTTTATTATTAATTTATTCTAACCCTTTGATTAAACAAACTTAAACTATTATTAACTCTAAGTGCTAAAAAACAAAGGATGTTACATGTAGTTGTGATTCTGAAAGGAGTTATAGAGTTTTAACTTTTTAAGGTATTTGATTGCTTCTATTGTTATACAATTGTGGTCTTGATCGAATTATAAGATAAATCTCTTGTTGTGCCCAAAGTAACAACAACTCTTGATCACAAGGACACGGGGTCGCAAGTAAGAGGAATTAAAGTGGTCAGACTTATACATGAGTCATGACTATGATCTGGAAGTTAATAGGATTATATTCTTTTAGGTCCACAAGACTGTATTCCAGTTAAACTGTTGAATTTAAGGATTGGATCCAAAGAAACAGTAAATAGGGGCCATAAGGATAAAATCCTAAGTCTAGTAGTTACCCCTATAACACTTTAGTACTGGATATGAGAAAGATTAATAAGAGTATAATTAAGGAAAGTACCCCTCCCAAAATTTAATGGTTTGCGAGATCATTTGGTAAAAGTTCAAGTTTTCTTAAATTAAGATCAAGGTATCCCCATAAGCTTGATATAGACCTAAAATTGTACTATGAATTCCTAAATAATGTCATTACACCTGTAGTATTTATGACAGATATGAATAGAATCATCAAGCCATAAGTGAATTAGTTATGATAGTAGTCGTAGATTTCAAATCTTATGAAAAACATTAGAAGCAATTGAAAATAGTCACTAGCTTGAACCTTAACCCTATGTTTGGATGTAAACAAATCAGAAAAATAAGAATACTACGAGGGAAAATTCTAAAAAATAATAGTAAATCTTTATTTTATTATTTTGAGAAGTTTTTCTTTCTAATATCCCCTTCCTCCTATTTTTTTTTCCCACTTTTCTCTATATCCAAATATAGGGTAAAGGCAAAAAGCCTAAGGCTAAACTAACTGTTTATTTGGATTAACAGTAAAAATTATTTTTTTAACGTGATCTACGATACAAGAGATAAAGAGATAACAATATGAAAAAAGTTTTATATTGATTTTTGTAAACATACATGTGTTTGTTTCTATATCATTATCTCAAATAGATCCTAAGAAAGTGGCAAGTTTTGACTCACTAATGTACGGTTCTAAGTCTATATGATTTCACAGAATGGGGCCATAGAGGATCCCGATAAAGTTATAGTAGCCCTAAAATGAGAAAGACCTAAGGTTGCCAAAGATGCGTTAGCTAGTACCCTTGGAATGACCAGAGATGATAAAGACAGAGTAATCAGGCTAGAAATGAATATAAAAGTTGTGGTCTTGACAAACAGAAGTTGGAACAAATTTATGAAAGGTCATGGAAGGCATTCAAGAATTGTAACCCCCGACCGTAAATATAAATTTTAGCCTTCATTTTGTTTTCCAAATTTATCCTTAAGATCAAGTAGCAATTAACTCTTGATTATTATAAAAATTAATTAGGGTTCCATTAATCCTTTTTTTTACTGTCTATTATATTTTAACCCTTGAATGTATACTTTAGAATATTACAAGAATGTTCTAAAGGAACCTAAAAATGGTTGACTGTTAAACCTAGTATGAATTTTAACTCGTAGAAACAGAAATTTAAGGTCACTAGTCCCCCAAGAAAATGGGAGATTAGTCCTTCAAGAAAAAACAACTGAGGTAAGGCTCATGGAGTTGACCGTACTCTAGTAAGAAAGAGTGCAAAAAGGTTGGCTAGAAATAAATTCTCTCTCTTATTCTTAATATAAGATATATATGGAGAGTTGATCTTGGTCCTAAATATAAGGTATAGTTTTTATATTTGTCACTTTTTTTCTAATATACCCCTATTGATACTCCCTCAACAATAATCAAGGAGGAAATGGAAGAGAGAATTAAGGAAGATAACTAGGATATTTTAGAAAATACATGTTATATCAACTAACTCCTTTAATCTAATTAAATTAGATAAATATGTCTTATATCAAGAACTGGGAAGTAAGGCAAGTTACATGGACATTGCACAAGTTCTGCGAAAATTACTTACATTTAGTTTTCATGTTTGTCAATTTTTTTCTAATTTTCCCTATTGATGCTCCATTAACAATAATCAAGGAGAAGAAGGAAGATGGAATTAAAGAAGATGACTGCGGTGCTTTAGAAAATATATGTGATATCAACTAACTTAACTAACTTCTTTAATCTAATCAAATTAGGTGAATATATCTTATATTAAGGACCAGAAGAGTAAAAAGGTAAGTTACATGGACATTGCACAAGTTCTGCGAAAATTACTTACATTTAATTTTCTCCCTCTTAAAATCAACCAATTTTTTTCAAGGTACTAAAAACCAGATCGGACAATGAACCTATTGGGGTACTGGGTCAAGGGTCAATGGGTCAGATCGGAGTCAAACCGAAGCTAACCTAAGGCTAAACTAGTGAGGAAGTACAAATTTCAAACTTATTTATATAAAATTCTAAATAAAATTAATAAAAAAATGATTTAATTTATTTTTTTAATTTAAAAAATGTTGAACCGGTCCGTGCGGTTGGACCACCGGTTGGCCAGTTCACAGGCCAAACCGGCCAGCCCGGTCCGGTTTTACATACCCTAATTTTTTCTAAGAAAGATTAAAATTTAAGAAAAGGAATTCCTTGTAATATCAACTAAATTTTAAGAAATATTATTTGCGTATTTCAATCATTTTTCAAGAGATGTTTGTTCAGTTTTAAACACACACAGAAAAAATATTATACCTGGACAAGTTTTTTTAAATAGAAGGGAAAAGTTGATTTTAAAATAAAGAGAATAACATATAATTCGAATATGACATTAAAGAGATCGTAATTAGAAAGGAAAGGGTACGTGTGTGTACCTAATGGTGAAATTTGTACCAGAATTGGCTCTGTTAGAGAGGAAGAGAGCACGCCCAGAATCAACATGAGTACTTTACATGCTCATATCTAAGCTTCGAATCTCCAGGCGAGAAATGAAAGGAATCTGATCCTTAAATTTCTGAGCAGCACAGACACTGGTGGTGTTTTTCTTGGTAACATAAACGCCCTCATGGTACACCCCATTTGTGGGACCCGAAGTGTTAACAGTGGCCCAGAAATTGCCGTCAAAGAGAAGCTCAAAGGAAGGAGGAGAGTCTTTGCCGTCGTAGTTTCCATAGAAGAAGCTTGCTCGAACTAGAAGCTTCTGTCCCTTACCGACGTTGACGGTGTAGTAGTTCTTCTCAAGGGTAGGGAAAGCTCTGAGGGTGGACATCATCCTGGCGGCTGCGCTGTTAAATTTAACAAAGTAGGAGTCTCCGTTTTGGACGTAAGAGTAATCGTATTCAACGACGTAGGAGTCTCCGTTTTGAACGTACGAATCATCGGCGTCCCACCAGAAGCTGTCGGGGCCAGTGAGAGAAGAGTTTGAGCCACGGTCGATGCTGATGAAGGTGGGAGATGACCACTGAGATGGAGTTAGAGTCGTGAGAAGGAGGGAGAGGGGAAGAAGAAGAAGAAGATCCACCACTACAGACAAGTTTTTAACGTCCCTATTTTGACACTTTTAATGTCTAAAAATTAAAAGACATCTATGTGGAGGGTTAGTATATTTTAAAAAAAACGTCCCAAAAAAATAGGATGTCTAAAGTGAGGATTTTAGACGTCCCTAGTTTGAATAGGGACGTCTAAAATCTTCTACAGGGGGACTTTAGACGTCCCAATTCTCAATTTGGGACGTCTAAAGTCCCTCCGCAGGGGGACTTTAGACGTCCATTTGCTCAATTTGGGATGTCTAAAGGTTTTATTTTTTTAAAGAATAATTATTTATATTTTACATTACCCAGCAAATTCAAACTGCAGAAACAGAATTGAAGATAGATTCATAAACCACAATATCCATTAGAAAATGGTAAGGACATCCAGCACTGCAATCTTTACTATATATATATATACAATAATGTTGGACTTTGGGTCCAAGTCCGCCCTTAATGGGCCGGACTATTTGATTAGGAAATAAGTAGCCTAATCAAATAAGAATAAAATCAGCATAAGATGCAGATTTGGGAATATTTAGCAATAATTATGGATTTGTTAAAAGAGGAACAAATCACCATAATTAGGGAATTAATTGAGAGACAATTAATTCCTGTCTTGGAGGGCAAGAAGGAGTGCACACGTTTCCTAATTAGTGGCCTCCATAAACCACTATAAATAGGGTGTGCCTCCTCAATTGCAACTCGCCCCGCCATTGAGTTTTCTGGCAATTCCCTTCTCTCCTACCATCTTTCTGGCTCTGGTGATCTGCTGTGCAAATCACAATTAGGCTCTAGTAGTCTAATAATTGTGTGGGCACAAGTATGGAGTATTGGAGCTTTGACCCGGATCCGAACATGGATTCGTCCAGGTACGCCTAATCTCCTTTTAGTTAAAATATTTTTTCCTACATTGGCATCAGAGCCATTTGATCCTTGAGGCTGTGATTATTCTATGTGAATAATAATGTGATATAATTTGTTTATATCTCTCCATCATATTTTTCCGCTGTGCTACTGTGTTTTTTTTTTCAAGCTTTATATTTGTAGCCTCTATTGCTTGAAATTTTTGTTGTGCATGTTCTCATATGATCATATGATTTTATCATTTGTTGATAATTTTTTTCATAAATCCAAAACGTTGAACATGTACATATATATTTAAGCCTCACGCATGTACATATGTATATATTTTGTTTTTTTTGTCTTTGCTATATAATATATGCGTGTCTGTGTGCAACAATATGCGTATGATATATGTGAATTCATCTTCTCATATTTTGCTATTCGAGCTGAGCCTAATATGCACACATATGATACTGGGTTCTTGATTGTTTGCTCCTCTAATCATTATATATATATATATATATACGCATATATATATTGCAAGGCACCGATTTTTCTTCTTCTTTGATTTCTTAAAGGTTGAGTTTTTGGAACCTATGTGGAACCAAAAACAAGAAACTTTAACTCTCAAAGGCTAGGAAAGCGTTTGAGATACACAGAGACACACATCTGATCGGTTTACGTGTCACCGACAACGTCGAGAAAAATTGGGTGTTTGAAACTCGATGTTTTTGCCCAAAGTAAGGACATGGATGTGTAGATCTCGAAGAGACGATTCCAACGATGCTTAGAACGTGTCAAACGGAGTCCAGATGAGGGAGAAACAAAGGAAAGAAGTTCGCGGGTCGTTAGTCGCCACCACAACTTCACTCGCGATTTGATCAATGAAACAGAGGTTTTAAAATCAAATAAATGCCATGGATTTGTAGTTCGCTGAACTACGATTCCAACGACACCAAAAACGCGAAAAATGGAGCTAAAATGAGGGAGATATGGCCTCCCGAAGTTGGCGGGTCGCGATGACCCGTCGGAGCTCTAACCGGGTCGGGTTGACCCGGCTGGAAGTTGAAGATGATGACGTGGCAATCAACGCCACGTCATCAGTCAACCAATGCCATGTGGCACCAATGAGCGGCCGCCACATCAGCATCAAGAGCCACGTCAATGACATGTCAGCGATGACGGGTCACGGTTGACCGGTCAACGGTCAACAGTCATCCTTTGACTGTTGACCCAAAAAAAAAAACAGAGAGACACATGGCGCGTGGAGCCCACTGGGGTCTCTGTTTGACACGTGGCAAGCACCGTCGGAGAGAGGACGGCGCATGGAGTCTTGGGAGCCGGCGCGTGTCGCCGGCAGACGGCCGCAAGGCGGTGCGTGTACGTCACGCGCCACCGGCGAGAGTGGCCAACGCTGGAATTTTCCAATTTTTCAGGATTTTTCCATCCAGACACCCTCTAGGGGCACGTGAGAGCGCGTGGGACCTCCAATTGAGACGTGGTCGGTTCCTAAAAATCCCTAAATTCGAGAGCTTCAATTTGATATATAATTTGCATATATTTGAAGCACGTTTGGATATGATTTGAGTCAAGAAGGTGCTTATGTGCACTTAGAGGGTCTCAAAAACGTTGGAATTGAATCAATGATTGGTTCTATTGTTTTTGGGGATGGGTTGGCTTATTTTTTTTTAAGAGTTTTTTTCAGTTGCAACATAAGGTTAAATACTGAAAGATTCTTTAAAAGTAAGGGATTATTCAAATGAGTTTTTGAATATAAAATCCTATCCAACCTTTACTCAAACTCTTAGAGATAAAAACCTGAAAAATTGCAGCAACTTAAAATTATTCAATAATTATTGAATAATAATAAGTCTTCCCATACTTCTAACCACATTGATCCACTTGGATTGAAGCAATCCTTTATCACAAATGTTGTGATAAAGGATAAGATAGATAGAGATGTGAGAATCATCTCATCAAGTGGGAGGTATGCTGCAAATACATCCAAATGAGTGGATGTAAACATGGCAAATAGGAGCTTGACATTGTAGCTAGAAGCTACATGAGTTAATATGGTCAGAAGGGCCTATGAGAAGGAGAACCTAGTTAAGAGACAATGATATGAGGCTTAAATTTTTGAATGTTCTTGTTTTTCCTAATGAATTTAAGATTAAATTCTCTGTTAGTTTATAGAATTGAATTCAGTATATTCTCTTCTTGTTTTCTTGAACATTCATGCTAGTTAGATGATAATGTGTTATTATCTTGTTAATATAACTGCTCTTTGATTGAGTGGGAGTTTTTCTGGAATGCGTCTAGAAAACCAAAGGGGAAAGTGTTCAAATGAAGACTGTGGTTAAAAGGGTGATGAGCTAACTAGTATGATTGGGATGGGAGTCAACATAGTTGTCTCCTGAACATGAAACTAGTGAACTTATTATCTAATTATCCTTTGTCTTATTTGAACAACTAAGATTTGTATACCATAATTGTCTGAGTGACCAATTATGACCAAGTCTATTTGACTGAGCTTATGAAGACAAGCTCAATAGAGATATCTATGGAGTTAGAAACTCTCAAATCTCTTTCATTCAAGAAGAATGACATGTCAGGGACATCCTACCAACTAGTCTTCAGCATTTAGAGGCTGAAGCAACTGAAGGATACAAGACGTTTATGCTATCAAGTATAGAAAGAACAATATTGCTTAAACTTATGTTGGTATGGGCAATATAACCTTATCCAAGCAGTGTAGATAGTGTTGGAAGATAGTGGAATAGGTGATCTTCTTCCATAAAGTTAAAACTAAGTTAAGTTTTAACATAGTGTACTAAGTCCTAACATGTTGTTTAGGCAACACTTGAGGCAGATGTCAAACAAGAAGTTGAGGCAAACTAAATGCCAAGTTCTTTCTAATAAACAACAAGTGTATGTTGTGATAAGACATCTCCCAGTGAGTGGGAGGAAGCTATGTCTCCCAGTGAGTAGGAGTGAGCCATGTCTTCCAGTGAGTGGGCATATACAATAGTATATATTGCCCCTGATATGCATATTGTAACCTTCAGCAATGTGATTCACCACATTGAACTTAAGTGTGAGAGACTGAAGGATCCGAGATCCATCAGTCAGACGAACTTAGCTAAAGAGTGGGAGGATTCATCCTCTAAGCCCAAGGGCAAGAAACCTATAAGGTAAACTTGATCTAGAGAAGGTCAAATGGTTTCTACAAAGATGAAAAAGCTACATTCATAATCCTTAAGGGTTATAAAAGTAGCGATCCACATGAGTTATGGATATTTCAGAGAAGCATATGGCTTCATGTCAAATGCAAAGCAACAAAGAGATAGAATCAAGGGATTGGAACTTGCACGTTAACTCTGCATAGATAAACCACCCTGATTCACTCCATGTAATTGCAACTGACAGAATCAAATCTTTGCTATATCTTTAGTTAAGGATCGATGGGACTATGATTCTCAAATCCTTTGTTGGATTTTGATGTTTCTTTTCTAGGGATAAAAGATTCCATTTATTGCCACATATACACCTTGATCAAAGGGAATGATCAAACTAGCAAAAAAAGTATTTGCTAAATAACGTGTGCTAAAGGGTTAATACCCTTATGAATAAGTTGAGAACTCATTCTACCTGGCAAGAAAGACAAAGAAACATTTTTGAGAAAATCCACTGCAATCGGCAAATTATGACGTTAGTAAACCAATGAATGTGAGGGCAAAACACAAAGAGCTTGGTATTTCGTTAACGTTGTGGATGTTTACCTGAAATACAGTAATGTTTACTTGATTTTTGGCAAGTGTGAAGCTGTTACATAATGGCTGAACTAGTCAAGAATCAGTTAAACTAAAGGGATAAGACCCTTTTTGAACTAACAAGGGTTAAAGAAACCCATGTGATTAGTTCAAGCTGCTTTGTGTATAAGAAAGGCATTGTTAGGCAACTATCAATACCTAGAACCCTTCAACATAATAGAATTGTTGAAATGGAGAGATAGACCTCTCCTTGATTTGGTTGTGAACATAATGGCATCAATGAGGCTATCAGCCATATGTTGGTAGGTGGACTCATAGCTATTATATTCACACTTAACCAAATGCCTTCTATGTCAGTCACGACCTTACCCTATGAATCGTGGATAGGCCTTAGACCAGGGCCAAGTTCGTTAAGATCATAAGGGTCATCAACTTTATATTCACACTTCTTCCTATGAGTAAGGAAGATTAGGGCTAAGGTATACAAGGTATCTCTTTGTGAGATGACATGAGAATTTGACATGACACGTCTTCATTAGTGAAAATGATGGCGGTTCAGTGACTGAGAGAAAACTATGGGACACAACGTTCATAAAACCAAAATTTCATAGCAGGAAATGAGTATTAATCACAATAAATCTCTTTAAGAGGTTCACATGTGACAAGAAATAACCAAGTGTTCCTAAGTTCACTGATCCGAGTGGGAGGATTGAGACCATTTTCACAATGAAAGAGGTAAGAGATAAGTTACGAGACAATTACCTCACTCATATATAGGAAATGAATCCTATGAAATCCACCTCGGAGCAAATTGTCATCTAGCGAATGACTATAAGGGATAGATTCCCTAATGGATTGAATGCTCTCTTCATCATTTAGAAGGTGATGATAAGTACCTATAAGTGTCTGAAGATTCGGGTCAAAGTTCCAATACTCCATACTTGTGCCCACACAATTATTAGACTACTAGAGCCTAATTGTGATTTGCACAGCAGATCACCAGAACCAGAAAGATGGTAGGAGAGAAGGGAATTGCCAGAAAACTCAATGGCGGGGCGAGTTGCAATTGAGGAGGCACACCCTATTTATAGTGGTTTATGGAGGCCACTAATTAGGAAACGTGTGCACTCCTTCTTGCCCTCCAAGATAGCAATTAATTGTCTCTTAATTAATTCCCTAATTATGGTGATTTGTTCCTCTTTTAACAAATCCATAATTATTGCTGAAATATTCCCAAATCTGCATCTTATGCTGATTTTATTCTTATTTGATTAGACTACTTATTTCCTAATCAAATAGTCCGGCCCATCAAGGGCGGACTTGGACCCAAAGTCCAACATCTCCCACTCGCACTTGATGCGCCTCCCATCGTACGTGCGTTACTCTTTCTTGTTTCATACTTGGCGTCTGCTGTGACTGCGTGGGCAAAAACGTCTTTCAGATTTGGTGCTTGTGATACTAGAAATCCTTTATATCAAACCAGCATCCAAGGACACCCTTTATATATAACCGTAAGCTATATGTTCATTGCCTCATATGCCCCAGATTCTCTCATACATATTCCTCATGGCATATCTAATCCCTCTCGAGTTAATATGTTGATTAACTCAGATTGCTTTCCATGTACATAGTATCCGCACTTACTAGCTACACATAGAGCTAGTAAGGGGTCGACCACAGATACTAGTACATCTTATGTATCTAGGAGTAAATCTTCCTTTTTGACTAAACATCAATCCATCTTAACTTGGTCGCTTTCCTAGTTTTCACTCGTCTGACCGAATCGAGTGTGATCATGGAGCTTCAACTAAAGTAGCTGTCACCAAACCAAGCTTTCATGATGCCGCCTAAGTCTTAAAGGCATCGTGGAAGTATTCTTCCTTCCTGGGACTCACACTGTGGTGAACTAGGGATCTTTCACCCACATCCCGTGTTGCAATTTAACTCTCAAGCACATGCAGTATGAAATGCATGCTATGGTGAATGGTTTGAGGTGTACGTCGATTTCTTTATCTTTCACCGTACAGACATTAGTTCCAAAATGTACTCAACATTCAAACCATAACTTTCTTTTTCACAATATCTCTTTTACAATTTCATTTGTGAAAAAAAGTTCTTTGCCTGGCTACAGGTCTATATTCATGCTTTGATCCATTTTCTATGTATATGCACACATGTAGATCTCATCTCAGTCTAACTGAGGTGACTCAAACGCAAAGATTCTTCTCAACCATTTCATAGTGATCATTTGCTCGTCTTACCTTCCCACGCCCCTGCAAAACATGGGAAGACGGTTGTTCGTGTGAGCGAACCAACCTCTTTTGACCTGTACGACATACAAAACTGTATACCTTTATGTATTTACTTATAATATACATACCATTTCTTTTATCTTCTTATAAAAGAAGTTCACGACCTTATATTTTATTTGCACCCCTAGATTTTCACTAATTCAATGAAAATCAAGCTATGGGCTCAATAAGGAGATCTACCAACATTTTGTTAGTAGAAGGTCATTGAACTATCGCTTTCCCTCTTTGAAAGCATATCTCTCATAGAGATGTATCAAAAAGTATGTTTCTTCTTGCTGTGATACTTAGAATCCTTATCATAAGATGTTATCATTTGAATCCTTCTATCCACCATTCATTCCCAATCTCTCATAGGAATTACTTTAGCCATGGCACTTTAAATGATGGCAGAACACGACCTGCGTTCTATTTCCATGGATAACAGGAAAAATACTATGTATATTTCTTTACTCCATCACCATTTACCTAGGTCTTGTATTGGAGTATCCTTTCAAAAAGGAAAGTTGTTGTCTTAACAACTTAATCCATGGTTATTCTCATAACCCATTTCACAGCAGGATCAAAAAGCAACTTCCAAGTTTGACCCAAAAATATTTGGTCTTATGTACACCAATATGCACATTCATATTACCAACTATAGTCTCACATGGGACTCTATCCACCTTTCTTATGTTGGACTCCTCATAGGACATGTAACCTCTTTAGGTTTATGCCCTTGACTTCAGGGGTGTCTATGGGTTTGCAGTTTGACATCCTAAGATGTCTAAGGATTACACTTGTACATGTCTTAGGTAGAAAAGACTATATCTTCCTTGTGTAATCCCCGTTTATCTTGTCATTCAAGATATTTGTTCAACCCATGACTTTCTCAACTCAGAATTTAAGGATTCTCTGATCCTTTATTCCTTTGACTCCCTTGACACTTGTTTAATTTGTCACTTGACAAATGATGACTTCACAAAGAATCATCACTAGACCATTTGGAACTTATGTAGTATTCTTCGATTATTTCGAAGTTGGTGAGGCTTTCACCTTGTGAAAACCTCATATACTACTATTTAGGTGATTGTTTCTACGAAGCCCTTAACTTGCTTCAGTGTAGAGTTCATCATCCAATTTCTAAAATTCCAAATTGGAAGGTGGTCTTTACATCATCTTGATGCAATTTTCAAGACTAAGCTTGTTGTCATAGCCAAAGTTCAGAGTTAAAACACACAATGGACAACCTTCCATTGTATTACCCCTAGCCACTAAGTGCTTTAGGTTCTACATGCCCCCAACAGATTTGAGAACCTACTTGTTCCCAATCACCTCTTGGTTAGGTGACAAATTACCTAAACACGTATTTGGCTTAAAAAGAATCCAAAACCTCCTGCATGACACTTTGCAATTCATCTTAGCAGGTCCTTCTAGTGTCTTTCAGAAACTTATAGGTACTTATCATCACCTTCTAAATGATGAAGAGAGCATTCAATCCATTAGGGAATTTATCCCTTATAGTCATTCGCTAGATGACAATATGCTTCGAGGTGGATTTCATAGGATTCTTTTCCTATGTATGAGTGAGGTAATTGTCTCGTAACTTACCTCTTACCTCTTTCATTGTGAAAATGGTCTCAATCCTCCCACTCGGATCAGTGAACTTAGGAACACTTGGTTATTCCTTGTCATTTGTGAACCTCTTGAAGAGATTTATTGTGATTAATGCTCATTTCCTGCTAGGAAATCTAGGTTTTATGAACGTTGTGTCCCACGGTTTTCTTTCGGTCACTGAACTGCCATCATTTTCACTAATGAAGACATGTCATGTCAAATTCTCATGTCATCTCACAAAGAGATACTTTGTATACCTTAGCCCTAATCTTCCTTACTCATAGGAAGAAGTGTGAATATAAAGTTGATGACCCTTATGGTCTTAACGAACTTGGCCTTGGTCTAAGGCCTATCCATGATTCATAGGGTAAGGTCCTGACTAACATAGAAGGCATTTGGTTAAGTGTGAATATAATAGCTATGAGTCCACCTACCAACATATGGCTGGTAGCCTCATTGATGCCATTATGTTCACAACTAAATCAAGGGAGAGGTCTAACTCTCTATTTCAACAACTCTATTATGTTGAAGGGTTCTAGGTATTGATAGTTTCCTAACAATGTCTTTCTTGTACACAAAGCAGCTTGAACTAATCACTTGGGTGTCTGTAACCCTTGTTAGTTCAAAAAAGGTCTTTTCCTTTTAGTTTAACTGATTCCTAACTAGTTCAGCCATTATCTAACAGCTTCACACTTGCCAAAAATCAAGTAAATATTACTGTATTTTGAGTAAACGTCCATAACGTTAACGAAACACCAAGCTCTTTGTGTTTTGCCCTCACGTTCATTGGTTCACTAACGTCATAATTTGCCAATTGTAGTGGATTTTCTCAAAAAATGTTTCTTTGTCTTTCTTGCCAGGTAGAATCAGTTTTCAACTTATTCATAAGGGTATTAACCCTTTAGCACACGTTGTTTAGCAAATACTCTTTTGCTAGTTTGATCATTCCCTTTGATCAAGGTGTACATGTGGCAAGAAATAGAATCTTTTATCCCTAGGAAAGAAACATCAAAATCCAACAAAGGATTTGAGAATCATAGTCCATCGATCCTTAACTAAAGAGATAGCAAAGATGTGATTCTGTCAGTTGCAATTGCATGGAGTGAATCACGGTGGTTTATCTATGCAGAGTTAACGTGTAAGTTCTAATCCCTTGATTCTCTCTCTTTATCGCTTTGCATTTGACATAAAGCCATATGCTTCATTTGAAACATCCATAACTCATGTGGATTGCTACTTTTATAACCCTTAAAGGTTTATTAATGTAGCATTTCATCTTTTGCAGAAACCATTGATCTCTTATAGATCAAGTTTTCCTCATAGGTTCCTTGCCCTTAGGCATGGAGGATGAATCCTCCCACTCTTTAGCTAAGTTCGTCTGACTGATGGATCTTGAATCCTTCAGTCTTTTATGTTCAAGTTCAATGTGGTGAATCACATTACTGAAGGTTACAATATGCATATCAGAGGCAATCTTTACTTTCGTATACGCCCACTCAATGGAAGACATGGCTCACTCCCACTCACTGGGAGACATAGCTTCCTCCTACTCACTGGGAGATGTCTTATCACAACATACACTTGTTGTTTGTTAGAAAGAACTTGGCATTTAGTTTGTCTCAACTTCTTAGTTCAACATCTGCCTCAAGTGTTGCCTAAACAACATATTAGGACTTAGTACACTATGTTAAAACTTAACTTAGTTTTAACTTTATGGAAGAAGATCACCTATTTCACTATCTTCCAACACTATCCACACGGCTTGGATAAGGTTACATTGCTCATACCAACATAAGTTTGAGCAATGTTGTTCTTTCTATGCTTGATAGCATAAACCTTTTGTATCCTTCAGTTGCTTCAGCCTTTAAATGCTGAAGACTAGTTGGTAGGATGTCCCTGACATCTCATTCTTCTTGAATGAAAGGGATTTGAGAGTTTCTAACTCCACAGATATCTCTATTAAGCTTGCCTTCATAAGCTCAGTCAAATAGACTTGGTCATAATTGGTCACTCAGACGATTATGGTATACAAATCTTATTTATTCAAATAAGACGAAGGATAATTAGATAATAAGTTCACTAGTTTCATGTTCAGGAGACAACTATGTTGACTTCCATCCGAATCATACTAGTTAGCTCATCACCCTTTTAACCACAGTCTTCATTTGAACACTTTCCCCTTTGGATTTCTAGACGTATTCCAGAAAACTCCCACTCAATCAAAGAGCAGTTATATTAACAAGATAATAACACATTATTATCTAACTGGCATGAATGTTCAAGAAAACAAGAAGAGAATATACTGAATTCAATTCTATAAACTAACAGAGAATTTAATCTTAAATTCAATGGAAAAAACAAGAACATTCAAAAATTTAAGCCTCATATTGTTGCCTCTTAACTAGGTTCTCCTTCTCATAGGCCCTTCTGACCATATTAACTCATGTTGCTTCTAGCTACAATGTCCAGCTCCTCTTTGCCATGTCTACATCCACTCATTGGGATGTATTTGCAGAATACCTCCCACTTGATGAGATGATTCTCACATCTCTATCTCTCTTGTCCTTTGTCACAACACATGTGATAAAATGTTGACTTTTAGAAGTCATTGCTTCAACATTTGGGAAGACTTATTATTATTCAATAATCATTGAATAATTTTAAGTTGCTGCAATTTTTCAGGTTTTATCTCTAAGAGTTTGAGTCAAGTTTGGATAAGATTTTATATTCAAAAACTCATTTGAATAATCCCTTACTTTTAAAGAATCATTCAGCATTCAACCTTATGTTGCAACTGAAGAATACTCTTAAAAAATAAGCCAACTTATCCCAAAAAAATAATAGAACCAACATTGATTCAATTCTAACATTTTTGGGAATCTCTAAGTGCACATAAGCACCTTTTTGACTCAAATCATATCCAAACGCGCTTCAAATATATGCAAATTATATATCAAATTGAAGCTCTTGAATTTAGGAATTTTTAGGAACCAACCACGTCTCAATTGGAGGCTCCACGCGCCCTCACGCGCCCCTAGAAGATGTCAGAATCCCAAAATCCTGAAAAAATTGGAAAATTCCAGCGTTGGCCACTCTCCCCGGTGGCGCGTGAGGGCGACACGCGCCGGCTCCCAAGACTCCACGCGCCGTCCTCACTCCGACGGTGCTTGCCACGTGTCAAACGGAGACCCCAGTGGGTCCCACGCGCCATGTGTCCCCCTTTCCTTTTTTTTTTGCGCGGTCAACAGTCAACAGATGACTGTTTGACCGTTGACCAGTCAACCGTGACCCGTCACCGCTGATGTGTCAGTGACGTGGCGCTGACGTGTCTCGATCAACGTGGCAGTCAACGAATGACGTGGCCTCATTGACCAATGCTGACGTGGCGACCACTCATTGGCGCCACATGTCAATTGTTGACTGATGACGTGGTGTTGACTGCCACGTCATCATCTTCAACCTCCAGCTGGGTCAACCCGACCCGGTTGGAGCTCCGACGGGTCATCGTGACCCGCCAACTTCAGGAGGCCATATCTCCCTCGTTTTAGCTCCGCTTTTGCCGTTCTTGGTGTCGTTGGAATCGTAGTTCAGCGAACTACAAATCCATGGCATTTATTTGATCTTAAAACCTCTGTTTCATTGATCAAATCATGAGTGAAGTTGCGGCGGCGACTAACGACCCGTAAACTTCTTTCCTTTGTTTCTCCCTCATCCGGACTCTGTTTGACGCGTTCTAAGCATCGTTGGAATCACCTCTTCGAGATCTACACATCCATGTCCTTACTTTGGGAGAAAACATCGAGTTTCGAACACCCCATTTTTCTCGACATTGACGGCATTGCGTAAACCGACGCGGATGTGTGTCCTCTGTGTATCTCAAAAGCTTTCCTAACCTTTGAGAGTTAAAGTCTCTTGTTTTTGGTTCCACATAGGTTCCAAAAACTCAACCTTTAAGAAATCGAAGAAGAAGAAAAATGGGTGCCTTACAATATATATATATATATATATATATATATATATATATATATATATATATATATATATATATATATATATATATATATATGCGCGTATATATATATATATATAATATTTAGAGGAGCAGAGACGGAAGCATCATATGAAAACGAATGGAACAAGCCCTCATGCATACATACATAAACATGAGAGAGAATCATGCATAACATGTTTCAATGAATATATAAAGAATAGAGCTTATGGCTAAAGAACTTTTGCAGAGCTAAACATTGTATAATGCCAGACATATATTAACCATTCCCATATGAGAAAAAAAATGTCCAGCAAGCTTCATGGATTTAATTTATCATCATCGAAGACATGTATATGCATGCGTATGAGATAGAAGAAGGGAGAAAAACATGCGCATCATATATTCAAAAAAAAATGATAGCATAGCACAGCGGAAAAATTAGTGATTGAGATATAAACAAAATTATATCATTTAATTATTCACAAAGAATAATCACAGCCACAGGATCAAGTTCGTTAAGATCATAAGGGTCATCAACTTTATATTCACACTTCTTCCTATGAGTAAGGAAGATTAGGGCTAAGATATACAAGGTATCTCTTTGTGAGATGACATGAGAATTTGACATGACACGTCTTCATTAGTGAAAATGATGGCGGTTCAGTGACTGAGAGAAAACTGTGGGACACAACGTTCATAAAACCAAAATTTCCTAGCAGGAAATGAGTATTAATCACAATAAATCTCTTTAAGAGGTTCACATGTGACAAGGAATAACCAAGTGTTCCTAAGTTCACTGATCCGAGTGGGAGGATTGAGACCATTTTCACAATGAAAGAGGTAAGAGGTAAGTTACGAGAGAATTACCTCACTCATACATAAGAAAAGAATCCTATGAAATCCACCTCGGAGCAAATTGTCATCTAGCGAATGACTATAAGGGATAGATTCCCTAATGGATTGAATGCTCTCTTCATCATTTAGAAGGTGATGATAAGTACCTATAAGTTTCTGAAAGACACTAGAAGGACCTGCTAAGATGAATTGCAAAGCTAACATGAATTGCAAAGTGTCATGTAGGAGGATTTGGATTCTTATTGAGCCAAGTATATGTTTTAGGCAATTTATAGCCTAACCAAGAGGCGATTGGGAACAAGTAGATTCTCAAATCTGTTGAGGGCATATAAAACCTAAAACATTTAGTGGCTAAGGGGTAATACAATGGAAGGTTTTCCGTTGTGCGTTTTAACTCTGAACTTTGGCTATGACAACAAGCTTAGTCTTGAAATTGCATCAAGATGGTGTAAAGACCACCTTCCAATTTGGAATATTGGAAATTGGATGATAAACTCTGCATGAAGCAGCTTAAGGGCTTTGTAGAAACAATCACCCAAATAGTAGTATATGAGGTTCTTCACAAAGTGAAAGCTTCACCAACTTCGAAATAATCGAAGAACACTACATAAGTCCCAAACGGTCTAGTGATGATTCTTTGTGAAGTCATCCTTTGTCAAGTGACAAATGAAACAAGTGTCAAGGGAGTCAAAGGAATAAAGGATCAGAGAATCCTTAAATTCTGAGTTGAGAAAGTCATGGGTTGAACAAATATCTTGATTGACAAGATAAACGGAGTTGCACGAGAAAGATACAGTCTTTTCCACCTAAGACATATACAAGTATAATCCTTATACATCTTAGGATGTCAAACTGCAAACCCACAGACACCCCTGAAGTCAATGGCATAAACCTAAAGAGGTTACATGTCCTATGAGGAATCCAACATAAGAAAGGTGGATAGAGTCCCATGTGAGACTATAGTTGGTAATATGAATGTGCACATTGGTGTACATAAGATCAAATGTTTTTTGGTTAGACTTGGAAGTTGCTTTTTGGTCCTGCTGTGAAATGGGTTATGAGAATAACCATGGATTAAGTTGTCAAGACAACAACTTTCCTTTGAAAGGATACTCCAATACAAGACCTAGGCAAAATGGTGATGGAGTAAGGAAATATACAAAGTATTTTTTCCTGTTATCCATGGAAATAGAACGCAGGGCGTGTTCTGCCATCATTCAAAGTGCCATATGGCTAAAGTAATTCCTATGAGAGATTGGGAATGAATGGTGGATAGAAGGATCCAATTGATAACATCTTATGACGAGGATCCTAAGTATCACAGCAAGGCGAAACATACCTTTTTGATACATCTCTATGAGAGATATGCTTTCAAAGAGGGAAAGTGATAGTTCAATGACCTTCTACTGACAAGATGTTGGTAGATCCCCTTATTGAGCCCATAGCTTGTTTTTCATTGAGTTAGTGAAAATCTAGGGGCGCAAATAAAATATAAGGTCATGAACTTCTTTTATATAAAGATAAAAGAAATGGTATGTATGTTATGAGTAAATACATAAAGGTATACAGCTTTGTATGTCATACAGGTCAAAAAAGGTTGGTTCACTCACACGAACAACCGTCTTCCCATGTTTTTGCGGGGGCATGGGAAGGTAAGACGAGCAAATGATCACCATGAAATGGTTGAGAAGAATCTTTGCGTTTGAGTCGTCTCAGTTAGACTGAGATAAGATCTACATGTGTGCATATACATAGAAAATGGATCGAAGCATGAATATAGACCTGTAGCCAGGCAAAGAACCCTTTTTCACAAATAAGAGATATTGTGAAAAAGGAAGTTCTGGTTCGAATGTTGAGTACATTTTGGAACTAATGTCTGTACGGTGAAAGATAAGGAAATCGACGTACATCTTAAACCATTCACCGTAGCATGCAATTCATACTGCATGTGCTTGAGAGTTAAACTGCAACACGGGATGTGGGTGAAAGATTCCTAGTTCACCACAATGTGAGTCCCAGGAAGGAAGAATACTTCCACGATGCCCTTAAGACTTAGGCGGCATCATGAAAGCTTGGTTTGGTGACAGCTACTTTAGCTGAAGCTCCATGATCACACTCGATTCGGTCAGACGAGTGAAAACTAGGAAAGCGACCAAGTCAAGATGGACTGATGTTTAGTCAAAAAGGAAGATTTACTCCTAGATACATAAGATGTACTAGTATCTGTGGTCGACCCCTTACTAGCTCTATGTGTAGCTGGTAAGTGTGGATACTATGTGCTTGGAAGGCAATCTGAGTTAATCAACATATTAACCCGAGAGGGATTAGATATGCCATGAGCAATATGTATGGGAGAATCTGGGGTATATAAGGCAATGAACATATAGCTTACGGTTATATATAAAGGGTGTCCTTGGATGCTGGTCCGATATAAAGGATTTCTAGTATCACAAGCACCAAATCTGAAAGACGTTTTTGCCCACGCAGTCACGGCAGACGCCAAGTATGAAACAAGAAAGAGTAACGCACGTACGATGGGAGGCCCATCAAGTGCGAGTGGGAGATGTTGGACTTTTGGTCCAAGTCCGCCCTTAATGGGCCGGACTATTTGATTAGGAAATAAGTAGGCTAATCAAATAAGAATAAAATCAGCATAAGATGCAGATTTGGGAATATTTAGCAATAATTATGGATTTGTTAAAAGAGGAACAAATCACCATAATTAGGGAATTAATTGAGAGACAATTAATTCCTGTCTTGGAGGGCAAGAAGGAGTGCACACGTTTCCTAATTAGTGGCCTCCATAAACCACTATAAATAGGGTGTGCCTCCTCAATTGCAACTCACCTCGCCATTGAGTTTTCTGGCAATTCCCTTCTCTCCTACCATCTTTCTGGTTCTGGTGATCTGCTGTGCAAATCACAATTAGGCTCTAGTAGTCTAATAATTGTGTGGGCACAAGTATGGAGTATTGGAGCTTTGACCCGGATCCGAACATGGATTCGTCCAGGTATGCCTAATCTCCTTTTAGTTAAAATATTTTTTTCCTACAAATAACAACTCATATAACCTAATACTATATATATACAATAACAACTCATACAATCAAATAGAGCTCCGCGTACAGAAATAAAAAAAATTACTTTTTGAATTGTTATTCATTTCATCAAAATCAATCAAAAGCTCCGTTTATTTATAATATACATACATATGTATTTCCCTAAATTTTCAAGCTCCAAACATATAAAACAAAAATATTATTAGTATTGCATAACTACTAACAATGAGTCTATGATTCTAGGAAAAAAAACCAATCAAAAGGGAAAATCACTCCAGTAACTATAATTATATAAATAAATTAAAAGTATTATAATAATTTCACATTGCAAGTTTAAATTAATTTTTCATGTAAATTTATATTTTTAAAAAATGATAAAAGGAGAGAGAGGGCTAGCCGATGGTGTCTATGTGCCCAACCAAGATGTAGAGAAGACGTTTGGAGGACCTATGTATGCACGGTGGAGGACGTATGCCGGAGGGTGGAGGAAAGCAAGAAGGTGGAGGAGGTATGCCTGAGAGTGGAGAAAATTAAGCAAGAAGACAATGTGGAGGGGGTGTGTGCGTAATAAAAGGAGGTGGAGGAAAAAAGCAAAGACATTGTGGAGAGAGAGAAAAAATAAAGATAGTGTGGAGTGCCAACAATGGAAAGGAGGAGGAAGAGTAAAAATGAAGAGAAGAAGACGAAGAAGTGGGAAATAATGAAGTCACGAGAGTTGTTGGTAAAGTTAATGGGAATGAAGAAAAGATGGAAAAACAATGGGGGAGGGTGCATGTCAGACAATCTGACATGCACAGGGGACATCTTTAGGTGTCCCAAAATGATTTGGGAGGCATAAAGTCTTGATTTTAAGCATCCCAAAACCTATTTAGGAAGTTTAAAGTAAGTCAAAATTTTTTTTAACTTTTTATTTTTGGCATCAAGGGAAATCTTTAGGCGTCTTAATTGAAATTTGGGATGTCTAAACTCTACTTTAGGCGTCCCAACTTAAATTTGGGACACCTAATGTTTCGATTTCGCTGCTTTATTTACAAAAATGTCACAGCCTCCATGTTTTCACCTTCCTTTTTGAAAAATGGACGTCTATAGGGATAATAATATCTTCAACCTGTAGTAGAAAGATAAAGTAGATACCCATTATATTGTTGATGATGTTGTTTGGCATGCATGCTCGTGCAACACAATGCCACTATTTATACCTTTTTCAAGCTTTTGGTATATTAATTTTATTGAGTTGAAGTTTCAGATGATATATTTGTGTCAAAAGCGGTAACTACAAATTCCGACAGAATACCGAATGATAATATAAAAAAAAAATTCAGTGCATACAAGCTTTCACTCTTTTGATCAGTGGGCCCCATTTTTTATGTGTGAACCAAGGGGTGTGTTTGGTTTTCCCTACTCCCCAATCTACTTTTTACAAATACCAACTATCTTGATTACGCAAAAGTCAAAATAAACCCATAAGTAAAATTAGTTAAAAATAATAAATGTATTTAAAATATAATTTTTTTCAAATATGCCTAAAAGGGTATAGGAGAGAGTATAAGTAAAAAATATAAGAGAGAATGAGTAATAAATGATAATGAAAGAGAATTAGTGGAATATCTCTCTCTGATAAATACAATCCTGAGTAAATATAGGATAATTAATATAAAGAGATGTATTTAATAAAGATATAAAAAGAAATTTTTTTTTGAATTTTTAGACCAAAAAAAAAATTTATATTAAGGACCAACCCCAACAAGTGAAATGTATTTATAAAAAAAAAACTGGATGGAGCAAAAGTTAATACGGGTTCCTTTTTCCAATGTTATTTTTGTCCAATACCATTTTCAGCCACTTTCTGATAATGAAGGTTAATCTGAATTATTTTGTAAATAACTGATTTGGTTAAAAATGTGTTTAAATATAAATTTCGTTATGATAATTAAATTTTAATTGTAATAAACCAACGACCCAAGGTATGGAATATTAATATGGTACACCACTCTGGTCTTATTTATAAGTTTTTTTTTATAAAAAAAATTTGGTCCTATTTATAAATCCAGTTTTAGTGTAGTAAATGAGATTGTGACAATTTTGCCCCTATTTATTATAACAATGAAGAAATAATTTAAAGATAAATAGAGAAAAAATAGTTAAAAAGTACCTATTTATAAATGAGGGCATAATTGGAAATTTACCCCATAATCATTAAGTTAACTACCTCTCATTGGTATGTGACATTTAGTTAAAAGAGACTTATACAGAGGATCAGAGTGGTAAATTATTATAACGTCGTTGTTTGTTGCTTGCACCACCAAAAGCGAGAAAAGGCAGGATAGAGGGAGACATTACTGGGTGTGTTTGGAATAGTGGCGACAGAAGTTTTTTTTTTTTTTTTGTAATCTGACTTTTGTAAATTTAAGATTGGACAAAATTCAGATGGGAGAATTGTCCAAAACTACCTTGGAGGCAAATTAATTGCTGATTGCTACCAAGCATGCAAGCGATCTTCCGTTTTGTGCAAACTATCTTCCGTGTGTGCAAAAATTTTCCATATAAATGTACAAACAATTTTCCGTTGTGTGCAAAATATCTTCTATTATGTGCAATAGATCTTTCATGGTAGCATTCAATAATTAATTTCCTAAAAAAGTATTTATCAGCAATTCTCCCAATTCAGATTGTGTAATGTTATTTATGTTTTGATTGATTGTAGCATAAGTGACTTTTCTAAAAGTGAACTTATTTGGATGATTGTTTTGAAAAGCAAGTTTAAATGTAAAATTTTCTAAAAAAAATTTAAATATAAAATAACTAAAAAGAACATGAATTTTGTTAAATAAATACATATGTGATAATTTTAAGATGTAAAATGCAAATTGTAACATGCTTAGATGATCAAAGAAAAAGTAAGTTTGGATATAAAATGACTAAATAGGACACAAATTTTACTAAATAATATATCTCTATATATATTATATGTATGTAATATGATAATTTTAAGAAAAAATTTAAAACTTAAAATTATAAAAATAAAAATAATTAATTTTTTGTTGTGAAAATTATAAAAATACTAGAAGACTTAATTCCCATGTTCTTGAATTCAGACCGGTCCGGCCCAGAAACCGACGAACCGG
Source organism: Inga leiocalycina (assembly GCA_963242795.1). Taxonomy (NCBI): domain Eukaryota; kingdom Viridiplantae; phylum Streptophyta; class Magnoliopsida; order Fabales; family Fabaceae; genus Inga; species Inga leiocalycina. Next base: position 28,803,699 of record OY725322.1, read on the forward strand.
CTAGTAGACCAGTTGAGTTCGGGTTCCAATTTTAAGAAAAAGAATTATTTTTTTTAGAATTTCATATTAATAAATCTAAAATTTTCAATTTCTCATTGATTTGGCCCCGGTTTAACTTCAGTTTGGTCTCGATCTGACCCACTGACCTTTAACTCAATACCCCAACCAATTCAATACCCTATCTGAATTTTAATACCTTGCTTAATTCAAATAGATGTATTTAAATAGTGTCACATTTCATTCCTGCCCACCAACCCTTACGGGCCCACAATATTTCTCCTCTCTATTCAATTTGGAAAAGCAGTGATTAGAAAAGCAACAAAAAGCTGCTTAAGCTCAATCTGGCTTTTCAAGGGTGAAGCATTTATTTTAAATCGCAATCTCATACACATACAAAAAACAAAAAAGCCACTTTTACCTAGAAAAAGCCACTTTTGGGACGCCATCCCAAACACTCACAATTATCATAAAAGTTGTCAAACTCGCGAGTTTAAATAAATTTGTGATTGTGACATAAACTCGTAAAAGTTTACTTTTATCATTAAATAGGTATTTTTAGTGTATAATTAAATAATTAAAATATAAAAAATAAAAAAATTTTGATTTAAATATATTTTAAATCTAAATAATTGAAATTAAGTATATCAACATTCATAATGTATCATGCTTAACAAAGAAATTTATATAAAGTTAATATATAAAGCCATCGAATATAATCAAATCGAAGAGTTAACACGAGTTTAAGAATGAGTTAATATGGTTTTGTAAATTAGAAATGTAAAAATAATAAACTTGGCTTGTAAACTCACCGAGTTTATCCAAGTTTATAATTAGCACAAGTTTACTAGCGATTCGACCTAATTTTATAAGGTAGAAACGTAAAAATAGTAAACTCGGAGAGTCAACCTGCGAGTTTGATCACAATGATTATTAGTAGTTTTTTTTTTCCATTGTTCATGAGGATAAGGGGCTGTAACATTATATTTTTATTTCCTTAATATAAAAATATTATATAGGAAGAATTAAATTGCCTTTACCTTATTATAATGGGGCCCTATGATTGGGCAAAACCCATATAAAAAGCCACAGTATGAGGCTGTTGCCAGTTTATAATGGTGTCGTAGGTTTCATACTTTCATTTATTTGCACCTATCATGTTTCCAAGAACGGAGCCAATAATTTAAGTACAAGGTGAGCTGAGATTTAAAAAATATGCTAAAGTATAAATAACTCTCCTAAAAATTATGCATGGCCTTTGGCAAAAAAAAAAAAATTATGCATAGCCATTCTCAAATTTGAAATTTTAAAATCAGCTTTTTCTTTAGGGATTTTTTTTGTTATTTTATTAACAAAAAATTGTCATTTCAGATTAATACATCCATGTTGTGGCGTCTTATATGGACAAAAGTCTAAATTTATTTTGTTATTTTTTTGCAAAAAGTTTAAGTGAGTTGATTTAGGAGGTCACAAAGCCAAGACTTGCCTTGCATAATTACTTAAGGTCCTCACATCATTGGTATGACTTAAGCTTACAACTATGTGTGTTATGAGTCAATCTTACCGGAAAAAGAGTGGATTTTTTAAATTTATTAAAGATACGGATGACAACTTTTTCTGTAATAAAGAAGTTAATCGCGACAAAATTTTTAAATCAAGCATTTTCTTTTGTTTTTTTAAATCCATTATTAACCCAGTATTTGACTGAATAAATCATTTAATTAAATTATTATGACTATTCAACAGGGAAAATTATGATTAAATCCAGCTGCCAAAACGTGCGAAGAGGTGGAGTATACCGTATACAAAACCTTGAAGTAAGCTTTGTGTTGAATTTGAAACAGAGACGGCCTAATTTTGATGTGTTCAACATTAACAAATAAAGTTTGGTGAAAAATACATAAACAAATTAAATAAAGTGGTTGTTGTTGCTGTTGTTGTGGTCGTTGTTAATAATAAAATAATATAATTCTTAGTTCCCAAATTTCCTCTCAATTAATCGATTTAGTACTTAAATTTAAACTCAATACAACCCAATTCTTATAGTTTATTGAGTTAAGAAATTACATGACTGAGCTATCCCAAGTTAAAAAGCTATAAGAATTGATAAGTTGCTTTTTTGGATTACAATGACCAGAGAACACTGGAAGGCAGGCAACCAATACTAGTCTAAGTTACAAAATAGGGGAACCGAATGCTCGGTCATATCAGCCAGCATTTGTGCCGAACAGAAGTCTGGTGGAAAATCCAAAAGAGATAGATCACTATACGAGTCCAGGGCCGTTTTGGCCAGGTAATCCGCGCAACGAATGGCTTCTCTGTGGGAATGATGAATCTCTAAATTCCAGTCCCTATAAATGAGCTCCCTAACTTCGTCAATCACCTCATGTAGTGGATGGAAGTGACCAAGTGGTTGCAGTAGCAATTGGAGAGCTTCCGTTGAATCCGAGAATAACTGAATCTTTGCAAAATGTAAAGATTTGCAAAAATTTAGACCAACTTGTATAGCTTGAATCTCTGCCGCCGTTGAGCCATACGTGAAACCAATATTCTGCTGGAACCCGCAGATCCAGTGCCCAGTGCTATCACGAATCACTCCTCCTACTGCAGAATTCTTGTGCGTATCGACTGCAGCATCGACATCGATCCTTATGAAACCCTCTGGCGGGGCGATCCATCTTTCGAGGATTCTCTCTGGAACTTTGAAGATCTTATGCCTTAATTGACCTTCCACGATTCCTTCATGTAGGAAATGAATGCATCTGTGAAGGATTTGTTGAGGCCGGTCGCTAGAACCTTCGAAAACTCTTTTACACCTGTTTTTCCATATTAGCCAGCATAGTGAAGCGAAAACTCTTATCCAAGACGATTTGATCACTGAACGACCGCCAGGTGAATGCTGTATGTTCCATCTGAGCCAAACCTGCAAATCACCAGAGAAAAACGCAGGATAATATAAAGGGTTAATACAGGAAAGCCACACACTGCTAGCGAACTCACAGTCTCTCAAGAGATGGATTGGTGTTTCCTCACAAGAGCACTCGAAAGGACACATAGAGTTTATTCTCACATCCCTCCTCGCTCGAACAGAATTTGAAGGTATTCTCTCTTGAAGCAATTGCCACATGAAGTATTTAACTTTCTCTGGAAGAGGCCACCTCCAAATACGCTGCCAAATAGGATCCGGAGAAGCCGAAAGAGATGAATAGATCATAGAGTATGCAGATTTAACACTGAAATTCCCGTCCGGCGATTTCCTCCACCAAACTGTATCATTCCCCGAAAGTGACGGCGGATTCGTTTCCCGAATCTTTCCAATTACCCACCTGGGCAGGAACAAACCCCACTTGTTCAAATCCCAACGCCTATCAGGGCTAACAAATTGACTAACCCTTTCATCCGGGTCAAGCAGGTCTTGGTGACGATCAACATAATGCATTAGCGGCTGGTCAAGGGAGGTCCATAGGTCCCACCAAGCATTTGTTGAATTCCCGCTACGGAGTCTACTACCCACTGCTTTCCTGAAGAAATCCCAAACAGAGGTAATTGCACTCCACACAGAAGATTGGTTCCTTTTCCTTACCACACTTGGAACTATTCCATTCCCACATTTATACTTTGATCTAAGTACTTGCACCCATAAAGCATTGGGCCTGGTACTTAGGGTCCAGCATAATTTCATGATGAGAGCTTTATTATGACTAGTCAAATCTCTAATGCCCAAACCACCCTCTTTCTTGTCTTTTTTAATTTTCTCCCAAGCCACTAAATGCATTTTCCTGCCTTCACGACCGTTGTTCCAGAAGAAATTTCTATTTGTCTTGTCGAGGTCTTGCAGAACCCCTTTAGGGAGCATTATGGTTTGCATCTGATAGGATGAAAGAGTCGAAAGAACGGAGTTAATCAGGACAGATCTTCCCGCCATGCTCAAATATTTACCCTTCCAGCTAGAAAGCTTCTTTTGCACTCTAGAGAGGAGAGGCGCATAAGTACGCTTGGTAATCCGCTTGTGAAGCAAAGGAACTCCTAAGTACTTGCCTAAATCTGCAGAGATACCAATCCCCAAGGTCTGACCCAACTCTGTAGCGGTGTGAAAATGGACATTTCTCGAGACAAAGAACTTCGACTTTTGAAGGTTAATTCGATGACCTGACACACTACAGAAATAGGCCATCAAGTCCCTTATCGATTCCATCTGGCTTGAGGAAGCCTCACTGAAAAGAAGAAGGTCGTCAGCAAAAAAGAGATGCGATAGCTTCGGGCCAGATTGGCTAAGCTTGAGCGGCTTCCACCTCCCTATATCCACTTCCCGATTAATCAATTGGCTGAGTCTTTCCATGCAGAGGATGAAGAAGTAGGGGCTCAACGGATCACCTTGTCTGACCCCTATGGACGGAAGAAAGGAATCCGAAGGAGAGCCATTCCAAACGACTCTCATTGATAAGTTGCTTTGAATCAAAAGAAACTATAGGGATTGAATTTTACTCCCTCTAGTCCTTATTATAGGGTATTTTCTGGAAGCAATATATTTTTGGTCTCAATATAAGGTAATAATTAACTGCCTCACTAATTACCATTTACCACTTTATCTTTATTATTAATTGAAGTTCAAAGTTGGAAAAATTAAATCAGATCATTTAGAGAGGGCTAAAGTTTGTCAATTTAGGATAAAATTTAATGATTTAACTATCATTATTAGTCCATGAAAATTAGTTGAAAGTTACTCCCTCCGGTCCTATTTATAAGTAATTTTTTCTCTCATGGGTTTTGTCTTTTTTATAAGCAACTTTCACTTTATGTCTGAAAATGTAAGTTTCTTTTTTTTTTCTATTTTATATTTATTAAATACATATATTTATAATTACTTAGCGCGCGCATTAAGAGTTATCTCTCATACTTTTTATTCATTCTCTCTCCTATACTATTTTCATAAATAGGAGCATATATGAAAAAAAACATGGCATGTTTGACACACTTATTACTTTTAACTATTAATTCGTTTTGTACAATCAAAAAGAAAATTGCTTATAAATAAAACAGAAGGAAGTAAGTACAATAAGCACAAGAAGAAGTTGTAAGTTAAAGTTGAATAACTAAATGCGTGTTTGTTTGGGCGTTTGGGAGGGTAGATTGGACTTAAACACTGCTCAATTGGACTTGAACAATGTTTTGATAAAAACTGGGTGTTTGTTTCAACGATTGGATTTAAGCTGAAATAAGTCATAAGTTGGAAAAAGTCATAAGCTTCAAAATGAAGTTTATTGGAGCTTATGTGCCTGTATGTGTATAAAAAAATATTGATAGGAGTATTTTTATATTTTTACGGATCAATGAGGTACTCAAAATCACCTCTAATCACAAAACTTCTTTTATGAAAAATGTTCTAAATAATTTTCTCTTTCTTTAGATAGTAATCTTCTGCTAATTAAAGAATACTTTGGGATAAGAGTTTAAACAAGTTTTAAGTTTTGTTAATATATGACTGTGGAAATGTAGAGAATAATTAATAATTAATTTTAATCAGTTTAGATTTATTATTTAGTTGTTTTATGATTTTATAATCAATTTTTTTATAAACATGTCATAAATTAGTTTCTATATAGTGTTTATACCCATTAAATTTAATTTAAATAATTTATTTGGATTATTGGAGATATTATTGAAATTTTAATCGGTTTATTTTGTTAGATTTTGAGCTCTATGAAAATATAAGTTATGATTTAATATTTAAATTAGAGTTTGATATAATTTATAAGATTTAAGCTTGAAGTGCACAGTAGAAAAGATTTTTGGAGTGTAACAATTTAAATTAGATTTTGACATAATTTTATTAAAATTGTACCATTACCAAATTTTCAAAGTTAATTTTTGAGAAAATTGTGAAAAAATCCCTTCGTGTGTAGATATCTTCCCAGGTCCCATTGGCAATTAAGTTGCTAATGATGAATTTTTTCACAATTATCCCTTCATTTTTTTTTCATTTTTCATAATTTTTTCAATTGTTTTCTCTTAATTAATATAAAAGTCACTTATGTAAAAGTCAAACCAAACATCCTAACTTTTACATAAGTTACTTTAAGTTACTTATCCAAATACTAATCCAAACACTCATAATTTTACCCAATCTAACTTTTTTTCAATCTTAAGATTATATAAGTTTAAGTAAAAATAAGTTACTTATCCAATCATCAAAACAAACACACCCTAAATCGATGATAGAGAAAAAAATCGATCATGTGCCGAAAAGTAATGTTTCAATTAAGGGAAGAAAAGAACAACTGGATCTGTTTCAAGGCTAACCATTAATTTGAGGTTTCTTGAAACCCGCACTTGTGGCCCTTTGAATTAAGAACGAGAATATTGGCTGACCAACCTACCGTCGTTGCCTTTACAGACATTCTGATTTTATTAAAACATAGTAGAGCTATGTATTTGATTTTATTTTAATGCTACTATTAATGAAGTACATAGGTCAACGAGAAATTCTTGTGTGAATCCGATTTGTCATGTCATTTGTAGTCTAATCAATTATTCCTTTAGGTTTTATTTATAAGCAACTTTTTTTTATTGTGCAAAACGAATTGGTAATTAAAAATAATAATTGTGTTAAAAATGCCATGTTTTTTTCATATATATCTCTATTTATGAAAAGAATATAGGAGAGAGAATAAATAAAAGTATGAGAAATGATGAGTATAAGATATAAGAGAGAATAAATAAGGGTAAAACAGGAAAAAGAAGCTTATATTTTCAAACAAAAAGTAAAAATTATTTATAAAAGGGACCAATCCTATAAGAAAGAAAGTTACTTATAAATAAAACCGAAGGGAGTAAAATGCAATAACTCATGAGTTGATTTGGCACCTCCTAATTATTAGCTAACATATTAATAAAATTAAAAGATTTCACAAGACTTATTTTCTCATTACTTGTGAAATCTTAATTAAGGAATTTATATTTTATAGCAAAATATAACTATGAATTATATGAGCAGCCAATTAAGATTACTTTTAATTGAGTTGTTTGTATTTTAATTGGTTAGATCACGAATGACCTCACAATTTTTGGTATGTGTAGTTGTTTTAATGTGTTAGCATATACTCTTTCAGATTCTAAATATAGAAGCGCTAGCTAGATAACTAATAATTCATACTTTATCTATCTGGGCTCTGTGATTACCTCTATTGCCGATTTGCCGTTATCGCCTCTAGCAACCATTGGAATCGTGCTCAGTAGTCAGTAGTCAGTAGTCAGTAGTCATCGTCCCCTGCTTGCTCACTTACCTTCTTTGACGTTGTTCACTAGGGCCTTCGTCTTCCTTTGCCTAAAGGGCAATTTCGTCGTTTCCTAAAAAAATTTCTATTTGACCCGAAGGACCTTGGTCTTTTCCAAGTCCTTTTGCATCATTAATTTGTTGATTGGGGATCCGGACTTTTTGAGCAATTTTCCCTTAAAATACGGGATGTTGTCCAGCATATAGTACTACGTACTGTCACAAAAAGACAATTTTAATGTTAGGTATTGATCAAAATTACGAGACATATTGTATACTCCCTCTTGACTTTTTAATAAGAATTTGATAACTAAATTATGGGATTTAAGGAAAAAAAAATTAAAATTAATTAAAAGAAATAAATAGGTAGAAAATAAATTATTTATTCAAGTATTTACTTATTTATAATAGAGTAAGTAAGAGAGAGAAATAAAATAATATTATAGTAATGGGAGAAAATATGAAAGAGATTGAATGTGATATAGGGAAAAGATGGGGAAAGTAATATTTATTGTGAATGATCATAAAAATTATAATTATTTAAAAAGGCCCAAAATCATAATATAAATTTAAAATTATTAAATTGCTCATAACCAAAACCTCCTACATTATCTCTTATATTCATAATTAAAAACTAATTAAAATTAAAATCAAAACTTCCCATCGTTCACATGCAACGCTTAAACTCATTATTTTTTTGAATTTATATTTTTCACTATGTTTCATATTCATGTAATCAATATATTATTTAACTAACAACAGTAAAACTCATATTTTTTAATGTTTATTTTTCTCCAAATTCCATATTCATATAATCAATATATCTTTTAATTAATCAATATTCATCAAGTTGCCCATTTATATAATCAATGTTAATATTAATTAACCTATTTTTATTAAAATAAAAACTAAACTCATTCATATTTTCTCATGATATAATAAATTATTTTTTTTTAATTTCATTAACATTAAATGAATTTTTTAGCCGACATATATTTCTTCTAAAATAAAAATAAATCATATAAACTTTCTTGTTTTAACATATATAATAAATTATAAAAGGCCTTCAGTTTTATTTAAATTATATAATTTTTATTTTTAATTAAAATTTTTGTTGATTTTTAAAAAAATTATAATTTTGACAATATTGAAAAATGTGTAATTTTTATCCATAGATATCTAAGTGGTGAAAAATAAAAATCGAGAAAAATTTTTTTTGATTTAGTAAAATTTAGACTTTTGTATTAGTTTCAACAATAGAATGTAGGATAGAAAGAAGGGAAGCAGAAGATTTCGTTGGGATAATTTTAGTATTTTAAGTTTTATATTTTATATTTGGTCCTTCTAAATAATTATAATTTTTATGGTCCTTCTTAATAAATATCTTTTCATTTGGGTCCTTCATTCTAATTTTCCCTAGAATTAACTAGAGGAAAAAAATGATAAAAACACATTAAATGTTTAGACAACTCCAAGTGGGATCTCACAAAAAGAATCAAGGCAATTCAAAAGGAAGTAAGGTTTAAGTTTGTTAGCTTATATAAAAAGAATGCCTTTTTACTTAATTTCTTAACCCCGTTTGACGAAGATATACTAATCACCATATATTACATAAAATCCCAAGTAAAATTTATTTATATAACTATATATGCTACTTTAGAGACCATGACATATATAATACTACTTCATATCCCTAATATAAGAGATAAGAGCTAGTTGGGAGATTGCATATTTGGTACAAATAAACTCTAAAATTTCTCAATCTATTTTATCTGTTATATGTATGATTTTTTCGGAATTTATTTACTTAACATATAAACTGTTATATAATTAATCTAATATTACATGGATATTTTAGAAATATAATGTCACATTAATTCAAATTAACCCTTAATTTGTTTTGCTTTTTCAATCTACTCAGATAGTAGGTATAGTAGTAACTTGTTTGTAGCACCTTCGTACGAATATATGTCTAGTGTTCTTTTTTTTTTTTTCATAGAAAAGTTTAAGTGAGTTGAGTCTTGATGACTCACTAAGTCTAGCTAGCTAGGACATGCATCCAAACTCAAAGAGTGTTTATAGGGATATTTACAAATTTCCCACCAATAAGATCCCTTAAAAAAATCAGTACGAATATAGTGGATTAAAAGCCAACTCATTGCCAACTAGACCAACATTTATTCATTTGTGTAGTGCTTTAATTCTGAATTATCCCTTAAAAAAAGTCAGCATGAACATAGTAATCAGTTAGTAACACATAAACACAATATCCACAATTAAAATTCAACGTCACTGAGAAAGTCATGATGAGGGGAAAGAAGAAATCAATGAAACACCATTTTTGCACCATCATGGATGGAAAATTAAGGATCCAAAAAAGCAGTCACGAGCCCTTTCATCGATCATGTGACTCAGTGTCGGCTGCCACAGATTGCGTCTCACTCCAACAGTTGGTCCATAAATCACATTATTAATTATTAGAGACTATCTATCTATCTGGGGTGGTTAAACATGTTGCGAAACTATTAGGAATCACAATCTTTTAAGGATTATATATATTCTATTAATTAATCTCACTTGATCAGTTGTTAGATTATTTGATCCCTCCATCATCATGCCCACTCAGAAATTTGCAGTTGAAACTAGAAATATATTACAGCACATGGTAATCAATATCAACATGAATAAATGTTTATTATGATGACTAGGCTTGCGATAACTATTTGTCATCACTCAGATTTTTTCATTAAGAAAATAATTACTATCACTTACCATCCCATTATATGTTGATTCATTCACATGTCATTAACTCATGATATTATAAAGAAAAATATGATATACATTGTCAAAAACCGCATACTACTTTTCGTTCATAAGGGCAAAAAAAATTCAATATATTCTGAAACAGATAATCAATATGTCAATATATATATATATATATATATATATATATAAGAAGAAGTAGGCGACGCAATTCAAATCCAATTTGGCCTTTGTAAGATGCTATGCAATCATATTTTCATACGGTGAGGTTCACATCATGCTAATTTTACATTCATAATTAATCACCCCTCCTCTTTAACATCTCACTACTATATATTTTTCAGTACTTCTATATAAATCTTAAAAATCTAGATCCTATCGATTCATAGATATAATGTTTGGAAATATATTGGTTCTTGGTCAAAACATGATTTTGATCAAAATAATGTAAGAGCACTTTGTCTCAATATTACAAAAGTCCACATCTAATTAACTGGCTTCCAAACATGGGAGAGGAGTGTCTTCATTGATTTCCCTCTCCATTTACTCTCCATTGAGTATATCTATTATCAAATTAACTTTCAAGGGTTGAGATTCAATAATATATAAAGAATATCATTATAATAAAAATCTATCACAGTAAATATCAACCATTAAAAGTTAATCTAATGGTAAATACATTTAATGGAGAAGGAAATCAATTGAGACAACCTCTCCCTCCAAACATATATATGGTTGAATCTTACTGAATCCATTTTAATTTCGATTTTCAAATTAAACATAACGTACAAAGAAGTGTTCGTGCGTGCGTGATTGTGCATGTGAGAAAGAGAGAGAGAGACTGAAGTTGGTATTTTAAAAGCTCTAATTAATTCATGAACCTCATACATGGGGGAAAACGGAAGTGTATGATCTGTGTGTGCATCGTACATGCCTATATAAGAGTGTTTGCGAAACCACAAAACCATGGTTTCAGAAACCATTTTTCATAAGTCAAGACAAAACTCCTCTTAAATACTCATTTCGTAAATTATAAAAGTTATTCTCTAAAAGTTAATCTAAAACATACACTATATATGTATTGTCCATGCATGTGTGTTCTTTACAGCTATACTTTACTAAGGCATAGAATCATTGTTCATGCTAATGCCAATAGAATTTCTACAATATTCCTTGAGTTTTACTCTCACAACACCTTGACAAATAGAGGTTTCCTCAACCATTTTTTTTTACAAGTGTAATGTATATATCCTTAAATACATTTCTTTTTGTCAAAGCGTATATATGGACCTAATTAACGAAGGTGAGTCTCTTGGTGTGTAGTCAGGCTTACAAGTTGTCACAAAACATATGTATAAAAGTCCATTATCAATTCTTGTGCATACGCTAATTAACCATGGAAAACTTAGGTTAGGAGCTAGCTTCCATTAACAGACAAAAAATCTATAAAAGGAGCAACACCACCACCATCTTTGTTCTGTCGTCCTCGTCCTCGTCCTCCCACATTATTATGTTCACTGTCTTGATTCACTTCCTCGTCGTCCCTTCTTGCATTGTCTGTCACCTCGCTTCTATTATTTGAATCAGTGTTCACTTGAAGAAAGTCATAGAACTCAACTGACTCACTTTTATCTGCAACATTAAACAACACCACCACAGTTAGTTATATAAGAAACTCAGAATTAGTTATATTATCACTAATTAAATCTAAACATCAGTGTGCTGCCTAGTAATTAACTGGAGACGAGAACATTCAATTCAACAGCCATAAGTAGCAGCAGATCGATAAATTACGTAATTAACCATAACTTATCCAAGTTCAAACTCAAGAGTTGCCCTAAATCTATGAAGCAAGTAAGAATAATATAGATGCAACAGTTTGTAATTACCACGAAGAACTGATGAAGAGGAAGAAGGGTGTTGAAGTTGTTGATGAAACTTGTTGGGAAATTGAAGGAAAGGGTTATAAGGAAGACAATAAGCAGGGAAGGCATGCTTATCATAGTATTTCTCAAAGAAAGCAGGAACAATAATAGGACTAATCATCGTCGTCTTTGTTGTATGATCATATAAGTTTGTGCGACGATCCTGATGATCAGGAGCAGGATCAGATGGTGTAGAAGTAGTTAGCTGATTGTGATGATGAAGAGGGCGTTGTTTGGAATAAAGCTTGGACTTTTCTCTGCGAATCCTGGCCATCATTACGTGCCAGTGGTTCTTCACAGCATTATCAGTTCGTCCTGGGAAATGCCTGGCAATCACAGCCCATCTGTTTCCATGGATCCTGTGAGAAGCCACAAGCCTCTCTTCTTCTTCCTCTGTGAATGGACTCCTGTTTATTCTTGGGTCCAGTTGATTAAACCACCTCAACCTGCAGCTCTTCCCTATATATATAGTTCAACATATATATAGATATAGATGTTAGCCTCAAGCAACAAAAAAAATCAAAATTATAATCCAGTATATTCTACCCTTAATTATAATCAGCATACAGGAACCATATAATTAACAAGTTTTAATTTAGCTGAGTATCTAAATATATAGTTGTAGATTCAATTCAATTACCTTGCTACTGTGCTGTGCGATATATAGGCTTAGATTGTGTTCTAGCTCGTAATTAGTTGTTCAATCATAGTAATTAAGAAGAGAATAACTAGAAATGAATATATATAGAAAGAGATGATCGAAGTGCGCGCGCGCGTGTATTTACCTGATCTTCCTCGAAGCTTTTCAGCTATGGCGTTCCAATTATGAGGACCATAACGCTCCACCAACTCTCGAAGTTTCTCATCCTCGGCTGGCCTCCAATGGCCTCTACTGCACATATTATCTCTCCAACCTCAAACAAATTAAGACCAAAACAAACTAGAGCAACTACAAAATATCAATTATGAAACCCTAATACTTGATTAGGGTTCGGATATCTCTTAATCTGTCTTCTTCTTCTTCTTCTTCTTCTTCTTCGTCTTGCACAGAAATCGATTTCCCTGCTAACTAGAAGAGAGAGAAGGAAGAACGAAGAGGAAAGGGAGAAGGAAGGAGAGAATATATGGTGGGCAAGTGTTTTCCGTTAGAGAGTGGGAGGCTTTGGACAGACCTTGCACCTGCGATTGATGCCAACGTTTTGGCTAACTAACTCCTATATAAGTAACACTTATATCTATCTATCTATATATATATATATGAAATAAATACACACATATATATTTATAGTAATAATAATATGTATGTGGGGGGAAATAAAGAAGAAAAGAGAGGTTGCTTAGTTGAGTTTGTTTGGTTCTGCTTTCAACGTCTTTAATTTCCTAGTTTCTAACCTACAACGTCTACTTATAACCCACCAATATGCCTCACTCCATCGTTTTTCCATTTTTTATTATGCATTTCCCTTATCACTTTCCTTTGGAATTTTATCATTTTTTGCAGCCCCCGAGTTTTTTATTATTATTATTATTATGTGACATCAACATGTACAAAACGTATACCACTTTGCTTGCCGTCATTTATATTATCATATTGTTCTTGTTATAATTATAATTATTATCATGTGAGAATATAAAAAGTCCACTTGACGTCCCAAGACCCCTCAAGTCCCAACTTAATTTCTCTTAGGTTAGAGTCATTTGGTGGCTAATTAAGCAGCACGTGTGTGTATATATGATCAATTGGTTACTTTAATTAACCAAAAAAAAAATATTAATAAAAGGTTCAAGAAATTGAATATGTGTAATGCCCATATATTGGTTTATTTTCATGTGTTGCATAAATTTAAAGTGACACTGAAATAATCTCAATAACTTATATTATTGATAATTAATGAGTATCTCAAAATTAGAATATAACTCCTCTTAATTAAATGTTTTAAAAATAATCACAAATATTATTTTATGAATGTATCACTTATTCTCTCTACATTTATAAATTTCTGTTCTCAATAATGTAGCATCTGAGACCAAATTGTGTGCTTTAGCACCAGCTGAAATAACTTATTTGCTTAGATCTTGAAAGGGAATACAAATTTGAAAATATTAATTTTATATACAGAAGAGCTAGTTAAAAAAGAGAAATAATTAATGTATATAGAAGAAAAAATAATAACAGATGTGTGTGTGGGGTTTGGTAGTGTAGTTAGACAATATGTTCGGAAGTTATGGGGAAGAAGAAGGATGCTTTAGGTTTTGATCAGCTTTCAGGCCTAACTAACATTACATTATTCACACCTGCACGTGGACACACTATAAACTACCACCTTTTTGACTCCTCCGTCATTATTTTACAATTATGCCCCTCTTTCATTTCACTTTTTCCGGATATATATATAGTTAATTAGTCATGTCACCAATATTCTTTTTTTATGGACAGAGTAATCTCTACTACTTTTAATTTGGCTCAACATTAATAATTTGACTTATCTTGTTAATTAATATATTCCATGCATTTAATACAAAAAATATTCATTATTCATAAAGGAAATTAATTAATTTGAAGTATTGGTCAGAGTATGTATCCAACTAGGTTTGCTATAAGTGGTTGAGACCCAGTGAGTGGGTAGATATAAAATTAAACAGAGATGGTTACGAAATTAATTAGATATTTAGAAGGTACTGTCAAATGTTAGTGTGAAACTTGTTTTTGTTTAGTTTTTTTTTTTTTTGCCCAAGAAACTAGTTTTAGTTAAAGAGTAAATAATAATGAAGAGTCAATATTCAACGCGCATGTACATGAAGCACGAGCTCTTTTTTTACTTGTCAAAATTTCGGTATCCAGATACACACAATGCAAATTCTTGCTTTGAATATATGTGAATAGTATAATAATGAAGTAATCTAGTTCCACATTAACTATGAGGTCATATAATCATATATGTCAAAATTGTACGTATATTATATATAATGATATCTTAAAACGAAAAGCACAATACTTTTCCTTTCCTGAAACGAAAATTAATAATTTTCATGTGAAAGATAATCTTGACCGGAATGAATGACATGGATATATAACCTAACCAGAGAAAATACAAACCAGAAATCAATTATTTTAATATGACCAAAATGAGATTATAAGCAAGGAGAACAAGACAAAATCCTAATTTTGTGACAAACTCAAACATCATAGGTGGTGTTGTTATTAGGACAACTAATTGTTACTTTTATTTCTACTAAACCTCATTTGGTGAAAATATATTTTTAACAAATGCTGAATATAGCATTTTGCATTAGTGGGTTGACCTCTTAGCTTTATGCAAGAATGAGCTTAATTGTGTATTTAATTTTATAGCCCAATTAATCGGTAGGCGTTAGTGTTAGTGGAATGAGTTTTAACCGCTTAAGCACGAGTTCTCGAATTCGACAATACTTGAATCTGACTCATTTAGATAGTCATATCCAAAATATATCTATATATATATAACCTAAATTAATTTTCATTTCTTCAAATTACATAACAATAATTTAAACTTTAACCCATTACTCTCACATTTTGTCCTACCTTTTACCATTTAAACTTGCCCCAACTGATTTACCCGAAGCTTTATTAATAAAGAATTGAAACACACCTTGCAGATTAGGGCAACCAGGTAAGACTATATGTTAACTAAGGTACGTAGCCAATTAATAAGAGACTTAGTCAAATTAATGTTAAAGTGAGATAACCCATAAAGAATAATTATTTCAATTAGTATAACCAAGTAAACATTGATTACTCACACGTAACAAAAGATCGATGTGTTATTAAGAAGACGTGAATCCAACTTATTAACAACCACCATGAATAGTTTAACAACACACCGATCGCTCCATCATTCAGAGACAAACAGCAACTTTTCAACATACTTATTGCTTTATATAGCTTTTCTAAGTAATTCAATATTTTATGAATTTTGTTTCTCATTTTTGCTTACTACAAATCTAATTTAATTTCAGTCAAGTCGTTATGTGTAATTTTTTATTTTTTTTATTCTCTTGTTATCAATTCCAAACTTTATACAATTCAGTGTAATGTTCTCCTCTTGAAACCATTACACACGTCCATTAATCTTTAAGATATAATTGAACTCTTCTTCTAAATAGTTATATAATTCACCTCTCTTTTTTGGAACGAAAATTGATCTTTCAAGTATAACTTCTAGATAAAACCTCATCAACTTTTCAACCATATTCTTAATTGAGAAAAAATCATATATTACAAACATGCATCTATTTAAACCCAAAAACAAAATTACATGATAGTGAAAATAACGCGATAGTAGTAGTATGGGTAATTGATAAATTTTGATCTATTTAATATGAATGTTAAATTAAGCAATTCATGCATTTATTATAATTTGAAAAATAAAAATAAAAGATCTCAACAATTAAAAATTAATATTATCGGCTATGTAGGATTACCAACCTTGGTCAAAATGAATTATGTTTATTGAAACATAACACGTCAAGGCTTAAAACAGATATAATTGAAGCAGCTCATCTCACATCTACCTCTCAAGTTTATTTTTTATGTGCGTTAGTTTATTACTTAATTTTAATATTAACTAGTTGGTAGATGCCTATAACCAAAAAAAGGAAATTTGTAATGGAACAAGTTATACAATCCATAATTTATACTACAAAAAACAAAAATAGAATTTACTATGAAAATCAAGAAAAGTCCGTCACAAATTGATTTAGTGATAGATGGTTCAGTAAAAAATAAAGGCATCACACCTCTTATTTTTCTAATGGATTTGCAAAATTTCCATCACAAATTCTTTTACAAATTTTCTGTTGGAGCATGTTTCTAATAATATGATATTAATGTAGACAAGATATCATATATAATAGATCCTTGATGCATTGTATAATATCTAATAAATATATATGTTCCTGTCAAAAAAAATTATAATATGTCATACAATTCGTAAATGATGAAGATGTGTTAAATATTTCAAATTGGATTGATTGATATTTGATGAGAAGTTATCCCAAAATTAGTATTCTTGTTCTTGTTGTTTCTTACATGCTAAGAGCAACGCCAAATCTAATACTCATTGTTTTTTTGAACAAGAATTTTGCTGACTCCCGAAACGACATGACGTTTAAGAATTTCCCTTTATATTACGTCGATTCGTTTCGAAGGGAGGATGTGGCAACTACCATTTTAAGCAAACTTTTGCATCATCGTATTGTTACGATACTATGAAAATGATTCTTCAATTCTAATGATTAATAATTTAAGCATATTTGATAATAAAGTTCCCTCTATCGATAATGATTAATGCTCAAGTTAATTATTTTCACGTATAATAATTTTATTTTACACGCTCATTAAAGAATTAGTTCATAGCCCCACAAAATCGATCATTATATATATTTTTTTGAATGCCAGTGTCATACAAATAATTGTAGGATTTTATATATAACTTTTTTGGTCTGTGCACTTTGTTAATTTATACTGCTATTAATTTTTTTTAAATACTTATATTATTGATAATTGTAATTTATCCCGTCAATAAACATGGCTTTGAAGTTTGAATACCCAACCATACTTGTTTGGTCTAGCGGGGGACCAACAATATTATAAAGTAGGCAAATTGTGTTCAAACCCACAATGGTAGAAAAGAATCCGAAAAAAGGTATCCTAGCCATGAAACCTCAATCTAGATTAGTTGTATGCTCAGATACTTAGTAATATAATGGGGGGGAAAGTGTCAGCAGATACCAAGTGGTCCAAAGAGCCATTAATATCTATTTTATGAAGTTTGAATGGCATTTAATTCTTTTATTATTTTTAATACTCTTTTATTTTAAAACTATAACATGCTTTAAAAATAATTTAAGCCTGTGTTTGATATCACTTATATTTGAATAATAAATCCTTATTACGCAAACCGAGATAAAACTCCTCTTACATACTTATCTCATATACCATGAATTACAATTTATAAACAGTTATTACCCAAAAATAAACTATTCCAAACGAGCACTAAAAGTGATGACAATTTTAGATGATCTGGACACAATCTGTCCAACAAGAGCTTATAATGCAGTTGGTTGTTTTTGGTCCAATCATTTTTGCATTGATTAATAATTATTTGAAGCTTTCTCAACCCATTAACCTATTATTGTCTAGAAAAGAAATATTGATGTAATGCATGATTATGGAAGCTTAAACTTGCATGTTAGTAGCTCAAAATCGGTTAGAAAGTACTACATGATGATGTTACACAAGAAAGAATGTGTTAATAACTACTTTTTCGTTGATTACTTCAAGTTAGCAACAATAATATTAATTTACATTAATGAATTTGCTTTTAATAAAATTGGTTGGTCCTGATTGGTTAATTAGCTGGGTAAAGCATGTTAAAGTATCCCTCTGAAAAACTTCTAACCAGTCTCTTTTCTTTAAAGCCAGTCTTTACATGTAATACGCCAATGCCTGCACCAAATGAGGGGAAAAAAATGTCAAAGGCACGATTTATTACTTGTAACGCCAACAAGCATCACTGGTAAAAGATGCAATTGCGTATTGTAATTTTTTTCTTTGGTACTCCCTCTGATTCTTAATATAATAAAGTTTTAACCAATTCTCATGTATCAATAAAAACAGTTAAAATCATTAAATTTATCGTAAAATTGAAGTGATTTTCAATATTATTTTTATTAACCAACTATCAAAAGGTCTTATAAATAGGATTAAAATTAAAATTAAAAATATCTTCTAAAAGGAATCTTATAAAAGGAAAAGTGCATATGATATATAATAAAATAAAATATTTTGATAGCCTTAACTGATCCAAAATGACTTGTGGGGGGTTAGTAAGCAATATAAATATTCCGTCATATTTAATGTGTGAAATAGTCGTTTGTATGGACTGTTGGCCTACCTTTCCTCCTAATTGCAGAGCCAGAAATTGCTTGTTTAAAAAGTGAGGGAAATCTCTCACCCACCATCTGTCTAAAGATTGGTATCTGTCGCTGAAGCCGTTTTCTTCATTTGTTAACAAAAACCTCTCTCTCTCTCTCTCTCTCTCTCTCTCTCTCTCTCTCTCTGAGCTTATCTTAACCTCTGCATAGGTTCTGTATTGTAACGAATTAAAGGGGCAGAAGAAGTCAAGAGCAACTGACCTGAAACAGAAAAGCAAAGCATTTAGCAAATACGTACTCTGATATACATTATGGTCGTAAGAAATTTCACAAATCCTAAAAATGGAAGGGATAACTAAATTTTTCCTAATACATCTTTTTGTTGTAATAATACTAAGACTACCCTATACAATACGTGGTAGCATATCAGCATCCTTCAGAGATAGATATGAAAGTCTCAACTTTCATGTACAGAGTTGCTACCTTGACTGTTCACCTGATTTACCTACTTTTCTTATAGCCATTAACAATTTTACTGTTACCCAGAATTAGTTTTGGTAGTACCAGAACTTCAATTCTCTGGTACTTGCACAAGTTGTTTTATTTTTTGTTACATGCTGTACTTGAATATGCTTGCAAAAAATAAATATGAGTTTTTGTTGTGTTAGTCTCTCCTAACCAGGAAGATAACTCGTCAACAAACATAACAACCATATGTGCAGCCTCTCCTTTCCAACCAATTAACAAGCAGAAAAGCTTGGTCAACGGAGACTGGGTTACTTAAACGAGGAAGCTTCAACAGAAATGTTATTGCCAAATCTATCGGCTAATTACTGTGTGTTCTACCCATTATATTTCTCATCCAATTTTTTCAACTCATCCAGATTAGGTTGATCGTTGGACTAAATTGCTCTTTTTGGAGAGGAAGGTTTAACAGACTCGCAATTCACATTTAGCTTATAAATGACATGACTAGCAAGAAGAGAATCCCAGAACTTCGTTTTTACTAAACAAATTTTAATCAAAAAGAATATTTACTTAAGAAATCTTAATTACGAAAATATTGAAAATATTAAAGAGGAATATTCTAATTGGTTTTAAATCATGGCGGTTGGCTTTTAAAATTATACTATATTCTATGTTTCAACAATACATGACTTCCCCTCTCAGATTCCTCTGCTTGGTTCATATGTTCTGATTTGATACAGCCACCTATATGAGGGAAATGTGTTCCTGTTTTTGGAAGTTATATTCACCTCTCAACTGTAAAAACTGCAGAAAACAAACTTTGAAATATTCCGATATTGCTTTTTGATCATGACCTCCCGCCAAGAAGAGTACACCTACCTATCATTCCCTAAGTCACTAATAAGTCCCCATTTCCTACTTCTAATATCTCTCTACCTATTATTATTACTAGTAAGGCTGCCTCTTTCCCCACCATCTTAATCTAGATTAATTTAGAATTAAATGCTACTACCTTCGATCTTTAATATAAGATCTCGTTTATAATACAATTTACACTACAAGCAAGATCTTATATTAAGGGACCGGAGGAAGTAGTTTATTAGATTATTAATCTTGACTGTGAATACCATAAATCAAAAATTAAATCCACAACTTGGAGTGCAACTCACTTTTGTAACTTTATGGGTATTAGGTACAGGACAAAAATGTAAATGTCATTGTTAAGCAGGGTTGCATTCAGTAGGTTTAATACTGACCCTAATGGAATATAGCACCTTTAAAATCCTTCTTATAAACTACACGATGATTATTTTGGCTACAAAAGTATCTGTGTTGTTGTCTCTTCTGCACTGATGCCTATTTTAATTATTTTAGTCTTTTGCACTTAATCCAAAGGAGAAAAATAAAAGAAAAGGGTAACATCAGAATTTAATAACAGATATTATCCATCAAAAAGTGGGGTGAAGACAATACCTCAATTGGATGAGCATCTACTGTCATCAGCAAGATATCCTTACATAGATATGCGGCAATCCCTCAATTTTGTCTACAACGTGTAGTTGAAGAAAACTTTCCTTTGTACAAGTAGTGAAACCTATCAATAGCATGTAGAACATAAACTCCATTAGGACCATATCTTTCGGCTTAAGTGTTTCAGTGATGCAATGATCTCATGGGTCTATAGGATGATAGCAACATTTTGTCACATCTAAAGTGGGACTGTGGAAAAGATCATTTCTTTGTAACAACCCCATTCAGAGAATCATACAGAGAGATTCTACAATCTTCAGCATCACTTATTGACTACATCAAGATAATAGAGATACAGCCCACTAAATTGTCCCACTTTCACTCTCTAATAATGAATTTCCAAGTTACAAATTCAAACCGAATTATATGCCACGTGTATCCCACAAAACAAGAAATTATTAAATCTTATCGTGCAATTGAAGGAATATCGCAAAGTCGACTATTTCCTGTGGGATAACCAATTCTTATTCACAAAGCAGTCAAATTTCAATTATACTAAATACAAAAGAGAGGACAGGCAATGAAATGAGAAGTCACTTTTTGTGGAACAACTTCCTAATTCCTATCACAATCAGGCCCCAGAAAAGCTCAAATTCATTACATGAACCTTTCACTTCAACCAGATAATGCAACTTTATGACCATAGTTGGTATTAGCAATTACATGAATGTGTCTGTTGCACCCATTAAAAATACTTAACTTTTGCTTTCTTATCCTAAAATGATGAAAAAGATCCATTACTGTATAAACTATGGCAACGCACCCCAGAACTAATACTTGAGTTTTTTTTTTGGGCTATAAAAATGTCAAGAGGCAAAAGTCTGAAAGTATAATCAGCAGATGACAACCGCAATGGAATAATTAGGAGTAAGTAACTTTTCATTTGTAGAAAATATTATCGCTATGATTTTATTCCATTCACAAATTATTTGTAAAATTCCAAAAAACCACATGTGCGAGCCAAAAGAAATATAAAAATGATTATTGGAGTATAAGCTAAAAGAAGATCAATTGTAAGACATCCCGACAGGCAAACATATTGCGGCTTTGCAAGCGACCTTGGTCAAACAACTAATACAATGTAATGCGGATAAAAAGAAATGTTAAAGAGAATAATATTAATTGACAAGACCAAATCTAAGCCCAATTTGAACTCTTCACTCGTATTGCTTTATTTGAAGAAAGATTACTTCAAATGCTTCCAAACAAATATACAATAGGATAGGATGAAATAGACTAAACTGAAGCAGTTAGGTCTCAAATAAAAACTACCCTTCAACTGCAACATTACTCCCATGACCCATTTCTTCCTGTTTACCCAACTTGATATAAGCCAAAACAGAATAGCATATATTACATATATAGCTTCTGCAAGAACATATGCACCTTCATTGAATTGACATACTAGAGACACAATTCTCAAATTTATAAATATCTGACTAACAGATTAGAAGCTTATTACGAGATGATGCATCATTATTACCTCTGCTTTCAAAGACGCTTATGCTCGTTTCTATGAATAGGGAAGGTTCCCCTGTGTCTGAAATTTCTGTTAGAAAAAACAATCAAAATGAGCCAAAAGTCCTAAACCTAAACATTAGAAAAAGAAACAATAAGTTACCTAGAGACGCACATTCTGATATAAAGATCATAAGTCATCCGGATTTAAGATAAAAACTAAAGAGAAGAAGAACACTCTCATGGGTCCCACCGACATCCTCATAATCTGGTTGCACAGGAAATTTTGAATATTTACTGTTATTTCTCCTGTGAGAAATATACCTTCAACCATTTAGCCTACTTTCTTTAAGAAACAATTGACATTCAAATGACCCACAAAACACTCGTTTCACATTATTAAAATTATTGGCATTCTTTGTTGACTTCTTCCCTTTCAAATTTCAATGTCCTCCGGGACATGATTCACTTCTTCTGGCTCATATTCGCATATTGAAATCAAGTCACAGGGTCCAAAATTGAATTTAATTCAATTATTTTCACAGAATGGAAATTTTCCATCATTCGTACTACCAAAAGAAAATCGGGTAATGGAAAAGTCAAGGACGAAAACCTACTTGTGGATCTACTTTTCGATTGGGTCAAGTCCAACTTGAGGTGCTTAGAATACATTGGTCACGCGTATAGTCTAAACGGTGCTCCTGCGCAATGGGCATTATAGCAGATCTCAATGCAGCACCCATATTTAGCCTGAGGAGAATCAGAGAACAAGAAGATCAGGAGCGAAGTAGCTGATTGTGAAGGAGATTGATATCTTCGTGTTTCAAAACCAGATTCGCAAGAAATGATGTCTTGAAGAGCGTCCGTTACGAAACGGTAACCTCCGGTTCTCCATCGCTGAATAAGTCATATCCGGCGGTGAACGGTAGCCGCGCTGCCTGGGTTTTTGGTGGGGAGGTGAATCCCTTGTCGCCCCTCGATTTTAATACACTAAAATCATTTTTTTTCATTTAAATATAGGAAAAAAGGTCATTTAAATATTATAATGAACTTGTAAAATCTATAAAAATTTGTTAAGTGCCACTGCCGGCTGACCGGCATCCGTCACCGCCTGACCTCCAGGTGGCAGCTGCAGGAGCTCCGACAGCTTAGGGCTTTTTTTAGGGGGATGGGGTGCAATTTTTTTTTAAAAAAAATGGTTTAAGGGAGTAAGGAGTGGGATCGAACCCATCCCACCCATTTACTAAATAAAGTCATAATAACTTTAATAAGATCAGTAATGAAAATAATAAAATTTATTATGAAAATGACGTAATGTGTAAAATGTATGTTTATATTACTCGTTTAGTTAATACTATTACGGATTTTGTTATTTTCATTACTGATTTTGTCAAAATCATTGTGTCATTATTTATATATATATATATATATAGTAATGCATATATATATATGAAAAGAGCTTTGATGGGCTAATGACCACCAAGCCCTCCTAAACCATTATTTAAAAAAACCCTCGGCTACCGGAGCTCTTGTAATAGCCACCCGGAAATTAGGTGGCAACGGGTGCCAGCCTAGTTCGATTCCACCCCTTGCCCTCCTAAACCATTTCTTTAAAAAAAAAATTGCATCCCTTCACCTCCCAAAAAAAAGTCCTTGGTCGCAGGAGTTCTTGGAGTCACTGCCCGGACGTCAGGCGGCGATGGGTGCCGACCGGCCGCCCGGTAGTGGTGCTTCGACAGGGACACCATTCTTTTTTTTTAAAAAAAAAAAAAGTTGAAAGGAAAAATGATAAAAATGTCAACACTTTAAAATCTCAATTTGATACTTGTCACATTTATGTCATTTTCAAGTATTAACAGACTTTTGTGGATTTTGTAAGTTTATATAGTATTTAAATGGCATTTTCCCTTAAATATACCTTATAAATATAAAATTGGGTTAATAATGCTCATCAAAGTTTGGTTTTAGTTTTCATAATTGTAATTACATAATGTGTTAGCCAAAATCAAAACTTGCTATGAAGTAAAAAAATCAACGGTTAAATTTTAAACAAATCTTTATAAATCAAAATTAGAGATTTAAATTTGTAGTGACCATAAACCAATAATGATATTAACCCTCTAAATTTTATAAGTATTGTTTTCTGAGTTAAAGTGTAACACCCCAAATTTTATTTATTAATATGCCTTGTAATTATTTATGGCATTTAATAAAATGAAATAGTGAATATTCATGAATTTAGAATTTAAAAAGTGAGTAAATTTTCAATTTCATGAGAATTGGATTAGAATAAGTCATAAAATTAATTTTAGATATTCCAAAAAGTCTAATATTGAAGCCCAAAATGGAGGAACAAAAGAGCAAAATATTTGGCCCAATAATAAAGAGAATTTTGGCCTAAAGGAAGAAAAGGAATAAGCCCAAATTAATTTCAAGAAATGTAATGGCAAAATTGTAATTTGCCAATAAAACACAAAATCAATTATTTTTCAATTAATTGAATTTAATTTCAATTAATTAAGAAAAATAAAGGGTAAATGTATATATATTTGGAACATTCTTGGTCAAGAAAACCTAAGTTTGAATGGTTAAAGTTGGACTTATACACAAATTAATTAAAGAGGATGTGGGAAATGTTGGAGAAATTATTATTTCTCTTTTTCCTTATGATTTTCGCCTATTATAAAGAAAAAGGAGAAAAAAATAATTATTTGGCTCATAAGTATGCCAAATGGCATCATCTAAGCCAAATGATTAAACAAGAATTAATTAAGGATTGAGCACATGTTGGAATTAACATAAATTATTATACTTTTGGCAATTGGTTAAGGTAATTGAAAGAAGCCCAATTGGTGGATGAAGGACCAAAAGTGACGTCCTTATGGGCCAACAAGAGAGAAGGAGAACTAGTTCAAATGTAATGAAAGGTTTATGACTTAATTAGCAAGAGATAAGTTTAAGTACAAGGCACATGTCATAATTTATTAAAATAATGTATATTAAAGGAAAAATGAAGAGATATTTATGAAGCTTTATCTTTATCTTTATCTTTCTCTTCTCATTTTCGTCATACACACCAAAATAGAGATAGAGAGAGAGAGAGAGGCTTGAGAAACATAGAGAGAAGGAGAAGTACAAGAGGAAAATCAAACGTAAGCTTTGAGATTTTAAGTAATTAAGCTTTCTAACTTGTGTAATAGCTTCTCTAAACTCTTGTTCTTCATGAAAAATCATGTGTAGCAAGCAAATTTTCAAGGTTGATGAGAGAGAGGGAGACCCCTAGAGAGAGAAAGTGTGAGGATCAAGAGGTAATTTCAAGAACTTCAATCCTTGTGATAGTATGATATTGTTGTTATGGTTCTTGTAATGATTTGTGGTTTGGATTGTTGATTTTGTAAAGTTGGGATGTTGAAACCCTAAGGGGTTATATTGCCCAAATTTCCTCAAATCATGGCTAATCAGTGTGTAAAAGGTTTAACAAGTGGCTAGAAGTGAAAAGGAGCAAGCTTTAAGGGTTAAAACATAAAAGCATATTTTCCCTTTCTTTTGAGTAAAGTTTCAGCCATCATGAAAAATAGGGGTTAGGGCTGGAATTTCATTAATTTGATGGTTGCATTGTGTTAAGGAAGGAAAATTGTATAGGGTTGACGTTGATCACATTGGAAGAAAAGCCTTAAAAAGTGAAATTACAAAAACACCCACAAAAACCCTAAATAGAGGCTGTCAAGGGCAAAACTGTCATTTGGCAATGATTTTGGAAAAACCGATATAAAAAATGGATTCTACAAGTAAAAATATGTAGGAATAGCTCGGGTCAAAATTTCTAGAAAAGTACGGTCGAATCAGGTAAAAAGGGGCTTAGGCGGGGTCCCAAGGGGTATTTTGATAATTTTACAGTTTTAGACTAATATAACCAACAAAAGTAACTTGGAAGAGTTTAGAGTGATATATGAATAGGTATTAACCTAATTCTTGTAAACTTGGATTTTTAGAACCCAACTATTGAGCTTGAGCCGGATCGAATTGAGGACTTATTTGTGAACAAAAAGGGACTTAAGGTAGTAACTCTATCTTTCATACATTATGTCAATGTTTATATACTTTGTTTATGTCATATTCCATAATATGTATGATACACTGAATCTAGTGCCTACGGGTACACTGAACATAGTGCCTACGGATACATTGATATGGCCAGTTGGTGGTCTCAAGCCCAGCTAAAGTATGAAACGAGTAGGGGTTGCAACAATAGCTAGCTCTGAACGTTTTCTACTGAACTAAATTATACCAACTGAACTAAATTATGTGTTATTATAATATTGCTGTATGTGGTACTTGACATATTTATTATTGTATTTTTTATGATCGATTGTCTATTACTATTGATATTCGTTTGAATCTCACCCTTTTTCAAATATCAAAAATATTCCAGCAAAAGTTAATGGCTCCAAGGCCAAAACGGTAAATACAGGCAACTGAAGCGTACGAGCCAAGAGAAATGGAGTTGTTGATTATATTTAGTTTATTTTTGGATAGTTTGGACAATTGTATATATTATTTAAATCCTGCAGGGAGACTCTTGTATGTAAACAAATACTTAATGTCAGTATATCTTTACTATTTTTGTATGCTCAACGGAACTTTGGCTTAATACTTTGCGTGTATCGAAATGTTAAGGAGTTTGATATAAAGTGCAATTTTATTAACAAAGTTTTTTTTTCGAAGAACGTATGACACAAATAAGTTTTGGAATAAATAAAAATAGTAATAAATAATTTAAAATGGCACATATTTACCAAAGCCGTTAAATCTCATCAAACGTCCATTAAGTTTTACTTCAAATTGGTATTGGTGAAATTAACATACGTTTGATGAGATTTAACGGCTTTAGTGAATATGCACCATTTTAAATTGTTTATTAATATTTTTGCCCCTTCCAAAATTTGTGTGAGACACTCCTCGAGAAAAACTTTGTTGGTAAAATTGCGCTTTCTTGTTTTTTTTATAAAATACTCATCTAGTCCTTAATATAAGAAATATTTACCTAATTTGATTAGATTAAGGTATTTAGTTGAATTAGTTAAGATGACATGTATTTTCTAAAACACCCTATTCATCTTCCTTCATTCTTACTCTTCCTTGATTATTATTGAGGGATGATCAATATGGGTAAATTAGGAAAAAATTGATAAATATCAAAACTTATGTTTTATATCTAGTCTTTAATATAAGAAAAATTTACTTAATTTAATCACATTAAAGAAGTAAGTTGAGTTAGTTAATATAATATGTGGTTTTTAAAACACTCAAGTCATCTTCCTTAATCCCCTCTTTGATTATTATAGTGGGAGTATCAATAAAGGTAAATTAGGAAAAGATTGACAAATATGAAAACTATGTCTTATATTTAGAACCAAGATAAACTCTTCAAATATTTTTTATATTAAGAAGAGGGTATTTAGAACTAAAATGAACTTCTTAAATATATCTTATATTAAGGACTAAAGGAGTAAAATTTATAAATATATATTTCACATTTGCAGTTTTTTTATTTAAAATATCTTATTTCTTGTGTAAGGAAAACTTCACTTTTAAAAAGAAAAGAAAAGAAAACTTCTCTTTTTTAATGTTTTTATTAAAAAAATAAAATATTCGTTCCTTATTATTTGTTCTCATTTTTGTTTTGTTCTCTATTGTTTCAATTCATATATTTTCTTCAATAGATCAAATAATATATTTTGATCACTCAAGTTTTTTTATACCTAATATGTTAATCTTTATATTTTAGTAAAAAATTTTCACTCTTTAAGAAACAAAAAGGGAGAATCCCTGAAAAAGAATTTGGAAATTGAAAAATGACAAATTAGTCATTTTCCAAGAAAAAAATTGAGAATTCCTTATTATGTTTCGATATTTTCTAATTAACTCTTGGTAAAAAAAAATCATTTCTCATTTTTCAAATTCCAAGTACTTTTTCAAAGATTATCCCAAATCAAAACCTATGGCCTAAAAATGTAGGGACCAAAATTAAAATAGGAAAAATTCCTTAAAAAGAACTATAAAAGTATCTAAAGACAAAAAAGATGTTTCAAAAATTCATAATATCAAAGAAGTGTTAGATTTGTCTTTTTCAAAATTATAAGAAAATGATAGAATTATCCCTCTAAATTTAAAATTAAGATGAGAGGAAGGTGCAATTTCACTAGTTTTAATAAAGATTTTCATACTTTCTTATAAAAATTTCACAAGTTACAAAGCACATTTACAAGATATGATAAGGATTTTCACAAGTTTGGATAAGGTTTTTACAACTTCTTAGAAGAATTATACAACTTCCTTAAAAAAGTTCACACGTTGCAAATTTTGATTCACAATATCTGATAAATGTTTCACAAATTCGAGTAAAGTTTTCATAAATTATTAAAAAAATTTCACAACTCCTTAAAAAATTTCACAAGTTGTAAATTAAAATTAACAAGATCTTATAAGTGTTTCACCAATTCTAATAAAAATTTCAGAAACCTAGATAAGGTTTTCACAATTAATTTTAGCAAAGTGAAAATTAAATTTAGAGGAATAATTTTATTCTTTCCTTTTTGAAAATGAGAAATCATGCCCTAACACCTAATATTTATAACATTTTTTAACCTTTTTGTCTTTTTTAAAGTTTTTAAAATGCGACAAATTATAAAAAACAAATGTTAAATAAAATTAAATTGTGAGTTAAAGTGTTGTGACAAATGTACCGTCATTAAAATTTCATAATATCATCTTTATCGTCATAAACCTAAATCGGTCAATCCAATCAAAGCCATTCGACTGATTTCAGTGATTTGCCGCCAGAAGGAATAGCTTGTCGGGAAAGACGTGCGACGGAGGAGCTGTTACTGTCGGCAGCGGTGACCAACGAAACTCATTCCAACCACAAGAGCTACGGGTCGACGGAAGGTGAGTTTTTAGTTGAAGCTTTGTTTGAAATCTCATTATCTTTTGTGCTTCCTTCTTTTTCCAGTATCATTTGCCTGATATAACCTTGGTTAAGTTTCCCTCTGCTTGGAATTGCTGATAACCTTAAACTCACGTCGGAGGGAGCATTTTAAACTGTTTGGTCTTTCATGTACGATGTAATGCAAAGAAAATATAGTCTTCTTCATTTTATTATGTTGTTTGAAGGTTAAAAGTTAAAACCCTTGGTGTATTTGCACATAGTCCATTGAATAGTAGGATCTAAACTGGATATGTATCCTTGTAGGTCTGCATTTTG
This sequence comes from Inga leiocalycina, assembly GCA_963242795.1. Taxonomy (NCBI): domain Eukaryota; kingdom Viridiplantae; phylum Streptophyta; class Magnoliopsida; order Fabales; family Fabaceae; genus Inga; species Inga leiocalycina. The sequence continues at coordinate 28,833,292 of OY725322.1, forward strand.
TTTGAAGCATCAAGCTTTGATTTACTTTCATCCACAATGTTGATTCAGAGTTAATGAGATAAAATCTGATTTTAATGTTTATTTTTCATATGTAGTCAAAATATTAAGTCTGTGTTGTGCTCCTCATTCGAAGACTTATATCTCTATTGTCATCAGTCATCTGTTTGCATACTAATATTTAGATTCTTATTCTGCTGTATTTAAATCTGACAATATTTGAACGGGTGAGAAACCATTCAGATTGTAATAAGCCCAAGAGAGTCTGCAAAAGTACTCAAACATCAAACTAAACATAGCAAAGATAGACATGACGCTTTGGTGACATCTATACATTCCATGCTTGGATCATGCTGCCATAATGTTCAAGATTATTGGGTTTTACAAAGATAGACATAATGCTTGGGTTATTATTTTCAAAATTTGGTGGGTTCCTCTGGTGTGGGAGGTAGGTGCAGGGTGCAAATGAATTATTGCTACAACTTAGTGATTATAATAGAACTAACAGAACAGCATACACATAACCCCATAGATTTAAATCAATAGAATATGAGGGAACCAGCAGAGGATTAATGATACTTTTAACCTACAATTAGCCAACGTCTTATTACTTGTAAATACTATTGGAAGTTTTTTTTTTTTATTTCTTTTTCTGCTGCACAAATCCTAATACAAAACAAAACAAAACTCTCCAAATGTCCATCTTTAGCCTGAGTCGTTCTTATGCCCTAGAGTTTGATAAACACATTTTAGTACAAATAGTAGAAGAGAGTGGTGGCCACTGTAAGGTGAGTGTGAATGTCAAGGTTTATAAATCTGGGTTTTAAAGGCATTTGACTTGTTAGTGTGGACTGTGGTATATACTGAGGTGTTGTAGCTCATTTATTTTCACATTTGTGTCGTATGTGGAAGTTCTCACTAGTTTACTATGCATAATATGCAGCTTTATATTCACTCCAATGGGAAAGAGGAGTTCTAAGAAGACCCCAAGTCAAGCACAAGAGAATACTATTATAGAAGAGCAACAACCATCTCCAGCACATGAAAAACAAGGTAGCGAGATTGACAAGATATTTGCAGGCATAAAACGGAAGAAATCTGAAGCAGAAAAATCTGACGATGTAACTAAGAAACCCAAGAAATCAAAGAAGAATATGAAGAAGAAAAACAAAGGGTCAGCAGCCGTTGGAGATATTATAGACCCGCCACCTTCTCGACCCAGAAAGACAACAGAGGATGGACTTGCCATCTACTCTGAAGAGGAGTTGGGTATTAAAAAAGCAGATGCTGGAAGTACGCCACTCTGTCCATTTGATTGCTCCTGTTGTTTCTAGTGGTAGCCATCAAGATTTTCCTCTCATATTTTTTTAATACATTCTTGGATCAATGCACCTAGGTCTTGGTGGTCTGGCACATTGCTTTTTAGATTGAACCAAGTTTCTTGAGCAACCGACTTTTTTTTGGTTTCAATGTGATTTCTATAGTCTAGTATATTTCTTGCCATGGAAATTAAGTGGCTTGTTAATTATTAACAAGAGAATATTTAGGTTCCTCAATACTGTGTAAGCTTGTATCTGTTGTATTTCCAGAATTTTACATACTCAATGTCATTATACCATTCCTGTTGGATTCATGTGCTTTTGCATTTCCTTGTGACTGCTAACATATTTGCGCGATGAAAATGCAATTTGTATTTGTTTTGTCACCTACTGTGATAATCTTTTGTCACGTAACTACGTGAAAAATAATAATGCTCTTGAGAAGAGCTTTGCTCATTAGCAACAAGATTCTATTGAGACCTAACATGCTCTGCCTTGTGCCTGTATTATATGCCTAGCTATTGAAAAACCAAGGAGATTAAACTTCTACTAAATTCAAACTTCATGTGTGGATTTCACTTTTAATCAAGTTTATGATTTATGATTCTATTTACTTATAAAGAATCAACTAATTACAATGAGCATGCCGATATTGCTGTCCTTACTATTCGATTGGTGGCAGTGTCATTTGAGAGTCAAAACCTGCTTAGTTGCTAAAAGAAAATACAGAATATAGTTTCCAAGCTCTATTTTTACCTACGTATAGCTTTATATACATTGATGCATTTCATTCTTCGTCTCAACTGTTGCACTTGATTAAGTGCTTTCTCCTTTCTCTTTCATTATTTCTTACTGTTGTTGTCACTTTCCATAGAAGAAAGGCTCGAGTCCAAGCGTACAACAGTTTCTTGACAATTTGTTTTCCTGATATACTAATCAATTGGCATTTGTCATATTCGAGTAATGTAGTTTTAAGCTTTGTGGTCCATTTACAACATTCAGATTCTCTTGTAGCTTAGCGAAAGTGGTCAATGTAGCCAATTATATTTATTACTCAACCGAAACTTACTACCCATATAAATAAACAGGGTCAATTCTTTAGCCTGGCAATTTAACATTTTAAGGAAGCATACAAATTACACTACCTGAGCATTATCCATGATGTTCTGACAAGATATATGATATTTGGATTAACTTATTCTAAATGATTTTATGATATTCGAGGTAAACATGTAAATAAATTTTATCTCATAAAGCACAATAGTGATTTTCTGGGTATTTTCAAATACCTACTAAAAAAACAAGCAGAACTGTGGGCACCACAAATCCTATTATGACAGCATAACTAGAAGTCAATAATCAACAATGTTGAAATGCTCTGTCAGTCCTCAAATGTTCAACATAAGCACATCTGTTGGGTATGCCTTTTAAACCCAGGGCAAACACTGGCAGAAAATAGTCTCTTTTCAAAGCATTTCCCTCGTATTTTTGGCAAAGTCCACCTTTGCGCCATTGGATCCCCAACAAAAGAAGCCACTTAAATGAAAGACAAGGATAATGAAAAGGGAGAAAATCAGAAAATATAATGGGATCAAACGTATACAAGGGAGAAGCAAGATTGAATCATACCTGTTAAGGCTATTCATTATTGTATTGAAGCATACGTGTACTTTTTTTTTATTTTTGAGTAGCAACCCATTGGGTGCAGACCGGGATCGAACCCGGATGTTGAGGCATTTAGGCCTCATATCATGCCAAGTGCGCCATAGTGCGCTGACAGCATACGTGTACTTTGAAAAGACCAAAGAGTACATTAGTTTTTCTTTTATAAATAAAATGCTGCACAGAATCTCATAAAAGGGCATAGTTTGCAATATTCAATAGCAAGTAGTTTCTTGACCAGAGAACTAAGTTTACTATTGTCAGATGATAAAATCATGAGCCTTCTCCCATCAGCATTTAAAAGTTGCCCAACTGCTTGCTGCTCTGCTAACATGAGGCCACAAAGTACTTACATGACTCTTTACACCTCCCAGTCACATCACCTCCTGAACCAGAATTGCACGATGACAGTATGCCAAAACAATTCCAACATTTTTCAGGACACACCAAAAATGAGAATAAATACATTCAATGAAAAAATGATTTCCAAAGATATTGTGTCAAACAGAGTTCTTCCGAAGAAGCAGCTGATTGGCATTATGTACAGTTAATACTATTACAAGGACATACTCTGAGGCAGTCTCTGGAACTAACATAAATGCCATGCTTATAGCAGATTTTTTTCGTTTTTTTTTAACCTATCACAAGGAGAAACCTCCTTTCTCCATTCCATTCAAGTTATCGTGACAAGTGGCACAAAATCAACAAGGAATTTCATGATATTATTTCCCTCTCAAACTTGTACTCTTGCGTTTCTCGCTAAGTGCATAACGTCTTGCCATAGCAGGGTTGTAGAATTTTCTCATATGATCTGAGAGCCTGTGTATAGACTGGAGATTACCCATTTCAGAGAGATGCATCAAAATACTGTCAAACTTTCTAAATGGCAATTTTATCCTCTTGTTTATTACTTCTTCCAAAAGGAAACAAGCATCTTCCACCTTATTGCACCTAAATAACCCATCAATCATCACACAGTATGAGTCTGTATCTGGTGCACAACCCCTCTTGGCCATTTCATGCCAAGTCTCAAATGCCCCATCTGGATCACCCATCTTAAAAAACATTGAAATCAGCATATTATAAGTCTGGACACTGGGAATACAACCCAAATCAATCATGTCTCCATAAAGTCTAAGTGCTTCCTCAGACTTCTTATTGTCACAAAGGACCTTGAGAAAACAATTATAAGTTACTACATCAGGAGGATAACCTTTGTTTCCCATCTCCTCCAAAAATTTGTAAGCTGAATCTATCTTTCCAAACAAACACATTCCTTCAATTATATCCTTGTATGTTGAGACGTCAGGGAGGCAACCACTAGTAAGCATATACTCCAGAATTTTGAAGCAATCCTTCATTCTATCATTTTGGACAAGAGCAACAATAATGATTGCATAAGTCCTGGCGATGGGAGAAGATATGGCAGAACCTCTATTTCTCATGAAGTCAAAAAGTTCTAATGCCTCTTTTAGCATGCCTGCTTTGCAGAAGGTATCAATGGCAGTATTGTATGTAAAATTGTCAGGTGTATGACCAAATTGGATCATATCTTCCAGCACTTTCATTCCTCTAGTAGGGTTTCTAACTCTGCACCACCCAAAAAACAATATGTTATATGTATCTGCATTGGGCTTAAGTTTGTTTTGCACTTTCTTAAAGAGACCTTCAGCTTCCTCAACCAGGCTACACTTGCAAAGAGCATCCAATAGCAGGTTAAATGCATTTATTTCGGGTTGAGTTTTTACTCTTATCCTCTTCTTCTTTGCAAACTTCTGCACATGAGTTAGATATTTTTCAGTGTATTTTCTCAAGATAGTCAAAAGAACTTCAACTGGAATTGTGTTCTTGTTATGCCTCTTCATATAGTCCAACATATCACAAACTATTCGAAACTGTCTTACTTTGTATCTTGTACTAGATAATATATCTATCATGTCGTTATAAACACAAAACTCATGGGAATAATTCTCTTGATGGCCAGCCCATGTGAAAAATCTAAACGCTACCTTTTCCTCATAGCGAAGCCTACTCAAGACCCCAGTAACCAAAGGAGTTGATAATGCTATTCCAAGGTGATCAAGAGCTTCCTCCATATTGGCATGTCCAATGTGTTTGTCCATTATTGTGGCGTATATTTTTTCTATATCACTTTCTAAGCGGTGGTCCTCAACATAACCAGAATTAGAATCAAAATTCTGATCCGCAGAAACAATGTCTGAACAATACAAACGTATCGAAACACCATACGTAACAAACACATTCATCGGCAACGAAGATTGAATCAAGCGCATACAAGAACAACAAGCCAATTGTATTGGCTTTCCACGATAGGCAGAGTATTTAGAGAAGTAAATGCTTGGTGATTGAACCAAAGTTACATTGTGGGGTGGACCCTTACTTCCGAAGCTATAATCAAAAGCACGTGATTGAAAAAAAGGGAATTTTAGAGAATATATGTACCTATCAAATCTTCCCATCTTCTTAGGTACTGACCTTAGGAGAAGAATAAAAAACTCAGGCAAATGAAGAACCAGAAAAATGAGCAATTATCGATGAGGTGTGGAAGGTCAAGACTCAACTTTTGCTTTCAGATCCATAAGAGCGACCTCAAGCCAGATTAGTACAGAGAAAAAAAGAGGGCGACTGGACACTGGAGGTTGGAGAAAGTAAGGAGGTTGGATAGAATAGAATAGCCACTCACAATTTATTGCTTCTCTTCCTGTCCCTCCCCTTTGTTCGTCTTCAGGCGATCGGCAAGGAATGGCTATTCTATCCACTTTCTATTGCTCTCGTTTTCAGCCCTATTCTTGTTTTTTTTTTTTGGAAAAATTTTATTGAGCCCAAAAAATGCATCATAACGTCAGTTAATTTCGAAAATTTTACAGAAACTCATGAGTCAAAATAAAATATATAAATTTTATAGGTGAAAAGACAATGCTCTTCTTTTATTTATTTTTTCAGAAGAGTATTTATAAGATAAATAAAAGAATTTGAAAGAATATAGGGAATTAAGAATATTTTAGTCATTTATAAGACAAATAAAAATATTTATAAAATAAATAAAATAAAGGTATTATTATCTTTTCATCTCAAAATTTAATTTCATTTTAATCAAATGGATACAATAAAATTTTAGAAAGTTTTGAGAATTGACTGAAATTATTGAAAGCTAACTGAAATTCCCCCTGTTTTTTTGCCAGTTACGCTATTCATTATTTAGGCCCTAAAAAAACCATATTTATAATGTTTCTAAGTTTTCTAAAAGATATGACCAATGTTGTCGGAATCGCCAATACTAATGCCATGTTTGGTATGATGGAATTGAAGGCATGGAAATGGAATTGGAATTGAATTCCATGAGTAATGCATGTTTGGTACAAAGAAATGCTCATGGAATTTAATTCCACATGAAAGCTAAATGGGGCCAATTCCATCAAACTCAATTCCACCCAAATAGCTAAGATTTGCAATTCTATGTCTTCAATTCCAACCTTGCCCTTTCTATGATGAGACCCAGGTTCAGGAATCCGGATTGAACCGGCCGGTCCGGCCCAAAAACCGGCGAACCGGCCAGTGAACCGGTCCGGTCTGGGTTCCAATTTTTTTTATATTTTTCTTTTAGAATTTCATACTATAAACCTAAAATTTTCAAAGGAGAGGGATTTTTTATTTTTCAATTATAAAGGCATTTTGGTCTTTTCACATATAAATTAGGACTCATTTCCATAACATACCAAATATTTGAAAAAAATAAAATGGTGCAAGTTTTCGAGAGGAGAAGGTTCTGGGCTTCTCTGAATGATGTTTTTTTGGAAAAAAAAAAATTTGAAGGACATTTTGGTCTTTTCACCTAAAAATCATATCTCATTTCCATGACATACCAAACATACTTTTACACCTCATTTCCATTTCCATATCCATATGCATATCCATTTCCATTTCCATCAAGATTAATTCCATCGTACCAAACGGCCCTTAAAAGATATTCGCTGTGACTAATGTTGACGGAATCAACGAAATAAAGATTAGGAAATAGAGATTCATCCTTTACTCGCAATACTGCTAGTTTTTTTTTAGCTGTGACAGTGATCTTATTTGAGATTCTTTTCAGTTGAAGCCCAAGAATCTTCCTTTTAGGAAAAATTTCTGAATCTCTGATGATTGAAGCTTCTCCCAGGCCACCAATGTATCTACCGCCACAACCTCCACAATAATTTGGATTATTTGGAGCATGATCTCTGAATGTTCTTCATTTGAAGTAGAATTCTATTTTTGGGCAAGAAACTTCAAATGCCTTTGATGGAATTAACGAAAGGAAAAAAAAAGAAAAAGAAAAGAAAAATCACTATAATATCAAAACAAAGGGCGCCAGTTTTTTATTCTACATGAACAAAAGCAAATAAACAAGAATTACTATAGAAGGGAGGTTAATTATGGGGAGGGGAGGGCATACATTTATGTTTTCATGATTCATGGAACTACTCATTTTTCAAGACTCTCATTTTTTTGACAAAAAGGAAACAATGTTGGTCATAAGGAAGTGTATATATTTTACGAAAGCAATAGATGAATAGATATTTCGAGCATATAGATAAATAGATACCAGGCTCTAATACCAGTTGCTAAAGTTTTATTAAACATGTAGATAAATAGATATTTCGAACAACAACATATGCAAAGAAAGTAGCAAGACACAATCCAGGCTGAACCATTGCAAAATATATAGCAGATTACACTGGGAAAAAAAAAAAAAAGATAATGCTGTAAGAATAAGCCCTGTTACAAAAACACAACACACATAATACAACACAAGCCCATCAATAGATATACTATACTTATTGTCACATAGCAAAGCAGCAGGAATAAAAGATAACAAGATTGGGAAGCCTAACAAGCTCCAGTTTTCCTGCCTTCCACAAGCCTCTTCCAAAATTCCACAACCTGTGCTTGAATCTCCATCTCACTCTTTTTAACCTTGTGATGATGATCACTCTCGTTAGCTATGGTACTGACATGAGCAGCTTTAAGGGACAGAGGACTAGGAAGTGTGTCCAGCAGACTGACAACCTTTTCGATATCTGAAACGAGCCTCTCTGCCAGGCTCCGGCTGAAGTCCTCCCGGACGACCACCCGCAGCACCGCCACATGCTGCACATCTGCCGGCATTGAATACGCCGGGACAATCCACCCAAACCTCCTGAGATGATCCGATATCTCGAACACCGTGTGCTGGCTGCTGTCTTTCAAAGATATGGCTACCAGCGGCACTCCCATGTCCTTAGACAGAATGTTGAACCGACCTGTTCTCTCGATTCCTTCCTTCAGTACTCTCGCGCAATCCATGCAGTTCTCCATGATGTTTTTGTAACCCTTTTTTTGTATTTCAGTAATCAAACACATATCAGAAACCTCTTGACTATTTATGTCTATGGATGAAGTTATAATTATCTGTAGGATTATCATGCGGAATTCAATTTCAGATAATGTTTGGCAAGGCTAGAGAAGAGATTATTACCTCGAAGCCAAGCCGAATGAACTGATAATATTGAGCAATTATTTGACTAGAGCCTGCCAAAAAGCAAACAAATTTGGGAAAGAGTGAATCTTATAAAATTATACAGTCATATACTCAAAGAAAGACTGACTATATATAGGATTCACTTGCCCTCTTTTATCCGATTATATGCATTCACTCTTTGACTTAATAAAATCACTTCTTGAACTGAAGCATGTAAGGCATTTGTGTGGACTTGGTTTACTAAACATAAAAGGCACACTCACAGATGAGAACCAAGAATAAAATACAAGATATGTTGGAGCCTGAATCTTATGTGAGAAACTTATGTCACATAAGAATGCCTCCGATTCAAGAAGCTCTCTGTATTCTCTATATTGTTCCAATTTTATCGGATGTCCCAGAAGGGACGAAAGCTAGCTGTATTAGAAGTTATATGAACTTTCCTTCATTACTGACTCCGTCACCCATTTAATCAATGACATTGGAATGAATGGACAGAAAGAGTACCTTTGGAGAAATTGAGGGTGAAAGTGGGCTGATCAGTGCCAAGATAGTTGATATGGAAGACAAGATCATCAGGCAAGTCATCCTTACTCCTCCACACAACCCAACCAACACCAGGATACACAAGACCATACTTATGACCACTAACATTAATACTCTTCACCAACGGCAAGCGAAAATCCCACACGAGATCAGGGAACAAGAACGGAGCAATAAAGCCTCCACTTGCAGCATCCACATGAATTGGAGTGTCCCATCCTGTCTCCTTGTTCTTCTCTGTAAGAAGCTCATTCAACAACTTCACATCCTCAAACTCTCCTGTCAGAGTTGACCCCAATATTGCTGCTACACATATTGTGTTCTCATCCACCAATTCCACAGCTTTCTTTGGGTCCATCACATAATATCCCTCACTTAGCTTCACCTCCTTCAGCTCCACCTCAAAGTACCTCGCAAATTTCTCCCAACAAACCTTTGTACGTGACATATATGTTTCAATCAATCACTTGAAGGCACTTTGAAAAAGAGGGGAGAGGGAAAGAGATGAAGACAATACTGCCTCCTATTCTTGATATAAGAACTACTTAACTAATTTGAGTAGATTATGGAAACGAGATTTAACTAGTTAATTCTACCAAATGTGAATACAAGAGACAAATCGAATTGAGATCTTGTATTTAGGATCAAACTCAACCCCACAACTAGCTCTTATATTAGGATCTGGATGGAGTATTAAGATGTGATTTGAGACCCACCTGAACATTAGCTCCGGTAACTATGTTGGGTTTATCATATGGTTTGCCTTCTGATTTTCTCTTTATCTGCCATTTTCTTTTGAAAGCAAGACCTGCCAGCATGATTGCTTCCGATGAACCCACAGTTCCCACACCCACCGCAGCCTCATCTTCTCCAATAGGAGCATTGAACAAATGGGCTATCATATTCACACATCGGTTCTGCAGAATTCATCAAATGACGTTACTCAGTCTTTTCCTACTCCACGATCTGACCACCAAACTCAAGAATAAGATCTAGCAGATCATCATTAAACATAGCATACTCTAACCAGAAAACCAAACCAGGTAATTCTAGATATCTCTGATCCTTAACACAAAACCATTTTTACTGTCATCAAACAGAGATCAGACATACCTGAAGCTCAGTGGTAACAGGGTACTCGTCCATGTCAACGTAGTTCTTGTTAAGGGAGGCCATGATTAGCTTGTCGACCTCAGGCTCCATCCAAGTGGTGACGAAGGAAGCCAAGTTGAGCCTTGGAGCTCCGTCCAGCATCAACTCGTCGTTTATAATCTGATACGCTGCATCCTTGGGTGTGGAGCTCTCTGGCATCTTAAACCTTCAATTATACAACACACAGATCTATTTTCATTAACAAAACAAACTCTTTTTTAGTTCTTGGAGGTTCAGAGGAAGTAAAATGGTTTAAAAGAGAAAAAAGGCATACTTGGGAACAGGGTTGCGGACATATCTGGAGGCAAAAGTGCAGTTCAAGTGTTCTCGGGTTTCTGGTTCTTTGACTGTGGATGCGATCACCATTTTTGGAGGGCTTCTGAGCTTTTTCGTTGAAAGATGAGGGGGAAGATACTGATCAGAGAAGCGCTGTGAGGAGAGTGGACACTATTAAGTGAAGGGAAAGGACAAGTGGGGCAAAGTTGAAGGAGAGGAGGAGGTGTGTGTACGACATCGATTCGCGACACGTACACAATAATACTGTTGGGAACCGCGGACACACGGTTAAGGAAAATTTATTACTGAAATGCCGGCTGGGATACGTGATTGATCTGTTCCAATTTATGAGGGCTTAGGGCTGAGGAGAAAGATTGGCAAAAAAAAAAAAAAAAGGGACTGACGAGAAAGTTTTCTTTTATCCTATTATTTATAAGTCCCATCATTGAATTTTTTTATAGATGAAACTTACACTTTATTTAATTATTCCGTAGACTTTTTTCACATATATAGGTATTGAGTATATATTTGATAAAGATAAAATTAAAAAATTGTTAAATTTAAAGATTGAATTAATATGATTTCAAATTTTTCCTTTGAAACGGTGGAGATTTTAATGTTTTAGGTATAAAATGTTAAATAATTAAAATAATTAATTCATGAATTTAAAATGGTAAAATTTTGCCATGGTAGTTTAAAATTGAAATTATAAAATTTTAAAAATAATTTTATGAAAAAAATATATTTGCACTACTTAAATTGTAATCTAATGGTCAAAATGGGTAATGGGGAAGAAGTGGATGTGAGGTAGAGATGGTAATAGGTCAAATGTTTGATTTGGGTTTATGGCCTAGTCTACATATGATAAAGTCTAGTTTCATCTATTTAGTAAATAAGTCAGGCTCAAGCTTAAACCTATTGACAAACTTATTTAGATAAATAAATCAAACCTATTATCATAAAGCTTAGTCTACAAGCTTACAAACCTTGCCTATCTAATTTTTTTAATTTATACTATTATATAATTATATATAATATCATCTAAATAATTTTATAAATTATTTATAAATACTAACATAATCTTAGTTCTATGTTTTACATCTCATCGGCACTATATCCAACCTTTACTTTCACATTATTCATTCACTTCTATATCTCTTCTCTTCAATTGCTCGAGATGGAAACGCTAACTTACTCCCCCCTCCCTTGATTTTTGTCATCCAATCAACAAACGATTAATTTTTCTTATTCATATTTGCTTGTACAATTATTGTCACTATACATTCTTTTCTTTTCCTTACTAAACTCTAATATTACGATGAAAATGGATATTAGGCTTTTATGACATACATAATATAAAATTGTAATTAAACGTGAATGATTATATATGAATTTGGAAACATATCTTTTAAAGTCTATTTAAAAACCTACATTTTAAAACAGGCTTTAGGCTTAAAAAAAAGTTTATATATAGGTTTAGATCTAAGCTCAAGCTTTGAATCTATGTAGTAAGTCCAGTGTTTGTTTGGGTAAGCCTCAAATCGTGGTTTCAAAAGCCATTTTTCGTTAAATCAAGATAAAATCTCTCTCATATACTTACCTCATAAATCGTAAAATCTATTCTCTAAAAACTAATCCAAAAATACACCAAACCTATTTAGATAAAACCTAATTTAATCTATTTGCGCTAATGGAGGGACCAACCTAATCCAAAAATACACCAAACCTATTTAGATAAAGCCTAATTTAATCTATTTGCGCTAATGGAGGGACCAACTGCTGAGGCTTGAGGAGAGACGAGTGGACTACATGACAAGAGGAAAATTTCGCTGCTGCAAATTAATATCTATTGGGTCCCACAGATTATGACCTTCCTTTCTAAAGATCAAAATGAAGATAATCCCGTAATAAAAAAAAGGAAATTTCTAATTATACGTGAGAATGTGATTTAACTTTTATTAAGAGCATCTTCTAGAGTCTCCCCTTTGGGATGAACCAACAAATCATGAGTTTTCTAAAAAAAATTTGAAGATTTAAATTTTTATACTATTGTTTTACCCAAAAATTGCATAATCAAAACAAAATTCTTAACTATGAATTTTTTAAAAATGAATTAAAAAGATTAAAAAATCTTAAAATTTAAATCTGAGAAGTGAAAATTACTATGGAATTTAAATGAATATATTTCAGGCTGGTTCAAATAAGTGAAATAACATAATAGTAGGCCACCTTTGACTATTCTATGGCCGACACATAATTTGCAATCATAAATTTGCTGACTCATGGTTGCCCCCAACTAAAATTCCACCCCCCAACAAAAACATTTATCAGTAAACTCCATGTATTTTTTATCATTAATATAATAATTGGTTGATTAATTTGACTTGATTAAAAAACTTATTATGTTTGCTATTTGTAAAACAAACACACACACACACACACACACACACATATATATGTTGATTTTTTTTAAATATATTCTTTTATCATAACTACCCTTGGATAGAAACTCCTTAATGTGTGCCATCAATAGGGATATTTTAAAAAAAGAAATATAAATTTGAGAGACAAAGTAGATTGAGATCTTATATTTTGGACTAAATACAATCCATAACAAGCCCTTATATTAAAAATAGGAGGTACTTACACAAAGTTGGTATAGTGGAATAAGACCCTGCTAGATCCCTCTGGGTCTCGAATTTGAGTATCAGAAGAGACACCTAAGCTGAAAGGGTCAATTATGAACTCTGAACAGGATATCGAGATGTAATATCCAAACAAAAGGAGATAGTAGTTTTTTTTCCTTTTTAAGTAGAATAAGAATTAGAAAGAATAAATATGAGATTATCTAATATGTAACATCCCAAATTTTATATTCACCTAAAATATAATGTAATTAATTGAGAAATTTAATGAAATGATGAATATTTAAGGTCAAAGGACTTAGATATTGAAAATTGAAAGTTGAATAGTGTTTTCAATGAACTCACCTGCGAAACAATGAGTTTGTCATGTGATTTTGGAAGACCAAATGATGAGAAAAAATTATGAAATTTTACAAGATGAAAGTAGACATCTTAATCTTTAATTTGATAGGTCATACGAATCAATTGAAGCTATTTACAAAAATATATGAATTTTTGAATTTAGCCCAGAAAATTTGGAAAGTTTCTAGAGCAGTGGTCAAAGATTGAAAATCTGGGAACAATATGATCCTAGCTAGTAAAATTCCATAATTTTTTCTAGAAACTAGACTCAATAAAGGTTCCATATCCTTTAAAATCACTCCAAAACGATATATACAAAATTAGTTATAATTTTTCAAAGTAGGACATAAAATCTGCCAAAATTGGCATTATTCTGAAAATTGAAAATATAATGTGTTAGAAATTGATTAATGGAATTAAAAACCCAAGTGTCACGAAGAGAGTAATGATGACAATAGTAAGGTATACATTACATGAAGGTATGGTGAAGTGCATGATGGTAAGCTAGAGTGAAGGAATGAGTGAATTTGATTGCTTGATGGAGTAGGAAGTCGGATTTAGTTGGAAAAACACTTGGTTGGTTGAAGAAGAGAGGGAGCACGTTTTTTTTAAGATAACCAAGAGACGAAAATCTAGTCCAATTCCTATTGAAGTCAATGATGAAGGAGGTATGGCATAAAGTGGAGAGGTATGGTGAAAGCATGGAGGGAGGTATGAGCAAGACAAGTGTTGCCATCTCAACCTTAGATGAGATCAATGGTTTGGAATCAAGGGAGCATTTTTCTAAAGGCTTTCTCTTCCCTTCCCTTTACGCATTTTTGTTCAAGATAGAGAGAGAGAGAGAGAGAGAGAGTTTGGAGAAACTCTGAAGAGTTAGAGAGAAGAGGAAGAAGAAATCTTAAGGTAAGAGTTGATTCTTAAGCTTTTCTTGTAACATTTCCTTAGTCCTTCTCTAAATCTTGTTTCTTCATGAATTTATGATCTTGAAGACTCATTCTTAGCTCAAGGAGAAGAGAGAGAGGGCGCATATAGAGAGAGAAACCAAGAATCCTAAGAAGTAACTACACAAAACCCAAATCTATACTTGTATGAAGTTGGTTTTGAAGTTTGTTATTAGTTTAGTGATTTTTGGTTGATTTGAATAATTGGAAAAGCTATAACCCTAAGGGTTTATGCTAGTCAAATTTCTTTAAATCATGATTAAGAAGTGTTTAAATAAATTAATAAGAGATTAGAAGTGGAAAAGTACAAGTTTTGAAAGCTAAAACACAAAACTACTTTTTCCATTTTTCTTCAATATTTCGGCCAGTACTGTTTCAAGGAGTAGAAGTTAGATTTTCATGAAATAAATGGTTCCATTGGATTCAGTGAGCAAAAATAGGTGAGGTTATAGTTGGGCACTTTTTTAGTAGATGTAATACCCTGAATTTTGATATTTGAAGCTTGGGAATAAGCCTAAATTAAGTGGACTGCTAAGCCCCAATTTAGCAGGAGCCCAAATTTATCCCCTAATGATTCTAATATCTTTGGGGTATTAAGAAAGTAAAATGGTGAAATTTGGAGAATATAATTATGTTTTCGGTGAAATCGCCTATGAGATAGTGAGCTTGTCATATGATTTTAAATGACCAAATGATGAGCAAAAATTATGAAATTTTACAGGATTAAATTATACATCCTAAGCTTTAATTTGATAGGTCATATGAATCAATTAGAGCTATACACAAAAAGATATGAATTTTTGAAGTCAGCACAGAAAAACTGTGAAGTTTCTGAAACAACATGTAAAGATTGAAATTCTGGGAATTTTGTGATTCCATTCAACAAAATTTTATATTTTTCCTTGAAACTAGACTCAATAAGGGTTCTATAGGCTTTAGAATCACTCTAATTCGATTTTTCTAGAATTATTTATGATTTTTCAAAATTTGGGAAGAAATCTGCCAGAATTTTGTAAAATCCGAAATTTTTGGAAAATTAGTAAATGAATAGAATAGAATATATAATATGATATAAGCATATTCCTTCTTCTTCCTTCAGCTTGAACTGATGCAAATAGCAGCTGAACATAGATAGAGTTTAGAGAGAGAAGGAGAGGAGAAAACTCACGAGATAGATCGATTTCTTCAGTGAATTCGTACATAACGTGTATAATCCTTCTCCTAAGCTTCTCTTCTATGTTGTTTGAGGTATTTGAAGCAAGATTCATGGTGTTTTGAAGTTAGGGTTTTCAGCCACAAGAAGGAAAAGCTAGTGGGAGCTTGAGGTAACTTCCAAACTTTTGCATATTAACTATTCTGGCTGCTATAGACAATTTAATCGGTGAAATTTTGCCGTATTGTCTTTGTGTGTAAAAATGGAAAATGGGTTGTGGGGGTTGTTATGCTGCCCAAATTGATACTAAATGGTATTTTTAACCTAATGAAATAGTCAATAAAGTGGTTAGTGTAACCCCCTCCGTAATTATATCCGAAATACAACATTAGAGTGAAATAGAGACCAATAATAATCAAAATTCATTTACATTCCCATCCTTAAGATATGATTTTTACAAATACATTTCACAAACACTTTAACCTGGTTTCACATTCACATTTCAAATACAATTACATGGCGAAGATAATTAACATTCATAATATATCAAAGTGCACAATAACAATCCTGGGTTCATATCTTCACTAAAGGTTCATGGGCACATACACCCTTTACAATTTCTCAAATGGGGATTACACAAATTTCATTCCAAATACATATCCAAATACACCTCCACATCATATACAACCATATATCCATCCTAACATATACAACTCTAAATACATCCAAATTAACTACCATTATCCCAAATAGCAATGATAACCAACTACCAAATCCAAATGCCCACAAGGGATTCTCACCGCCCCTAGGTGCTTGCTCCTTCCTCGAGCCACTTGTCCTGTCTAAAATGTTGGTAGGGGAGGGTGAGATTCTAGAGAATCCCAGTAGGAAACAGATACCAATATACATGCAAGATAAGTGTTTAATGCATGACATGCTTGCATCACAATAACTCGTGTTCACATAATGATATATCCGTATGCTCAATGTTTCAACAACATACTCATGGCCATAGCATAAATAGAAACAGAGCTTCAATCATTCATACATGTTTCACATAATCAAGCAAAGTAATAACATGCATCAATACACAAACACAAATATCAATACATAAAGGAGAGGTAAGTTCCCTACACTTATTCTTTCCACGTATGCTCCAGCATCGGCTACTCACGATCCGAGCGGATATCGAACCATGATTAGGGTGAATATCTAACCCTATAACCAAATCAAGGACACATGATCATTCTCTTTTCCAAATTCTCATTTGCATAACACTTAAAGTTGGTTACCATTCATGACCTTTAGGTGGCTAATCAAAGCCTAAACACATGCCTAAAGGCTTGGGAAATACTTGACCAAAGGTCACCTTTTAAAAGTCCAAAATACTGATTTTTGGGTGTTAGCCGCGGCCAGCCTACCCATGGGCCGCGGCCAATGGATGCACAGAAGGTCTTGGGCCGCAGTTCATAACCTCTGGCCCCGGCCAAGAAAATTCTGTTTTCTGGCTGAACTTCAAAAATTCATAACTAATTCTAAAAAAATCGAAAAGAAGTGATTCTAAAGCCAAATGAAAGGTACTTAAGTCCTCTTTCTAGGAAAAATATGTACCATTACTGGAAATCACCACAAAATTCCAGAATGACAAAAAACTCCATACTGCCCCAAAACAGAGTTCAGTTTCAATCCCAAACTTTGGACAACCATATCTCACAGAATACTAGATGAAATGACACAAAATATATGTCCATTTTAAATCTTGGGATGTGAAATTTAAGACTGGAAAGTTTCACAATTTTCTGAAATCATTTGGTCATTCAAAACGTGCATTCAAATAAACTGCCTAGAATAGTGTTTCAAGGGACAGATTTTCCAATTTTCTACCAAAGTGTCCCATGGCTCCAAAATTAATAATCAAGTCTATTCCCACATAAATTTTCACAAGGAACACAATGGTAACCTCAAAATGACCAAAATCACAACCCATTTACATGCCCTATTTTGACCAAAGCACAAAACCAACACAAAAGGTGCCAAACTTCACATTTAAGCTTCAATGCAATTCTATCAATTCAAAACACTAAACAAGGCACCATTTCCATAACAACAACATACCATACTCCCCAAGACCCTAAATCACGAAAATTAGGGCTAAAATTCCAAAAATTCAAGGCCTAACCAATGACCACAAAACTTATATGAAAATAAAGCTTTCACTTACCTCAACAACTTTCCCAAAGGCACTTAATGATTCTCCAACTTGTACATTTTCGTGATTCCTCAAATCACCACCAATGGAGAAACTACAACTATCAAATTGAAGCTCTCACTCCAAGAAATAACTTTATAGAAGGAAGTTTTGGCATTAGAGGTCATTTACTCACCTTAAATGCAAGCTTTCACTTTCTCTTTCTTGGCCAACAATGGAGGACGAAAATATGGAGAGAGAAGAGAGATATGAGAGGTGGAGATGATGAAGAATGCAGAAAAATCTGCCCCATGCCCCTTCACATGTGCACAAGGAGAGAGAGAGGGAGAGAAAGAAAGCAATAAAAAATGTGGGTTAACTTTCTCAACCATTCTCTCACCATACCCACTTGCCAAGTGTCTCAAATCTATTGGCTCTCATAAAGTAAGTAACCAAATTAGTTACTTTAATCCCTCTATTAGCCATTTTAATTTCACATCTCATGCCCTCTTAATTAGTAATTAATCTCTTCCATTAATCACTAATTTAGAGCCATTCTTTCAATTTTTCCAACAATTATGGCATATTAATTAAAATTGACATATAACACATAATTATTCTACTTTAATTCGATAATTATCCTCAATAATTACCATTATCCCTTAATCAAAAATTGGGGTGTTACAGTTAGGAGTAGAAAGGAGCGTGTTTACGGAGCCGAAACCGAAAAACCCCAATTTTCTCTAAATTCCTATAAGTTTCAGCCATCTCTAGAAATGGGCCTTAGAGTTGGATTTTCAATGATTTGATGGTTCCATTGGATTCAGGAGGGAAAATTAGGTGGGGTTACAGTTGGGCACTTTTTCGGAAAAGGCCGAGAAAGCATAATTACGGAAACGCCTCTAAAACCCTAAAAGTAGGGCTGCCAAGGGCAATTCCATAATTTGACATTGAATTTGATAATTTTGAGTCCTGAAATGGATTCCTTGGATGAAAATACGTCAGGATAACCCTAGTCAAAAATTTGGGAAAATGTGCCATTGGGGCGGGTACGGCGGGGCCGGGGTCTCGGGGGCGTTTTGGTAAATTTTCAAGATAGACTTATATAACCCCCAGAAACACTATGAAAGTGGCTAAATAGTACATTTGACATTGTAGGATTGAATATGGGGCCCGAGCTAGTGGCACGCATTTCGAGGCGGAAAAGGGTTAAGATAGGAGACTTATCTTGCATGTATTTGATATCTTTGCTTGTGTAATGATGTATGTGATTGCTTTACTTGATTGTGTAGAGCATATTTGAATAAATGAAGCTTTGTTTCTGTTTTCGCTGTGGCCATAGTCTTGTTGTATGAAACATTGAACATGCAAAAATGTCATTATGGGGCATACATCTAGATAAAGCTAACATGTCATACACATAGCATCAATCATGCATGCATTATGGTATCTATTTCCTACTGAGATTTTCTCGAATCTCACCCTCCCCTACCAACAATTTAGACAGGAGACGACAGAAGATATGCAAACAACAATGCAGAGTATCGTACGAAGGGATTACAATAGTGGAACGAAGACGGGAAGAAGTCTCTGTTTAACTGGGATGAGTTTAGACACCCTAGTAGCCTTGTGCGGCTACCTTAATCGTAAGTATCATATACAAACCCCTATGGGGAATTTATGTAATCATACACATATTATCAGTATAGTTATGCTATTCCTGTGTTGTCCATCGAACCGCATATCGTTTTCCGCTAATACTCTGGTAAATGTGAAATTAAAATAAGGGTGTGACAGTAGAGGCCGAAAAAACATAATTACGAAAACACCCCTGAAATCCCTAAACCGAGGCTGTCAAGGATATTTTCATAATTTGATAGTTAATTTAGTGATTTCGAGCCCAGAAATGGATTCCTTAGGCTAAAATATGTAAGAATAGCTCTAGTCAAAATTTTGGGAAAACGTGTCGGCCGGTACGGCTGAGCCGGGCTGGAGTCCCGGGGCATTTTGGTAAATTTTCACCATAGACTAATATAACCACAAAAAACACTATGGAAGAGTCTAAAATAATACTTGGATTGGTTATGACATATTTCTTATACATTTAATATTTTAGGACCGAGTTGAAAGCTGGAACGACACGTTTTATGAAACACATCTAAAAAGGGATATATAAAGCTTTGAGTAGGAAAATCATCCTTTATACATCATGCTAAAGTTATATGATTGTGTGGATGTCATTGTTGTAAATGTACTTTATTAATTAATATGATTTGCCCAGAAAGGGGCCAGTAGTGCTAAAAGCACTTACACTAGAGTTGGTGAGAACCCAACCGGTGCATATTAGTGGGGCTAGGCCCTACTCATGTATACATACAGATGAAATGTTTATATTGTTCATTAATTAGTGCATACATAGTATATATCATATTTACTTTTCGCATTTTATATGAACGATAGCATATTTCTATTAGGATTCTTCAGAATCTCATCCTATTTTTAAGTAAACATCTCAGCGGGTGCCAGTGGTTCAAAAGGCAATGGCGTAGACGCCGGGAAATAATTGGCACGTGTCTCGAGGCGAGGACAAGATAGTAGATTATAATTAGTTTATGTTTAGATATTTTGGAAATTCCTGTATATATTAAGTTTCCGCTGTAATTTCTGTATTCCGTTGACGAACGACGTGGGATGGTAAACAACTATTTTTATCAGTATAATTGTACTTTTTGGCATGCCCATTGAATTCCGTCTCTATTATTCTTTGATTATCGAAATAGAAATATGTGTCGATACAATACATACTTTTTATTTTACATTAAAATTTACTTAAACTCATGTTTTCAGTTTTTTTTGGTAAGATGTTTGTATTAACTTAAGTTTTGTGAATTCAAAAATCACATTAAAAAAAGTTTTATCATTTACCCTCTATAATGTTCAATAAACTAAATTCTAAATATTGAAAAAATGTCTTTATTATTGAAATATGTCGTCCTTGTTTACCGAGGTTGTGAATCACGCAAGAGTAAAGCATTTTTTATATATATTTTTCTTAAAAAATTTAGGGGAAATTGTAAAAAAATCTCTTATTGGTAATTTATTTGTCAAAGGGAACCTTCGCGTGTAAATTATTTTCCACGTGTGCAAAATATTTTCCCTAGTGTGCAGATGATATTCCCTGTGTAAAATTCTTCCCAATGCTTGTGTAAAAATCTTTCCCTATATGTACAAAATTTTTCCTTTTATGTATAGATATTTTCCCAAATTCCACTTGACAATTAAGTTTTCAATGGGTGTTTTTTTTCACAATTCTTCAAAAAATCTAAGGGATAGGTCACACTGGCTCTTTTTTCATTGGGTGATATGAGACAATGGAAAGCACAATACACCATATAATTAAAAAACAAAGTAAAATGAAAATAAAAGAAAAGGGCGCAGTAGGTTGGTAGGTCACCGCTCGTCAACCCGCACAAAGCATCGAGTCCTTATAAAAGGGCATAAAAAGCTGCAAGTCTTTCAATATGCATGTCCCACCCTAGGCCTCCCCTTTACATCTCGCAATATTAATTACCTATGTTGCTTTAATATAATATTTTTTTTGTCTTTTCCAAACAAAAAAATTAACATACAGAATAAAATTAAGGGTTAGGGGCTATCCTCGGAAGGTGATAAGATGGGCCAATTTTACTTCAAAAGTTTATCAAGATGTAATGTTGTTCTGGAAGTTTTCAAATCATAGTAATTTTGTCCTAGCTATTATCTCCGTTAAGTTTAACCATTAGTTCATCAAATGTGTTAGGATGCTAGTCCCTGTGTCATCCAGATTATTTTTGTTTTGAGTTTAAATGCAAATTTGTCTTAAAAGTTTTCACTCAAAAGTAATGATACCCTGGAAGTTTCCAAATTATAACTATTTCACCCTAATTATTATTCAGGTTAAGCTTACTCATTTGTTGACCCAATATACTTATTTGGCAATTTTATGTGTCATCTACTTCATTTTTTTTAAAGTTATATTTAAAAATAAGTATTTTTTTTTAAAAAAATGCATCCCGTCTAAAGGATTAAAGATAATCAAGAGGTGAAAACATTTTATACAATAAAGAGAAAATGAAAGAGGTACTTGCCTATCTTGGCTTCACTTGGGTACGGCGGTAGAGAGTTTTTGATACATTTGTTCTTGGCAATCTTCCTTAATGTGTTATATATCTAGTGATTCAATCTTTTTTTCATTACCCTCTAGCGAATGTGAGCCCATCCTCTATGTGTAACTTCTTCTTCTTCTTCAATGTCATTCACACTGTCAGCTCCACATATTTGATTAACTAACAGTTAAATTTAACCTAGATAACTATCAAGGAAATATTACTACAATTTGGAAACTTTCAGGCAAATTTACATATTAACAAAAATGATGTATATGGCACATGGACTGATAGCTCAGTATATGTGGTCAACTAATGATCAAACTTAAAATAGTCAGGACGAAATTGATAAGATTCAAAAACTTCTAGGGCAATATTACACCTCAAAAAATCTTCCAAGGCAAAATTGCCCTATCTTGTTAACTTTCGATCAAAAATAGCCCTTTAACCTTAAAATTAATAAGAAATCAATTTAAAATATGCTTGTTTCTTAGTATAAGGCTAATAAGACCGTATCAGAAACAACAAAACTAGATGAAAAAAATTACTACAATATTCCTTAGGGTAAAATTTATTACTTAAAGATATTTAACAACTCAGGTTTTTGAACTGGGGTAATTTTTCTTCTATATGTAACATATTTTCTACTATATGCAAACATCTTTGATTAGATTAGGTTGTAAATAGGTCCTTGAACAAATTTCAAATGCCTTTGGATAACAAATTTTACAATAGAGAATTTCTCAACAAATTTTCCAAATTATATTAGGTTTAAAAGACAAAAAATCCTTAACACCTTATAGGTAGGTCATTATAAGAATTAGAACACTCCCTTCGATCCTTAATATAACATATATTTTCCTAATTTGAGTATATTAAAGAAGTTAGTTGAGTTAGTCAATATGACATGTATTTTCTAAAATATCCTAGTCATTTTCCTTAATCTCTCATTCCCTTTTCTCTTTGATTATTGTTGAGGGAGTATTAATAGGGGTAAATTAGGAAAAAGATTGACAAATATGAAAAATTTATCTTATATTTATGACCAAAATTAACTCATTAAATATGTCTTATATTAAGGAATAAATGGAGTATCAAAGTTATCAGAGTATGTTTGGTAATAAATTAATTTCACAAGTATTTACTTATCTAAATCGCCCATGATAAATTTCTTGATTCATCAATAGGGTTGGTTTTAGTGAAAGGGCTTTAGCTATTTAAATATTAGGTCTCGAATTCATCCGTGTGAATTGAATGCAAATAAACGCCTTTAAGAGAGTTATTCCCTATCGGTGACATATGCAAAACACAACAATAACTATAGTTCAAGCTGTGTTTGAGAACACCATCCTTAACAGATATCCTGCAACCCCTCAGTATAGTAAGAAGATAACAGTGTAACTTGTAACACCTCACTTTTAATAGAAGTGATGTGAGGGGTTACATAACTCAATAGAAAGAAAGAAGAGGGAAGCCTAAGGCTATAATGTAGTGTCATATGACCTGGGTCCCTTTGACCTTACATTGTAAATTGCCTTTTATAGGTGGAAAACATGTGACCATTGAGCAACCATAATGAGTATTTAAAAACCTTAATAACAATTAATATGGAAATTACAAAACAAGGATTAATGGTGGTTTAATGCAATAAAACCATTTAAGTGCATTAAAACTGGTCAATAAAAACACATTAATGCTCTACCGATCATCTCTAATAGAGTAATGGTTACCATAAAGACTCTTCTTCTAAACCATGACCACCTCAAAGACTCTTCTTCTTAACCTTTTTACTAGTTCAAGCTCACA
Organism: Inga leiocalycina; assembly: GCA_963242795.1. Classification (NCBI taxonomy): domain Eukaryota; kingdom Viridiplantae; phylum Streptophyta; class Magnoliopsida; order Fabales; family Fabaceae; genus Inga; species Inga leiocalycina. The sequence continues at coordinate 28,856,982 of OY725322.1, forward strand.
TTTTATTATACACAAAGGCATCCCCAATCAATCTTGGGCTATATAAGAGTTTTTCCTTTAACGCACTCATACATTATTTACAACAACTTTGGTTAGACCTAACAATGTTTTAATATGCAAGACCAATCAAATACTCATAAAAAAATTTCTTGATTCTTTTTACGGACAGAAGAAATAATAGATTTGAGGGAGAATTACAGCTAGGTCCTAAGTAAGAAGGAAAATGAAGAAATAGTCCCTTCAAATCTTAAAATGAAAGAATAGTCCCAAGAAGCTATCAATGGAGGCTCATGGAGTTGTCAACGACTTGCACCTGAGGTTGTTAATGGGATCATTTATTCATTTTGAGATTTCAAGGGATCATTTATTCATTTTCTTTCTTACTTGGGACTTGACTATAATTCTTCCTAGATTTAACATATACAATCATTTTAATATTATAACAATATAATGATAATCATGAAGATATAATAAATACCATAACCAAAATCATTTAATATTCTTAATCAAAGAAAATGAAAAAGTTTCAACTTTAAAGCACAATTTTTAGTGAATGTTGTTAACTCTTAGAAATTGATAATATTCCAGCACATTTTCTTCTCTTTTTAACCATTTTTAAATTCAAATTATGCATAGAAAAATTTATAGAAGAAAATATGCAAATCAAAGTATTAAGTTAAAGTTAAAGTTTAAAAAAGTTCTTGCATATATAATCATATGATTTGTGTTTTATCAAAAGAAATCAAGAACATATAAATTCTCTCTCATAAGAGGATGTAACGATAGTATTGGAGTTAGGAAAGGGTCATTGAAGTTAAGGAGATCACAAAGAACCAACTTAATTAGAAAGAGGACAACTGTGTCGCATGCCTATGCACCTAATATGGTCTCTGAAGCAAGTAGAGCGATGATGAAGGGTCTGCTTTGTTAGATCTCATGTTTTGATGATAACAAAAGTATGGTATGAAAAAGAATTGATTAATAAATAAGTTTGAACAAAGTAATAACAGGAATAAGCATCACTTGAAGTAAGCATTGGAGTAATGAGGAAAGACCAAGAGAAAATGCTGAGAAACTTAAGCAGGAGCAATTTTTCTAAGGCATTACTCGAGTACGTACTCGAGTAATGAGACAAAACTTGAAATAACCAGAGGCACCTTCCAGTAACCTGCCAACGTTACTCGAGTAAGTACTCGAGTAATAGTGTAAGTATTTCCAAGTTGCTCTCGGCCTGCCAATGTTACTCGAGTGGCTACTCGAGTAACCAGGTAAAAACTTGAAGTTGCTCTCGGCCTGCCAATGTTACTCGAGTAGGTACTCGAGTTACTCTATTTCACAAAATGTGGTGCTCTCGGCATTTTGTACCACTGCCAATGTTACTCGAGTAGCTACTCGAGTAACTCAGTATGGTAAGCAAAAACTTGAAGGTAGTACCCGAATAACTTGATATAATTTTATTTCATTTTCCTCGAGTTATTACTCTAGTATGAATGTATTTAATGTTTCATTTTAAGTGGATTACTCGAATATGTACTCGAGTATGCAGAGTTATTTTGAAAGAAAACTTCAAGTCATTACCCGAGTAAGTTATGCACAAAAAGTAAGTTTACTCGAGTAAGTACTAGAGTAACAAGGTAATCAAGCTTGATGTGCTCTCGGCCTTGAAATCCTGCCAACATTACTGGAGTAAAGCATCGAGTAACCAAAAGATCACTTGAAGGTTTACTCGAGTTGGTACCCGAGTAACCTATGAAGAAAAGAATGCATTACTCGAGTAGGTACCCGAGTAAACAAATATTTACAAAGATTTGAGATTTAGTTTATTCCATGCACTACCCGAGTAATCTTATATTTATTTGTTGACTTGAAGTTGATTAAAGTTTTCCTGATGATACTCGAGTAAGTACTCGAGTAAACTTCAAGTAATAATCGAGTAACTACTCTAGTAAACAAACCCAGAAATTCAGAAATCATTCCAACGTTCATTATTCTGCTTACTATATGATTAATCTTTCATTGTATTAGTATTCTTAGCTTATTTACAGATGAACAATGAAGAAATCATATCAAACAAGGAAAGTCAAATGAGAAGTTCAAAACCCACCTACCGCCAGCAGATATTTTTCAAAAAAACTGAAAAGTCAATAGTGGCTGCGCACTCTCCAACGGACGAAAGGAAAATGTTCCAACGGTCTTCACCAACATATCTATATATATGGGAACATCCAAACAGAGAAATAACAACAAGAACACACACAAACGTATCATCAAGTTCATTGCTCTGTTTTTTACGTTGTAATTATATTTCTATGCGTCAGTGATTCTTATTCACTCTGTAAGAGAGATATTTCATTCAAACTCAATATTTGTTGTTGAGAAAACTTAAGGTTGTGGAACCTTGAGTTGGGATTGGATTACAACTTGTAAGAGGGAGCGAGTGTCCAGGTGAAGGAACTTACTTGTACTGAGGTGCCAAGAACCCACTGAATCTTGGAAGTTATAGTAAAAATCTCAGAAGAGCTCTGAGGACTGGACGTAGGTCAAAGTGGTTGTGACCGAACCAGTATAGCTCCCGGTGTACACTTCGGTGATATTTCTCCTTACTCTTTACTGTTTTAAATTCACTGTCAAAGTTTTATATTTCCGACAAATTTTTAGTATCACTCAATTCACCCCCCTCTTGGGTGAAACGCTTGCTCTAACATGCTTTCTATAGCAGTTGCCTCTACAAACTAACATGGTTGCCAAGGCGAATAAGGAACCTAAAGGAAGTTAGAGTTTCTGTGGCATTTGCCTCAGCATCTAACATGGTTTCAGAGGAAACTGAGGAAAATAAGAGTTTTAGTGGCATATGCCTTGGTGACTAACATGGTTGCGGAGACGACTGACAAAAAATAAACTTACTGTGTCATATGCCTTGGTAACTAATATAGTTGCCGAGGCCAATGTGGAAAAAGTACAACTATGCATTTCACTTGTTGAAGCTGAATTTTAGGGTTTATTGAGGGAATGAGCAAAAAAATGAATCATTCTGGACGAATTTGGAGCAAGGAGAGAGCTTGGAAAAGAGATTTAAAGGTGTTGAAGGCTTGGTTGGGGGTCTTGAAGAGATTTAGGGCCTCCACTCTTGGTTTTTCATCATTTCTTCTTCTCTTTACTCTTATTTTCTATAATGAATCAATTTACTATGTTTAGTTCTTAGTTTGTACAAATTATGAGTAGCTAAACTTTCATTTCTAGGGTAACTTTGAACTTCTATATGAATTGAAACTTTGTTATTCTCTCTTTTCTAGCATTTAATGAAGTATTATGTGTTGATTTTATTGTGTGTTTAATGCCTCTAAGTGCTTGATCAACACTTGATTGATTTGTTAAATGAGATGATGCTTGAGAGAGATGATCTTATTAGAAAAACTTTGATAAAATCATGCTAGTTTTGAAATTCTTGCTTGAATGGATAGTTTGTTAATATGAAAGAGATTTACCTATTAACCTAGTATTGTTATTATAAAGTTGGGTCTTAATGACTATTCTTACTAACTTGTTGTAAAAGATTAAATGAGTTCTTTGGAATTAGATGTTGGTTTTGACTCAAGAAAGATTTTCCAATACTTGTAAATCTTAGACAAACATTTGATTTTTCATTAAAGCTAGTTAAGAGGGAATTAATTAGTCTCATGAAGTATAGAGGAGAGAAGTGATCCTAAAACCTCATTTTTTTAAAGCTATAATCAACTTTTACCTTGCTTCTTCTAAATTAATTTGCTTTAAATCAAAATTGTTCTTTCAAATTAAAATATTTCAAAAGACTTTGTCCAACCTAATTAAGATCAAAATTGCATTAATTAGTTTACTTTTGTAACACCTCAAACCAAACAACCAAATACTTAACCAAGTATTTCAAATATAGCCGATAAGGATGTTTAACATCCTAATAATAAAAATTAGTTCAAATAAAGCCCATATCTCAGTGTTAAATCAAATCCTCAGACTATTTCAGTAAATAAAATAAAATGCGGAAGTTTTAGGGTCATGACAATAAAAATGACATAACATGAATTCTGGGAGCACAAAAGAGCCTTCAAGGCTCACTCTATAGGTGCCTTCCCTTGCCCCCTACTAGAACAATCACCTGAAAAGTGTTAATATATAAGGATGAGATTCCACGTCTTAGTAACTACTGAAAGTTTCTACCGAACACAAGCAAATCACATACGATAAAAAGAAGAAATTGATTACATATATATATATTTGTATATACCACAAGCCTCATACAAGCCAAAAACAAGTTTTGTAACATCCCAAATTTTATATTCACCAAAAAAATATATTGTAATTATTTGAGTAATTCAATAGAATGGTGAATATTCATGGAAATTAGATCTTGTGAATTTTGAAATATTCATATTCATAAGGAAATGGGCAAATAAATTCAAGAATTGAATATTCTTGGTGGAATAAATTGAGATTTGTGGAATAAAGTAAAGCCCATATTTTTCTTTTATTGGTGGATATTTAGTAGAAGGGAAATATTTACTTGGAAGATAAATATGCCAAGTGGCATCATCTAAAGCCAAGAGATTAAATTATAATGGCTAAAGTTGGAGCACATGTTTAAATTGCAATAAAATATACTCCCTCCGGTCCTAATTATAGGACAAAATTTGTAGTGTAAATTGCACTACAAACTTTGTCCTATATTTAGGACCGGAGGTAGTATTATGTTGACCAAAGGAATGAGATAATGGTAGAAAACCCAATTGTTAATTAAAGGGAATTGGTTCAATTACAATGAGACTTATGACACAAGTTTGGAGTAGATAAGCACAAGTTGAAAGTGGATAAGGCCAAGTACATAAATGCTTACAAGGGATGGCATAAAGTGGATGGAGTATGGCCTAAAGCAAGTCATCATGAAGGGTGGTATGGTGCAAGGAAAGGTGTTGCAATCTCAACCATTGATGAGATCAAGGGTTAAGATGAAATATGAAGAGAAGAGGTGAGATATTTTATGAAGCCCATGCTTCATCTTTCTTGCTCATTCTCACATCCAAACAACAAAGATAGAGAGAGAAATTTCAAGAACTCAAGAAGGTAACTTCACAAATCCTAAAATTATGCTAGTATGTGGTTATTGTTGATGATTATGGTTGGATTTGGTTATTTTGTTGAGTTTGTAAATTTGGAAAGTGCTAATCCTAAGGGGTTATGCTGCCCAAATTTCTTTGAAACATGGTTAAGAAGTGTTTAAGTGAGTTAATCAAGGATTAGAAGTGGAAAAGTATAAGTTTTGGAAGCTAAAACACAAAGCTCCATTTTTCTATTTTTCCTTCAATATTTTGGCCAAGACAAGATCTGGTAGTAGGAGTTGAATTTTCATGAAATAAATGGTCCCATTGGACTCAGTGGGAAAAAATAGGTGGGGTTACAGTTGGACATTTTTTCGGTAGAGGCCGAAAAAGCATAATTACGAAAACGCCACTGAAATCCCTAAATAGGGGCTGTTGAGGGTATTTTTGTAATTTGACAGTGAATTTGGTAATTTCGAGCCTGGAAATGGATTCCTTGGGTGAAAATAAGTCAGAATAGCCTTAGTCAAAATTTTGGGAAAACGTGCCATCGGGCCGGGTACAGCGGGGCCGGGCCGGGTTCCCGGGGGCATTTTTGTAAATTTTCACCATAGACTAATATAACCACAATAAACACTATGGAAGAGTATAAAATGATACTTGGATAGGTTATGACCTATTTCTGGTACATTTAATATTTTAGGACCGATTTAGAGGCCGGATACGACACGTTCTTCGAGGCGCATTTAAAAGAGGATTATAAAGCTTTGAGGTAGGGACATTATCCTTCATACACTATGCCATAAGTTATGTGATTGTGTGGATGCCATTGTTTTGTAAATACACTTTATTAATAACATGATTTGCCTAGAGAGAGGCTGTTAGTGCCAGAGGTGCACTTACACTGGGAGTTGGCAGAAGTCCAACCGGTGTAGATTGTGGGGCTGGGCCCTACTCATGTATACATGACGATGATGTGTTTATATTGTTCATTAATTTGTGCATACCTTGGCGCATGACATATTTACTTTTCGCATTTTCTATGAACGATATTATGTCTCTACGGGGATTCTTCAGAATCTTACCATATTTTTAAACAAATACCTCAGCGAGTACCAGTGGGCCGAAGGGAAAAGATGTTGACGCCGAAAAGTAAGTGGCATGTGTCTCGAGGCAAGGATATGAACGTGGTTATGCCTTAGTCTATGCCTTAATATTTTGGATAATTTGTAAATATTAAGCTTCCGCTGTATTTTCTGTTTTCGTCAACGAACAATATCATATTTGTAAACGAACGACGTTGGGATCGTAAACGAATATTTCTATCAGTATAATTGTACTTTTCTGTATGCCCATTGAATTTCGTCTTTATTACTCTTCGATTATCGAAATGGAAACGGGTGTTGACAAGTTTAATCATCAATATTTCAATCTGTATTTTCATCACAACATGTAATGTATAATTATGCAATATGCAATATGCAATATGCAATATGCAATATGTAATATGCAACCTCCCTTATATCACCGTCCATTCTTATTCCGCTGATTGGAGCCATAGGCTAACACATAGTCCAACAAGAACTCATCCATTTGACTGAATTGTCCCAAGCTCACCAGTTCTTAATAGGAATGAGCATAGACTAGACTAGACCGGGTTAGAGGCTAGTCCGAGGTCTGGTCCGGTTAAGCCCTCGGGCTAAAAAGGACAGCCCGAGGTCTGGTCTGGTTTAATAACAACCCGAACTTGGGTCAAACCAGACTTGGTCCACCGGACCAGTGGATTGGTCTGGGTAGTCCAACATATCTAATTTTTTTAAGTTCACACCAGTTGAAGAAGAAGCATTGTATGAAAATAAAGAAGGAAAAGAAGAAAAAGACGACCATTAGATAGAAGCTTGATTAAACAAAAAAATGAAGAAAATTAAAAGAAAATAAGAAATTATTCCTCATCAGCTACTCCTTCTAGATTAAGCCACAAAAAAAAACATTTAGCTCTTACTGAAAAAAATGAAAAAAATAGAGGAATGAAAAATAGAGAAAGGATGCTAATTGAGAAGAGAATCAGAAGTATGGTTTGGAGCGACTCCAAGAGGAGGACCGTAGGGATCGTAAGGAGAGCCAGATGTGAGCAGCACCGTGAGATTGAGGGTAAGGGAAGGAAGTATGAATCGACATTGAGGTCGACGAGGCGAGCATCCGGTGAGATTTTTTATGGTGAGGATTTGAGAAAGGTGAGACTTAGGGGTGGTGAAGTGGTTGGGGTGGGTGAAAAAGTGATGGGGCCCAAATCAAATTTTTGTCTTCTTCCTAGTTGGAGGGAGCACACACGATGAGCCCACGTGAAAAAAGTACTCCATATTTTTTTATAAAATAAAAATTATTCGGGTCAAACTAGACTAGTCTATGTGGAGTGAAATATGGTCTTGAACCCAGTCCAACCCGAGTAGTTAGTTTGGTCTGGTCCGGTCATTTTGTGTTATAAGGCTGTTTTTTTACCGGATTGGATTGGATCGGGTCACCTCGGATCAGACCGGACTACCTAGATCACCGGGTTTTTTGCTCATCCCTAATTCTTAAGATACACTCGGCCAAAGGTGTTGAGCTTAAGTCTGGACTATGACTCCCCTCCTTAAAAAGAACACAACTAAAGAGGTGTCACATGTCCCACAGCTCCAATGCAATCCCCGCCAAAGGAAAACATGAAAGAATGGGCCCTGACAAGTGCCATCCACTATACATCGAGTGATTACATACCACGTGGTAAAAGATCTCAACATACAAATTCTTCCTTACTCCAACCTATCACAAATGCAACCATTATGATAGTTATATTCAATCACCAATAATATAATTAAAAGGCAAGGTACAAAAAATCGTGCTTCTATTCATATAAAATATCATCACATATTCAAGTATGCCTAAAAGAAAACAATAATCCAACAATACATTAATTATAATTAAATTATTTACTATGTGAATAAGGTGAGTTATAAAGAAATTTACCTATAACATTACTTACTTTGGAAATTTATAATACATACACATATACATATAATTCAATCCTTTTTTTTGTTAATAAAAGGTAGTCATTCACATTTATACACAATTCATAAGTATATTGAAGAATATTCAGAGTTACCTGGTATTCCTTAACTCACAAGCCATCACACGGAGTGACTCAAAATCTCTCAATGAGAGTCTACAAAACATAAACATAATTATCTATTAACATTTTACCCAAAAATATTCTATAGTTTCTATAGAACTATTCTAAAACTTCAGTAAAACATTAAGGCTACCCTGTTGAAGACTAATATCATATACACACATATTAACCAATAATATAAGTTATCTTATTTATTTATTTATTTATTTAGGACAGAATATTTGAATATGATAAAACCTATCTTATAAATATAGGTAATATTAGTAAAGAATAAATAAGGGAAAAAGACAGAAAAATACCATTTAAACTTCAAAATCCCGCTGACAAGAATGGTAATGGGATTGACAAGAATGGTAATGAGATTGACAACGCAAATCTTTGTCAAAGGACTAATTTGGGATTTTGAAGTTCAAGTGGTATTTTTCTGTCTTTTTCCCAATAAATAACAACAACAACAACAACAATAATAAAATAAAGAAATAAGTATCATGTTGCAACAATGAGAGTATTTTAATAGATAAAATAATGTTAAGTGGTTCATATTATCCTATGTGCACAAGATGGAGAAAAGGGAAGATATGGGCAAACTTTTCAAAATGGCAAGGAAGATAAACATAAAATATAGGTGCAGAGGCGTAAGGGCTTAGTAATAAGATAATGAAGGGAATATATAGGTATGAGTTCATTAGATTAAAATATACATATACATATACACACACACACACACACATACATACATACATATATACACACACACACACACATATATATATATATGTATGTATGTATGTGTGTGTGTGTGTATATAAAGGTTTGAAATGACACCTTGTGATGGTGATGGAGAAAAAGTGGGAGATAAATGTTAGACTTACAAGAAAAATAGACAATAAAGAGTGAAAGAGAGATAAGACGGGAGAGTAAAATGTTTAAGTGAGTTCAACGGTTTTAAATGGATTTATATATAATAATCAGAAACTTCAAGGTTGGATGTGAAATACGAAGAAAAAGAAATAAAATATGTGCACACAGGACAAAAACATATTGGAAGAAATCAAGAGGAACATGCAGCGAGTATAAGAATGAATTTAATGTCATTGTAGGCACAGGAAGGGGAGAGGGATTTTAGGAACACCTTGGGTAATGTACAAGCATATATGGATTTGAAGTCATCGGGGGAGAAAACGTGCAAAGGAAAAGTAAAAATAAAACAATACAAGACATGCTATAGGGAAAAATATTAAAGAAATGAAGGAAGAAAGGTGGGGTGTGTGTGTGTGTGTGGGGGGGGGATGACAAGAAAATCTGCAATGGAGATGAAGCCATGGATGGCGGCAGGAAATTGAAAAAAGAGAAGAAGATTATCTAACCTAAAAATTGTGGGTGCGACAGGAAATAGGTGGAGCGAGAGGATATGAGTCTTATATAGAAATAGTTTAGGGTTTGACACCCATTAAAATAATTTTTTTTGAGAACTAAATAAATAATAGTCATGTATTTTAATGATAAGATAAGTTTACATTCAAACAACTTTCTTTTCTTTTATACTACTTATTTTAATGATAAGATAAGTTTACACACACATAGTCATGTATTTAAAATAATTATTTTAAGGAGATATTTTTTTATTTTTTGTGTAGAGTAATATTCAGAACTTAATGTTTCTTTTAAACTATTAATTTGTCATATACTTTTGACTAAATAAAACTTACATAACAATTAATCTTAAGTGCTAGCAAAAATTAAGATATTGCAATTTTTTCCCTTAGTTCTCATAAGAACATTAACTTTTCATACTACTTACACTCGTATATTTGCAGTTACCTAAACGGCGAACATGTGCCACATTCTCTTTATATAGGCTTGTGATTTGGATGGTTAAACACATATTTTCACTTCATATGGATCCTATTATGACAGCTATGGTTTATTCCCTGCTCTGTTTAGCTGGAGATCAATTGTTCCGTTGCTACTCAAGTTGTCCTTACTTTATGTTTAAAAAACTAATTTTTTACGAAATTATTTAAAATGGGAAGGGAATAAAAGAAGACAGGTGCCCACACTTAACAACGTACAGCTTCAACTTCATCCATTAATATTAATAATCGATCTAAATCAATCCCTTGGGTGGTTAAACTCTCCAACATCACTAGAATAAATTATTTAAAAATGATTATGGTATTTAAAAATAGCGGATTAGGGTCGATTTAACATTGAACCAATGAATTCTTGCTTCAAAGTTCGCCACATGTTTTCCTTCCAAGTTGACAAAATACATACGTGTGTTGTGTGTTGTTTGATCCTAAATATAGAAACTAATATTAAGGGTTTACTTTTATTCTAAATGCAAGATCTCAATAATTTTGTTCCCAAATTTATAATTTTCCCCAAAATATCTCTAATGATGGCATATATTGAAAGAGTTTTCATTAATGAGTAGATCTAATGTGCAAATGATTTATTAAAGAGAGGGTATTTTAATTTTAATTTAAAGAAATAAATACAGTTTTATCTCATATGAAATCGATTATCTTGCATAGAATAATACAATAATTTCAGAAGCTACACTACATAAACACTGCATCTACATGTAGAATACCTTAATCCGTGGGTGGCAGCCCCGGTTTGCGCAAAATCGAGACTGTTTCAAAGCAAAATATCACAATATGACAATGACTTGATTATACCTCTAAGACTTTCTCAGCCTCACAAAAAAATAATCAATTCTAACGTGGGATGATGTATTATTTTGATTACTCCCAGATTTTTCAATTCTGGATAAAATGCATGCACGTTTTGTGGATTTAGTATTATGACTCATTAGTTATATTCATGGAAATTGGATCTTCTGAATTTTGAAATATTCATATTCATAAGGAAATGGGTAAATTAATTCAAGAAAGGAAGTAAATTATAAAGATGATAGCAAAATCATAATTTTGCCAATGTAGCTCAAGATTAATTATTTTCTAATTAATTGAAGTTAATTTTAATTAATCAAGGAAAATAAAGGAAAATGCATAATTAGATTATTCTTGGTGGAATAAATCAAGAATTTTTAAATTAGGGGGAATTATACATAATACAATTATATGAATTATGGAATTTATGAAAAACATTTTTCTTCTCTTCTCCCCCCTAAATTTTGGCCAACACATGGAAATGAGAGGGAAAATTTAATTCCAAGAAGCACAAGTCAAATGCTACATGAATCTTCCAATGACGACAAAGGTGGAGTGTATACCAAGTGAAAACATGTGCATGGTGGTCATGATGAATGAAGGAGTATGACATAGTAGAAGGGATGATGAAGGAGTATGGCATAAAGTAAGAGGGCATGGTTGGAGGTATGGGAAGAGGAATGATGCATGATAAGTGGTGCAATCTTAACCCTTGATGAGATCAAGGGCTAGGAAGAAAGAAGACCAAATGAATAAATATTTTCTCCTTCCTCTTTCATGCATCATTTAGGCCAAAGCAAGGAGACAAGAGAGAGAGAGAGAGAGAGAGAGCTTGAGAGTTCTTGAAGATTAGAGAGAAGGAAGAAGAAGAGGCTAAGACATACTTTGAGATCAAGAAGAGAGGGAGAAGAAGTCTAGAGTAAGAGGAAACCAAAAAGTCAAAGAGGGTAACTTCATGAACTTGTTTTCTTGTGGTGTCGTTTTTCTTGTTGTTTCTTGACTTTTCAAGTTTCTTTGTTAAGTTGAAAAGTTGGAAAAGCTATAACCTTAAGGGGTTATGTTGCCCAAATTCTGTTGAATTATGGTTAAGAAGTGTTTACATAAGTTAATAAAGGATTAGACGTAGAAAAGTACAAGTTTTGGAAGCTAAAACACAAAACTACATTTATTCTATTTTCTTTTAAAATTTCGGCCAGAACCAAAACTGGTGTTAGGAGCTGGATTTTCATAAAATAAATGGTTCCATTGGATTCAATGGGAAAAAATAGGTGGGTTTACAGTTGGTCACTTTTTCGGAAAAAGGCCGAAAAAACATAATTACGAAAAAACCTTTAAAACTCTAAATAGGGTTTGTCAAGGGTATTTTTATAATTTGACATTGAATTTGGTGATTCTGAGCTTGGAAATGGATTCCTTGGGCGAAAATAAGTCAAGATAGCCCTAGTCAAAATTTTGAGAAAACGTGCTATCGGGCTAGGTATAGCGGGGCCGGGCCGAGGTCTTGGGGGCATTTTGGTAAAATTTTACCATAGACTAATATAATCATCAGAAACACTATGAAAGTGTCTAAACTATACATTTGACGTTCTAGGACTAAGTAGAGAGCCTGAGGGATTGGCACGCAAATTAAGGCATGTTATTCGAAAATTAAAGAAGGGCGATTAAGGTAGGGAACTTACCTTTCCTACATGTATTTAATATTTGTACTGATGTATTGATGCATGTTATTACTTTGCTTGATTATGTGAAACATATATGAATAATTGAAGCTCTGTTTCTGTTTATGTTATAACCATACGTATGTTGATTGAAATATTGAACACGCAGATATGTCATTATGTGAGCATGAGTTATGTAATGCAATCATATCATGCATTAAGCACTTATCTTGCATGCATATTGGTATTGCTTTCCTACTAAGATTCCCCAGAATCTCACCCTCCCCTACCAACAATTTAGATAGGAGAAGACAAAATGTATGCTGAGAACAAAGAAGAGAATCGCATGAGGGGATTGCAGTAGTGGAACGAAGATGGAAAGATGTTTCCGTTTCACTGTGATGGATTTAGACAACCACGTAGCGCTGTGATGCTACATTAATTGTAATTATCAAGTATGAACCCATATGAAGAATTTCCGTAATCGTGCATATAATATCAGTATATTTATGCTATTCCTGTGTTACTCATCGAACTGCGTATCGTTTTCTGTAAATACTATGAAATAGGTAAAAATAAGATGAGGGTGTGACATTATAAAGTTTTAAACTCTACAAATTAAATTTCATCGTTCAGTTATTTAGTACAAACCCATTATATAATATATTTCATAGTTTTGAAATATTTGGAGAAGATGCAGCTGCCTCTTATGTTTGTTTTACTTTTTTTTTTCAACTGAAAATGTAGACAATTTAAAAATAATAATTTATTTTAATTTTGAGTTTCCGCCCAAAATTTACTTTCTATTTCTTTTTAAATTTTGGATTCCTACATAAAATTTAAATTTCTTCAGCCTATAAAAGTAATTTACCCACCCTTTCATTCCCTTTCACCCCTCCCCTCCCCTTAAACCAAACACACCCTTATGGGCTGTTTGGTATGAGGGGAGGGGAGGGGAGGGAAAGTGAACAGAATTTTTTTTTTTTTGGAGTTGGATTTAAAAAAAATTAACGGAGTGTGGTTAAAATTTTTTAATTAATTTTTCTTACTTTTTTATCTTACATCGTCCCTTTATTAACATTTTATAACCTCATTTCTCAAATTTTTTAAAATTCTAACTCATAAAAATTTTCCCTCCCCTCTCTTTCCCTCCAAATCCATCGTACCAAACAAGCCCTTAATTTCTTACATATGGTGTAGGGTCTTCATTTATGCATGGTTGTTTTCTAATTATGTTGTGTGAAGATAACCATTGTATTCCCTTGAAATGTTGGGCACAGCAATGTATTCAACAATGACAAACACATGAATATCAGCCTGATATCCACAATGTATATATCAATATACCTAACGTTGACGATCAGGTCCAGTTAGAGGTTTAGTAAATATCAACAAGTTAATCTTAAAAGTTGATTATAGTACTCCTTCCGGTCCTAATTATAAGATAAAGTTGATTTTTTTGGAGAAATTAAAGAAGCTAATTAAATCACTTTAAAATATTTATATTTATATTTTTTTCTTCAAACTAAGTAATTTGATTAATAAACTAATATATAATCCAAATATATTAAAAATATAAATACTCTAAAGTGATTTAATTAGCTTCCTTAATTTCTCCAAAAAAGTCAACTTTGTCTTATAATTAGGACCGGAGGGAGTAGCTAATTAAGAGAGATTTAGTTGCAACTCTGGCTCAAACAAAATGAAAGTCCAGGGCAATATGTTTAGTTCCATGATGAAGAACAGGATTTACTACAAGATAAGTGGCACTTGGATTGTCAAAATTTACCAGAGGTGGTTGGAATTGGAAGAGAAGACACCAAGTTCTTGTAACGGAAAAAAAAAATCACAAGGTGGTGAAAATCAAAGTATTAAACTAGCCATTAAATTGATCAAGGCAATGATTTAAGGGTTAATGATCCAATCATGGTTGAATCAAAGTCGATTTAATTAGGATTAAATTAATATAATTTAAATAAAATATATAAAAATTTTCATATATAAATCTAAATAATAGTTAAATGAAAAAGGTATTTATTAATCCATAAATAAATGGAACATTTCATTATTCATATATATATAAATCGGTCAAGTAATCTCTTACCAGTGAAGCATTTGGGGAAATCTAGTGATAACTTAACTGGGCTGGGCCCATGTGAACATGAACCTTGACTCAATTGACTGTAGGCCTAGTATGGGCTTGAACCGGACAGTTTGGATCTGCTAATAGGAATGTCTGGCCGAAAGTATGAAGCTCCGTTTTGAGCCCTGTCGACTCCTTCCTCCGCCAACGGCGACGCCGATCTGTGTGGAGAGCCACCTCCATTACCAGTAAATGTAAGCTTCCATTTCACAGTTCACTCAAGTTTTACACTTCGTATATAAAATCGCATCAAACCTAGGTTCCTTTTCTCCAGCAACCTTTGCTGTCAAATTGGATATATATATATTTTCAATCATTTGGTATGTTAAACCCCTAATCTCACTCCCCCAGTTATTGAGCTTTAGATGGAAGCATTTTTTCTACCTAACATCTTTTCCCCCCTTTGAAATCTCTATTCACTGATATTCTCGTTATGTCGTGCTTCTTTAATGATTCTTCATTGTGCATGTGATTGGCAGTTATCACTCCGACGGAGAATCCACTTCTGGCGTTAGGTCATGGTGCAGTGGCAGAGACATTTACTGCCAATACTTCGCCATATTGGGAAGAGAGTGAATCCTGCCAATGATGTTGTTGCAAACACTGTAATTTCTCGCATAGGGTCGTCACTTTCACATGGTTAGTTTCTGATATCGGTTACATTTCGTTTGCTTTCTCTTTTATGATATCACCTTGCAACTTACTCTGTTAACTTGGTAGTTTTGGAAGTTTTCTGGTTTTTATTGACTTTACTTTGTGAGGTTTGATTTTTGTAAAATCATTGATGTGCAGGTCAGGTACAGACGGCATGGAGAATGCCCTTGGGCGGCAGCATTTCAAGGCCGTTTTGGTACAACTTCCAACTTCAGGTAACTTATCATTTCAGAGGATCCAATGTTTACCAATACCATAGACTCCGAACAGCTTTTCTGTCAAAAAAATAAATAAAAGCTACCCAGAGCGTAAAAGTAAATGCACATCTGATTCGAAGTTAGTCAGGCGCATTTATAGTAATACAAATGTTATGAGGAATTTGGTTGTCAACTTTGCATTACTAAGATAATTTTCTTTGGTTTTTTTTTTTTTGGGGGGGGGGGGGTTGATGGGCTAAATTTGACCGTGAACAAATTTGTTTTTGGGCACTGCTCCACTTGGATGCTTCCTTCACTTTTATGTCCTCCTATTCTGACGAAGGAGGATTGGATAATTCAAGTGGGGGAAGGAACACGACCTCCCTAATCCTAATATCAGTTCTACATGATGTGTTCTACAAAAGTGATTTGGAGCCTTAGATTTTTAAATGGACCTTTTAGAATAAATATGCAGAGAATTTAAAGCATCAGTTCTGAAACACAAACCATCTATTTTATAGGTTTCTTTTAGGAAAAAATGAAGCATTGTCTCCAAAACTTCTCAAGAGGAACCTGGTGAAATTTAATAATTATTTGGAAGAAACTTAGCTATATAGCAGTTTGTATTGCATCTAAGGCTTGTAGCTCTCTTGGGTTGCAATACACCATATTAGGAGTACCCTCTTACAGAATCATTATTCTGTATTGAAATAGAAAGAGAGGAGAAGAGAATAGAGAAGAAGAAACAGAGGAATTCAAGAGAGAAGAAGAGTTGAGAGGAACCGAGAGAGAGAAACAGACAGGTGAAGGAAATCGGAATAGCATTCTATTATTCCATCATCAACCATAAGTCTGATTTACAATATGGATTAGACCCTTATTTATAGGCCAAAATGACTTAATGATCAAGCTAAGGTTAAACTAACTCAATCCCAATGGCAGGAATTACTCCCAACGGCTATCTATATGAACTGCCTCTAACTAACTTTTAACTCTTTAGTATAGTTCCATATGATACCCAATTTGTTTTTTTATTTGTTTGATTCACAGCCCTTTTGGGTTCTTCTCAATCACTTTGTTTGGTTAACCTTGCTGTAGTAATCGGGTCTGTTTGAGAAAGCGGTAGAAAAACACACGTTCATACAAGTTGAGACAAAACTCCTTTCACAAACTTATCTCGTATATCATAAATCACATTGGAAAAACAGCTTTTACCGCTAATTCAAACAGGCACATAAACTGAAACGACCTCAAAAGATTAATTTTTGTCACCTAAAAAAATCAGTTTTCATAGGGTTTATCCTGCATACGACAAGATTTTCATAGGAAACTATGTTCAGCATTAATTTCTAACTCATTAAAAGCCAGATGCTGAGGTTATATATAGGAGCAGTTGTATTCTTATATCTATGTGCTTGAATTCATAACAGGGAATTGCAAGTTCAACCAAGGTGCTAGCAAATTCCTCAGAGGAAACACCTGTTTCATCTCCATTAACCCCAGTTTTGTCATTGGGTAGTGGTAAAACTGAAGACCAAAAGCAGAAAGCAGTTGTTAAGCGATCAAAAGTTCAAGCTGTATTGAAGGGCATAAAGCAGGTATGTGATTACTTATTTAATGTACTGTCTATTATTTGTCTATTTGAAGTTTTCTGATATGCATATTATGAAGTACTTAATATTTAATCGTACATAAATTATGCGTTATGTAAACTCTTTCAATTTTTCTTATTTATAGTGCTAATTGTAATAATAATTTCTAGTGAATTTATGGATATAATCATTTTCACTAACAAGGTATTTGGTTCACTATTGCTGTGCATTCGATGATATTTTGGATACTGTGATATGGATTTTTGCAGCATAACATACCATGGTATTCAAGATGTCAGCAATTGACAAAAGCTATCTTAGAAAGGAAATAAGTGCTTCTATGTAAAAGCCTACTGATTTTCAAAGGTTGTCATGTGAGACCATTTAATTTTCAAATATCTGAAATACATTTGTAAATGACCATACTTTTGTGAAAAGTCCCTTACATGCCTTGACAATGACTGTGACTATCTTGCTCTCAGAGTCCAAAGAAGGTCAACTTGGTCGCTGCCTTAGTTCGTGGTATGCGTGTTGAAGATGCATTAATGCAGTTGCAGGTGACGGTGAAGAGGGCTTGCAAAACTGTGTATCAGGTGGGTAGCATTTGAATTTCTCTCGTATGTTTTTTCCCTTGTTTTCCAGTGGTCGACCTTGGGAATATCTATTCTATAGTAACTTTCTAGATTCCAAGGTATTTGGACTTTACAATGACGAATATAATGAGGAAGAAATTGCTTCTATAGGTACTTCCTAGAGTCATTTTGTGATACAGCCCATATCTAACAGGCCTTCCTTTTCATTGTTCAATTCTGGTTTATTCTTACCTTTATTTTATACAGAGCAACGTCTGAAGTTTTGATTTAACGTCTGTTCAATTTCTATCAAAATTCTATTTCTGTCTTTCATAGGAAGATAAATTGTAAAATTCTACGCATTGCAGGTTATTCATTCAGCTCGAGCAAACGCAGCCCATAATCATGGGATGGATCCAGATCGTCTCATTGTTGGTAATGGCGTGAAATGAAATTGCCTTTGTCACTCTGTTTTCATTCTGCTCATGTGGCCCGTACTTGACCCTTTCTTGCAGCCGAAGCATTTGTTGGGAAGGGATTCTACAAGAAGAGAATTTCGTATCACTCCAAGGGAAGATGTGGCATGAAAGTGAGACCAGAGTGCAGACTTACAGTTGTGGTGAGAGAGATAACTGCTGAAGAGGAAGCAGAGATAGCTAGGCTAAGAGTTCACAACTTTCGGAAGCTCACTAAGAGAGAAAGACGGCTTGTGCCTCATCAACTTATTGAGACCACTCCCATTTGGGGTCGCAAAAATAAATCCAACAGTCAAAACTCGAGTCCTACCGCTACTGCCTGAGCCGGCTTGTATTTGAGCCTTCACGTTAAGATGGGCAATTTTGATGTTTTATGTTGGATTATGATAGGTTCTTGCTCATATGAAAGAAGCAACGATAAAAAATATGCAGAGAAAATTTAAAGAATTTTGCAGAAGTTATGCCATGGTTATAAGTTGCCTTGATACAAGTTGTCATGTATGGAGGGACTGTTCTTATTGCAAATAATATTTTATTGGACCATTTTTCATTTCGATGCTTTAATTCATCTGAATTACTCCTATTCTTAACTCTACTATAGAATTTAATAGCATTCCAATTTTATCCTATTTAATACTACTTCCTATACTTAATATAAAAGCTGCTTAATTAAGAGTAATGAATTAGTTACGTTAGTTATTTTGTAATAAACTTGTTGATTTTTTTAAAGTGTCCTCCAATCATAACCTGATAACCGTCTTTAGATGAAAACCTACTTAATATGCGTAATCAGTAATGATACTTTAAAGAATGAATTATAAATTTGGGAGACTAAATGATTGATCTTGATAAATCAGAATTCAAATTTTGAAGTTATATAATATTTACGGATTATTCTTTGAATTTTTCCAACTTTACCCTAGGGAATTGGGAACAATGGTGCGTCCAAAATTCTTATTGTTGAGATTCGCTGGGGTTGACGAAACTAACACATAAACTAAAAGCTTATCATTACGGCAGAACAATTATATTATCCTGAACTTTACTCTTAGCCATAAGGAACAATGTAATGACATCTACTATAAATGAAGAATCGGCTCAGCAGCCAATAGTGTTAAATTCAGATCGACTTTCACAAGGTTAAAAAAAAAAGAGGAAGAAAACAAAAGCAGCGTTTGTCATATGGAAGCCAACGGAGAACCAGACGCTGCCAACAATGTGCGCGTAGAACAACAGCCCCAGAGCTGCGTCGACGGTGATGGCCAACGATTAGATCAGTGTAGGCTTTAGGATTTTATTTCTGGGCACAGCCATTTTCGTCGGAAGGGATTACGGCGTTTGGCTGAAAAATAAACATCATAAGAACGTAAAACGTTGGCCATAGGTAATACAGGTCCTCTTTACTCTTCTAATGTTAACTTCAGTTTAGTACTCCCTCTCTTCAATTGCATCCATGTTTTGTTGTATGGCCGGTCGAAAAAGTGCCAACTTGATTTATAAAAGGAACCGTCACATTGTCGCCGGAGACTTGCATCTTCATCATCAATTCTATCGGACTCATAACAAATTGTTCTCATTTTAAACTCATTTGTAAATGTTTGAGCAGCCAAAATATGACCCATTTATGGCCAAATACCTAAACTGTCCGCTGCAAAGAATGGAGCATCCTCAATATAGGAATCAAAGCTGTTACCAAATATCACAGTATTACTTAATAGATTTGGTTTCCAATTTGCTTGTAAGAGGTTGTTAACATGGTTTCAGGGATTGCTTCCTTCCATTTTCGTTGAGGGACAAGACAGAACAACCCAAAGATTCCAAAACTCAGATTTCAGTTGTTGAAAGAACTGGATCGAATACTTCTATATCTCCAATCCAATCAAAATCCTTTTTCATCAATATTGCAAGACTAAGTTGCAACATAGGATCGTCTTTCTCCTCGGATTCAATATTGCCTATACCATAAATTACCATATTCATCTTTGACTGTGATCCCAAAAACTTCTGTATTGCCATATTCATCTTTGACTTTAATCCCAAAAACCTTTGCATTAACATTTTCGTCTTTGACTCTGATGACAAAACCTTTTGTATATGTTCAGAAATTGGTGGACTCTGCACCTCGCTTCGAAAATCATGATAAAATTGAGAGGTCTCAAATTCATTTACAGTTTTTTTCATTCTGTGCATCAATGCTGCTTCTCTATCCTGATCAATTTGTAGATCTGTGGGGAGTCCATGGTTCCACTTCTTCATTTAGATAACGTTTATAAAATTCCTCATCGAAGACGACGGTTTTCGTTGATGTTGCCATTTGTCTGACCAAAACCAAAAGAAGTGAGTACAACTGTGAAACATATGTTATATCAAAATTAATAAGAGACTCAAAATGACAGAAAACACATTTGTGAACACATAATGGGAGTGTTTGGGATCACTTTTTTTGACCAATAAGCCCGTTTTGGGAACAAAAAGCCCAAATCAAATTGTAACCCGTTTTGGTCAGTGTTTGGTTGAGCGTTTTTGTAAAAATAAAAAGCCCGATTTTGGCCACTTATCAATAAGCCCAAAAGTGAAGCTTTTTGAAATGTGTATTTGCGTTTTGGTGGGCTAATATTCGCGGTCCTTTAGATCACATTTTGGGGGAAATATATGAACTTTATTTGATAGCTTAATTTATTTTGTGTTTTTGTTGACCATAATAACTTCCTTAATTAATATCCCCCTAAATATAACATAAAATTAATTTTTTTATAATATTACGAAATTTAATTAAATAATCTTAAAATATTTATATTTATTATTTTTTTAAAAATTATTTTAATTAACATATAAATTGATATATAATAATATAACAAAGAACATTAAGTATCTTGTTTAACTTGTAAAAAACCAATCTGCTTTATATTTAGTGTTGGAGGGAGTAATTGTCAATCACTGATCTACTCCTTAACCTCGAATAGCATCCTCTGATTATAACATCTGCCGTTGATTCCATTTCCAAATCTCTTAATAAACGCTTTTTGTTTAGACCCCATTCAGATTTCAGAGTTCTCTTGATAATAAGTCACTGTTGGATATCGCATATATGATCTATCTAAATTTTGAAGAATATATAAATGCCCTTCAACTTTTTATTTTTAAAAACACACTTATACAATCGCTAATCCAAACATGTTTTGACTTATGAAAAAACACGTTTTCAATCGCTCATCCAAACATAAATTACTAAGTCAGAATTATAATAAATCATTTTTCCTACCGCTATCCCAAACACACACTATATGTGACTAAAATTCGTTATGCGGTACAAATAGCCATAATTATGAGGATAGATTGTTAATTAAGATAGTATCGACATAATAATTAGAAGTGCTAAACATGCATCCATGTTCTTCATAATATACACACATCAATAATGGAATTTGGGGTGTCAGTTGTACCCGTCCCAGTTGCCCTTTGCTACTCCTCGAATTTGGGGCACTTTCTAAATATTTTTTTCGTGGTTATTTTCATTATTATGGGTAAAAAATAGAGTTACTTTTAATTTTTTATGATTTTTCAAATATTTAAGATTCTAAATTTAAATGAATTGCACAATTTTAACAGCATAAATCTTTAAAAAATCATAAAAAATTGAAAATAACTCTTTTTTCTTATAAGATATTAAAATATCACCCATTTCATTTAGAATCTAATTATCAAAAGAATCATAAAAAACAAACATTAGGAAAGGGCCCCAAATTTAAAAGGCAGCAGGGACGCAACTGAGAAGACACAACTGACACCCCCTGCCCCATAAATAATCACTTTTACTGGTTGAATAAATTTGGGTTCTTTGCTTCTTCATTGAAATTAAAATATAATTAGAAGTATAATGTAAACAAGACACAAACACATATGTATGGATAGATAAATAAATTACGTATCTCAACTTTTATTTAGAAGGTTTCGTCACGTTGCTGATAATACAACAAGACCAAGTTGCTCCAGATTAGGATATATCAAAAATAAAACGACCTGACACTATATATATATTCAGGTTAAAATCGGATCGATTATTAGTTTATATTATATGAAAATTAATTCATATAATAAGTAAAAGAGTTAAAGAACAAGGTTGAGATGAAGCAAAGACAATTTATGAGAATTAACCTTGGGATGAAGCTGAAAAATTCTAAAATATATATGCAGGATGAAGGAGCGAGACGAACAGTGTTAAATAAATTTTCAATAGTTAGACCATTAAACATTGATAGGGACAAATCAAATTGAAAATATATCATCATATAAAAGTAATATATAATAAAATAACAAAACAATGTCAAGAATATATCACTAAACAGATAAAATATAGTTAAGATTTTTATATGATACCAAAAACTATACTCCATAAATAAATAAATTGAATAATACTCAAATAAAAATTCAAACCTTTTATGCATAAACAAAATAAAAATCCGATTTCAACTGATGCAAATTTTAAAAAGTTGTGATTATAATATCGAATAATTGAAATTTGTTTAGCAATCCAATTCCCATCTATTGTAATCATTAATCAATTCTCCGCCTACCAGACCGGATCGAACCGCTCATCATTATGCAGGTCATCAGTTCCCTGCTGTAGATGAGAATATCAAACAAAACAAAGAATTTGGGAAATATTCTGATCAGTAAAGAGCTGTGACAATATTTGGGAGAAAAATATCTTGTATTTCTCATTAATGTGTAGACTATATATATAAGTGTACAGTAGTAAGAATGAAACCTGACTGCCAGCTAAATATATACATGTCAGCAAACTAATTAACTAATTAAGTTATAATAATGAATTTGTTATAATGCTAACTATTTACAGTTACAGTGCTTGACAGGAGCTATACGAGGGATTTGGTGGGAAATGAGAAATTTTATGAGTTAAATTTAAAAATATACAAAGAGAGGAGTTATAAAATTTTAATAAGAAGAGGTTGTAAAATAAAAAATATAAAAAATTAATTAATATTGCAAGACTTAGCTGCAATTTAGGAAAAACATCTTCATCTGATTCAATACTGCCAATCAGGGTTGTTAAACTCGGACCGGACCGGGAACTGGCGAACCGGCTGGTAAACCGGTCCGGTCCAGGTTGGTATTTTTAAAATTTTTTTTTTAATTTTTCCTTTAGAATTTCATACTATAAATCTAAAATTTTCAATTTCTCACCGGTTTGGTCCCGGTTTAGTCTCGGTTTGACCCATTGACCCTTAACCCAGTACCCCGACCGGTTCAATGTCCGGTCCGAGTTTTAATACCTTGCTGCCAATACAATAAATTACCGTTTTTATCACTCTTTGTATGTGCTCAGAAATTGGTGGACTTTTTGCCTCGTTTCGAAAATCATGATAAAATTGAGATCTCTCAAGGTAATATATAAAACTTGAGAGAGTAAATCAATGTTTTTTCTCTATCAGGATCAATTTTTAGATCTGTCGAAGTCCATGATTCTACTTTTTCGTTCACATAAAGTTTATAAAATTCATCAACGGTGACCTTTTTCATTGATGGTGCCATTTTTCCTTGATTTGTTTCAGTTATTTCTGACCATGAGAACAAAGTGCAAGTGATAGGACACACAAGCTATATCATAAGAAACAAGCAATTGCATATTAATTACTTATCTTTATATTCATTATCAAGATTCTCATTTCAAAATAACAAAAAAAATACATTTGTGAATTGAATATATCAAATTAAAGGATGTTATTAAAATCTGTTAATATTCATTATGATGTACAACACAACCATAATTATCCGGGTATATTAACAAACACTTGGTAGTTAAGATAGAACTCCTTCCAATTTTAAATGGAAGAGCTAAATAACTAATTTACAGAAATTAAAAAAACTAATTAAGTTATTCATATGTAAAAAAAGTATTGGTTTTCTAAAATACCCTTTTAGGCCTTTTGTATATTACTCTTTTTTAAATGAAAAACATCTTTAATATATACAATCAATAAGGGCTTTTTTAGCAAAATAAAATTATAAATTTGGAATACAAAATTGATTTTTTTTTTGATACATTGAATTGAGGATCTTACATTTAAAGACAAAACAAACCACTCTACTAGTTACTACATTAGAAGAAGAGTTCCACATGTTTTACAAACGTCGTGCATATTATATTAGAAGAGTTCCACACGTTTTTTAAACGTCGTCCATGCAGTTAAAGAATCCAAGTGTACGTAGTTTAGTTTATTTTAAAAACATCTTTAATGCTTTTAGAAAATTACGGTTCTTTGCCTTTTCATTTAAGTTAAAATAGAATTGGAGGTGGAATGAAAGCAAGGTATAAATATATATGAATAGATAAATAAATTACCTTGACCTTTATAATTTGAAAACTTCACTTTGCTAGAAACACAAGACTACAAAGATAGAATTAGTCTAGCTGTCTAAAGCCCCGATAGATATTTCTAGGTATCGAGTTCGAATGACAAAAGAGATACCTGTATATGTTGGAAGGGACAACCATAAATTCCGAACAAGACTAAGCTACTCCATATAAGAATATATATCAAATATGAAACGACTTGACGCAATATTCTGGTTAAAATCAAGAAGACATTATATTTAGTAACTTAAATCAATTAATAATTCATATATAAATACGAAAATGATATTATATAGAAGTAAAAGAATAATAGAAGAACTCTATCAGAAAGAACTATATACAAGAGGTAAAGGTGACGCAATATTTTAGGCGGCAAAAAAAAAAAAAAATGACGCAATGACTAAAGCTGTATAGGATCGAATTAAGGGATGAAAGGAAGGAGCGAGGCAACTGAAATCAATTTGAATAGGATCAAATCCTCACGTCGAATAGGATCGAATTAAAGATTGATTGAAATATAAAAATAAAAAATAATGTAAAAAAATATTTCACTAAAGCTATAAGATAAAATCTCGTGAATGTAGTTTATATGAATATATACAAAACGATACATAGATATATAAAGATATTTTTCATACGATGCGTGAAATAGTAAACATGGCAAATCAAATTAAAAATTGATTATAATTTAAAGTAACTTTAAATTTTAAAATATAAAAAATTATTAATGTAAAAAATACATCACGAAAATATGATTAAGGGTCTGTTTGGCATGAGGGAAAGGGAGGGGGAAAATTTTGAAGAGTTGGATTTAAAAAAACTGGAGAGGTGAGTTTATAAAATTATAATAAAGATAAAATATATAATAAAATGTTAAGTTACAAACTTTCAATCTCACTTCTCTAATTTTTTTTAAAAATCCAAGTCATAAAAAATTCCCCTCACCTCCCCTCCCCTCTAAATCCCTCATACCAAACAGCTCCTAAGACATTTATATGAATATACAAATTAAGGACAGAAACATATTTAATTTATTGCATAAAAAATATAGAAAGATATTTCTAATATAATGTGTTAAACAATAAACATGAAAAAATATAAATTAAAATTGATTTAGATAAAAATAAATAACAATCAAACATATATAAGATATTTTATGTGATACAAAAAATTATGGAAAAAGGTTGAATAATACTAGTTAGATGCCAAAAAGTTTGATATGTAAAGTCAAAACTATTATCTGGTACAAATTTTAAATAATTGCAACTAATGTTTATAAGTGTAACTAACCAAGTACAGTTCAAGGCCACGAACACAAGTGTGGACATATAGTCCATGAGGGTAAATAATCAAGTAATGCAATAGGAAAACAAGTACATGTACAAGAGCCATATAACAAACGTGAAAATGAGCCCCATGAATATCAACCGTGAGTACTATGCCCATGAACGTCAAGCGAGCTCGTGATTAACTATGACACGCCAATGACTAACACTACTACTCTTAAAAACTAGCGTTCCGTGTTCAGTTCTCTAAAACACGTTTTCAAGTATGCATGGGATTGGTTTATTATTTATAGGGTTAAGGTGCAAAAATACTCATGAACTTTTCTCAAAAGTGCATCCAACACCATAAACTTTTTTTAGGTGCAAAAATACCCATGAACTTCTCAAAATGGGGCAAAAATGTCAAACCGTTAATTGGTACAAATGTCCGTTTTGTGGGACCCACAATTTTATTTTTTGAGGTGCAAAAATACCCATAAATTTTTCTAAAAAGTGCACCTAACACCATAAAATTTTTTCTGAGTGCAAAAATGCCCATGAACTTTTCAAAAGTTTATGATGTTGGGTGCACTTTTTAGAAAAGTTCATGGATATTTTTGCACCTCAAAAAATAAAATTATGGGTCCCACAAAATGGACGTTTGTACCAATTAACGGTTTGACATTTTTGCCCTATTTTGAGAAGTTCATGGGTATTTTTGCACCTAAAAAAAGTTTATGGTGTTGGATGCACTTTTGAGAAAAATTCATGGGTATTTTTGCACCATAACCCTTATTTATAAAAGAAAAAGGTCTAATCATGAAAACTCATAAAGAGTATTTCATATAAAGTATCCCAGCATGAAGGTTTTGCAAATAATATCTCAAAAACTACTTTCAAGCATGCATAGAATCTACATAATCTAAATGTTTGTCTTTTCAATACAATCCAACATCTTTTCCTTTCAAAAACAATCTTTTCACCATCTCCATCCATGAATCACAGTTATCAAATGCTTCAGAAGTTCGTAGACTCAAGAATTATATTTAAATTTGAAGTGGAAGAATAACTTATCATAGTATAAATTTAATTTCCTTCCAAATTGCATGCGCAATACGTCCAGATAAGTAAGAAAAAACAAATAATATCATTGAATAAAAATCCTTATTATGTATTCACTTCAATATCAATGAGAAAATGATATGATTACCAAATTATCATTGACAGAATCGTACTCACGAAATACGGTAATCGAGTAAAAAGTATAATAAGTAATAAAAACATCTTTTATATATAAATTAGGGTTAAGGTGTAAATTTCGTTGAGAGGCAATGTTACCCCAAGAGTTTTGTTAGGTTTAATGTTGTCTCAGAAGTGTTAAAATTGAGTAATATTACCCATTTCTATTAAAAAATTAACGGTCAATATTAATTTTTTAATGATCAACTGATTTGACAAAAACCTTAGTCGTCTTAGGGTTGAATTACAAATTTTACCATGAATCAAAGTGTAATATAATACAAACAACTCGAGATTATTCTCTTATCAGGGAGCCTTTTATTTTGAATTTTAGAGATTAAACCAAGGGCTAAAAACATGGTCAAAAAAGGGGTTTTGAAATTAATTTTCTCTAAGCCAAAATTCATGAAAATAAAGTTATTTCTACTCTTTTTTGTTTTTTTTTGGGGAAAAACATGGCTTTCCTAGCTTCTCAAAAATAATTTAGGAGTTAATTTTTCATCAAATTAAATTGAAAACCTCAAACAATCGCATTGAGTCTAATTTATCTAATTAATGATTAATCATACAATCGTATTTATAATCTTCTCTTAAATAAATTGTTAAATATCACTCAATGTGTATTTGAAAATCATTTTTAAGCACTTGCTTCTTTTCAAATGAGAATACAATTACGACACTCAATATGAATCAATTCAATTACATACCATAATAATCACATATATTACATAATCTCATTAACACATAAAGAAATATGTTCAATACTTCAACGCAAAAGCAATCTATCATTGACAAATAACTACTCATCTAAATCTTTTGCTCATGTATCAACACAAAATCATCATCAACAGATCCAAATATATGATAAAAGCTAATGAAAAATTAATAAACTCCTCTTTATAATACATTGAAGCTCTAGACACTTTGTCTACTGTCAACGCTCAAGAGAAATCAACCACTTGTGGAATTAATTTTAACCATAGATTCTACAAAATACCACCAAAATCCCATTGAAATTGAAGGGCCGAATCAACTGGAAAAGGAGAATGGAGGTCTGTTGGTTTTAGCAAGAGAACGAAGAAAGGAACTGGCGTTTAAACTGTGAAGAAGAGGGAGGATGAGGTCGACGGTGAAAGGAAGTGGTGACAGTGATGAAGAGAAAGGTCGTCTGTCGTTCTGTTGTTTCTAAGCTCCGACTGTGGTGGTGTTTGGAGAAAGTGAAGATCGTTGGATCTCACACCACTCAAGCTCGGCCTCCAAACTCCCTCTAGTTCAAACTCTTTTGTCTCTACAAGCTTTCCCGGTGCCACTCCGTCAAGGTCGATTCTCAGTTCAAAACGTCGAGTCTCACCGAGGAAGAAGAAAGTAGTGGAAGGGCGAAGGTAGAAGGATCTTGAAGATCGATCTCCCCCTCAAGTTTTCTTGCCGCGGCGCTCTGCTTCTTTGAAGCTTTTCTCCAGCCGATTCTGAGCTTTCCGATGAAGCTCCGGTGGTGGTGTAAAATTGAGGGAGGGTCGACGGAGAAGGAGTGGGGAGTCGATGAGCTACTCTGGTTCAAATCTCGCCTCCCATGCACTGTGATCTCTCTCGCTCTTCCCCAAGTTCGACCCACCGTGTGTCTTTGTGAATTCCAAGAAGAAGACGACCATCGGCGCTCCCAAATTCTGACCAGGGACTAAAATAAAATGATTCAAAAGTGAGTGGAGGGACTAAAATACAAGTGTTTGAAATATTTGTGAACTAAATATAATTTCTAAAAACTCTGGTCCTTTTCTGTAATTTTTCCTGGTCCCTTTTCTTCATTGATTTATAATTTCTAAACATTATAAGGGCCCTTTCCTGAATTTGCCCCAGTCATAAAAAATATTAGGGAGAATTGCTAAAAAAGACCTCATGGACAACTTATTTGCTAAATAGGACCTGAGAAGATATCTTGTACATGGAGGGAAGATATCTGCATACGGAGGGAAGATTTTTGCACACGTATAGGGAAGAATTTTGCACATATGGAAGATCATCTGCACACCAGGGAGGATATTCTGCACACGTGGAAGATAATCCGCACGCAAATGTCCCATTTGGCAAATAAGTTGCCAATAAGGAATTTTTTCACAATTTTCCCAAAATATTAATTTTGATCCCAATTGATATTTTCCAAAATCTCAAATTTCTTTCTTAAGTACCTATGATGCAAGATTAAATATAAGGTAGCATCAAAAGTCCAAGAAATCATTTATATGAATAATTAACAGATTATGACCATTTTGCCCCTAATTACATTTAATTCAATACAAATGTCCTTAACTCAACTTAGTGCTTAATCATACAATAATGTCTTAAAAAATGCATTAGAAATCCTAAATTAATCATAAAAAAACATATCAAAATATTGCTTCATCAATGCCCCCATCTACACTTAAACTTTTGTACTCATGCACAAAGGCAAATTAGTAAAATTTTCCA
This sequence comes from Inga leiocalycina, assembly GCA_963242795.1. Lineage (NCBI taxonomy): Eukaryota > Viridiplantae > Streptophyta > Magnoliopsida > Fabales > Fabaceae > Inga > Inga leiocalycina. The sequence goes on from OY725322.1 coordinate 28,886,533, forward strand.
AGTTCAAATCATCAATGCATTTAAACGATAAACAATTTCATAATTAGAAAGTAATGGATCAATTAATCAAATGCCTCAAGCCAATACTAGTCATTGTCAAGCGATGCAAAGATATTAGATAACTACGCAATCCAACATATTATGATGAAGCACAAGAGAACTCTCAATTGTATTAGTGTTTCATTCATCTCACTTCGTTAGGATAATTTCACTCTAGCTCACTTAATCAATACCTTACTATAGGCTTATGTCAACTCTAACATCTCCACTAATAATAGCAATTAATGAAATAAATCAAAAGGATTTAAAAGGCTAATAATGTCATATGAAGGCTAAATAGAATGAATTAATTAGAAAAATGAATAGTTGATATGCAAGTCAAAGTTAATGAGTAAGTTCATAGCATCTAAATAACTTGACAAACTTTTATCAATTCTTTTCCAAATTAATGAACAAATGCCTTCTTTATATTTCTTTTGCTTTTCTCTTTATCTATAAATTCCTTTCTATTTTTCTCTTTCCTTTTTCAATGCTTCTCTTCTCTTTTCTTTTCCCTTTCAAACTACACAAACTTTTTTTTTCTTTTCTTCTTTTTTTTACTTACTTTTTTTTTCTTTTTTATATACATGACATTTCAATATATACATTGTTTAACTTCCTATTGGAAAATCACTTTAATTTTAGAATGCTATGAACATTATGAGTAAATGACATGCATATAACATAGTAATGGCTCAAAGGGATAGCAAAAGATGATAAATGGGGGTTTGTGTTTGGGTGAAAGGGTTTAAAATTGAATGCCTCTTTCATTTTCATCACACTAAATGCAAATGCCATTTCAAAATCGAATTGAAACAAGTTCTAGAAGATGAAAAACTAAGTGAATCATGCACACATGAAAAGAATTTAAGGCTCAAATAACCTCCTAACAAGATTTTTCTCTAATGCTCACTCTAACACAATCGATTGCATAGTAAGCTAACCACAAAACATCTATTTAAATAATCTAAGTGCTAACCTTACAAACCCAACCAATCAAAATATTGTAATTAATTACAGTAATGCTCAACTCTTACATTCACTAATGATATAGAAACTTTTGCTTTCTTTTCAAAACTTGGAATTAACAAAATCCAAAGCGTGGGTTCATTTCTCTTTCCATTCACTTGAAAAGTAAAAACATGGTTTTAAAAAGTTGGCCAAACACTAGATCTCATGAAAGATCAAACAATTTCCCACAAATAACATTTCCAAAGTGGCAAATACAACTCTTTACCACTAGGGCATGCATCAAAGCAAGTTATTCTTGAAAAATTTTTGAAAAAAAAATTCTAGTTTAAGGCATTTCTCATTTAAAAATAATCAATTAATGGGATTAAAAAATATATCCCCCTTCCCAACACTTAATCAACATGTTGCCCTCAATGTTTGTAAAGCAAATCTATTATTTTAATTTGTTCCTTGGTGAAGTAAAAAGTTGTAAAGTCCAATTGCAATTGGAGCACAACACATCAACATCACATAGAGAGAGAAGGAAGAAGAAACAAGTCATAATAACATAGAAAATCAAGGTAAAAAGGCACAATGGTAATTAAGTAGGGTAGTGACAAAAAATGGAAAGCACACATAGGGGGTTCTTATTCTACTTACTAAACTATACTATTTCTACTTTTTCTACTCAGATGCTCTTCCCCCACACTTAATCAATCAATGAAGGATACATATAACCATCAATCCAGAAATACTGAAAGTAAAAGAAAGTGAAAGGAGAAGAAGCAACCTGGTCTCAAGGAGGCTTTAATGAATTATCATGGTAGAGCTTGAGTAGATACCCATTAACTTTGAATTCCTCTCTAGTGGCTTTATCCTCGATCTCAACCATTCTTAATGAGTGTGCCTTGGTGACGGTAAAAGGTCCATACCAATTGAATTTGAGCTTCCCACCTCTAAATTTGAATCAAGCTTGGAACATCAAAACACAATCACCTTCTTTGAATTCATTCCGTACTATCTTTTGATCATGAAGCTTTTTGGTCTTGCCTTTATAGATGTGGGAACTCTCATAAGCGTCTAATCGCATTTCATTAAGTTCTTGCAGTTGCAACTTCTTCTCCAAGCCTAATTTTTCCAAATCTATATTACACACTTTTACTGCCTAATAAGTCTTGTACTCCAACTCCATTAGAATAGGATAAGTTTTTCCATAGATAAGTCGATAAGGAGACATCCCTATCAGTGTCTTGAAGGTGATTGTGTATGCCCATAATAGTTCCTCCAACCTCAAGCTTACTATCTTTTCTAAAATTTGTTTGATCACTTGGTTGGAGACTTCTGCTTGCCTATTTGTCTGTGGATGATAAGGAGTGGACATTTTATAGGTTACCTTAAGTTTAGTAAGTAGGTTATCGATAAGCCTATTGCAAAAGTGAGCACTTCTATCACTCATTATAGACCTCGATACTCCAAATCTACAAGTGTTAAACTTAAGAAACTTGGAAACTGTTTGGGCATCATCTTTTCTAATGGGAATGGCTTCTACCTACCTATAAAGGTAATACACAGCTAACAAGACATAGGTAAAGCCAGATGATGGTGGAAAAGGACTTATGAAATCGATACCCCAAACATCAAATACCACACAAAAAAGAATGGGTTATTGTGGCATCTCATGCTATTTATCTAACCCCTTAAACTATTGGCATTTATCACATGCCTTACAATACAAATATGCATATTTAAACATGGTAGACCACTAAAACCCAACATCTAAATCTTTTCTAGAGGTCTTATTAGCATTAAAGTGTCTACCATAAACTATTGAATGGTAAGCAAAGAATATTGCCTTGGACTCGATCTCTGGGATATACCTCCCGATAACTTGATCATTGCATAGTTTCCATAAGTAGGGCTCTTCCCAAATGTAGTATTCAGCTTCTTGTTTAAGTTTCTAAGGTTGAAAGGAAGACATATGCTTAAGAATGAGACCAATCACAATACAATTAACTAGATTAACAAACCAAGGAACATAGACAGAGTTAGACATAAGGGATGCATCAGGAAAGACATCACAAATAAGGTCACAGTTAAGTACTCCTTTTGTTCCATCCGATAGTCTACTCAAGTGATTTTCTACAAGGTTTGCAATTTCATGCCTATCTTTAATACAATCTCGAACTCTTGTAGTAGTAACATCCATTTAATGAGCCTTGGTTTTGACTGAAGCTTAGTGAAGAGAAACTTCACAACTACATGATGTGTATATACAACCACTTTAAAATTAATTCGATATTGTCTGAACTTATCTAATGCAAATATAACAGTAAAGAGTTCTTTTTTTCAATAGTAGTGTAATTCTTTTGTGCACTATCCAAGGTTTGGATGCATAAGCAATCACATGGGACAATTTACTATGCTTTTAACCTAGCATAACACCCACAATAGAATTGGAGGCATCACATGCTAGTTCAAAAGGCAAGGTCCAATCCGGTACACTTAGAATAGGAGGAGAAATCAAGTGTGCTTTTAACCCATCAAATGCTTGTTTATAAGAGTTATCAAAGACAAAATCAACACCTTTTAGTAATAGTTTGGATAATAGTAGAGCTATTTTACTAACAACTTTTATAAATCTCCAGTGAAAACCCACATGCCCTAAGAAAGAACAAAATTCCTTAACATTAGTAGGGTAAGATAGGAGGAAATCACCTCAATCTTAGCTCTATCAACTTCAATGCCCTTGCTAGATATCAAGTGACCAAGTACTATTCTATGGTCAACCATGAAATGGCACATCTCATAGTTCAAAACCAATTTTTTCTCAAGGCATCTAGCAAGAACATTGTCCAAACTATCTAAACAATCATCAAACGAATTGTCATACATTGTAAAATCATCCATAGACACCTCTATTCAATTTTCAAGGAAATCGAAAAATAATGACATCATGCAATGTTGGAAAGTGTAAGGTATATTGCACAATCCAAACGGCATTATTCTAGAGGCATAGCTACAGAATGGACAAGTAAAAATAGTCTTTTCTTGATCTTTGGGAGCTAGTGGGATTTGGAAATATTTTGTCTAGAAAACAATAGTTGTAATGCCCCAAATTTTAATTAAGGGCTAATGACCTTTTAAGAGGTTGTAATGAATATTTAGAGTATGATTTTGTGAATTAAAGTTGATTTGAGACTTGAATTAATTATTGGAAATGACCAAAATCCTATATTTTAGCATAATTATGTGACAGTAATTTTTGGAGCTAAAACAAGGGTAAATGGTGCATGGAAGAAGGAAAAGAATTCACTTATGTGTTATGTGAAAATTTAAGTTAATATACCATAATCAGTGGAGAAATTGAAATAATGGAAAATTACTGGGCCAATTAGTCAGTGATTAATGAAGAAATTAATTACTAACTAAAAGAAATGAGATGTGTAACTAAATGACTAATGGACTATTTAGTGTAACCATGTGGTTACTTATTTGGTGAGAAATAAGGAGATTATGACATGTGGCACCATTAGACGAAAAGAGAGTTGATGGAAAAGTCAAATAAGCATTTTTTTTATTTCTTCTCCCTCCCTCCCTCCCTCTTATGTGTATGGTATGAGCAAGGGGGTAGAAATTCTAACTTCTCCATCTTCATCATCTCATTTTCTCTCTCTTACTCTCTCCATTTTCGTTCAAGTTAAAGGAAGAAAGAGAAAATAGCAGCTTGAGATTAAGGTAAGATTTTGACCTCAAATGCTCAAACTCTCTTCTTTAAAGTTGTTCCTCTTGTAAGAGCTTTCATTCTATGATTTTAGAATTTTAAGAGGAGGTGTCTTTGTGTTTGAGAAAATTTGAAAATTGAAGAATCAAGAAAAAAGTTTGGAAAAGTGAAAGATGTGAGTGATATCTCCCTTTTAATATATATATTGTGGTTGTTTGTTGAGCATTGATTTTTCTGGAATTTTGACCTGATTTTCGTGTATTATGGAGTGTAAGGATTGCATGATGTGTTGTGATGGAAATGATGTTTGGTTGAGTCATTTGAACAATGAAAATAGTTTGAAGTCTTGAATGTGGAATTTGGCAACTTTGGGGTTTTATGTTGAAATGTGTCCCAAAGTAGAACATGTCAATAGGTTGTGATTTTGGTCAATTTGAGGTTGCCATTGTGTTCCTTGTGAAATTTTGTATGAGAATGAGTTTTAGATTGTATTTTGGAACCATTGGAGACACAGGTTACAAAACTGGAAATTCTGGAAATGTTAAGTGTGAAATTGCTGTGCAAGTGGTCAACTTTGCATGGTAATTTAAAATAGCAAATGGTGATGAAAAATTATAAAACTTTTCGGTCTTAAATTTTACATCACAAGCTTCAAAATGGACCTATAATTTATGTCATTTCAATTTGTGAGCTAGGAGTTATGATTTTCCAAAGTTTGGGGTTGAAACTGAAAGCAATTTTGGAGCAGTAGGGGATTTCATGTAATTCTGTGTTTGTGTGGTTATGGACAGCCTTGATTCATATTTTTACTGTAAAGAGGACTCAAGAAGCTTTAATTAGGACTTGGGATCACCTCATTTCGATTTTTCTATAATTAGTTATGATTTTTGAAAGTTTAGCCTAGAAACTAAAATTTTTCTTGGCCGCAGCGAGAAGACTCTTGGCTGCAGCCAAAAAACTCTCTAACCTAATTTTGGCCGCAGCTCAAAAGTTTCTAACCTATTTTTGGCCGCAACCAAAGATTCTTGGCCGTGGCAAATATCCAAAAATCAAAACTTTTCACTATCGTAAGGTAGTCTTTGATATAGTACTTCCCAACCCTTTAGGGCTTTTGTTAGAGACAATTGTAGCCACTTAAAGGACATTAATGATAACCAAATCTAAGTGTTGTGAAGTTATTTCAGTGTTGGAATAGAGAATAACACTTCGTCCCTCATTATGAATAATAGGATTCGATATTTGCCCTGCTCGCGATAGACCGGTGCCAGAGCACACATGGGAAGACCAAGGTAGTGCCTTTTCTCTCATGTTGTGTATGATGCTTGGTATGCATGACTTATCATTGTGTTGACTGAAAATATTTTGTATGAAAACTTGATGTTGCGAAATTGAGGGCATGATGCCATTGTGAAAATGTAAATGTGAATGTGCTTTAGTGCATTGCAGCGTGAGCACTTCAGCGTGAGCAGTCATAGGTGGTGATGTGTGTCACACCTACCCCTACCACTGTAACTACCCTCATAATTGCTGTGGCTGTGTAATGGAAAGGTGAATTCCTACTTTGAGAAATATGTCAGTATGGCTATATGTTGTGAAATGCTTCATATGAAACACAGCTGTGGTGAAATATATGGTTGTGAACCATGATGTGGTGCAATACAACGTGAGAACTTTAGTGTGAGTAGACGTAAGGGTGATGCACGTCATACCTGCCCTTGCCACTGTAACTTCCGTTGTGATTGCTGTGTGATTTGTTATGATTTGCTTACATGCTTTGTGGTTGTGCATACTATGATTGATTTGTTACTACAAGGATTCCTTAGAATTTTACTCTCCCATAAAACAATTTTTTAGACAAGGCCGATGGTTCTAAAGAAAAGCAAGTGACGAAGGGTGATTAGAGCTCCGGGCTAGGAGTTTATTTTGGTTTTTGGTTATCATTTTGGACATTGTATATATATATTGTGAACCATAGAATAGTATTTGTGTAATCCCCTTGAATGAGAAACTATTTATGGGCGTTCATGCCCTGTAAACCCTTTAGTTGTTTAATAGAACCCGAATGTGTCAGGAAATTACATTGCACTTTGATATTTATAAATGGAATCGAACTGTACATGCGAATTATGTAATTGAAATGTGAATATGAGACCATGTTAAACAGGTTTTAGAAAGGTTTTTACAAACCCTGTTTCAGGAAATGGAAACAATTATAAGTCTCTATTTATTCCATGATCTCTAATTCAAGTTAATTACGAGTTTTGAACGTAAATCTCGGTCTTGGTTGGAAGGGGGTTACAATAGTAGCTCTTACCTGCCAACCCTTCAAGCAGCTGATCAATAAAGGGCAAGGGAAATTGATATTTCCTAGAGGCTTCATTCAATTTCCTATAGTCTATGCATACTCGCTAAGCATTTTGTAGCCTAGTAGGTATCAACTCATTGTTTTCATTCTTGACTACAGTGATGCTACTCTTCTTAAGATTAAATTTTCTTTCCGGACCAAACAATCAAATAGAAACTAGGAAGTGAGGCCTAGGAAGTGTTAGATCTCACATGGGTAAGGGAGAAGATACGGGAAGGTAAGGGATTGAGAAGTGAGGCCTAGGAAGTGTTAGATCTCACATGTTTTGATGATAACAAAGAATGGGTGTGAAAAAGACTTGATAAACAAATAAGTTTGAACAAAGTAATGATAGATCAAATCATCATTTGAAGTAAGCACTGGAGTAATGAAGAAAGGCTAAGAGAAAAAGCTGAGAAATTTCATTACTGGCAGAATTTCTAAAGGGCTACTCGAGTAAGAACTCGAGTAATGAGACAGAAACTTGAAGTAACCAGAGCACAGAACCTCAAGTAACTCACGACCAGATACATCACTCGAGGGGCAACTCGAGTAATATGAAATGAAAAGAAGAGTTACTTGAGTCAACGTTCGAGTAACCTGCCACAAGGAAATGAGTTGCTCTCGGCCTGCCAACGTTACTTGAGTAAGTACTCGAGTAATTAGGGAAATTACTTCCAGTTGCTATTGGCCTGCCAATGTTACTCAAGTAAGTACTCGAGTAATCAGGAAAATCACTTCCATTTGCTCTCGTCCTGCCAACATTACTGGAGTGAAGCATCGAGTAATTTGCTAGGTTATTTGAAGGAGCACTCGAGTAGCCACTCGAGTAACCTGTGAAGAAAATTGTAGTATACTCGACTAAGTACTCAAGTAAACAGGTATTTCCAAGGTTTGTAAATTTGTTTACTCCATGCACTACCCGAGTAATGTGATGTTCATTTATTGACTTGCACTCTATCAATATTTTCACGAAGATACTCGAGTAGCTACTCGAGTAATCAAACCCAGAAATTCAAAAGTCATTCCAACGTTCATTGATTTGTTTCCTATGTGATTAACCCTTCATTGTATTAGTATTCTTAGCATGTTCGCAGATAAACAATGAAGATATCTTACCAAATAAGGAAAGTCAAATGCAACGCTCAAATGCTACCTACCGCCACCTACCGCAAACGGATATTTTTTCAAAAATTGGAAAAGTCAACAGTGGCTGCGCACACTCTAACGGATGAGAAGAAAATGTTCCAACGGCCATTATCAACACATCTATATATATGGGAACATCAAAACAGAGATTACAACAACAAGGAACACACACGAACACATTATCAAGTTCACGTTCAATACTCTGTTGTTACACATACTTGTAATTCTGTACTTCAGTGATCCTTATTCACTCTATAAGAGAGATATTTCATTCAAACTCAATATTTGTTATTGAGGTAACTTAAGGTTGTGGAACCTTGAGTTGGGATTGGATTACAACTTGTAGTTGGGAGCGAGTGTCCAGGCGAAGGAACTTGCTTGTACCGAGGTGCCAAGAACCCACTAAATCTTGGAAATCATGGTGAAAATCTCAGAGATGCTCTTAGGACTGGACGTATGTCAAAGTGGTTGTGGCCGAACCAGTATAACTCCCGGTGCACATTTCAGTGATATTTCTCTTTACTCTTTATTGCTTTATATTCACCATCAAGTTTTATATTTGCAACGAAATTTTTAGTATCACTCCATTCACCCCCTCTTAGGTGAAACACTTGCTCTAACAGGAAGGAGGGAAGTGAGCCTTCTTGGCGAGGAAGTCAAAGCTCGATGACTAGAAAGGCTGGTCTGTGTCAGTGGAGCTGGTAATGGCATTATTGAGTTTAGCTTCCATTTTGTGAAGAAATGAGACTATGACATTGGGGGCTACTCAATCTGTGGTGGAGCATATAGGCTTGGGGAAGAAGATCGATAAAGGCATCTCATTCCATGCTCAAGTCAATAGGACGATATTATACATGAACCACATGATTCATGTGCCTCTTAGTTTGATTAGTCGCCAACTCATACTCAAATTAATATAATCCTGGCTATACGTGATGTTGTCTCTCCCTTGTTCATCGCTTGATTTGAATGATTACTTATTTTAATCACGCAGATGATGATGATGAGGTTGCTGGATATGAGAAAGGTGGAGGTGGTTAAATTTGAGTAAGAGACGAAGGTTGGTGACTTGGTGGATATCTCTCTCTCTCTCTCTCTCTCACTTTAAGGGCGCAACTTCCCTCTAGTAATATACAGAATCCGCGTACCATGCTCATCTAGTTAATCAATGAGCATGAGGACCATGCGGATTCAGAACGGGTCCACGGAGGGGACAAGAACAACCATTTTATTTTTATTATTTAGTATTACTTGATGGGATGATATCATATGCATTTGTAGGCTCACAAAATACCACCAGCAAAATTATATTTTTATCCAAAACAGATGTTATTCATAAACAAATGGGGGTTGGGTCTATAATGTGATGAACTAAGGTTTGAATCCTGACAAATCCCAAATTTAATATATTTTATCCCACCTTGTTCATTTATTTTGGGGACTATTTTAGGCTAATTTGGATTTATTAGATAATATTTGGATTATTAGCCAATTTTAGAAAATAATATAAATATAAATATAAATTGATTATGAAATTATTGGGCTTAAATTGTTAATATTTTGATTGCTATCTTATGATTGGATAATATTTTCAAATATATGATAGATCACGATTTTATTTGATTCTTGCAGGATAAGGAAAAATATATTAGAAGATCCTACGGTGCAGAATTTTTCTTAAAAGCTAAAAGAGAATCTAATGATTAAATTTTATTGGGCCACTTAAATTTTAATGTACTTAAGTTTAGACCTCAAAGCTCTCTTTTCCTCCCTTTTAATTAACCTAGTAGCCACAACATAAGAAAAGTCACACACTATCCAGCCATTCCCTCTCTCACGCATAACACCTTCGTCATCCTTTATTAATACATTCGCTCCTCATCTATACCATATTGACCCACGGGAACCGCTCGCAGCAACACCGTCATCCCATTCCTTCCATTCATTATTCACCCATTAAATCATAATCATCTTCACAAAACCATGTTCGTGCTGAGAAAGGAGCGACTTGAAGATCAGGAGAAATTCATGACAGCTTAAGCTAGTTGGGAGACAATTTGGGAGGATCATGGGGAAAGTTAGAGTCTAAGAGCTTATACTTGAAGACCACAAGGGAGTCTCTTTCCTTTTATCTTTTTAATTCAAGACTTGAGATTATTAGTTTTAAATGATTTTAAGTTGTATTAAATGAGAACAATTTGGTTTTGGATTGTAGACATATTCCTTTTGGATTGGATTGATATTTTAGAATGTTTTGTGCTTGAGACATTTGCTGGAATTTTTGTTTATAAACTTTTAGATGGTCAATTGGATTATTAATTGAGTTTTCATTATTAATTTAATTGTTAATTTGGTTTTCCCTCTTTATTGTTTAATTAGATTAGTTAATTGTCCAGTTGTTTAATTAGACAACTGTAAACAAGATTTCCAAAATTATTTTTAAATTAATCGTGATTAGTTTTTAATGAATTTATTTAGCCACCGTTTTTTCCATTATGATGTTTCTAGTGGAGTAACACTACAAAAAAAAAGGTATTTTGTAGCGGTGCAATTGTAGCGATTATATTAAACTGCTACAAATTATAGTATTTGTAGCGGTTTTCACTTAAATTGCTACAAATTTGTAGCGGCAAGATATTTTGTAGTGGTTTCCTATAAAAAACCGCTACAAATTTGGCGCGAAATTCCCGCTAAAATTTGTAGTGGTGATTTTGTAGCGGTTAATGCACATACACCGCTACAAAATACCAAAGGTCATAATTTTGTAGCAGTTTTGGGCAATAACCGCTACAGAATTTCAAGAGTCTCGACATTTGTAGCGATTTTGGGCAATAACCACTACAGAATTTCAAACGTTGTGAACTTTTGTAGTAGTTATTGTAAAACCACTACAAATTTAATTATTTGTAGCGGTTAGAGTAGCGGTTATTTGAATAACCGCTACTAATATCTGGCCTATTTAAACCCCCACGTTCTTCATTTCTCCTTTTGCTCATTTTGTTTCCTGAGGTTTCTCTGAGTGATTTCTTCGAGATTTGAGCGTTCAGACGTCTCTATAGGAGTTTTTGCTCAGTATTCCGCAGTATTCGCACTTGAGGTACGTATATAACACGTATTTTTATTTATATTTGTATTTTTATTATATTTTTGCATAATAATATGACTAATTTTTTTTTAATTTTTACAGTTGATATGGCTTCAGGACAGGATAAGGGGAAGGCCCCTGAAATCCCCAGACCGATTTTACGGGGTGGCAGCAGCTGGGCAGGGGGTAGAGGGAGGGGGTAGCGCGCAGGCAGGGCTACCGCGGCATCTCAGCCCATCCCCCCACAGGCACCGCAGACGATCCCACAGGCGACAACCGCAGTAAAGGTGCCTGAGGTGGAGAGGCTAGAGATTAGCGTTGAGGACTTCCTCAACGAGGAGGAGTTCGAGATCCCGATTGGGTTCAGGGAGATAGAGCAGTTTCTCGATGAGGAGGACGCTTGGGAGCAGAACAACCCACGAGGGTTGTCTTCGCGATCCACTGGGTTTGAGGTGCAGGTCGAAGGTAAATTAATTATTTAAATTAGAAATGTTAACTTTGAATTATAATTTATCTAACGTGCAGTCAACTATGTAGAAGAGCAGGGGAATGTGTCGACGAGGAGGCTGGATGTGGCCGGTCTGAACAGCATGGATCGGTCCCTGCGAGTTATAGTGCCGTGGAATGAGGGCAATGACCAGCCGATCCACAATGGGGGTCACCTGCTCAACCACTTCCTGAACAACCTGGGAGCGAATTGGATGTGGTTCCCCCTTCACTTCCCTACGTGGAGGCACATTCCGAGGGGGCCGAAGGACCTGGCTTGGGAGGAGGTGGTTTAGGTAATTAAAACTATTTAATTAATATTTTTTGTAATTAATTATATTTAATTATTTTTTTTAAATTATGGTTTTTATAATTATTGATATTTAAATAAATTTTTTTTAGCTGCGGTTTGCCGTCCGGGCCAACCGGAAGAGGTACACCCTCGTGAAGATGGGCGACGCCTGGAGGAACAGGAGGAACCGTCTCTTCCACAGGGTGGATAAGGACGGGACGATACCTCTGGAGCAGCTGATCGAGAGCGTCCCGGACGGCGTGCCGCCGAACGACTGGGCGCGTTTCGTCCAGTTCAGGATGAGTCCTCAGGCGCAGGTAATGTATTTATTATATTTTTGATATATAATTTTGTAATTGTTAAATATTAAATTATAATTTCAATTTAATTTGTATTTAATTTTAAATTATAATACATTTAATTATTTATTTTTCTAGGAGCTTTCTCAGAGGAACACCGAGATCCGGGCGCAGCAAACGATCCACCACACAGCAGGATCGAAGACCTTTGCTGTGACCTACAGCGAGCTGATAACTTTTCAAAATATCACTTTCTTTTAGCTGATTATTTCATAATACTAATTGTTTTGTAACTATTTCAGGAGACGAAGGCAAAGCAGGAGAACTGTCAGACGGACTATGTGGAGCTGTACGCCATCACACATAGACACCGTGACGGGACTACGACCTCTCAGCAGGCAGAGGCGGCCATTGTAAGTAATTTTATCATTATATTTTTTATAAAACCAAGTTAATAATGAAAAATGCTAATTAGTAATTGTTTCATAAAATAGCAGGAGCGGATGCAGCAGTCGTAGGCTGAGCTGTGACAGACCCAGCCTGAGGAGTCACAAGGGTCAGTGGACCCGACGGCTCCTTTGAAGGCGGGTCTGGCTCAGCCTGAGCACCCCAGACGCGTGCAGGGGATGGGGATAGGCGCCAGACCCAGCATGGTCTACGGCAGGAGCGCCGCCTCTGAGGCTGGCAGCTCTAGAGGGGTCAGACGTCGGAGGGACGAGTCTATTGACCAGCTGCGGTCAGATTTGGAGCAAACGCAGCAGCAGATGGCGCAGCAGCAGCATCAGATGCAGGTGCAGCAGCAGAAGCACCTGCAGATGCACGCAGATATGTTGTACGCTCAGCAGACGCAGTGGCGTGAGATCGCAAACACCATGCTTGAGGGAGCATGGAGTCGCCTGTTCCTGAACAAGCAGCATCCAGCGGTTCCCCTTGTCCCTCGCTACGTTGTCCCGAGTACTACTCGTCCTGCTACTGCTCCTCCTGCTGCTGATGACGATGGTGCGGTTCACTCTGCGCAGCGGCCCGATCCAGTGGCATCTGAGGGAGCCCCACCTGAGGGAGCACCAGAGGATCAGTCCCCAGCTCCTTAGTTTAGGACATTTTCTTTTGTTTAAACATTTGTAAATATTTATATGAGTTTTTATTTCAGAACTTTCTTATTGTGTTTTATATAATTATATTTATATTATTAGATCGCGTTGAAATAATTTATGAATGACTTATATCTAAATTAAAAAAAAAACAAAGTATATATATTTGTAGCGGTTTTAAACTAATAACCGCTACAAATGTATATATATATTTGTAGCGGTTTATCTTGAGAAACCGCTACAAGTATATATGTTTGTAGCGGTTATACACTAATAACTGCTACAAATACTCGAATCATTTGAATTTTGAAATTTGCCACCCTTGTGCATATTTGTAGCGGTTATCTTATGTATAACCGCTACAAATTAGAAAATTATTTTTAAATTTAATGTCCAACGGCTTTAATATTAGTTGCGGTTTTATATATATAACCGCTACTAATACGCAACAAGTAAATTTTGAATTTCCCAACGGCTTGAACATTAGTAGCGGTTTTATATATATAACCGCTACTAATACTCAACAAGTACATTTTGAATTTCCCACCAATGTGTAACAGCTTGAATATTAGTAGCGGTTTTATATATATAACCGCTACTAATATTTTCTAACTGTAGCGGTTGGTGTAGCGGTTTAATAACCGCTACAAAATTATAAATGTTGGAATTTCAGAATATAAGGTTCTAGGCCTTCGTCATTATCTTCTCACTCATCTTCTTCTCTATACTTTATTCTCTCTCACTTGTAGCTATGGATAAATCATGGATAAGGTTGCCGAGAAATTCTCCTGAATATTTGTACGAATTAAATAGTTTCTTAGATTTCGCATTCACTCACGCCAGCTGTAACGGCAAGATCATCTGTCCGTGTCGGAAATGCAAGTTCAAGAAGTGGAATGCACGAAATGTTGTGAAGAAACATTTGCTTGTGAAGCCTTTTTCCCTGAGGACTATACGTTCTGGGCAGTTCATGGTAAGAAGGCCGGCATTAGATATGACGATACTCTTCCTCGAAGTTCTCAAGTAGGCGTTCAAGTAGATGAAGATGATCCTGTGAATGATGCTATGCGTGATGCGTTTGGATTTCAAGGCGACAACTTCAACGAAGAAGTGCACGGCTCTGAGCCGGATTTTATAGGGAATGAAGTAGCTCGGGATTTTTTCAGCTTGATGGATAAGGCAGATCTTCCTTTATATCAAGGTTGTCGCAAATATTCTAAATTATCTTTCTTGATCAAATTGTATCATATCAAGTGCTTGTGTGGGATCACAGATAAGGGAATGTCGATGTTGCTCGACTTATTACAAGATGCATTCCCCGACGCCGAGATTCCCACAACCTTCTACGAGGCCAAGAAGATTATCAACAGGTTGGGGTTGAATTATCAAAAGATTGATGCGTGCCCAAATGATTGTATGCTGTATTGGGGAGACGATTCCAGCAGGGAGACGTGTAAGAGATGTCACACATCAAGGTACAAGACAATTCGGAAGGGGAAAAAGCAGAAGAAGAAACCTGCAAAGATTCTCAGGTACTTCCCTTTGAAACCTCGTCTACAAAGATTATTTATGTCGTCTAAAACTGCTGAGCACATGAGGTGGCATGCCGTTGATAAAAACGAAGACGGTAAATTAAGACATCCGCGGGATGCAGCTGCTTGGAAAACGTTTGACAACTACTTTCCAGATTTTGTGACTGACCCCAAAAATGTTTGGCTTGCGTTGGCGACCGACGGTTTCAATCCTTTCGGGAATCTTAGCACAAGTTACAGTATTTGGCCGGTAGTCTTAGTTCCCTACAACTTACCCCCTGGATGTGTATGAAACAAAGCTCTTTCATTATGTCTATGATCATTCCAGGTAAAAAGGCACCGGGCAATGACATCGATGTGTATCTCCAACCGCTTATTGCGGAATTGCTTGACCTGTGGAATGTCGGCTTGGAGACGTACGACGCTTACAGCAAGACTTTGTTCAACATGCGTGCAGCCTTGATGTGGACGATTAGTGACTTTCCTGGCCTTGGCACATTATCTGGTTGGAATGTGCATACTGGGTCGACGTGTCCAGCTTGCAATTTCGACTCTGACGCATTGCGCCTTCCCCACAGCCGAAAGTGGTGCTTTATGGGGCATCAGAGGTTTCTCGATGGAACGCATAAGTTTAGATTGTAACGGAATCGCTTCAATGGGAAACCAGAGAAAAGAGGACCACCTCAGACTTTGTCCGGTACAGATATCTTACAGCAACTTGAACATGTTGACTTCGAGTTTGGAAAAAGCGACGATTCAACACAAACTCGCCAAAAGACGCGCAGGACTTCGGCGCCTCAGCAGTGAAAGAAGATAAGTATTTTCTTCACGCTTCCATATTGGAGATCTAATTTACTTCGCCACAGTCTTGATGTAATGCACATTGAAAAGAATGTTTGCGACAATGTGCTGTATACGCTGCTTAACGAACCCGGAAAGACAAAAGTTCACCTTCAAGCGAGGAAAGATTTACGCGATATGGGAGTTCGTGAAGACGCTTGGCCAGATGAGCATGACAGATTTACACCGGCAAAGTTTACCCTCACAAAACCGAACAAGGATGTGTTCCTCGCGATGTTGAAGAAATTAAAAGTTCCTGATGGGTATTCAAGCAACATTTCTCGATGTGTCGACTTGCAGGCTCGAAAGGTTGCTGGTCTGAAGAGTCACGACTCACATGTTCTTATGCAGCAGTTACTCCTTATGGCTATAAAGAATACACTTCCTCCCGATGTTTCCATCGTTTTGGTGGAACTTTGTTCTTTCTTTCGCAAGTTGTGTTCTAAGGTTTTGATCGTTAAGGAGCTCGATCAGCTGCAATCGAAAATCATTCTTACGCTTTGTCATTTGGAGATGATCTTTCCTCCATCCTTTTTTACTGTGATGGTTCACCTCACAGTCCACCTCGTTCATGAAACAAAGCTCGCTGGACCAGTACAATATCGTTGGATGTATCCGATTGAGAGGTACTCATTTTAAATATGTGCTTTAATTTATTGTCTTTATTTAATGTTTTCTAGTCGTCCTTTTCATCATTTTATATCAATTTTCTCTTCTATACTTCGTAGGTTCCTTGGGAAATTAAAATCTTACGTGAGGAATAAGGCGTGGCTAGAAGGTTCTATAGTTGAAGGCTATATAGGGGATGAGGTGCTATATTTTTGCTCAAGGTATTTTGATGATCTTGAGACGGCTTTCAACAGCCCGCCTCGTGTTGACGATTGTCCGGAACCTGCGCCGACATCAGGAGAATTTATCCCTCGTGTTGGTAAACCAGTTGGAGCAACTGAGAACTTCAAACTAACGGCAACTGAGAAGTTCCAAGCACATAGACATGTCTTGATTAATTGCACTCAAGTTAAACCTTTCATACAGTAAGAATTGTACACTCACATGTTATTCGATCTATATCTTTCGTAACATTTCTCACTTTCATTTCACTAACGCCTTTCCATTATTAATTGCAGGGAATTCAGAAGTCATGTCAAACGTCAACGCAGGATCCGTACACAGACATCCTCGGAAGTTGATAGGAGGGTCCACAGAGAATTCCCGAGCTGGTTTGCGCGCAGAATACTAAATGACCACAACCCATACTCACCAGATTTTAGAGCTCTCGCAATCAGCCCTCTTGATCATGCAAAACGGTTTACAGCATACAATGTCAATGGTTTTAAGTTTTGCACGGTTTCACGGGATCAAGGATTGCAAACACAGAATTCGGGTGTTTATGGCACATTTGGGATAAGGAGTTATGCGAGCAGCAGTGACGCCAACATGCAGTTCGGAGGCGTCCCTTACTATGGCAAGCTTCTTGATGTGGTCGAGCTTAATTATCAAGGCCGTTTCACCGTGACGCTATTCAAGTGTTTATGGGCAAATACCACTACTTCTCGGGGACTGATAACTGACGACGTAGGGATCACATCAGTCAATTTCTCACGGCGGATTCATACTGGTATATCTCAAGATGATGAGCCGTATATTCTAGCTTCAGAGGCACATCGGGTTTATTATGTCGAGGACGAGAGGCATAGGGATTGGCACATGGTCGTTCATTTAAAGCCAAGAGACCTTTACGATATGGGTGAAGGTGATAACATCGCCTACGAGAGTGAGCCATTTCAGCCAGCCGATTTTGAAAACTACTTCCCTGAAGGCGATGACAATTTACCTCTACTGCGGTGAGTTTTTTTAAGTCCACGTCATTTGAATTAAATTTTTTAAATTTAATAATACATCAATAACAATAATTTTTCTACAAAATTTCTGTAGGGATGGCGACGATGAGTGATCAAATTCAAGTGTAAAAAATGTCTTTACAAAAAATGCAAAAAATTTGTTAAAATAAAATGTAAAAAAAAATTTTAAAAAAAAATTAAAATAATATTTGTAGCGGTTATTAAACCGCTATAAAAATATAAATAACCGCTACTAATTAATAACCGCTATATTAACCGCTACAAATAGCACTACGAATATTAAACCGCTACAAAAATATAAATAACCGCTACTAATTAATAACCGCTACATTAACCGCTACAAATAGTACGTGGATCCCTATAAATACCCTTACCACAACTCATTTCAAACACTCCCCAATTTCTTTTCACCTTACCTTTCTTTCATTTCCTCTCATTTACAACTTCTTTCGTATGAGTAAATGAGCAGAATACTACGATCAAATATGGTAACAAGATTTTCAATTTTTTTTAGAATACTTCTTTTCTTTCTATAAAATTTATTCTAACCATTTTTTTTCTAAATATATCATAACTCTATCTCATTTTCATCTATTTTTCATACATAATTACATTATATTAGAAAACATAATAATTCCTTATTACCTAGCTATTCTTAATAATATTATTAATATAAATTTTATACTAATCCTATTCAATTACATTGTTTCTTTTTATTTATTAATAAGTTAAACTATTGAATAATAAACTAATTGAAATAGATAAAATAATAACAAAATAAACTATTTAATATAATATTGAAAAAACAGAAATAAATCATCGTATATTTTTAAAAAAAATTTTAAATATTTGTAGCGGTTATTAAACCGCTACTAAATAACGCGCCTTTTTATGACTCAATTTAAATTTTTTGGCGCCAATTTTAATTTCATGAAATTAGTAGCGGTTTTAAAAACTGCTACTAATTTCATGAAATTCAAAATTAGTAGCGGTTCCTTAACCGCTACAAATAAAAAATGTCATTTTTTTTTCGCCAACAAATTTTTAATTTTTTATATTTGTAGCGGTTAATTAACCGCTACCAAAAAAAAATTCTTTTTTTAAGCTCTCAATATAATTTTTTATATTTGTAGCGGTTATATAACCGCTACAAATATCTCTGGGTGTTGTAGCGGTTAATATGAACCGCTACAAACTATGTAGCGGTTATTTTTGATTGAGTAGCGGTTTTATACCGCTTGCAACGTACGATTTAGTAGCGGTTTGATTAACCGCTACTAACCTAGTTTGTAGCGGTTAGAACCGCTATGAATTCCCATTTTTAACCGCTACTAAATCACGTTTTTTTTGTAGTGTAAGTGTTATTGAGCTTGAGGGTTTCCCATGTTTCAATTATGTGATTAAATTTATTAATTCCAATCTTTCATCAACATCCCTTATGTCTAATTAATTAATTTGCGCTAATAAAACTAATTCCATGTGAATCATAAGTTGTCCCTTCATCATGATAACTGAATTAAATTCTTGTTGTTTATCTTGCTTTTAATTAATCTTTTGCTTAGGACTTTAATTCCTTTTTATAAACAAAACCCCTCAAAATTGCATTTAAATTCATATAGATTAGTGTCATTCTCATATAGGTTTTAGAGTCAATTGCATTAGTGCATTTAGTTAATTTAATTGCATTTAGGTGGTAGTATCTTGCCTTATAGTTTAGGTCAATTCTATTGCATCTTTGTCACTTAAAAATCAATCCTAAAGAAAACCCATAATTTGTTCTTTGAGAGAATAACCTAGGTTGACCCTAAATTGCATAATTAATTAGGACATAATTTAATTGATTTCTTTAACGATAGAAACACGTATCAAATCCCCATTGGGAGATATATCCATATTTAGTACCAAATAGTGCCTCAAATAGAATTGCCTCCAATATGAGGATATTTGTGCCTAGCCAAAAAAAAAAGTTATTCATAAATAATTAAAGGGAAAATGATAGGGAAAGATATTCAAAAATACAAAAGGACATAATAGATACTTGAGTTTCAGAAATTCCTTGAAGGTAGAGCCGGGAATTCGGGCCGAGCCCGTTTAGGCCCGAGCCCGTTTAGGCCCGAGCCCTTCAAGGGCCGGGCTTATGATTTAGAGGCTAAAAAGGGAAGCGGGCCTAAAAGGGCCGACCCTGTAGAGCCGCAAGCCTTGTAGGGCTGACCCTGCAGCCCTGAGGGCCGGCCCTTTTAGGCCTGTTTAATATTTATTTAAAATAAATTAATAAATATAATATCATTATATCAAATTATCAATATGAGAGATACCTAAGTACCTAATAGAGTATTAATAACCGGCAAACACTTATTAATTGGTTTGATTTATTTTATTTTCTACAATGATTTATTAATTTAAACTTTAAAAAATAGGTTAATTTGGATATTAGATGATTATTTTAAGGGTTAATATAACTTTTGGTCCTTGAAGTTTGATCCAATTTTGGTTTTGGTCCCTCAAGTTTGAAATCTGTGGTTTTGGTCCCTGAAGTTTCACCCAATTTTGGTTTTGGTCCCTGAAGTTTCACCCGATTTTGGTTTTGGTCCCTCAAGTTTGAAAAGGACTTGGCGACCCAATTAAAAAACCCGACCAGACCCAGAAAAAAAACCAAGTCCTTTTCAAACTTGAGGGACCAAAACCAAAATCAAGTAAAACTTCAGGGACCAAAACCACCGATTTCAAACTTCAAGGACCAAAACCAAAATTGGGTGAAACTTCAGGGACCAAAACCACCGATTTCAAACTTGAGGGACCAAAACCAAAATTAGATCAAACTTCAGGGACCAAAAGTTATATTAACCCTTATTTTAACTAAAAATTTAAGAGTTTTAAAAAGGGTTAAGGTGCAAAAATACCCATGAACTTTTCTCAAAAGTGCATCCAACACCATAAACTTTTTTTAGGTGCAAAAATACCCATGAACTTCTTAAAATGGGGCAAAAATGTCAAACCGTTAATTAGTACAAACGTCTGTTTTGTGGGACCCATAATTTTATTTTTTGAGGTGCAAAAATACCCATGAACTTTTCTAAAAAGTGCACCCAACACTATAAACTTTTGAAAAGTTCATGGGCATTTTTGCACCAAAAAAAAATTTTATGGTGTTGGGTGCACTTTTTAGAAAAGTTCATGGGTATTTTTGCACCTCAAAAAATAAAATTGTGGGTCTCACAAAACGGACGTTTGTACTAATTAACGGTTTGACATTTTTGCCCTATTTTGAGAAGTTCATGGGTATTTTTGCACCTAAAAAAAGTTTATGGTGTTGGATGCACTTTTGAGAAAAGTTCATGAGTATTTTTGCACCTTAACCCTTTTAAAAATAATGTATCTCAATTTAAAGCAAAATAATAAATAAATTATAAAACTTGAAAAAGAAATTTTTTTGAATTAAAATGAGTTTAAGCCCGAGCCCGTGAAGGGCCGAGGGCCTAAAAAATATTGTACTTTTTAGCAAATGGGCCCGTTTAGGCCCGAGCCCGTTTAGGCCGGCCCTGTAGGGCCGGGTTGGCCTGTATTTCGGGCTCTACTTGAAGGTATGAAATCCCAAATTGAAATTTTGAAAATGAAGGAAAAAGACAAAATTTAAAGGAAAAGACATAAATGGCACTTATTTCAAAAAAATTTACCAACGTCCCCATCAGAAGCCCCACTAGGAGTGCTGGACTCTGGTGAGCTAGCTACCGACTACCAGAATATTTAAGGGCCAGAAGTGAATATGGGATTTGAACCCAAAACCACTTGGGTCGTAAGATTATACGTGACAATTAAGCCACTAAAAATGGTTGACTTTAAAATGCAAAACAAATATATAAGGGGAAAATTCCTCAAAAAACACCTGAAAATCATGAAAAGACAGACATATGTCCTGAATTTCTGAAATCTTGCAGAGGTTGTTTGTGATTGATCAGAGATTTACAAATTCAGAGGAAATGATCAATTTATCCTTATTTATTTTTTTATTAAAATAATAATAACCATGCCGGCCCGCTGGACGCCACTCCGGCGGCGCCCGTCTCTGGCCAATATTCCTTGGCTTTGGGAATAATTCCCAAAGTGTTGGGGGTAGGGCTTCTAACCCCCCACCACTTTCATGCACAAAAAGTGCATGACCACTAGGCTTGCAAAGCCTTTCAATATATATACTGCAAAAAAAAAAAAAAATATATATATATATATATAGTAACATTTGATTTTTAACTAAACCAACCAACAAGTTTAGATAAGGAATTGACAAATTGATAAAAGAAATTAATAAGTTCATATAAGGATTTCACAACTTTCGTTTTTTAAGCAAAAAATCCACATACTCTTTCAGACGATTCACTAGTTTAGATAAGGAATTCCTGAGTTTATATGAGAAATTAACAAATTGAGATAAGGATTTCTCAACTTTTGTTTCAACAAAAAATTTACTTTCGCTCTCAAGCCATTCACAAGTTTAGATGAAAGAATTCCCAACTTCAGATAAGAAACTAACAATTTGAGATAATGAATTCACAACTTTTGTTTAAGTAAAAGATTCACTTGCGCTCGCAGACCATTCACAAGTTTAGATATAGAATTACCAAGTTTATATAAATAAATAACAAGTTACGATAAGGAATTTATAAGCTCAGATAATGTTACGAATTTTTATCTAAGGTTGCGAATTCCTGAGCTTGTGAGCTTATCTTTATCAAATAAGGTTACGAAAATAAGGTTGCAAATTCCTAATCTCATATCTCAGTTTGTGAATTCATTATTTCAACTTGTCATTTATTTATCTAAACTTGGTAATTTTATATTTAAATTTGTGAATGATTTGAGAGGGCAAGTGAATCTTTTACTTAAACAAAAGTTGTGAATTTGTTACCTCAAGTTGTTAATTTCTTATCTGAAGTTGGGAATTCTTCATCTAAACTTGTGAATGGCTTGAGAGAGAAAGTGAATTTTTGGTTGAAACAAAAGTTGCGAAATCCTTGTCTCAATTTGTTAATTTCTGATATGAACTCGGGAATTCCTTATCTAAACTAGTGAATAGTTTGAGAGAGTAGGTGAATTTTTTGTTTAAAAAATGAAAGTTGTGAAATCCTTATATGAACTTGTTAATTTCTTTTATTAATATGCCAATTCTTTATTTGAATTTGTTAGTTGGCTTAGTTAAAAATAAAAGGTTACTATATATATATATATATATATATATATTTTACAATATTTATATTGAAAGGTTTTACTAGCCTAGTGGTCATACACTTTTTGTGCATGAAAGTGGTGGGGGTTCGAACCCCACCGCCACCACTTTGGGAATTATTCCCAAAGCCAGGGGATATTAATATTCCTTGGTCGGAGCTCCCGTCGATCGCTGTGGGCTGGGCGACCGGCCGGCCAGCAGGGTAATTATTATTTTAATAAAAAAATAAGTAAAGGCAAATTGGTCGTTTTTCTCTGAATTTGTAAATCCTTAATCAGTCACAAAGTATCTTTGCGGGATTTTTTATTTTCGTTACACTTCTCTATCTTTTCACACTTTTGAGGTCACTTTTCAGGAATTTTCCCATATATAAGTGACCTTCTTTACTTTGACTCTAGCTCAATATTAATTTTTGAATAGATATTCGCTACATTTCATTAGATTTTACCAACCTACGTTTATCAAGTAACAATGCCACTGTTTCAGCCCATTCCCAACTTTTATATAGGTATTGACTCACTCATTCATCTCATTCCTAGCTTTTGTATGAGCATTCACAACATTTTATTAGATTTTACCATACTCCTCAAATGCTTTAAAACAAGTTTCGCTTAGTGTCTTCTTAATCTCCTTTTTAACCAAGTGATACAATATTCAACATTATTACATAAGAGTAACAGTATGGTTTTAAAACCATCTCACTTACTACTACACAAGTGTAGATAAATACAAATGACAAAGAATAGTGTAAGTTAAAGATATAAAAATACATGCAAATTTAATTCAGGGGTGTGTGGGGATGTGGAGGAGAGGGTGAGCTTTGATATAACAGTAAGGTTGCTGCCATGTAACCTGAAGGTTATGGGTTCAAATCCTAAAAATAGTCTTTACAATTGTGGGGTAAGGTTGTGTACATCCCTCCCTCCCCAAATCTCATTTGGTAAAAGCCTTGTGCACTGGGTCATTCTTATGTGAGGCTATGATGGAAGATAATTGTTGGGTAGTGGTATGTCAACCACCACATCACACATACTGGGCCAACCATAGATGAAAATATGCCCTTTGTTTAGTGACCAGAGAGAGAACAATGTGAGACCCTCTAGAGTTGTGGTCAACAGGAACCCCCTAATTGCTGCACGAGTGATTTATCTAAGGATTTATCAACTTACACAACGTATATGAAACTCAAACAATAAGACATACAAAAGTCACAATATTTTCATTAAGATGATGCACTTTACACACACACACAAGTAAACCACAAAGACGAGGCCCGTGAGTAAATTTTTTGGGTGAAACTCATGAATAATTTTATTATTAATTTCAAGCATATACTAATAAGTTACATAGATTTATTACATCCCAGAGAAAATAAGCAAAACTAGTGATATGAATGACACCGTTACATTGTCTCCTTCAGGGTAATTTAGATATTTGTGCCCGTCGAAATAAGGAACCACGAAAGATATGGTTGGAATAGATTTCATTTTGAGAGTTGGAAAAGCACTATCTTGTGGACGAGTACGCTGTCTGCATTACCACAAAGTACAGCTGATAACAAAATACCACAACATGTGATTCAGGCAGTGCACCGTTTTGTTCTCTTGTTTAGAACATCTTTCCAGTGCCATCCTGTCGAGGAACAGATTCATCAACATCCATTCGACGCCAATTCCCTACCAACGGAGCCAATTGATCGACTTTGTCATACAAGCCGAGGAGGCCACCTGTGTGAATGAAAAGGATCTTTCTCCCTTCCCACTTCTGGGGATTCTCAGACATATCTTTCAACAATCCATAAGCAGCTTTTCCACTGACAGTGTATTAAAAACCATACATACACTTGAGTAAATTTAACAACATTCACATTAACATTATTTCCATCATAAAGTTCCCCATTTGGCCAAAAAAAAAAAAATCTTTGAAATTGCAAGTCCAAAAGATGAAGAAGCATGATATGATTTTCCAGTTCTTAGTTATACTAACTAATGAGCTAATAATTGTTCCACCATCTTAGAGGCTAATTAATTGCTTTGAGGCTAATCCCTACAGGAAAGAGATGAAGGATGCTAGTGAACCCTAGAACATATTATCATTTAAGAGATAAATACCTGTATACTGGGTCAAGAATTACACCAGTAGCTTTAGAGATTTCTTTTACACAATTAAGCTCCTCTGAGGTGTTCATTGCGTAGCCAAGACCTTTGACCTGTCAAAAGCATACGAAATATAGTCGATTTTTTGTTTAACAATTAATAAGCAAATTCATCCAGATGACAAAGCAAGTTTTCACTATCATATTTATTTTGGACCTGATAAAAACTTGAATTTGAATTAGTCAGTAGTGCCAAATATCAAAGTTGCACCAGAATTAAAAAGACACCTACGGCTTGTTAACCAAAGAAGGTCTCTAGGGATTTGATTATTGATTTCTAAACTATGACAAGATCCACCTTTCCCAGCAAGAAAGTACATTCTGGTATAGATGCACATATACACTAAAAGTAAAATATTTAATTTATATCCTTGTATGCATATTTTTTAGAAAGAATTAGACAACGCAGTACTGAACCCTTTACATGCTGATTTTGCTTACTGCATTTCATCATTTTGCTTAATGATGTTCTCTATATTTCCAATCACTTTTCATATTATTCTCTTGATATATCTGTGGATGTAGTGTAAATCTCATTTTGCACTTAACATGCTAGAATATTGAAAGCAAGTACATTAGCATTGCTAAATTATGTATCAACTTATGCTTGCCTTTATGTGAAATTAATAAAGACTCAAACAGACAAAAAATTAATCTCATTTAATAATTTTATATCCTTTCTTTATAAAAAGGCTTATTTTTAAAACCCAGCCACTGGGTAAATCAGTAGATATTGCAGTTTCCATGAGTGTAAATTTTTGCCCCTTCAACACCTTTAGAATCAGGGGAGAAAACTCCAGCAGGAAGGCCAATCAATATCATGTATACATTATCAGAACAGAACCAACCAAATCTTATCAGTCAGAAAAAATTGACCTCTTCTACTTTACCAGGACACTCACATTTTTTATATGAGCAATATCTCGCGAGTTAACACCAGCTTCAAGTCCATCAAGGAGCCCTTGGACAAAGTCATAGAAGTAATCAGGGCTATCACAAACAGAGAAGGCATGCACCTATAACCATGAGGAGAATTAAATGATATTTTTGGCATGCAATAACATGAACAGAGAGTTTTCCTAAATAAAGGCATACTCTAGCTTTCAATGAACTCAATGACGATCCCAAAGACAGACCAGCAATTGAACCCCCACTGAGAATGAGGAAAAAACAAGAAGATGAGTAGATGAAATCATTATAAACCATGACTTAACAGATCAAGATCTTTTGAAATACAGTTCACTATTCTAATACATCTTAAATCACTTTCTCCAGGATATTTGGCTGTAAGTTGATACTATAAGTACAAATAATTTAGAGGAACCTAAACTTACCTATCCTTGTACTTTTGCATCTAATTGCAATGAAATCCTGAACTGAAAAAACGTTGCAATGGACATCTTGATCTATTTACTGATATGAATGACCCTCCCCATCATTTGAAAAAAATGCCTTTCTCTCACTTGACTATATACCAAGTTGAGGCTCATTAGAAAATCCTAGATTGGTGTAATAAAAGCCTCCTTTAATATAGATACAGTCCTATGAAAGAAAAATCTCTGTAACTAAGAAAACGATATATCAAGCGAGCAGAACTCAACCTGCCACATGCTACAACAATATCATCAAACTTCATATTGCTAGGCCCTCTTTGAATCTGCTGCTCAATCTCCTGAACTGCCTGAATATAACCCCTGAATAGAGTAAATCAAATCAAATATGTGAGTTTGATAGATAATATAATGTCCAAAATTTTGAACATAGAGAACAATGCAATTCAAAACTCTCCTCAAGCCCTTGCAAATTTAATAGAGTGAGAAACATTAAACACTTCTGTCACTGGTGGTACCCATTAAACAATAAATCAAAATGGAAATGTCATTAGTTTGTATCCCTCATGAATGTCGATTCAACTTTCAAGTATCACCCCAAAGTATGTTAAGTCAACCCCTTACTAAGTTGGCCACCTATGGACTTATGCAATGTAATTGGAACTTCTCAGCATAATTGGGATTGACGTGAGATTTTATATTTTGAAAAGAATTGAATTTGCAATTGTTCCATTTCAATAATATTGGCTAATGGAGAATAAAATTCAAGTTATGAAGATGCTTTCATCATCTGCATAGACATTAAGAACTAGTTTGGGTAATACAGACATGCCCTAAATTATAAACTGGTTTTGATCAAAAGAACCAATTTTGGGCAATAAGAAGCCATGACAACACACACTTAGGACCTAGCTTTGAGCGGTATAATATCTCCTTTTATAAGGTCTTTTTGCAATTCTAGGAAAAATTTGCAGGTGTTTCCAAATATACTCCTAATAAATTATTAAACCAGAATAAAAGAGCATCTGGAATTGTGAAAACCATTACATTTAATCAAGGGCAGAATTGGAAAGAAGCAAAAACAAAAAAGACATCAACCAACTTTAACTACTTTCTTGATATCAGTGAATTCCAAAAATGGGTCTTATAATCAGCGATGGGGGGATTATTATACACACTAAAAACTTGCATAGACCAAACAAGTTTTTTATTTATTTCACAAAAGGAACTCTGAACAAATATTAAATTGTCCTTTCCTTAGTGAAAAGTTTGTAACCTAAAAAGGAAATATGGTCAATATAATTGGTTCTATGAATTAAAATATTTTTCATGCCAAATATGGGAATCAAGGAAACTAGTGCAAATTAAGAAAAGGGGAAAAGACAATCAAGTTATAGTCCCACCATGTTCCTAGAGAGTTTGATCCTCCCACAGGAATAACATATGGCCTCCTCCCTTCCTTTATCAACCTTTCTTTTAGGATATTGGCAAGTGTCTACGGAAACAACAAATTATTCAGTAATCAACAAAAATCAAAATATATTGGCCAAAACGAAAAGATAAATATCAAAATGTAGCACCTTAGATGACTCAAAAAATAGATGCCAATACACATAACTTGCCCCATATATGGATCACAAATCAATCCATCAAAATCAATTTATCTTTCACTAGTTGATAAGGGGATATGAATTCCCATCTACCTTCAGTAAGTACAAATCAATACTCATTTAAAAAAAAAAAATCCTTTTTTGTTCCTTTTTTGGAATACAAACTGGTGGTGCAAATACAATGCTAATAGAATTTAGACCAATGCTTAACAAATGAACAAAAAGCAATCGAAAATACCATTGAAATGAATGGTATTTGAGAAGCTGGGGAAAAAAATCAGCTTCTAGTGTTTTGATAAAACAATTCTCTAAAAAAATGTTAAAAGCATGTCAGTACAAACAAACAGCATCAGCTGCAGTGAGGTGTACAAAGAAAATATTTCCTAATTCTTCTCAAACAAAAAACAACACTTCAAAGCGGCAGTTTTTGTAGCTGTTATTGTATTGAAGATAATGATGCTGGTCCAAAGCATCAATAATGTAATTTGTTCATGAATTAAAACTGTGATAAAAATGGTTGGTATCAAACAGCCAATATATTCTCACCACGGCACCAATTTTTGAATATTCTTCTTTGGATATGAGGTCAATGTGAGCTCCTGCCAAACGCTCAACTAGAAGATTGCCCGTCAGTCCAGGATCTTGGTCAGCAAGGACCTGCAAATAGATAAAGACTTACAAATATAATAATAGAGAACCCTATCACACCTTTTTATATTATTAGCGCAAAATGTTATTGAGATACATGAAAGATGAAAAACAAAATGTTAACCTTAGAAATGCGCAGTATGAGATAACAGTCAAGATTTAAGTACTTCGCAGCAACGGCAGTTGCACGACAGTGATTGCTTTGGATACCTCCAATTGTAATAATGCAGTCTGCACCTTGGGCTACAGCATCTGCCATCAAGAATTCCAATTTTCTGACCTTGTTCCCACTCAACTGCATTCCTGTAAGGTCATCACGCTATATTTGGCCAACTTTTTCAGTCAGTACAAAGACTGGACGGAGGCAAAAAAGCAAAAGAAAATACATCCAAATTGAAAATCTATCCAAGTGAATGAATATCTACAATATACTCAGAAACAGTTAAAATACATAATATAAACACAGTAAACTCAAATGGCGTTCTATTACATCACTGAATCTTAAAACAAGGGAGTATTATACAGAGTGGTAATCAAAACAGGCCTATTAACAAACAACCCAGGTCAACGCAAGACCATATTCTTAAATCATATCTCCCAAATGATCTTTTGACTATATTGATTGCGTTCTCTTCTCCGAATGACTGCAACAGCAATAACCAACAGTTTAAATAACTTAAACCCAACAAATGAATACCTTGAGCCACACCTCCGTGCCGCTTGGCAAATTAGGAAGATTCCATTTGTGAATTGGAGTGGGTCGCTGATACCAAGAAAAAGAAATTGCTTCATTTTTAGCACAACTTCAATTGAAGAAATTATATTTTCTTGCGCGACCCAAGCAACCAAACAGAAACTAAGTGAGAATTCAGTAACAGAGAGATTGAGTGAATCTGATTACCTGTGCAAGGGAGAAGATATGCGAAGGTAAGGGATTGAGATGGGATGCCCAGGAAGGAGGCGAGTATGCCTTCTTGGTGAGGAAGTCGTAGCCGGATGAGCAGGAAGACTCGTCTGTGTCTGTGGAGCTGGCAATGGCATTGAGTTTAGCATCCATTTTCTGATGAAATATAGCGTTGTTGAACTTGAGAGAAGGGGATTGTAACAGAGGAAGACCCTGGGGATTGAATATGTGGTGGACCAGAGGGTTGGGAAGATGAAGGCAGTAGTAGGGGCAGCGAGTGTACAACATTTCATTCCATGCTCAGGTGATCAGGTCAATGGGACGGGGATCCTGTGCCGCAATATAATTAATTATTGATTGCTGATGGGCCTCGTTTTGATCGCCCATTCGTCGGCAAATGCTAATGGTCCATTTTTCCATCCTGGGGGAATTTGAGTTTTGGCTAAAAAAAAAAAAAGGAAAAAAAAGAAAAGAAAAATTGCTGAAAAAGACCTCACAGGCAATATATTTGCCGATTGAGACTTGGGGCACTGAGGTCCTTGAGGTGAAATAAAACAGTAAGTAAATTTACCAGGTTGCCCTTTTATTGCATTAGTGAATAAATGATTCGAATTTGATTCAAAGGTATTGCTCACTAATTTGAGAGTGAAACTGGGAACTTGGAGGGTGAAGGGAGGACTGCTAACTTGGAGAGATTGATAGCAGCGAAAAGAGTTGGTATTTGTGTAACCCCCTCACTACCATAGGTCGAGATTAGTTCGTAAAAACATAATTATGAGGAATTAGAAACCGTAAGATGATTTGGAACTTACTCAAAATTAAACTTCCCAAAATCAAGGTTTACAAAAAAACGTTTACAAAATCTGTTCATAGCGGTCTCATATTCATATTTCAATACATAAATGGCCTGTACAAGTTGATTTCATTTATATATATTAGAGTACAACATAAATTCCTGACACACTCGGGTTCCATTGATTAATAAAGGGTTCATACAAGGCATAATGCCCATAATTTCTTTCCCTTTACTTGGGGATTACACAAAACTATACATTAATTCAAAATATATACAATTGTTTCCTAAAAGCATCCAAATAATTTTACATGATAACCAATATCTAAAATAATTTCCTACATTGGAGTTCTATCCGCTCTTCATCGCCCGCTCTCCCATAAATCCTTCGGCCTTGTCTAAAAATTTGTTTTTAGGAAAGTGAGATTCTAAAGAATCCCTGTAGTAACAAATCACTCATAATATGCACAACATCAAAACATGAAAGTAAATAATCTATACAACACACAGCAATCACAACAACAGTTGTAACGGCTGGGGTAGGTATTATGGGCATCGCCCCCTATGACGGCTCACGCTGAACTGCTTGTTGTATTGCACATCCACATGAACATATCACATATATCACCACAGATGGGATCTATATAAAACATTTCACAACACGCAGCCCCACGGGTTGGATACTTAAACAGGAATCCATGATTCCATAACGCAGCCTCGACACTTACAACGGCAGATACAACGGTTGGGTTAGGTATCATGAGCATTGCCCTCCTACGACAGCTCACGCTGAACTGCTCGCGCTATAATGCCCTATGACCGATAACACATTCACAATGATAAATATGCATACCAAGTATTATACACAACATGAGAGAAGAGTCAGTACATTGATCCTTCCAAGCGTGTCCTGGCACCGGTCTCTCCCGAGTAAGGCAAATGTCAAATCCTATATTCATAATTAGGGACGAAGAGTCAATTCTCTATTCCAACTCTCAATGACTTCATAACACTTAATTTGGTTATCATTATTGCTCTTTTAGTACCCATAAATAACTCTATCAATAGCTCTAAAGGGTTGAAAGACTATCCCTAAATATCCCCTTTTTGAAAGCTCGAACCTGATATTTCTCACCGAGACACTCGAGTGAAGACGGCCTCACTCAAGTGATGGTACGGTCTACACTCGGGCAATAGGAAGTGAACAACAGCGAGTATACACCCGAGAGCATAAGAAACCTTTCAAGGATTAGGAGCACTCGAGCACAACCCATTGCACTCGAGTGAATACCACATACCCGCGAGTGAGATGACACATTCTTGCACCATAACCGTGAGTGACAACCCGAGAGCTAAGTCCTTGGTGTCAAATGCACCTGCACTCGAGTGATAGGAAGCTCACTCGAGTGATGTCCCACCACACTTGCAAGTGAGGCAACACTTGCCTTTGACCACGAAAGTGCAACAAGAACACAGAGAGCAGAAATAAAGAACACACTAACGCACTCGAGTGAACTCAGCCTCACCCGAGTAATGTTCATCCCTTACTCGAGTGAACTTGTAACCCCCTCCGTCCGTAATTATATCTGAAATGCTGAATTACAATGAAATAGAGACCAATAATAATAAAAACTCATTTACATTCCTATCCTTAAGATAGGGTTTTTATAAACTCCTTTCACAAACACTTTAAAATGTCTCACAATCATATTTTGAATACAATTATCTCGTGAAGATAAATCACATTCATATAAATATCAAAGTACACAATAATAATCCTGGCAATCCCGGGTTCAATCCTTCACTAAAGATTCATAGGGCACAAACGCCCTTTACAATCTCTCAAACGGGGATTACACAATACTTATTCCAAATACACATTCCAATCTATCATCTGAATATATACGACCAAACATACACAATTATACCAACATATAACGATAACCAACAACCAATGCACTTGCCCATAAGGAGACCTAGCCGCCCTTGGTTGCTTGCTCCATCTTGATCCACTTGCCCTGTCTACACTGTTGGTAAAGGAGGGTGAGATTCTGGGGAATCTCAGTAGGAAAATAATACCAATATGCATGCAAGATAAGTGTTTAATGCATGACATGCTTGCAATACATAATTCATGTTCACACAATGACATATCAGCATGCTCAATGTTCAAACAATATACTCATAGCTATAGCATAAGTTGAAGCAGAGCTTCAATCACTCATGTATGTTTCACATAATCAGGCAAAGAAATAACATGCATTAATGCACCAACACAATTATCAAATACATGCAGGAGAGGTAAGTTCCCTACTCTTTCGACGTAAGCTCCAGCTCTGGCTGCTCACGATCAGGGGGAATATCGAACCCTATAAACCAAATCAAGGACGTCGGGTTATTCTTCACTCCAAGTTCTCACTTTCATATCACTTAATGTTGGTTATCATTATTGTTACATAAGCCCTAACACATGGCTCTAACATAAGTCCTAAAAGGATTGGAAGAACTATCCCAAAGATACACTTTTGGAAACACAATACATGATTTTCACTGAGACACTCGAGTGAAGATGGCCTCACTCGAGTGATATTGTGTGAATACTCGAGTGAAGGAGACCTCACTCGAATGATGGTACGGTCAACACTCGGGTACTCAAGAGTGAAACACAGCGAGTGCGCACCCGAGAGCACCAGAACTCTTAGAAGGTTGCAACACTCGAGTCTAGAAAACCACACTCGAGTGATAGTTAAATGCTCACTCGAGTACCAGGAAATGAAGCATAGAAAGTGAGGACTTGAGACGAGAGTTCATGGTGTCAAATACACCTGCACTCGAGTGAGAGGAGGCTCACTCAAGTGAGAACTCTCAACACTTGCAAGTGAGACAACACTCTTGCCTCAACACACGGAAGTGCAACATAAAACTGGAAGCAGAAAGGGAAAATACACTATTGCACTCGAGTGATGTTCATCCCACACTCGAGTGAACCCCAGATCACTCGAGTGATGCTATCAGAAATCAGAAAATGCAGAAAATTGATAGTACTTCTTAAACTTTCCCCAAGTGATTCCAATATACCCAAAACCTCAACCAAAGCTATTCTCACGTAAAAACACCCAAGGAAATCAAGGGAACCATCAAAACTACTAAATTTCTATTCCATTATCATGCTTTGGTTTTGGGCAACATAAACATCAAAATCCTAAAATCATCCAAACAAGACATTTCAATCGCAAATCTATTCTATCTATCCCAAACTCACCACAAGGTACCATTTTTATGTCAATGACATACCAAATACCCAATGACACTCATTTTCAAATTTAAGGCTATAATTACCAAAAATTCCAAACTTCATCAAATGACATGAAACATAGATAGAAAGATTTGATTCACCTACTTCTTTAACTTTTCCAAATACACTTCTTAATTCTCCAACTACTAGATTTTCATGATTTTTCACATCACCACTAATGGAGAAACTACAACCATCAAATTCAAGCTCTCACTAAAAGGAACAACATTAATGAAGAGCATTTTGGCATTTGAGGTCTTTAAATTACCTTAAATTCTAGCTTTTCTTTCTCTCTCCTAAGCTCCCATAGCTGCCAAAAAAAATGGAGAAGGGAATGAGAGAGAAGAGAGAGATAGAGAGAGGTTGAAGATGGAGTGAAATGATTACACTCCCCCTTCCCATACTCATTCCAGTGAAAAGAAGGGAAGAAGAGAGAAAAAGAATGCCTTAAAAATGCAACATTTGACTTTTACATATACTCTCCCTTCACACCCACTTTTGCCACATGTCTCATTTCTATTGACTCTCATAAAATAAGCAACCAATTAGCCACTCTAATCCTTCCATTAGCCATTTAATCACACTTCTCATTTTTCTCTTAGCTAGTAATTAATTTCTCTATTAGTCACTAACTAATTGTCCAACAATTTCATTCTTTCAATTTCCACTAATCATGGCATAATAATTAATATTACTGCTAAAACCCATAATTATTCCACTTTAATTTAATAATTATCCTCAATAATTATCATTAGCCCTTAATTGAAATTTGGGGAGTTACAGAACTCACTCTCACTCGAGTGATTTTATCAGAAACCAGAAAACACAGCAAAACTGACCATATTTCTTAACACTTGCCCAATTGATCCCAATGGACCCAAAACTTCTACCAAAGCTACTCCTACACAAAAACATCCAAGGAATTCAATGGAATCATCATAATTATCCAAATCCTACTCCATTATCATACTTTGGTTTTGGGCAACATAATTATCCAAACTCCAAAATCATCCAAACATACCATTCCTATCCTAAATCAATCTATCTATCCAAAACTCATACCAAAACACCCATTTCTATACCAATAACATGCCAAACTACCAATGACCCTATTCCAACAAAAATAAGCCAAAAATTCCAGAAATTCAAATCTTAATCATTTGGCATAAAACATAGATAGAAGGATTGGTTTCACTTACCTTATCAACTTTCTCAAAGACACTTCTTGATTCTCCAACTTCCACAATTCCTTGTGGCCACAAATCAACACCAATGAAGAAACTAGAACCATGAAAATGAAGCTCTCAAGCAAAGAAACAACATAAATGAAATGAGTTTTGGCATTAGAGGGCATTTACTCACCTTAGATCAAGCTTTTTATTTTTCTTCCTTGGCCAAAAATGGCAAATGAACTGGAGAGAGAAAAAGAGAGAGAAGAGAGTGAGAGATGGAGTGTTGGAGAGGATGAAATGATGATGATACTTCCTCCCTTTGCTGCAGCCAAAAAAGAGAGGAGAGAGAGGAGAGAGAAATATTAAAATAATCCATTTGACTTTTCCTCCCTTCACCCATAATATTGCCAAGTGTCATCATCCTATTGGCTCTCCTCAAATAAGTAACTAGTTAGTTACTCTAAGCACTTCATTAGCCATTTAGTCACATAACTCATTTTTCTCTTAGCTAGTAATTAGTTTTTCCCTTAATTGCTAACTTATGGCCAATAATTTCATTCTTTCAATTTTCTGCCACTTATAGCATATTAATTAAAAATTGCCACAAAATACATAATAATCCACATTTAATTTCACAATTATCCATAATAATTGTCATTAGCCCTTAATCAAAATTTAGGACATTACAATTTACGGCAATGAGGAAGTAGTGGGTGTTTGCAGTGGCGGCGGCAGAGTGTGGGTCTGTGCGATGGCAACAGAGAGTAGATCTTTGCGGTGATAATGAAGTCTTGGGTCTTTGTGGCGGCGGTGGAGTGTGGGTCTTTGAGCGATGACGAACTCTGTTGGTGTATGCAGTGGTGATGAAGTGAATGGGTCTATGCATGGGTGCTGGTGTAACACTCCAAATTTTGATTAAGGGCTAATTGCAATTATTGATAATGATTATGTGGATTTGAGATCCGAATAATTATTAGAAATGCCCAACACTCTATATTTTAGCATAATTATGTGGCAAGATAATTAGTTGGGCTAATTATTGAGGTAAGGGTGCATGGATAAAGAAAAAGGGAATTTAAATTGTGTTATGTGGCAATTTCAGCAAATATGCAATAATCAGTGGAAAAATGGAAATCATCGGTTAATTAGTTAGTGATTAATGGAGAGATTAATTACTAACAAGAAGGAATGAGAAATGTAACTAAATGACTAATGGAATTGGTTAGTGTAACTAAGTGGAGGATTAGTTGTAAGGAGAAGCATGAGAGAGTGACATGTGGAATTGTTGTGTAAGCATGATGAGAGTTGTTGAGGAAGTCAACCAAGCATGGTCTCATTATTTTCTCTCTCTTCCTTCTCTCCTACAATTCAGCTGAATGAAAAGAGCATGGGAGACCAGATAATCATCATTCATCTCTCTCCACACACTCAACCTCTCTTATTTTCTCTTTCTCCCTCTCTCTTATGCGTATGGGGCAAGGGATGGGCAGAATTTTTGCCTTTATCCCCATCATTTCATCACACTCATCTCTCTCTTATCCCTCCAAGAATTTCATGGAGCCATTGGAGCTTGAAGAGGAAGAAGAGCTTGGGAAATATGTGAGATTTTAACCCTTCTAATGACCTCTAATGGAAAAACTCCCTTCTTCAATCTTGTTCCTTGTGTTGAGAGCTTCAATTCTATGATTTTTGATTTGTCATTGGTGGTGATTTGAGCTCTTAAGGAAATATAGAGTTTGGAGAATCAAAGAACTCCTTGAAGAAAGTTAAAGAGGTGAGTGAGTTGAGCATTTTGATACAAGTTTTGTGGTCATTTGGTTAAGTTGGAATTTTTGGGAATTTAGCCTTATTTTTGAAAATTAGGGTCTTGTGGTGTTTGAGTTTTTGTTGTCATGGATATGATGCTTTGACATGTATCTTGGATAGATAGAATTTGATTGAAGCTTAAATACCAAGTTTGACAGTTTTGGGATTTTTGTTGAACATAGGCCAAAAATAGAACATATAGATGGAATGAGAATTTGGTTATTTTTATGTTTCCATCGTGTTCCTTGAGGAAAATTTTGTGGGAGTAGTGTTGGATATGAATTTTGAACCATTGGGAACTTAGTTTTAAAAGTGGCAAGTCTTGGTTAGTGAAAAACTCTGTTCTGACAGTGGCTTTGCATGGACGTTTTAAAATAGCAAATGGTGATGAAAAATTATGAAACTTTCTAGTCTTAAAGTTCACTTGGCAAGCTTTAAAATGGACATATATTTAATATCATTTCGATTTGTAAGCTAGGAGTTATGACTGTCCAAAGTTTGATGTTAAATCTGGGAACAATTTTGGAATAGTGTGGACATTTATCAAATTCTGTATTTTTGTGGTGATTTATGGTAATGGTCCATATTTTTCTAGTAAAGAGAACTTAAATAGCTTTCAATGGCCTTTGGGATCACCTCATTTTGATTTTTCTAGAATAGGTATGATTTTTCAAAGTTCAGCTAAGAAACAAAATTTTCCTGGTCGCAGCCAGAAAATTATTGTTGCAGCCAAAAACTTTCTGCGCTATTTCTGGCCGCAGCCAGAGGTTTCTTGGCTGCAGCCAACCCCTGTTTTCAGCACCGTGTGATTTTGAAAAGTGGTTTCTAACCTAGTACTTCCCGATCCTTGTAGACTATTGTTAGAGACTTTCATAGCTACTTAAGGAATTTTAATGGTAACCAAAAGTAAGTGTTTTAAAGTCCATTGAGTATTGGAATAGGTGATAATGCATCGTCTTTAATTATGATTATAGGGTTTGATATTTTCCTAGAACGTAGAAGGCCTATGCCTGAACAAGGACGGAAAGAACAAGGTAGTGACACTTTATCTTATATCATGTTTAATACATTACTTGTATGTATTTATCATTGAATGATGCTGATTAGGTTCGTGGCGAGTAGCCCGGCCTTGAATGTTGTTGATTGAGTTTGTAGTGGTTAGCACAACCTTGAATATTACTGATTGGGTCCATGGAGGGTAGCCTGGCCTTGAATGAATAATTGAGTCATGACAGGTAGCCCGGCTTTGAATGCTGTATAGCTGAATTGTGATATATACTTATATGCTTTGTTTAATTATACATCATATACGTAAACTGTTTCTACTGGGATTCTCTAGAATCTCATTCTTTCCAAATAACATTTTTAGATAGGGCAAGTGGATTGAAGAACAAGAAAGTGAGCAAGGACGATTATAACTGCCGGTGGTAGTCTTAGTTAGATATTTTAGTTTATATTGAACTAGTTATCATTTTGGGATAAATGTACCTATTGAATAGATCACAGCATGATAGTTTTATGTAATCCTCGGTATGGATATTGAGATAGGCAATGATGCCTTGTATAAACCTTTGGATTAATGTTATTATCCTGGGTGTTTGTCGGGAATTGTGTTGATACTCTGATATTGTATATGTGACTGATTGAATAGGCATATTGCTTTTACTTTGAAATGAATGGAGATCTATTTGCACAAGTGCTGTAAAAAGTTTTTAATTACCCCAGATCTCTTATTCAATTATTAAATGTATTTAAACGCTTAATCTCAACCTTGATTGTGACAGGGGTTACAGCTGGCTTGTGGCATATTTGAGGTTGTGATGAATTGTGCCGTATTTAGAGAGGTTTCGACAGCAACGAAGGTATAAAGCTTTATTAAGTTTGGTTTTGGTTTTATTATGCTAACTTTTAGCAGGATTCTGTAATAACTGTCTCAAAATAATCTTTAGTAAGTAGAGTAGCTTTCTTTTGCGTGCATTTGTGGAAGTTATTGATAGGATGTTATAAATTCAATGTAGGGATTGCACGTCAAGTTTGAACAACAAGTGAACACAAAAGATTACAGTTCTTTAGGACGTTTTACAAAAAGCAAGACAAGGGGTATTAATCATACTAGTTAGTTTTCTATTTTCTTAATTCCTCATCTTGATGCATATGGTGTGAAGGCTTCTGTCTGGAAAACTGTTCTTATTTAAAGGCCATACATGCACTTTGGTCCCTATGATCATAGAAGTATGCTCATATGTTTGTTTCTTTAGTTTCAAATTTAGTTAACTAGGACCTATATAGGATATCATAATAAGGGTTACCTTTATATGTGATTTCCGTTATTGATATAATGGCGGGAAAAACTAATTGGTGATATATATATTATTGCGAAGAGTGGTATGATTTAGCATGATATTCTTTTTCAAATTCTGAACTTGGTTATCTTAGCTCGTGCCAGTTTTTTATGTATTTCAATTCTCATTAACTTAACCTGTGAAATTGCCATCTCAAGATACTGTAATATAGATTCCTCAATAGACGATAGGTGGTTTATTCCCTCATCTCTAAGAAAGCATGGTCAAAAAAATAGGAGGGAAAGTTAGGAAGCCAAGGTTAAATGGAGCACAATTGTTCAAGGGAGAATACTGGTCTGATAAAACAAGGAAAGGAAAACACAACACAATACAAGACACAGATAAAGAAGCAAGGGAGGCATGGAATAAATTGTCAAAGGAAAAAAAGAGTAAGTATTCAAAAAAGGCTAAGGAGGATAGAGATTATATAGGATGTCCCTCTTCAATCAAAGAAGGGGAGTTGCAAACACGATCCTCACTAAAACAATTTGTGGATTTTGCAAACTTTGTGAGAAATGATGAAAGGTTAAAGGCCAAGGCTAAAGAAATTGGCTTTAAGAAAATATTAGAAGTACATGTACAAAGATACCTCATGTACTTTGCGGACAATTGGTTAAAGCAATTGACCTTGCAACTTGTTCAATATGTTTAAAAAACTGTAGGAGGTAAATAGGTAAGAAGGATGTACAAGATTTAATAGGCTTGCCTAATAAAGGGAGTGAGATCATGGAGGAAGTTTATGGAAATTGTGAGAAATTTTTGAAGTTGAAGGAAAAGTTTGGCAATAAAAGGTTCTCTGACATAAAGGAAATGATAATGTCAAGGGAAGAAGAAGAGATGTTTGAGCCAATGCTAGTTTTATAATCCCTAGGGACATTATTGTGTCCTCCCAAAAATGGAGGTATTAGCCACCATTTGTTGAAAATTATTTGTGGTGATAAGACCAGTTTAGGTGGTTTTAATTGGTGTAAGTTTGTGATCAATGAGGTGATAAAGGAGGTTCCAGATTACAAGAAGGCGATACAAGAAAGAGTGAGAAGCAAGTGTATTGGAGTTTACATTTATTTTGTAATGGTAAGTATTATAATGTATCTACATTTTCGGTTTAGTAAATTGAATATATATTTTGTGGTTGTAAAATGAATACTTTAGTTGCAGATAATGTTTCTCTAAATGTTTCCCTTGGTTGGTAAAGAGGTCCCATTTCCTAAACTCACTTTATAGTATTAGAATGATGTAAAGATCAAGGGAGTAGTGAAACTGGAGTATGAGAGTGATAAAGGGATTCCATTCTCAAATCCTTAGTGCAACGCAACTACATGTGACACTGACTACACACTTAATCTTCCAGACATCACGATATTTAAAGAATTGGTAAGCAAAAAAATTGTGATTATGGTTGCATTTGTATTAGTTTTATAGTATAAAGGCTTATATATGTCATTGATGTAGAAAACTAGACATGTATTGTCAGATTATGGGAAAGATAGCTCAAAGAATTGCAACAAAGTTGTTAAAGATGGAAAGAGAAGTAGACCAACATATTCGAAAGGATCATAGGTTAAGGTGAATATTGTGATAGATGAGAAAAAAAGTGAAAGCCATGTTGAAGTTGAAAGTGCAAACGATGAACATTTTAATATTGATAGCGATGAAGGAAACAATAGTCAGGATAAAGGGAAAGGTCAAGAAGACAACAATTTTCAGGCACAGGAATCACATTTATCGTTAGTTGCACCATTACAGGTATATCAATGTAAAGGTGATAAGGAAGTAACCATTGTTGAATTTGAGGATAGGGTGCCTCTGAGAAGGTCTTAGAGGATAATGATACTTAATACATTTACCATTCCTGTCATAAATAGAGAGGGCAGGAAGGCCTAATGTAAAGGAGTGATTGTATGACTACTGCACACGCAAGACTAACCTAGTAGTTGGTTAAGAGATATATATAGTAATTCATGAATTCTTTGTGCGTAAGAACGAATTGTGTTGCCTAAACTGTAGGGGATGGATAAGTAATTGTGTAAGTGGTTATTTCTTACATAATTACTGTACTTCAACTTGATTCAAATTAACTTACACTTTACAGGAGAGTACTAACCAAATAGCATTGCAGGTTGTAACCATGATTTGTAATATTTTGGTGGATGAACAAAAAGAGAGTGGTGACACT
Organism: Inga leiocalycina; assembly: GCA_963242795.1. NCBI lineage: Eukaryota > Viridiplantae > Streptophyta > Magnoliopsida > Fabales > Fabaceae > Inga > Inga leiocalycina. The sequence goes on from OY725322.1 coordinate 28,927,674, forward strand.
AACCAAATAAGACGTGTTACACGTCATATATTCCAACTAATTTTTATGATGAGCCTGAGTCATTCGTAATTTCTTCTGTTCTTTGTTACATGACGAATTCATGACAACTTCATTTACTTTACACTAGGGTCGCATGTTAGGAGATATTGATAATTGGAAGGTTAAGAATCACACAAGATTCATCAACCCAGAGAAATTAGCATACAATATCTTTGATTGTGAGTTTGTGTTCGCTCCTGTGGTTCGTGATCATCATTGGTTTTATTATGTGTTTGTGAAGAAAGATTTAACTATCTACTTACTTGATTCATTGCTGCCCAACTATAATACTCCAAGTGGGCAAATCGCACTTAATGCAAAGTGTAATGTGTAACCCCCTTCACGATTAAGGCTGAGATTAGTTCGTAAAAACATAATTAATGTGGAATTAGAGACCGTAATAGATTTTGGGACTTAAACAAAGTCAATCTTCCCAAATCAGGGTTCATAAAAATCTTTACAAAACCTGTTAGATAATGGTCTCACGTTCACATTTCAATACAAAATGGCCTCTACCGGTTGGTTTCATTCATACATATCAGAGTACAGCATAAATTCCCGACACACTCAGGTTCCATTCATTAATAAAAAGGGATTTACACAAGGCAAAAAGCCTGCAATTCATACCCTTTTTCTTGGGGATTACACAAAATCTACTATATACAATCGTTTCTACCAAAAATATCCAAAAGGTATACAATGATAACCATTAACCCAAAATATACTCCTAAACTGGAGTTCTAATTGCTCTTCGTTGCCTGTTTGCCTTTCGATCCTTTAGCCCTGTCTAAAATGTTTAATTTTGGGAGAGTGAGATTCTAAAGAATCCCCGTAGTAACAAATCAATCATATAATGTACAATTATAATACATGTAAGCAAATCATTAACTACAACAAGTAACTACAATGGCAGTTACAACGGCAATGGTTAGTATGACACATGTCATCCTTTACGATTGCTCACGTTGAATTGCTCACGTTGCATTGCATCACAACAATCCACACAATACATTTCACCATAGCTGGGATTCATATAATGCATTTCATATACAAGCCATACAGGCAAGATACACACAGCCCACGGCTGAATTCACAAACGCCGCCCCACGAGTCGGATTCACAATATCCATGTCGATTACGACGGCAGTTCAACGGCCGACCTAGAGATGACTACCGTCAATCCCTACACGGCTCACGCTGACCTGCTCACGCCGTAATGGACCATGGCACACATTTCACAAATTCAACGATAAGTTATGCATGCCAAAACATCATACATAATATGAGAGAAGAGTCACTACCTGGTTCGTTCCGTGCGTGCTTTGTCACAGGTCTCTCCCGAGGAGGGCAAATATCGTATCCTATAATTGTAATTAGGGATGAACAGTTATTCTCTATTCCAACACTCAATTGACTTCAAAATACTTAGATTTGGTTATCATTTATGTCCTTTAAGTAGTTAAAATTGGCTCTAATAAAAGCCCTAAAGGATTGGGAAACATCGGGTTGGAAACCACTTTTCAAAATCATAAGGTGCTGAAAACAGGGGCTGGCTGTAGCCAAAAAAACCTCTGGCTGCGGCCAGAAACAGCACAGAAAGTTTCTGGCTGCAGAGAACATTCACAGAAGCTTTTGAGCTGCAGCCAAGAATTTTCTGCTGCAGCCAAGGCAACTTTGAAAATTCATAACTAATTCTAGAAAAATCAAAATGAGGTGATCCCAAATTCAAATGAAAGGTATTTAAGTCCTCTTTCAAGGAAAAATATGGCTCATCACTGGAAATCACCAAAAAAATACATATTTGAAGAAAAGTCCACACTATTCCAGAATTGTTCCCAGATTTAACATCAAACTTTGGACAGTCATAACTCCTAGCCCAAAAATCGAAATGACACAAAAGATATGTCCATTTTGAATCTTGAGATGTGAAATTTAAGACTGGAAATTTTCATAATTTTCCAACACCATTTGCTATTTTAAAACGTCCATGCAAGATCACTGCCAAAACAGAGTTTCTTACTAACCAAAACTTGCCACTTTTAACACTAAGTTTCCAATGGTTCAAAATTCATATTCAACACTTCTCCCACACAAAATCACTCAAGGAACACAATGGTGACTTCAAAATGACCAAAATCACAACCCAATTACATGCCCTGTTTTTGCCCAATGCACAAAACCAACATAAAGTTCCCAAACTTCACCTTTAAGCTTCTATTCAATACCATTCATTCAAAACACTTAATAAGGCACTAATTCCATGACAACAACAATTCAAACACCACAAGACCCTAATTTTCGAAATTTCAAGCCAAATTTCCAGAATTTCCAAGCTAAATCATTTGGCACAAAACTTATATAGAAAGGTCTCTTAAACTCACCTTAACAACATTCTCAAAGTAGCTTCTTGATTCTCCAACCTCCACAATTTCTTGAAGTCTCAAACCAACACCAAATGGCAAACTATAACCATAGAAATGTAGCTCTTAACTCAAGGATCAACTTTAATGAATGGAGTTTGAGCATTTGAGATCATTTACTTACCCAAAGATCAAGCTTTTCCTTCTTCCTTTCTTCCTTTTCAATGGCCGAAAGAGAGAGAATGAGAGGGATGAGATAGAGTGAAGAAATAAAAACAATGATACTCCCTCCATGACTTCAGCGAAAAGAGAGGAGAGGAAGAGAGAGAGAAATAATTAAAATACTCTCCCATTTGACTTTTCTCCACAACACTCACCATACACACTTTTGCCACATGTCCACATGCCATTGGTTTACACAAAATATGTCACCAATTAACTTATCTAATCTCTCCATTAGCCATTTTAATCACACATCCCATTTTCTCTTAGTTAGTAATTAGTTTCTCCCTTAATTACCAACTCATGGCCAATAATTCCATTCTTTCAATTTTTCAATAATTATGACGTATAAATTAAAATAGCCATAAAACACATAATAATTCCCTTTTAAATTCATAAATATCCACACTAATCATGATTAGCCCTTAGTCAAAAATTGGGATATTACATAATGCCTCAAATTTTGATTAAGGAATAATGACTTTTATCGAGGATGTTACTTTATGAAAAAACACTTTTGTGAAGTAAAGCTGAATTGTGACCCGAATTAATTATTGGAAAAGGCCAAAACCCTGTATTTTAGTATTATTATGTGGCAAATTTATTATTGGCCTAAAATAGAGGGAATGACCCATGGAAGAAGAAAAGGAATTAAAATATGTGTCATGTGGCAATTCAAGTTAATGTGTCATAATTAGAGGGAAAATTTGAAAAAATTGAAAGTTACCGGCCAATTAGTCAGTAATTGATGAAGGAAATTAATTTCTAACTAAAATAAATGAGGTGTGTTACTAAATGGCTAATAGAGTAGTTATAGTAATTAAGTAGTTACTTACTTTTTGAGAAGCAATAATATTGAGACATGTGGCAAGTTGAGATGATAAGAGGGTAGTTGAGAAAGTCAAAGATGAGTTTAAAATAATTTTCTTCCCTCTCTCTCTTCCCTCATTTTCGGCTGTAAGAAGGCATGGGGAAGGATGAGTGATCATTTCACCTTCTTCATCACTCTCATCTCTCTCTTGCTCTTTCCAAGTGAGCAGCCATAGAAGGAAAGGAAAGAGAAAGAACTCAAGGTAGGTCATTCGACCTTTAAGATGTGCTCTAATGCCAAAACTTTCTTCTTTAATCTTGTTCCTTGATTTGAGGGCTTCAATTCCATGATTTTAGATTTTCCATTGGTGGTGTTTGGTTCACTTAAGAAAATCTAGAAGTTAGTGAAGCAAGGTGTAACCCCCCGTCCTCATCCAGGCCAAGATTAAGCGTTTAAACCCGTTTAATAAATGAATAAAAGATCTGGGGTAATTAAAAACTTTTAAAGCATCTTTACAAATAGATCTCCATTCATTTCATTCATAAAATCAATAGGCCTGTTCGGTTTTCCACATGTATAATATCAGAGTATAAGCGCAATTCCCGACGTTCACCTAAGATGATAAAATTAATCTAAAATATTGTTTAGGGCATCACTACCCATCTTAATATCCACACCGAGGATTACACAACTATAATACTATAAGCTATTCAATATGTACATTTATCCAAAATGATAACCGGTTTAATGTAAAACCAAAATATCTAACTAAGACTATTGCCGGTAGTCCTAATCGTCCTTATCCACTTGCTTGTTTCTTGATCCACTTGCCTTGTCTAAAAATATTATTTGGAAAGAGTGAGATTCAAAAGAATCCCAGTAGCAACAGTTTACGAATATGATGCATATAAACAAAGCAAGTAAACATATATCACAATGCAGCAATTATTATTTGAGGCCGAGCACACTGCCGCATCCCCTTCACTGTATACAAGGTCGGGCTTTCGCCACGTTCCCTCACTGTATCTGTATTCAAGGCCGGGCTTTTGTCACATCCTATCAACTGTATCTGTATTCGAGATCGGGCTTACACCACATTCCCTTCACTGTATTGGTATTCAAGGCTGAGCTTTCGCCACGTCCCCTCACTATATTCAATGACTAATGCAAACAAGCAATACAATATACATGATATAGGATAAAGTGTCACTACCTTTATCTTTCCGTTCTTGAGGAGGCACAGGCCATCTATGCTCCGGGAAAATATCAAAGCCTAAAGTCATGATTAAGGACGATGCATTACCACTTAGTCCAATACTTAATATCTTCATAATACTTAAATTAGTTATCATTACTATCTCTTTAATACTCATATATGCCTCTAATAAAAGCCCTAAAGGGTTGGAAGAACTACCCCAGGGATCCCCTTTTTGGAAGCATAAACACTGACATTTTTTACTGATTCACTTGAGTGAAGATGGCCTCACTCGAGTGATGGGGCACTGACACTCGAGTGAAGACGGTCTCACTCAAGTGGTGGTACGGTCTGCACTTGGGTACCAAGGAGTGAAGGATAGCGAGTGAGCACCTAAGAGCACAAGAACTTTTTAGAGACAAGGACACTCGAGCACACTGTACCTCACTCGAGTGATAGCCAAATACTTTCAAAATTCCTTGAGATCACAAATCAATACCAATGAACAAACTACAACCATCAAGATAAAGCTCTCAATGCAAGGAACAATATTAATGAATGGAGTTTAAGCATTTGAGATTATTTTCCCTTACCTTTTCAAACTTTTCTTCCTTCCCTTTGGTCTTCAATTGCTGACGAAGAGAGAGAGAAGAGAGAGCATGATAGAGATGAGAGATGAAGAATGATCACCCTACTCCCCCTTACCATTTCAGCGCCAAGCGAGGGAAGAGAAGAGAGAGAAAACAATTAAAAATTCCATTTGACTTTTCTTTATACCTCTTCACTTGTAAGCTTGACACTTGTCTTATGGTCATTGGTTCTCACAAGGTAAACACTCAATTAGCTTATTTAATCCCCCCATTAGCCATTTAATTCCACTTCTCATTATCCTCTTAGTTAGCAATTAATTTCCCATTAATCACCAACTCATGACCAATAATTCCATTCTTTCAATTTTATACCAATTATGACATATTAATTAATATTGTCACAAATACACATTAATTCAACTTTAATCCACGATTACATTCTCAATAATTCTCATTAGCCCTTAATCAAAATTTGGGGTGTTACACAAGGAACAAGTTGTTACAAGTGATAGAAGTGAGTAAGAGGAATCTTTCCGTTATGTTTTGTGGCAATTGATTGAGCCTGTAATTTCTAGAATTTTTGCCCTATTTTTTGTGGATTAGGGTATTTGAGAGTTTGTCATGTTGTGATCATGAAAATGTTGTTTTGTTGTGAGTTTTGGATAGATAGAATGGATTTGAGGATGATTTGTGAAGTTTGAATTTTTTGGGATTATTGTATTGAGTTGTTTCCTATGTTATATCATGTGAAAGGAATGTGAATATGGTTGTTTTGATGTCTCCATTGGTCTCCTTGTGAAATTTTGTGTGAAAATGAGTTTTGGAACCATTGGAGATTTAGGTTGCAAAACTGGAAAATTTGGCAAAAGAAATTCTGTGCAGAGGACCTACTTTGCATAATGTTTTGAAATAGAAAATGGTATCAAAAAGTTCTGAAACTTTCTAGTTTTGTAGTTCACATTACAAGCTTTCTATTGATATAAAGTTTGAATCATTCTGAGCTTTGTACTAAGAGTTATGGTCAGTTGAAATCAGCAAAGAATTAGGACAATTCTTGGCCGCAACAGAAGGATGTGGGCCGCTGCCTAAAACACTCTGGCCTAGTCGCCCAAGGGGTGTTGACTGCGGCCTACAAGTTTCTGACATTCTCTTGGCCTTTAGCCCAATAAGGCTGACCATGACCTATGAACCATGACCATTTGACCATCTTTTGGCCGTGGCCCATGATGGGTTGGCCATGGCCAACCCTTGTTTTTCAGCACTTTGTAATCTGAAAGGTGGTTTCTAACCTAGTCTTTACCAACACTTTAGGGCTATTGTTAGGGCCTTTCATAGCTACTTAAGGAACTTTAATGATAATCAAATCTAAGTATTTTGAAGTCATTTGAGTATTGAGATAAGTAATAACTTGTCATCCTTAACTATGATTATAGGATTTGATATTTGTCTGGAACATGGAAGGCCTGTCCTTGAATAAGAATGGAAAGAACAAGGTAGTGATACTTTCTCCTATATCATGTTTAATGTATTATATGTTTGTATGTATCATATAATGATCGATTGAGTCACGGTAGTTAGCCCAGCTTTGAATGCTACTGAATGAATGATTGAGTCGCGATAGGTAGCCCAGATTTGAATGTACAATTGAGTCACAGCAGTTAGCCTGGCTTTGAATGAACGATTGAGTCACGGCAGGTAGCCCAAGTTTAAATGCTGCTATTGCTAATTGTCATGCTTTTCACGGATGTGACTAAAGTCATGATTGAATGCTGTTGTGTTACTAAATTGATATATATGTTTACATGCTTTGTTTAATTATGCATCATATAAGTAAAATATTACTACTGGGATTCTTTTGAATCTCACTCTTTCCAATTATCAAATTTTTAGCCAGGGCAAGTGGATCAAGGGGCAAGCAAGTTAATAAGGGTGACTAGGATTACCAGCGATAGTTTTTAGTTTTGGTTTTTGGTTATCATTTTGGACAAATGTATTTATTGGTTGACCATAGAATAGTATTTGTATTATAATCCCTGGTATGGGAAACTGTGATGGGCAATGATGCCCTGTAAAACCCCTTTGATTAATGAATATATCCCGAGTAAATGTCGGGAATTTTGATAGCACTATAATATTATGTATGTAATAGAACCGAATAGGCCAAAATGGTTTCTAAAAATGAATGGAGATCGCATTATACAGATTTTGTAAAAATTTTTTATTTATTCTTGATAGGACGAGGGTTACATCTGTGGTATCGGAGCAGTTTTCCTGGGAAGGGTAGGTTTTGCTAGGATAGTGGTCTTAGTTCTTTGGCTTAGTAATAGAAGATAACTGATGATTATTGGTTGTATACACATAAATATTCCTGTTATTGTTGGTACATGAGCTTTAAGGAATATGTGTATATATTTATTGTGATTATTGACGTGGTGAATCATTTGTAGACTGAAGAGAAACAATGATTTGCCTTAGAGTAAGAAGAGTTGACCTTGAGGTGGAAGAACTTAATGACAACCTACATGACCTTATACAGGAGATTATGGGTCTAATAAAGGAAAAAAGAGACATGATTATTGAGCTAAGACAAGAGCTCAGAGAAGAAAGGGCCAAACGTAATGAGGATAGGGGCCAGTCTACCCATGAAGAGACCTAAGAGGAGACCCAATATGAAGAAACAACTGAGGGGTCAAATCAATCCCATGAGTCCCTACCTCACACCGAGCAAAACCAAGAATCACATGGGGCACTGGCTCGAAATGAGAGAGCTTCAGTTTTTGGTTTCCAGATTCTGCAACCACTTGCCTCCTATATTCAGAGGAAGATTTGACCCTCAAGCAGCTGAAGATTGGCTTCTGTGGTTGAGAAAATTTTTGAAGTGCTAGAGTGACCAACCAAAGTGAAGGCAAAGTTAGCCATCTATAAGCTTGAGGGGGATGCAGACAGATGGTGGCGTAATATTGCTATGACTCTACTGGCCCAGAATGTGCTTGTGATGTGGGAGTTATTTTAGGAGCAGTTCAACTACAAATACTTCCCTAAGTCGGTGAGAATTCAGAAGGAATCAGAATTTCTAGCTATCAGGCAAGGAGATATAGAGACCTTTGATAACTCTCTATCTCAGTCCATCCGGCTAGCCCGATACTCCTCCTACCTCCGACGTATGAATAATGAGGAGTGGAGTTCTGACATGCTAATCCGTGGCTTGAGACGAGGGTTGAAGAAGATGTTGGCCACCCAATAATTCATGGAGTTCAACAAAGCAGTTGAGGAGTACTGAATCACTGAGAATAACCTGAGAGACATAAACCCAAGCAAGGACGGTGGTCGTGGTGAACCTAACAAGGGAAACTCCTCTAAGAAGTGAAAGAGCCAAGGTGTAACCCCCTACGATCTAGGCCAAGATTTACATTCATAAACACGTAATTATATGGAATTAGAGACTGTACGATGATTTGGAACTTGTTCAAAATTAAACTTCCCGAAATCAAGGTTTACAAAAACTTTTACAAAACCTATTCACAATGGCCTCATATTCACATTTCAATGCATAAATGGCCTATACAGGTTGATTTCATTCATCCATATCAGAGTACAGTATAAATTCCTAACACACTCAGGTTCCATTGATTAATAAAGGGTTCATACAAGGCATAATGCCCATAATTTCTTTCCCTTTACTTAGGGATTACAAAAAACTATACATTAATCCAAAATATATACAATTGTTTCCCAAAAACATCCAAATAATTTTACATGATAACCAATATCTAAAATAATTTCCTACATTGGAGCTCTATCTGCTCTTCATCACCTTCTTTCCCTTAGATCCTTCGGCCTTGTCTAAATACTTATTTTTGGGAGAATGAGATTCTAAAGAATCCCCGTAGTAACAAATCACTTATAATATGCGCAACATCAAAGCATGAAAGTAAATCATATATACAACACACATCAATCACAACAACAGTTGCAAAGGTCGGGGTAGGTATCATGAGCATCGATCCCCTACGACGGCTCATGCTGAACTGCTTGTTGTATTGCACATCCACATGAACATATCACATATACCACCACAGCTAGGATATATATAAAACATTTTACAACACGCAGCCCTACGGGCTGGATACTAAAACAGGAATCCATGATTCCATAATGCAGCCTCGGCACTTACAATGGCAAATACAATGACCAGGGTAGGTATCATGAGCATTGCCCCCTACAATAGCTTAAGCTGAACTACTCGTGTTGTAATGCCCTATGGTCGATAACACATTCACAATGATAAACATGCATACCAAGTATCATACACAACATGAGAAAAGAGTCACTACCTTGATCCTTCCAGGTGTGTCCTAGCGCTGGTCTCTCCCGAGTAGGGCAAATGTCAAATCCTATATTCATAATTAGGGACGAAGAGTCAATTCTCTATTCCAACTCTCAATGACTTCATAATACTTTATTTGGTTATCATTATTACTCTTTTAGTACCCATAAATAACTCTATCAATAGCTCTAAAGGGTTGGAAGACTATCCCCAAATATCCCCTTTTTAAAAGCTCGAACCTGATATTTCTCACCGAGACACTTGAGTGAAGACGGCTTCACTCGAGTGATATTGTATGGATACTCAAGTGAAAGAGGCCTCACTCAAGTGATGGTATGGTCTACACTCGGGTACTAGAGAGTGAACGACAGCGAGAGAATACCCGAGAGCACAAGAAACTTTTCAGAGACAAGAACACTCGAGCACAGAAAGCAACACTTGAGTGATAGCTAAATTCTCACTTGAGCATTAGGAAGTGAAGCTTAAAAAGTAAAGACCTGAGAGCACAAGAGTTCTCAAGGATCCGGAGGACTCAAGCACAGCCCATTGCACTCGAGTGAATACCACATACCCATGAGTGAGATGTCATACTCTTGCACCATAACCATGAGTGACAACCCGAGAGGCAAGTCCTTGGTGTCAAATACACCTGCACTCGAGTAATGTACCACCACACTCGCAAGTGAGGCAACACTTGCCTTTAACCACGAAAGTGCAACAAGAACACAGAAAGCTGAAAGAAGAAAGGAAGAACACACTAACGCACTCGAGTGAACTCACCCTCACCTGAGTGATGTTCATCCCTCACTCGAGTGAACTCACTCTCACTTGAGTGATTTTATCATAAACCAGAAAACGTAGCAAAACTGACCACATTTCCTAACACTTGCTGAATTGATCCCTATAGACCCAAAACTTCTACCAAAGCTACTCCCACACAAAAACATCCAAGGAATTCAATGGAATCATCATAATTATCCAAATCCTACTCTATTATCATGCTTTTGTTTTGGGCAACATAATCATCCAAATTCCAAAATCATCCAAACATACCATTCCCATCCCAAATCAATCTATTTATCCAAAACTCATACCAAAACACCCATTTCTATACCAATAATATGCCAAACTACCAATGACCCTATTCCAACAAAAATGGGCCAAAAATCCCAGAAATTCAAATCTTAATCATTTGGCATAAAACATAGATAGAAGGATTAGTCTCGTTTACCTCTTTCACTTTGCCAAAGAGATTTCTTGATTCACCAACCTCCAAAATTTTATGTGGGCACAAATCAACACCAATAGGCACTCTTAATCACAAGTTTTTTCTTCTTCTTCCTTGGCCAAAAATGGCTACCAGATGAAGAGAGAGAGAGAATAAGAGAGATGAGTGTTGGAGAAGAAGGAATGATCATACTTCTCTTACCCTATACCCATGTCAGCCGAATGGAGAGAAGAGAAAGAGAGAGAAACAATAAAATATTGGAGTATTTGACTTTTCCTTACTCTTCTCTCTACTTCCAAACTTGCCACATGTCACACTATCATTGGCTCCCATAAAGTGGACAACCAATTAGCTTCTCTAATCCCTCTATCAGCTATATAATCACACTTCTCATTTCCTCTTAGCTAGCAATTAATTTTCCCTTAATCACTAACTTATGGCCAATAATTCCATTCTTTCAATTTTCCACCATTTATGGCATATTAATTAAAAATTGCCACAAAATACATAATAATTCCAATTAATTCAATAATATCCACAATAATCATTATTAGCCCTTAATTAAAAATTGGGGCATTACACAAAGGTCTTCATCTAAGGGCAACAATAAGAAGTCATATCAACCTAGGGAGCGTGAGAACCAAAAATCCTTAGTACAATAGGTATGTCCCCATTGTGGCAAAGCACATTCTAGTAGAAATTGTGCCAGGCAAGTAGTGTGCTACAACTGCAATCAACCAGGACATTTTGCCAGTGATTGCAAGTGGCGACCGATAAGGCCAAGGCCCAAGAATCAGGGGAGAGTATTCGTTATGACTCATGAAGAAGTAAGGAAATCTCTCAACCTGATTTAGGGTAATGTTCTTCTAAATGGTTGTTCATTGCAAACTTTGTTCGATTTCAAGTGCTAGTCATTCTTTCATAGCTTATGATTGTGTAAAGCGCCTAGGATTACATGTTCATAAACTGCCATTTAACTTGGTCGTGTCGACACCGATAGGTGCCAAAACTGTGACTGTAGAAGCTTGGTTGAATTGTGTAATAACTGTCACAAGTTATGAGTCTACAATTGATTTGATTTGTTTGCCACTCTATTAACTAGAAGTTATTCTGGGTATTGATTGGTTAACGGTGAATAATGTAATGCTGGAATGTGGGAATAGGAAAATAGTTTATCTTGCTCCGTAGAGAGATGATAGTGTTAATGGTAGTTTGAATTTCCTCTTAATGGCAAAAGTTGAGGAATGTTTGAAAAAGGGATGCCAAGGGTATATGGTGTTCTTTTCTATTCAGGGAGAGACAGATGAAACTCTGGATAGTATACCTGTAGTGAAAGAATTCCTTGAAGTATTTTCGGACGATCTTAGCGGATTGCCTTCTGAAAGGGAAGTGGAATTCCCAAATAGTGCCTAGAGCTGGGTCTATATCAAAAGCCCCATATAGAATGGCCCCTAATGAAATGACAGAGTTGGAGAAACAAGTTGAAGACTTGCTGGAGAAAGGGTTTATCTGACCTAGTGTGTCGCCATGGGGAGCTCTAGTATTGTTCGTAAAAAATAAGGATAAAAGTTTGAGGCTTTGTATTGATTACCGAGAACTTAACAAGATAACTGTTAAGAACAAATATCCACTTTCAAGAATTGATGCCCTTCTATATCAGTTTTCTGGCTCATGTGTATTATCAAAGATTGATCTAAGGTTAAGATATCATCAATTATGTGTGAAAGTGGCAGATATACCAAAGACTACTTTCAGAACGAGGTATGGGCACTATGAGTTTCTTGTAATGCCTTTTGGATTGACTAATACACTGGTTGTGTTCATGGATTATATGAATCACATATTCCGATAGTATCTTGATCACAATTGAAGCCTCATGAAATGAATTATCCCACTCATGATTTGGAGCTTACGGGGATAGCGTTTGTATTGAAGATATGGTGTCATCACCTGTATAGTGTGACTGTAGAACTGTACTGTGACCACCAGAGTTTCCAATACTTATATGATCAAAAAGAATTGAATATGAGACAGTGCTGGTGAATGGAGTTGCTGAAAGATTACAACCTGGAGATTAAATATCATTCGGGTAAAGCTAATGTCGTCGCAAATGAGCTTAGTCGGAAGGCGGTGCTAGTGGCAGCAATGATAATCCAAGAAAGGAAATTGAAAGAGGATTTTTGGGATTTTAATATCTCAAATGACATCTGTTGTGCTAGTTATGGTATTGTCCAAGGGAAGAATAACCTGAGGACAGAAATTGAAGAGGCTCAGATGCACGATGAACGAGCCCAGTCCATTCGAGCTATGATTGAGCAAGGAGGGACTTGAGATTATGATTGGTCACCTAGTGGACTAATTCATTACCAAAAGCGAATCTATGTTCCACAGAAGGCTGACTTGAGACAAAGAATTCTGGATGAGGCACATAAGAGTCAGTATACTCTTCACCTAGGAATGACCAAGATGTATCACAATTTAAAATCTATGTACTGGTGGCCAGGGTTAAAGAATGATGTGTCTAAGTATGTGGCATGGTGTCTTACCTATCAAAAGTTAAAGATTGAACACCAGAAACCGCAAGAATTGCTTCGGAGTCCAGAAATTCTAGAATGGAAGTAGAAAAATGGGACCATGGATCTAGTGGTGGGATTGCCTAGTATCAGAAACTATGATGCAATCTAGGTAATTGTTGACTGACTCATAAAGTCAGCGCATTTCATACTAATGAATGCTAGCTACTCTCCAGATAAACTGGCTAAAATCTATATTAGAGAGATAGTAAGACTTCATGGTACACCGAAGAACATCATCTCCAACAGAGATCCTTATTTTACTTTGAGATTTTAGAGGGCTCTACATGAAGCTATGGGTACGTAATTGAGGGTTAGTACAGCCTACCATCCTCAGACAGTCGGACAGTGAGAAAGGACCATTCAAACTCTAGAAGATATGCTGAAAGCGTGTGTCCTAGACTTTAAAGGGAATTGGGACTACTTTCTCCCGCTTGCTAAATTTGCTTACAACAACAGCTATTATGCGAGCATTCAAATGGCTCCGTATGAAGCGTTTTATGGGAGGAAGTGTCAATCATTATTGTGCTAGACATAGCTGTCAGAAAGAAAGTTGTATGGACCGTATCTTGTTAATCAAACCTCTGCATATTATAATCATAAGAAAGAAGCTCCTTACAGCATAGAGTCGACAGAAGAGCTGTGTTGATAGAACGAGAAGATCTCTAGAGTTTGAAGTGGGAGATCATGTTTTCTTCAGAGTATTTTCGGTCACAGGCATCGGGAGAGCAATCAAACGGAAGAAGCTGAGTCCACGGTATATTGTTCCATTCGAGATTCTTGCAAGAATCAGACCTATAGCAATCGGATAGCCCTACCCCTAAACTTGAGTAGACTTTATGATATGTTTCATGTCTAGCTACTAAAGTAGTACCAACCAGACCCTAAGCATATCATTGAGTATGAAGATGTCAATTTATGGGATAACTTCACCTATGTAGTAGAGCCAGAACAAATCATTAATCGAGAAGATCGACGGCTTAGGCACTGAAGCTAACCATTTGTGAAAGTGGTCTTGAAGGGAATGTCTCCAAGGGAAGCAACTTGAGAACTAGAAGCGAACATGAAGAAGCAATTCCCAGAGTTCATGCCCTAAGATGTGTAACAAATTTCGGGGATGAAATTTATTATACGTAGGGAGAATTGTAATGCCCTAAATTTTAATTAAGGGCTAATGACTTTTATCGAGGATGTTACTTTATTAGAAAACACTTTTATGAAATAAAGCTGAATTGTGACCCGAATTAATTATTGGAAAGGCCTAAAATATCGTATTTTAGTATTATTATATGGCAAAGTTATTATTAGGCTAAAATAGAGGGAAATGATGCATGGAAGAAGAAAAGGAATTAAAATATGTGTCATGTGGCAATTCAAGTTAATATGCCATAATTAGGGGGAAATTGAAAGAATTGAAAGTTACTGGCCAATTAGTCAGTAATTGATGAAGAAAATTAATTGCTAACTAAAAGAAATAAGGTGTGTGACTAAATGGATAATGGAGTAGTTAAAGTAATTAAGTAGTTACTTTATGAGAAGCAATAGGATTGGGACATGTGGCAAATTGAGATGATAAGAGGGTAGTTGAGAAAGTCAAAGATGATTTTAAAATCACTTTCTTCCCCCCTCTCTCTCTTCCCTCATTTTTAGCTACAAGAAGGTATGGGGAAGGATGAGTGATCATTTCACCTTCTTCATCACTCTTATCTCTCTCTTGCTCTCTCCAAGTCGGCAACCATAGAAGGAAAGGAAAGAGAAAGAACTCAAGGTAGGTCATTTGACCCTTAAGATGAGCTCTAATGCCAAAACTCTCTTCTTTAATCTTATTCCTTCATTTGACAACTTCGATTCCATGGTTTTAAATTTTCCATTGGTGGTGTTTGGTCCACTCAAGAAAATCTAGGAATTGAAGCAAGGAACAAGTTGTTACAAGTGATAAAGGTGAGTAAGGGGAACCTTTTTATGTTTGTTTTATGGAAATTGGTTGAGCCTATAATTTCTAGAATTTTTGCCCTATTTTTCATGGATTAGGGTATTTGAGATTATGTCATGTTGTGATCATGGAAATGTTGTTTTGTTGTGAGTTTTAGATAGATAGAATGGATTTGAGGATGATTTGTGAAGTTTGAAGTTTTTGGGATTATTGTATTGAGTTTTTTCCTATGTTATATCATGTGAATATGGTTGTTTTGGTGTCTCCAATGGTTTCCTTGTGAAATTTTGTGTGGAAATGGGTTTTGGAACCATTTGAGACTTAGGTTGCAAAATTGGAAAATTTGGCAAAAGAAATTATGTATAGAGGACCTACTTTGCACAATGTTTTGAAATAGAAAATGGTGTCAAAAAGTTGTGAAACTTTCCAGTTTTGTAGTTCACATTACAAGCTTTCTATTTATATAAAGTTTGAATCATTCTGAGTTTTGTGCTGAAAGTTATGGTCAGTTGAAATCAGCCAAGAATCAGGACAATTCTTGGCTGTGGCCCGAGGATGTGGACTGCGGCCCAAGTTTGTAAAAATTTTTATTTATTCTTGATCTCTTATTTATTTATTACACATGTTTAAACACTAATTACGGCTTGGAATGAGGATGGGGGTTACACAAAGAGGGAGACAAAACATAAAGTGGTATTGAGACATTCATCCTTTAAAACCTCCAATTGTTTTAATGACAACTACAAACTTATGGTCATTATTACTTTTCATTTTGCTAGAGTAAACACTTTGGTGAACTTGCATACTTGAATCATGATCTCTATGAAGACAAGCATGACCTTGATTTTAGATTTGGTCTTGTTCAATAGCAGAACAATGGGTGAGTTTGTTGAAGTGTACGACAGTCAATAATATATGATGTAATATCTCAAATTGTGATTAAGGGCTAAATACTTCAAAAGTTATGTAATTATTATTAAACAAACACTTTTGAAAAATATGATGTGAATTTTGATTCAAATGTGTTTTTGATCAGTGCCTAACCCAATGTTTAAGCCTAATCATGAAATGAACCCTTAAGGTAGGGAGGGCACATGTTGAGTTGCATGAATGAGATAAATGTGTTTGGTGGTGGTTTGGTAGCATTGTAATAATCAGGGGCAAAGTGCGAAAGTTATCGACCATTTGGTCAGTTACCAAAAAGGAAACTCATTGGTAACTTAAAGATCAATGGTTAGGATTGATTATTATGAGATCAAGAAGGTGGAATTATGTGTGTACATGTTCAATTAAGTCTAAGGAAGATGCCTCAAGATGTTGACATTTAACATCATCTCACACAACTTTTGACAAGTCAACAATTGCAACTCATTTTTTTCTTCCCTCCCATTCTTTTAGGTTGGCAAATGGCCTTAGTAGAGACCAAAAATGTAATTTATTTTCATTCATCATCATTATCATCACCATCATCTTATCTCTCCTCTCACCTCCATTTTCGTCCAAAGTTTGAAGGAAAGAGAAAGAAGAAGGCTCAAGTTAGGTGAGGATTTGTTCTTGTATGCTGAATTTACCTTCATTAATATTGTTCATGGTGTTGAGGGCTTCATGGCTATGGTTTTAGGTTTTTGAAAGGTGGTGTTTGAGAGCTTGAGAAAAATTGAAAGTTGGAGAAATAAGAAAGTTGCTTTGGGAAGAAGAAGAGGTAAGAATTTAACACATTTTGAGCTAAGTTTTGTAACCATTGATCAAGTTTTGAGAATTTTGAATTTTGCCCTGATTTTCATGTGATTTTGGTTTGGAAGAATTGGATTGTGTGATGTGTTGGAATAGGTGTCATTTTGTGCTTTGGTGCCAATAGAATTGGTTTGAAACCTTAAATAGAAAGAAATTGCATTGTGAGTGTTGGATTGTGTTATTGTGTGACATGTTGTGTCTCTTGTGGAACATGTCAATATGAGTTGAATTTGGTTATTTTGGTGTTTCCAATGGATTCATTTTGAAAAATTGGTGTGGGAATGGTATTTGTTGTGAATTTGGAACCATTGGAAACAATGGCACAAAAAATTGAAATTTTGTCCCTTAAAACTTTGTACAGGGCAGTCAGGTTGTCTGGACGTTTTGAATGGGCAAATAGTGTCTACAAATTATGAAACTTTCCATTCTTAAATTTCACATTCCAACCTTCAACATGGATGCATAATTTATGTCATTTCGTTTTGTGAGCTGGGAGTTCTGGTTACCCAAAGTTTGATGTCGAAACTGGACTTAATTCTAGAGCAATGTGGAATTTTGTGTAATCCTGGAATTGTGTGGTGATTTTTGGTAATGGTTCATATTTTTCCTATGAATAGGACTTAAATAGATTTCATTTTGCTTTAGGATTACCTCATTTCAATTTTTTTAGAATTAGTTATGATTTTTCAAAGTTTTCTTGGCTGCAGCCAGAATTCTTGGCTGTAGTGCAAAACTTTCTGTACATGTTTTGGCCGCAGCCAAAAAATCTTGGCTGTAGCCAAAAACCTTCTATGCGCGTTTTGGCTGCAGCCAACCCCCATTTTTAGCATTTTGTGATTTTGGAAAAGTGGTTTCCAACTTAGTACTTCCCAATCCTTTAAGTGTGTGTCTAGGCTTCTAGTAACCACATAAAGAATGCAATGATAACCAACTGTAAGTGTTATAAAAGTAGGAATTTGGAATAGAGATTAATCCATTGTCCTTGATTTTGGTTTATAGGGTTCGATATTTGCCCTAAGCATGAACAACTCGTGCTAGAGTAAGCCAAGAAAGAACAAGGTAGTAACTCTTTCTCTTATACTATATGTGATGCATTGTATGTTAGATTTATCGTTGTTTGTGGGTCTATCACCTGCGGCCCATCGGTGTTGACGGTGGGTGTAACCCCTTGCCATGAAAACCGTAATTATGATTCCAAAATGCATAATTATAATGGATTAGAGACCGACGGATAATTAAAAATTCATTTCCAATCCCTTCCTTTTGGTAAGGTTTTCACAAATTCCTTCAAAATTTTTGCCTTACCCTGGTCTCAAATTCAATTAAATCACATTTATATATATCAGAGTGTATAACAAAAATCCCGGCAACCCTCGGGTTTCATATATATATATACACTAACGGTTCATACATTCCCATTTAGGGGATTACACAACCGTATCCAAAATAATATTTACATCCCAACAATACACAGTAATCCCAAACCAAAATCTGATAACCAACGACCCAAATTATATTCCTACGAGTATCCTAGCCGCCCTTAGTCGTCTCCTTCCCTTTGGAGCTACTTGCCCTGTCTGAAGGTTAGTCAAAGGAAAGAATGAGATTCAAAAGAATCCCAGTAGTAACAATCACTTATTCCACACATAAACACATAGCATGCAAGTAAATCATCAAATAGCACAACAGCACAAATCACAGCATGTCAGCTATCACATATACATGTTGCCTCACTGGCATACACATAACACATTGCCTCTCTGGCAATCATATAGCCTCTCTAGCTTTCACATAGCCTCACTGGCTTGCAACATTCACAATTATCACAAAACAATGATAACACATACATACAATGCATTTACACATAGAATAAGGGAAAGTGTCACTACCTTGTTCTTTCCTGGCGTGCTCTGGCACGAGTTGTTCACGTGTAGGGAAAATATTGAACCCTATAAATTAGAGTCAAGGACGATAGATTAATCTCTATTCCAAATTCCCACTTTTATAACACTTAAAGTTGGTATCATTGCACTCTTTGGGTGATTACTAGAAGCCTGACACATGCTTAAAGGATTGGGAAGTACTAAGTTGGAAACCACTTTTCAAAATCACAAAATGCTGAACATGGGGGTTGGCTGCAGCCACGAATCCTCTGGTTGCAGCTAAAATGCGCACAGAAGGTTTTTGGCTGCAGCCAAAACGTGCACAGAAAGTTTTGTGCTGCAGCTAAGAAAACTTCAAAAAATCATAACTAATTCTAGAAAAAACGAAATGAGGTGATCCAAAATCTAAATGAAAGCTCCTTAAGTCCTCTTTATAGGAAAAATATGGATCATTACCAGAAATCACCACAAAATTACAGAGTTACATGAAATTCACCACTACTCCAAAACAGATTCCAGTTTTAATCTCAAACTTTGGACAGTCATTACTCTTAGCTCACAAAACAAAATGACATAAAATTTATCTCTATTTTGAAGCTTGGAATGTGAACTGTAAGACTAGAAAGTTTCAGAATTTTTAGACACCATTTGCATATTCAAAACGTCCAAAAAATCTGACTGCCCTGTACAGAGTTTTAAGAGACAGAATTTCAGTTTTTGAGTAATTGCTTCCAATGGTTCCAAAATCACAACCAAGACCATTCCCACACCAATTTTCCACAAGGAATCCATTGGAAACACCAAAATAACCAAATTCAACTCACATTGACATGTTCCACAAGAAACACAACATGTCACACAATAACCCAACTCAAAACTCAAAATGCAATTCCTATTCATTTAAGGTTCCAAACCAATTCTATTGGCACCAAAACACAAAATGACACATATTCTAACACATCACACAATTCAATTCTTCCAAACCAAAATCACATGAAAATCAAGGCAAAAATTCAAAATTCTCAAAACTTGATCAATGGTTACTAAACTTTGCTCAAAATGTGTTAAATTCTTACCTCTTGTTCTTCCCAAAGCAACTTCCTTGTTTCTCCAACTTTCAATTTTTCTCAAGTTCTCAAACACCACCTTTTAAAAACCTAAAACCATAGTCATGAAGCCCTCAACACCATGAACAATATTAATAAAGGTGAATTGAGCATACAAGAACAAATCCTCACCTAACTTAAGCTTTCTTCTTTCTTTTTCCTTCAAACTTAGGATGAAAATAGAGGTGAGAGGAGAGATGAGATGATGATGATGATGATGAATAAAGATAAATCAGATTTTTGGTCTCTACTAAGGCCATTTGCTGACCTAAAAGAATGGGAGGGAAGAAAAAAAAAGAGTTGCAATTGTTGATTTGTCAAAAGGGGTGAGAGATGATGCCAAATGTCAACATATTGAGGCATCTTCCTTGGACTCACTTGGACATGCACACACACAATTCCACCTTCTTGATCTCATAATAATCAATCCTAACCATTGATCTTTAAGTTACTAATAAGGTTTCTCTTTGGTAACTGACCAATTGGTCAATAACTTTCCCACTTTGCCCCTGATTATCACAATGCTTACCAAACCACCACCAAACACCTTTATCTCATTCATGCCACTAAATATGCGCCTTCCCTACCATTCGTGTTCATTTAAAGCTTCATCATACAATTAGGCTTAAACATAGGGTTAGGCTGATCAAAATACATTTGAATCGCAATTCACATCATATTCTTCAAAAGTGTTTAATTAACAATAATTACATCACTTTTGGAAGGATTTATCCCTTAATCACAATTTGGGGTAATACAATAGGAGGATCGTGCTTTCGGGGTGGTAGAATCTGGGGGATGAGACTATGTAAAAGCTGAAAGGCTATATGTTAAAGCTGAAAGGCTATTTGTGAATCTTCACCCGCGGCCCATCGGTGTTAATGGTGGGAGGACTGTGCCTTCGAGGTGGTGGAATACGGGGGATGAGACTATGAGATTATATGCATATGTGGCAGCCTGCGTGCTGTGTTATGCTATGATGCTGCTTGATGATGTCATTGCATGCCCTGTGATTACATGTTGTATAAGTGATTTATTACTACTGGGATTCTTTTAAATCTCATTCTTTTCATTGACTAATCTTCAGACAAGGCAAGTGGCTCTAAAGGGAAAGAGACAACCAAGGGTAGATAGGACTCCCTAGGGAGATTTATATTTTGGTTGTTGGTTATCAGTTTTGGTATTGGGATTACTGTACATATTTGGAATGTAAACATTGAAATGACTTTGTGTAATCCCCTAAGTAGGAAATTGCAAACCCTTAGTATTTATATGGAACCCGGGGGTTGCCGGGATTTTTGTTTTACACTCTGGTATATGAATGTAATTTAACCGCGTAGGGAAATTATATTCGAATTGTGAAATTTGAGACCAGGGTAAGGCAGAAATTTTGAAAAAAAATTGTGAAAACCCTTCCGTAAGGAAGGGATGTTAAATGAATTTTGATTATTATTGGTTTCTATTTCATCTTAATTACGTGTTTTGAATCATAATTACGAAGGGGGTTACATATGAACGCATGGATGATATGTTAATGTTTTTCTATTTCCTTTTTGTCAAGATGGGACTGTGGAATGTATGTCATCTCTTGGTTGTAAAGCTAGGAAAATATTAGAAAGCCAGAGTGGAATGGTTTCACCATGCCAAATGTAATTATATTGTTACAATATATGTTACAATATCACTAGATTTAACTGGGAACTTGTTTCTGCAGGAATACATGGATCAAAAGAAGGTGGATATGATTTGGTGGTTAGTGACCCATAAGAAGAAGAAATATCAAGATATGGTCATACATAGCATTAAGGGTTGGAAAGCTACGAAGAAGAAGACAAAGTAGTTTATGTTGCAATTTTCTTGTACATGTGAAAGTTCGTTGTACTAGCTTTTTGTAATGTACATAACATTTACATCCTGCAAAACTTTGCAAAAGATTAGTTTTGGTTTCAAATGAAAGTAAGCTATATATTAATACAACTTTAGTAAACAAGTAGTTCTTTTGCATATTATGCGTGGTTGACCTCATATGTGTTATGCGAAAAAAAAATGCCCCCTGTGCAAATTCTCTTGCATGTGTTCAACAAATCTTCCCTTTCTTCAAAAACTCTTCTATGTGTTGTATAAGATACACTGTGTGCAAATATCTTCCCATGTGTCTGAAATATCTCCCTTATGTGCACAAGATCTTCACTTTTGTGTAAGAAATATTCCATTGTGCAAATATCTTCCCCTACGTTCAAAAGATCTTCCATATGTGTAGAAGATGTACCCTTAGGTTCAAGAAGTCTTCCATACTGCAATATGACTATGTACGAAAGATCTTCCCTTACGTTCAAAACATCTTCCCTACGTGCAAAACATCTTCCCTTGGATGCAACACTCTTCCATGTGTGCAAACTCTTCCCCTGCATTCAAAACATCTTCCCTACGTGCACAACATCTTTGCTTATGTTCATAAATCTTCCGTGTGTGCAAAAATCTCCCCATACATTCAAAATATCTTCCTTACATACATAAAGATCTTGCCTAGTGTTCAAAAAAGTCTTCCCTAGTGCAATATAACGATGCTCGAAAGACCTTCCCATATGTTCAATACATCTTCCCTAAGTGCAAAAGATGTTCCATTGGGTTTAACACTCTTCCATGTATGCAAAAATCTTCCCCTGCATTCTCAACATCTTCCCAACGTTCACAAAATCTTCCCTTCATGCACAACATATTCCCTTATGTTCATCATTGTTCCCTATGTGCAAAACTCTTTGCCTGCATTCACAATATCTTCCCTATGTGCAAAATATCTTCACTTGTATTCATCAGTCTTCCCTATGTGTATAAAACTCCCCTTGGTATATTTTCCAAGTAAGGAAAATCTATTTACAACATTAATAAATCGATTTAGTTCACATTTTATCATTTGACAGTTATCGGCCACCTAAAGTAAATCATTTTAAAGCCCTCAAAATCGATTTGACTCATATGTACGAACTTATTTGTTGGCAACTATCTCTCATAAATCAATTTATCTTATCCACAAATTGATTTACTACAATAGTGTAATACCTGACTACTGTCACCCATCTTTTATAAATAGATTTATAAAAGTGTAAATCGATTTACCTCACATATGCCATAACTTAGTTGTTGGCGGCCATCTGTGGTAAATCAATTTACATGGTCCATATATTGATTTACTTCAAGTATGCACACATTACTACTCTCAACCCTTATCTGTAAATTGATTTACCTCACATGTCCATACTTAGCTGTTGGCGGCCATTTATGGTAAATCGATTTACATGGTCCATAAATTAATTTACTTCAAGTGTGCACACATTACTACTCTCGGCTATCATCTGTAAATCGATTTATTTCTTACTTGAAGGTTTGGTTGCTCTGTCTAATGTGGTAAATCGATTTACACCCCATGCAAATTGATTTACCTCACAGATACAAACATCCTACTGACACAAGTAAATTGATTTGTGTAAGACACAAATCAATTTACTCCCTGTTTCATCACTTAGCCTTTTTTGCAGGATTTGTCAACTATTTACATATGTTAAATTCAACAAGTACGACACAATCACAAGTAGTTGAACCACATAAAAACAAAATATCTTATTCATATACATAAACAAAGAACATCAGAAGTTACGACTATCATACAGAACAAGTAGTTTAGCAAAAGTTTTTTTTACAACACAACTAGTTTTGCTCCTTTTTGTCATCAACAAAAGCAGAAGGATGGTGAGAGGTAGAAGTATGGGAGCCAGATGAGTTAGCTACTATCTAGGTAGGCTCGGTAGTGGCAGGAATAGAAGGTGGTATAGTGGGATCAATAGCGATTGGCAATTCTGAAGAAATAGGTGTGAAGGTGACCGGGGTATTAACAGGAGGATGTGGGTGGATATGTGAAGGGAGGACTACAAGTGCTATAGGAACCTCAAATGAGGGAACTGTAGCAGGACTTAGAATGTACAGATGCTGCCTCATCATGTCCTCCATCCTTTCAATCCTTAAGCCATGTTTGGTACGAGGTATTTGAGGGTAGGCAGTGGGATTGGATGAGGGATTGGGTTAAAACATGTCGTTTAGTACGAGGGACTATGGGTAACCAGGGATTGTGAATACCACGAATATGGGATTGCTGCAAAGCCACCTCCCCCTGGTATTATGTTTTGAATCCCTGGATTGTAAAATTATAAAGACAAAAATATCCTTAATTAAAATATTTTCAGACAAAAATAACCATGGTTTAACCTAGAATCTCTCTAACGTAACACGCCAAACTCCTCATTTTTTCCCCTCACCGTCGACATCTCAACTTTGCTTCTTTTCAACAAGGTTGCTTCTTTTCACTAACAATCCTTTGCACTCAACCTAGAATCTCTCTAACGATCCTTTGCACTCAACATCGTCGACTCCTCATTTAACCTAGAATCTCTCTAACGATCCTTTGCACTCAACAAGGTTGCTTCTTTTCTGTGTTGCATTTTTTTTAAGCAGATTCGGATCCTGATTTTGATTTGGGTTTGCTAGATATGCTTGCTTTTTGTTGCCCCAAGATTTCTTTGGTTTTGGTTTACTAGTTTCCACTTTCTACCTTCATTATTCTAATTTAGTTTAATTCTTCTCTTGTGCTGTTTCGATTCCTTGATGCAGGAGTGAAATCACAGTTGGATTTTCTTCAGCAAGGTTTGCCAGGTAATTTTTCTAATAAGTTATTCTCTAAGCTTAGCTATGAAATACTTAGTTTTTGGTTGCTTCACTCTATTGTATGCGTGGTTTTGCACAAGCATTGTGTATCTCCTGATCTAAGGTAGTCTAGGCATAGCCACAGCCTTCAACAAGGAATATATGATTCTAGTTATTATGGCAATGTGATAAGGGGCTATCATATAATGTATTGCGCAATTATGTAGTGATTGCTGTCAAATTATGTGCAGCGGATGATTTTGAGAAATTGAATTAATTCTAAGATAGCTACTGTCATGTGCTATGCTGAATTATGAATGATTTGGTCCCTCTCATAAGTTGTAATCGAAGCTTTGAGATTTTGGTTTTTGGAGGTTGGAATTCATTGATGTCATAACCATTGATGTTAAAGAAGTTTGGCAATTTAAATCCTAAAGTTTTTGGTCAATTGCTGCTGAACTTTGGAACTATACTGTGCCGTGTTTACTGGATTTTTTTATGAATTATAGTGAAGTGTGAAATCTGCAATATCTGGTCTTGATGTATAAAATGAAGTTAGGAACTTGAATCTATTATGAAGTGAAGTGGCAGACTATTATTTATTTCCTATAGTGTGTGACTGTCAAACTTAGTACTATTTTTTGTGATGACTGAACCAAAACTCGCTGGTTTAACGGGTATGACATATTTCCTTGTTAACTCTTATATGGTTGTTGAAACAGTTATGACAATATCTGAAGAAAAGACAGCCCAGCTGTGCTTGTTACTCTGGTGGCAGAGCATAGCTGAGGCAATACATTGGTTTTATTTATGTGTGAGTATGATGATCATGTTAAGGAGACGACGAATCATCCATTTACCTTACAAAATGGACTTTTTCGCAAAGAGATCTTATCTAAAGAGATTAGCGTGTAGCAGTAATGTAGCATGTTACAACTTACTTAGAATGAATAGGTCAACATTTGATAAGCTATGCTCTATGCTAACGGATGTCGGAGGTCTCCAACCTAGTAAGAATATGCTTATAGATGAGCAAGTTGCCATTTTTCTTCACATACTAGCACATCACTGAAGAATAGAGTAATACAATATAACTTTAATAGATCTGGAGAAACCATTAGTAGGTATTTCAATTTTGTTCTACATAGTATGATGAGGGTTGGACATATTTTATTCAAAAAAGCAGAGCCTGTGGCAGAAGACTCCAATGATAATCGGTGGAAATGGTTCAAGGTAGATATATATGTTTTATACTCATTAAATTTTGTATAAACATATAGATAATTTATAATATATTTTTTTCCTTTTTGATAACATTGTTTAGGAGCGTTGGATGGAACTCATATTAAGGTGAGAGTTTCTGCTTTGGACAAGGCAAGATACCGAAATAGGAAAGGAGACATAACCACAAATGTGCTGGGTGTTTGCTCACAAGATGGCTACTTCATATATGTGTTGCCTGGTTGGGAAGGATTTGCAGCAGATGGAAGAGTTCTTCGTGATGCCATTAGTAGGAGGAATGGCTTAAGAGTTCCACAAGGTCAATATTACTTGGTTGATGCTAGGTATGCCAATTGTGAGGGATTTCTTGCACCATATCGAGGACAAAGATACCACTTAAATGAATGGAGAGAAGGGCAATACCCTCGAAACGCATAAGAGTGCTTCAATATGAGACATTCATCAGCACGAAATGTCATTAAGAGGTGCTTTGGTATTTTGAAGTTACGATGGGCTATTCTAAGAAGCAGTCATTTTATCCCATTAAGACATACAACCGAATCATAATTTCTTGTTGTCTCTTGCACAACTTAATTCGTCAAGATGGTGTAGATCCACTTGAAAATGAAGTAGATGACCTGGAAGTTGGTATGGATAGGATGTACAACCCTCCAATCCAAAACATGGAGAGCTCTAATCAATGGACTACATTTCGGAACAATCTTGCTAATGAAATGTTTACAGCTTTTACTTCTAATAGAACAATGAGTTGAAAGATATGTGTATTTTGTACAATTTTTATTTGTGCTATAACTGATCCTTTTTCTTTAAGCTATATATGTTCTTCTTTTATGCATAATTTATGTAAGGTTCTAATATGTTTTACAGTTGACCAACATGTCAGAAAAATCTGGAAAGTTGGATATTCACAAATGGACAAGTGAAGAGGACGACTTGTTAATTTGTTTCATGCTTGAATTGCATGAAAAGGGTGATCTTATTAGTGAAAGTGGTCTTAGGCCTGGTATCTTGAACACATTAAAGGACAAATTTCATGAGACTATACCTGGATGCCAAATTCAGGCACATCCTCATATCCAATCCAGATATAAAATTTAAAAGGCTCACTATAGTATGGTGACTGACCTTCTCAACTTATCTGGGTTTGGTTAGAACCCTGAAACGAAATGTATGACAGCTCCTAAGACAGTTTGGGATGACTATATAAAGGTAAATATGATTAATTATATACATATATATATATATATATATCGTTTAATGTTAATCAAATTTAATTAGTCATGATGTCAATTTTACAGGCTCACAAGAAACATGCAAAGTACAGACATATGTCTTTCCCTTATTATGAGGAGTTCAGCCTTATATTTAATAAGGATCATGCACAAGGCAAGGAGTCTAAACAATATGATGATGCCGTTGAAGAGATAAATAATCAACCTGGTTTGGACGAGCACAATGATGGAGACATGCATATATCCCATGAGAACAATTTACAACCTGATCAGACTCCATATGAGCATCCATCATCAAAGCAAACTCCTGACAAGCAAACTCCATCTGCTATAAATGCAGGGCTGAAAAAGCGAAAGCAAAGTATTTCTGATCGTGACGACTTTCTACTCCAAGGTATGGAGAGGATTGCCTATACGTTGGCTGATGGCTTCAAAGAGGCAAGTGAGCGATTAGCCATGTACATGAAGAAAGATGAACGTGAGAAGCGTATGGAAGAACACGAGAAGCGTTTGGATGACATGAAGGAATCTCTTTATACTGATATTATGCAGGTTGACGGGCTTTCAGACTAACAACGAGATTCAGCTTATATCAACTTGATGTCCGATAAGAAATTGCTGACTGCATTCTATGCTACGCCTCAAGAGGGACAAGCTCGTGTACTTCGCCGGATGATAGCATAATTAATCTAATTTCTAAGATTTATTTATTTAACTTTATGGTAGATATTTTTCATTGTAGTAATGGTGAGAAGAGTGTGGTGATGTCGACAGTGAATAAAGGGGAGAGAGTTTCAATGAGAAGGTTGTCAAGTGAGGGAAAGAAGAAAGGAATTTATGGGCCTTAAGTTATGAAGAGAGAAAGTTTCAGAGGTAAGTTATGGGATTTTTAACAGTTGTATGTTTTGAATAGTTGGCGGGAATTGAAAAAGGTGTCTTTTCTGGTTTCAGAAAAAATGAGTTTTAAATTGATTAGGAATGAGGTAAATTGATTTATGACTATTACGGACTTCAATTTTAAATCGATTTACAAAGGGAAAATCAATTTGGCATCGTATCAATTTGAGTTGTCGCTTTTAATTTGACTAAATCAATTTAGTCACCTAGGAAATCGATTTAAGGTCTTAAATTGATTTTAGTTCACATGCTAAATCGATTTGTAGTTCTTAAATCAATTTAAGTGAGAGTAAAAATGGTAGACAACTCAGAGAAAATTCGGACCCAAATCGATTTATTGAGTTGAAAATCGATTTGTGCCAATTGGTGAAAACCAGAGTTGTCCACAAATTGATTTACTACCGGTTTAAATCAATTTTAGTGAGAGTAAAAATGGTAGAAAGCTTCGAGGAAAATTGGATCCAAATCGATTTACTCAATTGAAAATCAATTTTTGCCACTTTGTGACAACCAAAGTATTATTAAATCGATTTACTACCCCTTTAAATCGATTTGTTACCTTTTCATTACAATCAGATTTGTACTAAATCGATTGCCTGCCTTTATAAAATCAATTTTGTCCTTGTTTTTTGTCTACGCATGTGTAAAAGTTCTTCCACAATCTTCAACATATCTTCCATATGTGCAAAATATCTTCCCTTATATTCACCAATCTTCCCTAGTGCATTATAACCTTGTCCATACTTAACTATAAAAGCTCTTCCCCTTCCTGCACAATATCTTCCTTATGTGTAGAATATCTTCCCCCATATGCAAGCATGCTTCCCAAGTGCAAGACATCTTCTACTATGTTCACAATATCTTCTGTAGGTGCAAAATAACTTCCTTTATGTGTAAGAACTCTTTCCTAGTCCTATATAACTCTGAAAGAAAGCTCTTCCTCGGTGTTCACAATATCTTCCATAGGTGCAGAACATCTTCCCTCTTGTACACGATGTATTTCCTTATGTGTCATAAGTATTCCTAGGTGCAAAACATCTTCCGCTAAGTTCAGAATATCTTCCCCACACCCAAAATATCTTCTGTTGTGTGCAAACATTATTTACACCCTACTTAAATGAACTATTATACAAGCTGAATTAAGAGATAATCAAAAGACATTGTTTTATGCCCCAACATGTGTATAAGGGCTCATTGTCTCTAAAGTGAATATAATTAATGTTAGACAAACTCTTTTAGAGAATAAAGTGAGAATTATGACTTGAATTAGTAGTAGACAGTACCCAAACCCTGTATTTAAGCTCAATTGTGTTGTCAATGCTTAAATTGAATTAAAGGAGAAGGGGAGGGTGCATGGATGAGGAAAATGAATGAAATAATGTGTTAAGTGGTAATCCAATAGTAATTACCATAGTTAGGGGTAAAACGGGAAGAAAGAAATTTATCGGCCAATTAGTCAACTACCGAAGAGGAAATCCACCATCAACTAAAAGATCAAGAGGTATGACTAAATAGCTAATAGAATTAGAGAGAATAATCACATGGTTGCATGCATTTGGGAGAAACCACAAGATGCAGACAATTGGCATCACTTGGTCCATAGGATAAGGTCAAATGTTCAAACTCTCTTCCCTCACTCCTCTCCTCTTAGGTCGGCCAAGAGAGAGTATAAGGGGAAAAAACTTATCATTATCAATTCTCAATCTCTCTCCAAGTTCTCTTTGGTCGGTCATAGTAAAGGAGGAAAAAGAAAGAAAACTTTTGTGAAGGTAAGCCATTTTGACCTTGAAGATGACACTAAATGCTCAAATCCTCTTGTTTAATCTTGATCATCTTGATGAGGCCTTCATGTGTATGGTTTTAGATTTTCAAGAGGAGGCATTTGAGTACTCAAAGGAAATTGGTGGTTGAGGAAACAAAGAATAAGCAAGAGATAGTGAAAGAGGTAAGCACAAGCAACCTTTTGACATGTATATTGTAGTAATTGGTTGAGTGCTTGTGTAATTTTTGTCCTATTTTCATGATTTAAGGTTTTAGAGAGTTTTTGGTGTTTTGTTGATTGCAATGGTGTCTTATGTTGTGTGTTGGACAATGGAATTGGTTTGGAGTCTTGAATGTGAGGTTTGGTGAAATTGTGAGTTTTTTGTTGAAATGTTGCCAAAATAGAACATGAGAAAGTAATGTGAATTTGGTTGTTTTGATGTTTCCATTGGATTTTATGTGAATAACTATGTGGGAGTAGTCTTAGTTGTGAATTCTGGAACCATTGGAAACTTAGGTTGAAAACTGAAAATGTTGTCGAGTGAAAATTCTGTGCAGGGAACCTACTTTGTATGGTGTTTTGAAATAGCAAATGGTTTCAAAATGTTATGAAATTTTATAGTTTTGTAGTAGACATTGCAAGCTTTCCAAAGATATAAAGTTTGTGTCATTTCGATATGTGTATGAAAAGTTATGGTCATTTGCAATCAGCCAGGAAATGGGCCAATTGTTGGCCGTAGCCTGACTAGTTCTTGGCCGTGGCCCAAAACCTTCTGACCTGTTCTTGGCCATGGCTAAAGGGTTTTTGGCCGTGGCCCAAAAGTGTATGACTTGTTCTTAGCCGTGGCCAATGATTCTTGGCCGTAGCTAGTGAGTTTCTAACCATCTCTTGGCTATGGCTAGAGAGTGGCTTGGCCGCAGCCAACCCCTCAAAACCTGTATTTTGGACTTTTGAAAGATGGTCTTTGCTCTAGTTTTTCCCAATCCTTTAGGCATCTATTTAGGCTTCCAGTAGCCACCTAAAGGTCTCAAATGATAACCAACCCTAAGTGTTTTGGAGTTAAGAATTGGAATAGGGAATAACTCATCGTCCTTGATTATGATTTATAGGATTTGACATTTGCCCTGCGCATGATAAACTGGTGCTAGAACACAAGCGGAAAGAACAAGATAGTGACTATTTCTCTTATATAATGTATAATGCATTGTATGTTTGTACTTATCATTAAATTGTGATGAATACGGATGTTGCTTTGAATACAGCTGTGATAGCTGTCGTTATTGTGAATACAACGAAAGCTGCCGATATTGTGAATACAGCATAAGCTGTCATTATTGTGAATACAGCGTAATATGTTGTTATTGTGATTACAATAAAAGCTATCGTATTGTGTATACAGCCGTGAGAGCTGTCGTTATGTGACAAAAGTCATGAATGTGATGATGTTTTGTGATTTGCTTATATGCCTTGTTATTATATATTTTATGAGTAAATTGTTACTATTTGGATCCTTTTGAATCTCACTCTTTCCAATAACTAACCTATAGCCAGGGCAAGTGGATCCAAGGAGAAACAAGTGACGAAGGGCGGCTAGTGCTCCCTGCTAGGAGTTTTGAGCTTTTGTGTTGGTTGTCATATTTTTTTTTGGATTTTTGTACCTATTGTAAATGTTGTAAATTTAAATAGGGTTATGTAATCCTCAATATGGGAAATTGAAATAAGCAAATATGCCCTATAAACCCTTTTAGTGAATGAATGAAACCCGAGTATTGTCAAGAATTTTTAGTTACACTCTAATATTTATGAATGGAACCGAACTGCACTGGTCAAATAGATTCGAAATGTGAATATGAGACCGTATTAACAGGCTTTGGAAAAGCTTTTGAAAATCCACTTTATCATAGAGACAATCCTGTGTTGAAGTTGGGACCATTAATAAGTTTTAAATTATCCATTGGTCTCTAGCTTAATCTAATGACACGTTTTTGAACTATAATCATGGCTATTAAGGTAGGGGTTACATGTTGAGCATAAATAGATTGGCAATATGTAACTTGTACATTTACAATTACAACAATATTTAACCATCTTTTGCATAACATGAGTAACCATAACATATGGTGCTAATATATGCAACTTTCACATTTACAATTACAAGACAAAATAAAGCAGACGGAACCCAATTACAACAAAAAAAATTGGGTTAACACAATGCATTAACCACTACTATTCTACCCCAAATTCAAAATCCATGAAGGGCTACAAAAGGCTATAAACAAAAGGTGAGTCACCGACTACCTAACTAACTGGTCAACCATGCATTGAATCGGCATATTTGAAGAACGTGAGGTCAATAAGGATTTGGGTTCCTAAACCTTCGTCAAGTATGCCTTTCTTGATGGCACCTTGAACATTTATACACATTCTTATCCTGAAATTGAGATTCCCGTCTGTCTACTTGTACGTTGTTTCCCAGGCCGACGGCTTGTGATTGGAGGCCACAAGAAGATCTCATTCTGATAATCACTAAATCGCAACTCATTTAACTTTGGCATGTCATGTGTATTGTTCTATTATATCTCTTCTCTTGTGTTGTAATTAAGTAGTATTCTTCTATATATCGGTAAACATTACTATTCACATGTTTAATGCATGCACATGCATGTGAGCATAGTATATGTAATACCCCAAATTTTGAGACTTAAGGCTAGAGAATAAGCCTGAAATAAGTGGACTGCTAAGCCCCAGTTTAGCAGGATCCCAAATTTTGATTAAGGGTTAATGACTCCAAAAGTGGATGCGATTATTGATAAATAACCTTTTGGAGGTTATGATGTGAACTATGATTCGTATGCATTGTGAGTAGTACTGAGACCCTGTATTTAAGTTCAATTATGGATTAATATCTAAATTAACTTAAAATAGAGGAGATGGTGCATTGTGGAAGAAAAGGAATGATATGATGTGTTTGGTGGTGATTCAAGAGGAATTGCCACAATCAGGGCAAAATGGTAAAATTACTGATCAATTGGTCAGTTACCGAAGAGGAAACTCATTGGTAACTTTAAGATCAATGGTTGAGATTGATTTTTGTAAAGATCAAGGGGTGGAATCAAGTGTGTGTGTGTGTGTGTGTGTGTGTGTGTGTGTGTGTGTGAGCTCATGGAAGATGGAATAAGATGTTGACACTTAGCAAGTTTTAGACTCTTGGATCTTGGTCAAATTGTCAACACATTCCCTCTCTCCTCTCTTCTTTATTTGGATGTCCAAGGGGCCATTTGCACCCCAAAATCTTATCCCTTTCTCTTTCATTTCAGCTTCCATAGACGCCAAGCTTGAAGGTGGAGAGAGAAAAGAAATAGGTGAGTTTTGGTTGGTTTGTGGTTCTCTAATGCTCAAATACCCTTCTTTAATGTTGTTCATAGTGATGAAAGCTTCATCTCTATGGTTTTAGATTTTTGAAAGAAGGTGTTTGACAGCTTGTGAGAATTTGGAAAGATGAAGAATCAAAGAATTGGTTTGGGAAAGAGAAAGAGGTGAGTATTTGAAGCCTTTTGATCTAAGTTTTGTGATTTGTGGATGAGCTTTGTGAATATCAAATTTTTCCCTAATTTTCTTGTGATTTTGGATTGGATGAATTGGGTTGTGTTTTATGTTGAAAATGGTGTCATGTTGTGGTATTTAGTCATTGGAATTGGTTTGGATTGGATTGGACACATTGGTTGCAAAACTGGAAATGCTGTCCATTGGAAGTCTGTCCTGGGCAGTCTGTTTGTGTTGCCATTTTGAATAGGCAAATGATGTCAAAAAATTCTGAAACTTTTTAGTCTTGAATTTCACATCCCAAGCTTCAAAATGGATATATAAATTGTGTCATTTCATTTTGTGAGCTGGGAGTTATAGTTGTCTAAATTTTGAGGTAGAAACTGGGCTTGATTCTGGAGCAACGTGGATATTTGTGTAATTCTATATTTCTGTGGTTATGGACAGCCTTGATTCATATTTTTCCTATGAAGAGGACTTAAATATATTTCATTTGGCTTTAGGATCATCTCGTTTCAATTTGTTTGGAATTAATTATGAATTTTTGAAGTTGTCTTGGCTGCAGCGCAAAAGTTTCTGTGTACGTCTTGGCCGTAGCCAGAAATTCTTGGTTGCAGCTAAAAACCTTCTGTGCTATTTTTGGCTGCAGGCAAAGAATTCTTGGCTGAATCCAAGCCATATTTTCAGCACTTAGTGATTTTGAACAGTGATTTTCAACCTAGTACGTCCCAATCCTTTCAAGCTTTTGTTAAGCTTATTATTAGACACTTAAGGGACTCAAATGACAACCAACTTTAAGTGTAACCCCCGCCGTCAACAAGGCCGAGATTAGTGTTTCAACTCATTTTATAATTGGATAAGAGATCGAGAGTAATTAAAAACCATTTTCCAAAAACCTGTACGACAAGATCTCCATCCTTTCATTCACAAAAACAATTGGCATGTTCGGTTCGTCACATATACAATATCAGAGTACTAATAAAATTCCCGACATTCACCCAGGATAATATCATTAATCCAAGAGTTTTACAGGGCACCATTGCCCATCTCAGTTTTCCAAACTGGGGATTACACAACAATTACAAATCTATGGTTAATCCAATATATACATACAGTTGTCCAAATGATAACCAAAAACCAAAAAGAAACTAAGACTACCACCAGCAATCCTAATCATCCTTGCTCACTTGCTTGTCCCTAGATCCACTAGCCCTGGCTAAAATGTTATTTGGAAAGAGTGAGATTCAAAAGAATCCCAGTAGCAACAGTTTACATATATGATGTATAATTAATAAAGCATGTAAGTATATATCACAATTCAGCTACACAGCATTCAAAACCAAGCTACCCTCCGCGACTCAATCATTCATTCAAGGTCGGGCTACCCGCCACAGACCCAATCAGCAATATTCAAGGTTGGGCTAACCGCCACAAACCCAATCAACAACATTCAAGGCCGAGCAACTCGCCACGGACCCAATCAGCATCATTTAATGATAAATACATATGAGTAATGCATTAAACATGATATAGGATAAAGTGTCACTACCTTGTTCTTTCTGTCCTTGCTCAGGCGTAGGCCTTCTATGTTTTGGGAAAATATCAAACCCTATAGTCATAATTAAGGACGACACGTTATCACTTACTCCAATACTCAAATGACTTCAAAACACTTAATTTTGGTTATCATTAAAGTCCCTTAAGTAGCTATGAAAGTCTCTAACAATCACCTAAAAGGGTTGGGAAGTACTGGGCTGGAAACCACTTTTCAAAATCACAAGGTGCTGAAAACAGGGGTTGGTTGTAGCCAAGAAACCTCTGGCTGAGGCTAGAAACAACACAGAAGGTTTCTGGCTGCGGCCAGGAAAATTTTGTTTATTGGCTGAACTTCGAAAATCATAACTAATTCTAAAAAAATTAAAATGAGGTGATCCCAAAGCCCATTGAAATCTATTTTAAGTCCTCTTTACTAGAAAAATATGGACCATTACCAGAAATCACCCCACAAATACAGAATTTAAGAAATGTCCACACTGCTCCAGAATTGTTCCCAGATTTAACATCAAACTTTGGACAGTCATAATTCCTAGCTCACAAAACGAAATGACATGAAATATATGTCCATTTTGAAGTTTGGCAAGTGAACTTTAAGACTGGAAAGTTTCAGAATTTTTCAACACCATTTGCTATTTTAAAACATCCATGCAAAACCAGTGCCAGAACAGAGTTTTTCACTAACCAAGACTTGCCACTTTTAAATCTAAGTTCCCAATGGTTCAAAATTCATATCCAACACTACTCCTACACAATTTTTGACAAGGAACACAATGGAAACATCAAAATAACCAAATTCTCATTCCATCTATATGTTCTATTTTTGGCCTATGTTCAACAAAAATCCCAAAATTGTCAAACTTGGCATTTAAGCTTCAATCAAATTCTATCTATCCAAGATACATCTCAAAGCATCATATCCATGACGACAACAACTGAAACACCACAAGACCCTAATTTTTGAAAATAGGGCTAAATTCCCAAAAATTCCAACTTAACCAAATGACCACAAAACTTATATCAAAATGCTCACTCACTCACCTCTTCAACTTTCTCCAAAGGAGTTCTTTAATTCTCCAAACTCTATATCTCCTTGAGAGTTCAAATCACCACCAATGGTAAATCTACAACCATAGAATCAAAGCTCTCGATGCAAGGAACAAGATTGAAGAAGGGAGTTTTTCCATTAGAAGTCATGAGAAGGGTTAAAATGGCAAGAACTTACCTTAGCACTTCCTCTTTCTTCTGCAGAAATGGAGACCGAAAATGGAAGAAAGAAGGAGAGAAATGAGTGTAATTCATGCCCCCATCCGTTGGTCAGCTAAAATGTAGGAGGAAGAGAGAGGGCAAATGATATAATAATGGCACATTTGACTCTTCAAGCTACTCCCTTACCCTCTCATATTACCACTTGTCCCATTCTTATTGGCTCTTCTAAAGTAAGTAACTACTTAGTTACTCTAACCACTCCATTAGCCATTTAATTACATTTCTCATTTCCTTCCTTAGTTAGTAATTAATTTCTCCACTAATCACTAACTAATTATCCAATAGTTCCCATTCCTTCAATTTATTTCTGATTTTGGCATATTAATTAAAATTGCCACAACACATAACAACTCAACTTTAAATTCACAAATTATTCACAATAATCATCATTAGCCCTTAATCAAAATTTAGGGTGTTACATTAAGTGATATGAAAGTAAGGATTTGGATTAGAGATTAACCTTATGTCCTCAATTTGGTTTATAGGGTTCAGTATTCGCCCTGATCATGAGTAGCCGGTGCTATAGCATTCATGGAAAGAACAAGGGTAGGGAACTTACCTCTTATGCATGTATTTGATATTTGTGTTCGCGTATTGATGCATGTATTGCTTTGCTTGATTATGTGAAACATATATGAATGATTGTAGCTCTGCTTCTATTTATGCTATGGCCATGAGTATGTTGTTGAAACATTGAGCACGCAAATATGTCATTGTGTGAGCATGAGTTATGTATTGCAAGCATGTCATGCATTAGACACTTATCTTGCATGCATATTAGTATTTGTTTCCTATTGAGATTCTCTCGAATCTTACCATGCCCTACCAACATGTTAGACAGGGAAGGTAGATCGAGGATGGAGCAAGCACCCAAGGGCAACAAGGACTCCTTCGGGTTGTCATTTTGATAGTTGGTTATCGATTCAATAGTTGGGATTATGTATATATTTTGATGTATATGTGGTTAGATAGGACGGGATGTGTATTCGGATGAGTATATTTGGATATATATTTGGAATGAGAATTTGTGTAATCCCCGTTTGAGAATTATAAAGGGCGATTGTGCCCTATGAAGCCTATGTAAAGGTATGAACCTGGGAGTTTCCGGGATGATTATGTTGTGCACTCTGATATTTGTAATGAATGTGATTTATCTTCGCATAGTAATTATATTCGAAATTTGAATATGAGACCAAATTAATTGGATTTCGAAACGTATTTGTGAAAACCCTATCATGAAGATGGGATTTTAAAATGGTTGGTTACAGTATACCACACATTTGCCAACCCTTGCTAGCACATTCTCTTAATGCAAGATTTACATAAACATGAACTTCTCCTATTTGTATTTCAAATGAGTGTAAAGAATGTTGCAAAACCTGCATCCCTGCACTACATACTACATTCTCCTTTAACTTTGCTTCTATGTTAGGCCCCACTCCATTTTTCCACATGTTTATTGCATTCTTGCTAGCAAATAGTTTGTTCGCTAGCTTCTGTCTATGCTCATTTATCAATGTCAACACATGATGTTTCCTCTCTTTCAAAAGTCATGCATTATGACTCAGCCAAGTTACTGGTTATATTCTCCCACCTTCTGAATAGGAATCGTGATAATGTCCAACGGTCAATATCACCATGCTCTTTAAGCCATGTTAATAATTCACGGTTAAAACATTATATATTGGCTAAAGCTCAGTCGAAGTCACAAGCAACTCTAGTATATGAAATCCCGTCCAGCATCATCCTTCTTGATTGGTGTATTTCTTCTTGGGCCTCTATAAACCTTTGAATAGTTTGAGCTAAAGTTCTCTTTTACATGCCTACAGTAATAAGCATGCCTCTCTCTCCTGAAAACATATCAAACATCATGGATTATTGCATTATGTCTATCTGATACAATCACAACTTCAACAGAGTTTAAAATGTCTTTCACATTTTACATAAACCATATCCAATCATCATTAGTCTCCCTACCCACAATTGCATAAGCAATAGGGTATAGCTTATTATCAGCATCAAGTGCTAATGCAGATAACATTGTCCTATGATACAGGCCACTGAGGTGAGTTCCATCTATTGGGATCGGCAGGCACAGCAGAAGAATTTAAAATTTCACTAATCCCAATTTTGGATCTATCAACTGCGTTTAAACCGAGTTAAAAAGATTCGTACATTTTCAATTTAGGTTTTTTCGATCTCTAAGAGCCAACACCTCAGGTCCGCTCCCTCATTGGTTTCCACACGAATGATCTCCAACATAGACTATGTGCTAACGCCTCCAATGTCTCCTAGGGTTTCCCTTGCGGCTCTAAATTCTCATATGTGTATGAGTTTTTCTGCTCTATCAAGTTTGTGAATATCTTATCAAAACTTGTTAAAACCTTATTTGAACTTGCGAAATCCTTATCAGAAGTGAGAATCAATACCTTATTATTGTAGCAAGTGATGAGTTTTGAATTCGAATTTGTGGAAATCTTTTCAAAACTTGTTAAAACCTTATCTGAATTTGTTAAACCCTTATAAAAAATGGGAACACATTTTTTAAACTCATAAGGATATTTCTGTCATTTCCATTTAAATTTGAAAGGGATAAATTAGGCCCTCAGACCTCTCTGATAATGTGAATATTTGGAACACCTTTTTGTCATTAAGAATTTTTTAAATTCTTATTCAAGGATTTTTCCTGTGTTTTTTTTTTACCAGGAATTTATTATATATATGTTCAGATTTCCTAATTTTCACCCAAAAAAACTGAATCATATGATTTTTATGGCCATATAATTTTATATGATTTGAAGATCTCACAATTTTTATGCTTAAAAATCGACAATTTGCTATCAATGTCATAAAAATAACATTTTCCTTTATAGAACTCGCACTTGAGTTCTAACTATCCCGAGGGAAACTTCGAAGGGAATCAGCTACTTGACAGTTTGATTAGTCTTTCTCCCCTACACCCAAGTTAGATAACGATTTGCATGTCAGTGTTATTGTAGTCTTCACCAAAGTTTCCTCTAGCTTCATCCTGCACAGGCATAGTTTACCATCTTTCAAGTCACGACAGGTATGCTCTCACTCGAACCCTTCATAGAAGATCAAGGTTGGTCAATTATGCAAGCCACGAGGGGATCCTGCCATTCATTTTTCTTGCTACTTATGGTTTTACTCTTTTGTTAACTCGCACACATGTAAGACTCCTTGGTCCATGTTTCAAGACAAGCTGAATGGGGAGATCACAAGCCGACGCTAGGAGCACACAAGTGCCAAGGCACACCGTGATGGCACACATTGCGAGCCACAATTGTGGCAACAGCATATCCATGGGCATATCCATAGCTTGAGCTTGGGTCGCCGCCGCAATCCGAGTCAGTCCACACCTCGAGTCGATCGGCAGACCAACTTGCACCGTTGCACATACAACCGAGGCTTGAGTTTTTTTTGGGTGGAGAGACAGCGTTTTTTTTTTTTTGTGGAGTTGAGGACAAATGTTGAACTTCTCGTGCCAAAGATAACAAAATAGATAGTGCCAAGACTAATCTCAATACCAACATTTTTAATACCCTGTACGAAACAGGGCCTTTATATTATATTTATACAATTTTTTCGATTTGTAGGTCCTTGCTGACCAAGATCCTGGACTCACTGGCAACCTTCTAGTTGAGCATTTGGTAGGAGCTCACATTAACCAATTCACTTTTTAACTCTCTTTCCAAAGCACCTTTCATCTTTCCCTTGCCGTTCTTGTTCGCTATCAGTCACTCGTCAGTATTTAATCTTAGACGGAATTTGCTGCCCGATTAGGGCTATATTCCCAAACAACCCGAATTGCCAACAGTGCCTCATGGTGCGACAGAGGCCAGGCACGACAGGGCTCTCACCCCTCTGGCACCCTGCTTTAGAATTAATGACCCTAATATTAGTAATTAATAACTAATTTAACTGGGTCAACAGTAAGGATTCTAATATTCATTAAAATTTTTAAAAGTATATGTTATTGATCAATAAATATCAACTCAAACTATAAGACGAGAAAAAAATTACAGAGCAAACTTCTTTTGACAATGTTTAATTAGTTGAATATAATGAAAGTAAAACCAGAATGGTGCAGAAACACTTCTCCTCACACATCAAATGGGTAGTTTTGAATTGATTAACGAAGTGTTCAATGAAAGTTACACTGACAGACTGACATAATATCAAAAACTATATGATTATGCAAATTTAAATCATTTAAGAAGAGTTCGGTGGACAATTTAATCATCTTCAAGGATATCTCCACAAGTTATGTGGTTATTACAATACAATCTGAACTGGTGACAGACCTTATGCCATATTGCCATTGTTACATCTCTTTGGAAAATACCACAACAGGTGATTAAGGAACAGATCCACGAACATCCATTCGTTGCCAGTTCCCTAGTAATGAAGCCAATTCATCCGGCTTCTCAAACAAGCCTAAGAGGCCACCAGTATGAATGAAAAGGACCTTTCTCCCTTCCCACTTCTTTGGATTCTCAGACATGTCTCTTAACATTCTATGAACAGCTTTTCCACTAACAGTTTAGTAAAATCATCAGAATTCACTTTGAAGACTATGCTAAACATTCAGTTAAAGATTGTTTAGTTCTATCCATAGAAGATATATGAATACAAAGGCCATCAGATAAAGATGAATATATAAGAGAATCTTCTATACGTTCCATGACAACCTTGGGGTTCCCTAATGCTTCCTCCCTTTTCGTCCTCTGTTCTCAATTTCTTCACCCTAAATCAAATCTGTTTGCAATTGTTATTGGGCATGTGTGTTTTTCAAATTGTTTTACATCGCCCACTTGTCTAAGATATGAATTTCCTAAGATGTAACAACTAGCACTATATCAAATGATGAGCAAGCATGATAAGACTTTCGAGTTTTTAGTCTTAGGAAATGAGGAACTAATAGTTGTAAACCATCTTATAGGTCAATTTATTAGTTTGAAATAACTGAAGATGAAGGAAGCTAAATAAAATCATGATGATATATACCTGTATGAAGGGTGCAGAATTACACCAGTAGTCATAGCGATTTCTTTTAATAAATTAAGCTCCTCTGGGGTGTTAATTCCATAGCCAAGACCAATGGCCTATCAAAAACGTAAGAAATTCAGTTGAATCTTCATTATCAATTAATAAGCATACTTATCTGAATTACAAATAAAGTTTTCCACGCCATATTTATTTAGAAGACACTTGTCATGAATTTTTACTCCAGAATGGCCTCTAGGAGTTGGGTTATTGATTTCTAAATCATGACTGGGTCCACCCCTCTCCTCAAGAAAGTCTATCAAGCACTAATTAAAAACACTATACTGTAATT
Organism: Inga leiocalycina; assembly: GCA_963242795.1. Lineage (NCBI taxonomy): Eukaryota > Viridiplantae > Streptophyta > Magnoliopsida > Fabales > Fabaceae > Inga > Inga leiocalycina. The sequence goes on from OY725322.1 coordinate 28,969,228, forward strand.
GTACGTATTATTTTTCCTCTTACTACATCTCATCATTTCTTTTCCTGATATTCTCTTGTTGCCCAATAACTTTTCTTATGCATTATTGTAAATCTTTTTTGTCACACAAGAAGCTAGAATATTGAAACAATTATGTTTGCTCACGTTGTGTATTTCAACAACATCACGTGAGTTAACACCAGCTTGAAGTCCATCAAGTAAGCTTTGAATGAAGTCGTAGAAGTAATCAGGATCTCCGAAAACAGAGAATGCATGTACCTAAAACCATGGTGAGAACATAAATAGTGTGTATGACATGCAATAACTTGAACCATGAGAGTCTTCTTAAAGGAAGCCTTACTCTAGCTTTCAATGAACTCAATGATGATCCCAAACACAAACCAGCAGCCGTACCCCCACTGGAAAAAATGAATACATATAAGATGTTAAGTAGAGGAAATTATAATAAACTATGACTTAACAGATCATGTTTTGTTGAATCACAGATTTCTCTAAGCATGAATCATAATACAACTTAAATCAATTTTAATTTCTCTGGGAAGTTTGGTTGTAATTTGGAGGAGAAATCACGCTTGCCTATCCTGAGTTTTGCATCCAATTGCAACATTGGTGGTTAAAAAACTGCATCAGTCACTTGCTATATCAGGTTGAGACTCGTTAGAATATCCCAGAGAGTTGTAATAAAAGCCTTCTTCAATGTACATAGAGTTCTATGAGACAAAATTGCTGTAACTAAGCAAATGATATATCAAGGAAGTAGAAAATAACCTGCTACATGCTACAACAATATCGTCAAATTTCATATGGTTAGGCCCACTCTGAATCTGCTGTTCAATCTCCCGAATCGCCTCAATATAGCCCCTGAATAGAGATAATATAATGTAGAAATTTCAAGCAATAGAGTATTGTGCAATTCAAACTACTTAGCACAATTGGGATTGATGTGAAATTTGTTATTTTGAAAGGAATGGTTTCAGTTATATTTATTCTACACGTACTCCTTTTTGCTAAAATGAGCTATGGTGAAATAAGCTCCAGGTAAATTACCAACATACTTTCCCTGTCTGCCGTGACATTGAGTTGTAAGTTGTAACCTATTGGTTTTCCCTGATACAATCAATCTGGGGCAGTTGGGAAGCTAAGCAAACGCAATCATAAATATTAGATTATTCATATACTCTCTCCAGTCCTTAATATAAGACCTGTTTATCTAATTGGATTTGAGGAAGTCAATTAAGTTAGTTAATATGGCATGTATTTTTCAAAACACCCTAGTCATCTTCCTTAATTTCTTTATTCCCTCTCCTCCTTGATTATGGTTGAGAGAGTATCAATAGGAGTAAATTAGGAAAAGATTGGCCAATATGAAAAATAAGTCTTATATTTAGAACCAAGATCAACTCTCCAAACAAGTCCTATATTAAGGATAAGAGGGAATAAAAATTTGCATAAGCCAAACAAGTTAGATAATTTGTTTACAAGAAGCCCATCATGAACAAATATTAAATTAAATATTCCTTTCTTTAAAAAAAAAGTAATTTAACACAAAGTATAGTCAATACTGCTTTACTATTATCAGAATAATTTTCATGCCAGATATGAGAACTAAGGAAATTAGAACAAAAGAAGAAAATGGAAGAAGACATTAGGTTATAGTCTTACCATGTTCCCAAAGAATTTGTTCCCCCTACAGGAATCACGTATGGCCTCCTACCTTCCTTTATCAACTTCTCTTTCAGAATATTGGCAAGTGTCTACAAGATTACCAAATTGTTCAGTAATCAACAAAATCAAAATATACCTCTTTGGATGACTCAAAGAAATGAATGCCAGTAGACAATATTAATGGTGTTGTTTGCAACATATATGGATCACAAATCAATTTGTTGAAATGAATTTCTCTTCATTGGTTAGTGAAGTACAAAGCCAATAACGTTAATATAATCTTTGATCCATTAAGTTTGCCTCGATTTTAGTCTTGTTCCCTTAAGTTTCATTTTGTTTAGAACATTGGTCCCTATAACTCAATAAAAACCTGGACCGTTCTAATAGTTTGAAACTTGAGGGTCCAAAACCAAAATTAGGGTAAACTTGAGGGACCAAAGACGGTATTAACTTAAGCCAATGTTATGGAAAGGTGAAATCCAATACCACTAAAAATTAGAGGAATGCATGACATATGAGCAAAAGCAACCAACAAATACTCCCTTCAGTCCTTAATATAAGACATATTTGAAAGTTTATCTTGATCCTAAATATAAGATAAAGTTTTCATATTTGTCAATATTTTTCTAATTTACCCCCATTAATACTCCATTAACAATAATCAAGAAGGAGGGTGAAGGGGGTGAATAAGGAAAATAACTAGGATATTTTAGAAAATACATGTTATATTAATTAAATTAACTAACTTCCTTAATCTAATCAAATTAGGTAAATATGTCTTATATTAAGGATCTGAGGAGTGGTATTGAAAGGAATTTATGAAACAGGAAAAGGTTATTTGGTGCAGTGTCTTGATAAAACAGTTCTATGAAAAGTTACACTAAAGAGTGGCAGTACAAATAACGGTGTCAACAGGAGTAAAGTGTAGGAGAAATATTTCTTCATCCTTCTTCACCAAGGAGAGAATCCTTAGAAGTGGCAGTTTTTGTAGTTGTTGCCCTAAATAATGAAGTCAACTATTATGGAATATAGCAAAATGTAAATAGGGACCTATGTGTAAAGTAGGAATAAGGACCTATATGTAAAATAGGTATTTGAATGTTAGATGGTTGGCTGGTTGGTCCTCAGATGACCATTAGGGATGTTAGGCACTGGAAAGGGGTCCAAGTGAGGTTATGATATTATAAATAGCTCACTATCCCTATTGTAAACCAGTTTGTCCACTTTTTGACTTTAAGTGTGTCAATACAAGGAATTATTCAAAATTCCCCTTCTCTCTTTCTGAAGTTTCTATTCTTCTCTCTAATCCTCTCCTTCTCTCACTTTCCCCTAAATACTATAACAATGGTATCAGAGCTGTTCTTCCTTGGCTCTTTCCCTTTCTCTTTCACTAATATACTTTGATGCATGGTCCAAACTCGATCAAGAATCATGGAAGACAGAATCGCAGCAATTGAAGAATAATTATAAAAGTTAAACAAGGTTTATGAGCTCTAAGAAACAGTCTTGGGTTTTCGTGATGAATTAAGAGTCTTGGTGGGGGCGAATCAAGGGAACAATAGTGAACAACCACACAGAAACCGTGGCAATGGGAATGGGAATGGTCACGGAAATGGAGGTGGCTATCACTGGCCAACACCATTCACAAAAATGGAATTTCCAAGATACCAAGGACAAGATATTGATACCTAGATCTTGAAGTATGAAAGATTCTTCAATCTTGATGGTACTCCAGAAAACTTCAAGGTTATAATGGCCTCCTTGAACATAGATGATGCAAGTTTCTCTTGGCCTATAGCGGCAAAGAAGAGATGAAGGCGATCACACACATGGCTGGAATATGTGATGTTGCTCAGAGATACCTTCGGCTTACCAGTGGATAAGCCCATGAGTGACTTGACAAGACTATGCCAAATAGGATCATTAGCTGAATTCAATGCCAAGTTTGATGCAATTTAGGCAAAATTAGAGTTAACAGAGGAGTATCTTGTTGACATCTATGTGGTGACACTTGTGTTGATGTTTAACCCTCAGACTTTTAGAGAAGACCGAAGATTAGCCCAACCAAGAAATCGCGATCAATCGTAGAGAATCCAAGACTTCTGGTGATAAATCAGGGCGACACGTCACTACTTCAAATTCCTCTTCAGTGGTGTTGCATGTTCTCACCACGTTAACAAATAACAATAAAACCTCGCACCTGCGCACAGGGTCCCACTAGAAGGAAATTTTGGCTAATTCAATCAATCCTGTAATTAAGAGTTCGAATTTCCCTGACAAATCAGCACCAAAATCTTAGTGAAATTCCAAAATTCCTTTAGCTGAAGACGAGGCAAAGCATCGTGCGAAGAACCTCTACTTCTATTGCCATGAACAATTCTCCAAAGACCATAGATGTCCTTAAAGATAGCGTATGCTGCTCCAGTACATGGAATTCGTCGAAGATTTAGAAAACACTGATCTTGTTGAACAAAAAATTGAAAACGGTGAAGATCATACTCCCCTAATTTCTCTACACGCAATCAATGGCATTGATACTAGTGATTCTATGTGAATTCAAGGCAGTGTTGGAAAACGTGTAATTCAAATTTTGGTTGATAATGGCAGCACACGCGATTTTCTAGACTATGACCTTGTTGTAAAATTTTGGAAAGAAACAATAGTGCCATCTTCTTCGGTTCAGGTAGCAAGGGATCAAAAATTGCAAGTTTTTAAAGTTTGGCATGGGGTAAGGAGGAGGATGCAGGGCATGGACTTTGTAAGTAACCTTAGGATAATCAAATTACATACTTTTCACATGGTACTGGGATTATTGTGTTGAGGTCAATCAAGAATGCTTTTTGAGATTATGAGAAGCTTTCTATGCAGTTTTGATATAAGGGTCGGTTGTGTAAACTTCAAGCCAATCCTACAAATTCTCTCCGAGTAATTCCTTCCATAAGGATAGAGTCCAATAAGCTTCCTGAACCTCAGGTATTTTTAGTCTAGCTGCTGCAACCAGTGACCAAAAGGCAACAATGTTGCACCACAAAATTATTAGAATCGCCAAAGTTATCAGAATTATCAGAGGGGGTCCCAGCAAAGACTCAAAACACTCTAGATAGGTTTAAGGCAATATTTGTTAAGCCAAAAGGGCTCCTTCCTTTAATGTCAAGGTCAGGGCACAATCATCTTATAGTACTACATAAAGGCACTAACCCTATTAGCCTTAAACCTTATAGATATTTGGCTGCTCAGAAGGATATCATTGAAAAGCAAGTCTCTGAGTTGCTACAAATACGTGTTATTCAAGAAAGTTCCTCTCCCTTCTCAGCACCCATTGTTTTGGTGAAGAAAAAGGATGAGACTTCGCGTATGTGCATTGATTTTCATGAAATAAACAAGAAAATAATGAAAAATTAGTATCCTATCCTTTGGTGGAAGATTTGCTTGATGATATGCTGCCAGGTGGTTTACAAAGGTGGATCTTCGAGCTGGCTATCATCAAATTAGGATGGAGCCTAGAGATTGCTATAAGACTACATTCAAAACACACTCAAGCCATTTCATTTTGAGTGGCTAGTGATGCCATTTTGATTAACAAATGCACCAGCCACTTTCCAGGGAGCTATGAATGTTATTTTTAAACCTCTTTTAAGAAAGCTTGTTCTTGTTTTCTTTGCCGACATTATGATCTATAGTTTGTCCATTGCAAATCACGCACGGCACCTAGAGGGAGTGTTGGGAATTTTGCAAGACAACCACTACTTTGTTAAGAGGGGCAAGTGTCGTTTACTACCAAGAATGTTGAGTACCTTAGTTATATTATTAGTAAAGGCAAGGTGGCTACAGATCCCAAGAAAATTCAAGCTGTTGTAAGCTAGCCAGTACCTAGAAAGCAAAGCAACTAAAGGCTTTTCTTAGCTTGGCTGGTTACAACCGGTGATTTATTAAAGGGTACGGATCATTAGCAAAGCCCCTCACTTTTCTATTGTGAAAAGATGCTTTTTAAGATGTCAGAATCAGCAAGCAAACCCTTCTATAATTTAAAAGAAGTGTTGGTTTCAGCTCCTATTCTAGTGCTACTAGATTTCTCCAAAGAGTTTGTAGTGGAAATGGATGCTTGTGATGTCAGGATTGGAGCTGTGTTGATGCAACACGGCCAACCACTAGCCTATTTTAGTAAGGCTTTAGCTCCTAAGCACTTGAGTCTCTCTATCTATGAGAAAGAATTATTCGTTTTGGTGCAAGCTATTGAGTATTGGCACCAGTATTTAGAGCATAACAAGTTCATTATTAGAACTGATAAGCAAAGTCACGAGTACTTGTTTGGCCAAAAATTGAAGACCCCATTCCGAATGTATTGGATAGCAAAGCTTATGGGTTATGACTACGAAATTCAATACAAAAAGGAGAATAACAACACAGTAGCTGTTACGATTGTAAATGGTCAATTAAATAGTGCAAGTGTACACTGTCGTAATCAAGTAATATAGAAGTGAGTAGAGTATCGTTCCCACGAGGATTGATCACTAAGTATCAAAATTGGTAATTTTAATTCTATTTAGTCGATCGATAAATTGGTGATTGAGAATACAAATAAAAGAAAAATAATTAAATACGCGTGCAGATGATATGAAAACAAATATGAGAAAAAGTCCTAGGGATTAGATTTCACTTAACAAATTTCGGATTGAATCACTTATCTATTCTAGCCCAATTTATTCCACATGATTGATAGTCGAGTTTCCCTAATTTAATTACAAGCCTCTTCCAAGGTCAAGCAATTCTATAATTAATTGCTAATCCAATATATTCCTATATGAATTTAAGCAATTAATTATGCATTAAGATTTATGGAACTCAACAAGACTACACAACTCATATGAATATATTCCTATTTCACATGCAAGTCATGGTTTTAATTATAGGATCTACACACATGCATCTCCTTCCGGTCTCAACATGCATATTGAAATCATTCAAAAGGTGGCCAATCAAATGAAAGCATTAAGAACAATAATTAAAACTCAATCATGAAGGAGAAATTAAAACTAGATTTAATAAGTTAAGATTCAATCCGTCATTAGTAAGCTACATCATCGCCCTAGGAAAATTAAAATTTAGCTCATGATAAAATTAAAAACAACACCAAAATAAATTGACATTATATAAAGCTAGAATGAAATCCTTATAAATACTGCATAAAACTTGAATATTAAATTCTTAAACATAAATATACAACAAAAGGATGCATAAAAAATGTAAAAATCTAGCTGTCCCTTTAGGAGGTAAAACCTTCCATGTAAGTGGCATACAAAGAGTAATACAATCCTAAGCCTTCCAACATGGAGGCATGCAAGAAAATAATACAATACCTAAAATTAATTCCAAGATGATGTAGTAAGTGGAGAAGAGATGGAGTAATGAAATGGTGTGTAAGTAGATAAGAGAGAAGAGTAATGGAAATGAAATGGTGTGTGTGGAGAAGAGATGAGAGTAATGGATCTCAATTGGTGTGTGTCAAATGTGAAGGAGAGGGTGGCTATATATAGGGAAAAATGGAGTAAGGTAGATGAAGTGGTAGATGAAATGTGATAAGTGGATTAATAGATAGAATGTGGTAGATGGAGTAGTAGGTGAAATGTGATAGGTGGATTAATAGATAGAATGTGGTAGATGGAGTAGTAGGTGGAAAGGAAGATGAAGTGGTAGATGAAATGTGGTAGATAAAGTAGTAGGTGAAAAGAAAGATGAAGAGGTAGATGAAATGGTTTGTGGAATGGTAGATGATTCCCGCTCTCAACTTTCAAGCAAAATTCAAAACCCTTGGAGATAGAACTGGAATGTCGTCTCAACATAAAAGTTATAGAGCTTTTTCTTAGCTTTTTATCCATATAAAGAATGTCCCGATCCGACATCTAGAGCTCCAGATATTGCCTGAAAACTGAAAGAGGGTCTAATTTAGTATTTTCCAAGAAATTCTATTTTATGCCAAAATCATTATTTATTTATAAATTACACCCAAATTTATTAAATTGAGCTCAAATGTCATCCATAAAATCATCATATAAGGGAAAATAAATATGCAAATATTTTACTTATCAGTAGCCGATGCTTTATCAAGGCTACTTGGTTCCCAATTGTTGCAAATTTCTTTGGATACTACTTCTCCTAAAGTAATGGACAAAATTAAGAGGAGTTGGGAATCAAATGTAGAAGTTGCAACTATCCTAGCTGAAGTAAAAGAAAAAGGTGGGGTGCTCAAGAAGTATTCTTGGGATGGTACTTATTTGAGGAAAAACAATCATTTGGTTGTTGGTAATGATGTTGATTTGAAGCAAAAGCTGCTAGAATGCCTTCATGCTAGCCTACAAGGAGGTCATTCAGGCATCCAAGGGACCTATTATAAGGTTAAGGGTTTGTTTTGGTGGAAACATCTTCATAAAGATGTTGACTACTTTGTTAAAGGCTGTGATACATGCGCAAGGTGCAAGAGTGAAACCATTGCTACACTAGGGTTATTGAATCCATTACCAATTCCAAGCAAGGTATGGGAAAGCATATCAATGGATTTTATTGAAGGTTTGCCCAAGTTTGCAGTTAAAGAAGTCATTTGGGTAATTGTTGATAGCATAAGTAAGTATGCTTATTTTATCCCTCTTTCTCATCCCTATTTAGCTTCTACACTTATGCAAGCTTTCTTAGATCAAGTTTACAAATTGCTTGGTGTTCCGATGGAGGTTGTGAGTGATAGAGATCCCATCTTCTTAGAAATTTTTATAAAGAGTTTCTCAAGGTTTTAAAGGTGCAGCAAAGTCTTTCCTCCGCTTACCATCCATAAAGTGATGGTCAAACTAAGGTACTTAATAGGTGTTTGGAGTCCTACTTACGTTGCATGTGTTAGGAAGTGCCTAAAGAGTAGAGTCAATGCCCGTTTTGGTTAGCAGTGGCAGAAGTGGCTTTTTTACAATCTGACTTTTGTAAAAGTAAGATAAGATTAAAGTCAGATTGTAAGTGTGATTTGTGTTTGGATTGACAGTAGCATAAGTGGTTTTTTTCTAACTTTAAACCTGTTTGGATTATTATTTGAAAAACCCATTTAGATGGAAAATGATTAAAAAGGGCATGAATCATATATATATTATTTGTATATATTGTGATAATTGAAGTGAAAAATTAAAATTAAAATGTGATAAAATACAAAAAGTTCAATTATTATTGAAAAAAAAGGAAAATAACTAACGTGCTTAATTAAAAATGGATAAAATCGTATTTAAATTAGAATGTATACATGAAGCATATCGTTATTGGATTATGTAATATCCTGAATTGTAATTAAGGGCTAATGACTTCAAAAGTAATGTAATTATTAATGAATAAACACTTTTGAAGTATATGATGTGCATTGTGATATAAAGATGTGCTTGGTGACAATTTAGTAAGCATTGTGATAATCAGGGGCAAAATGGGAAATTGGCCAACCAATTAGTCAGCTAGCAATAAGGGAGTTTGCTAATTGGTAGGAATCATTGTGGCATGCTTAGTTGCTTAAGAGATTATGTAGAGTGATCATGTGTATGTATGGGTATGGATATATTGGGAGATGACATAGGATTACGACAAGTGTCATTATGGAAGCCATGGATGAGGTCAACTTTTCAACTTTGCTTTTTCTCTTCTCTCTCTCTCTCTCTCAAATTCGGTTGTAAGCATGGGAGGAAGGAAAATTCTGATCATCATCATCATTCGCTCATTTTCTCTCTCTCCAACTCCATTGTCGTTGAGCTCAAGGTAGAAAGAGAAAACAAAGGTGAGATTTTTCACATTGTAGTTGGCTTTAAATGCTCAAATACTTTTCTTTAATATTGACCACCTTGATTAGAGCTTCATCTTGATGGTTTTAGATTTTTGAAAAAAGGTGTTTTAGAGCTTGAACAAGTTTGAAAGCTAGAGAATCAAGACACTAATCTTTGAAATTTGAAGAGGTGAGCATTTGTAGTATTTTGGTATATTTGTTGTGATTTTTGGTTAAGTTTTGAGAACTTTGGATTTTTTCCCTGATTTTTGCACTGATTTTGAAATGAATAAATTAGCTAGTGCCTTGTGGTGTAATATGTGTCAAATGGTATCTTGATGCCAATGGATTTAGTTTGGAGTTGAATTGGGAGGTTTGATAGTTTGGAGGATTGTGTTGCATCTTGATTAAAAAACAGAGTATGTGTTGATTGAATGGGAATTGGGTTGTTTTAGTATTTCCAATATGTTCCTTATGAAATCTTATGTGGAAATGAGCTTTGGTATGAGTTTTTGAACTATTGGGATCAATTTGGGCAAGTCTGGAAAGTTATATCAGTTAATGCTGTTTAGCTTCTGATAAACCTTACTCGAGTGAGGTAGGGTCTCACTCGAGTACAGCATGATATTTCCCTTTCTCTTCAGTGGTCTAGTGAGGTCTTCAGGCAAAAGGCAAGAGTGCACTTCCTCATCTGCGAGTGGCATGCGTTACCACTCGAGGTGCATAGGGTATCACTCGAGTGCATGTGCATGTAGCACTATGGACGGGCGTCTCGGGTTGGCACTCGGAGGCAAATTGTCAAGAGTGTGTGTGGGCACTCGCGGGTATTGGGTGATCACTCGAGTGCTAAAGCTAGTGCTCGAGTGCACTTGTCACTTTGGGATTTTAGTTGCTCTCGGGTTATTACTTCCTGCACCTCACTCGATGGGACTCGGGTGACTATGTGTCATCACTCGAGTGCCCAAAAAAGTGCTCGAGTGAACTGGCCACTCCAGGGTGTGTCTGTGCTCTCGGGTGCACACTTTCTGTATCTCACATTGTGGCACTCGAGTGCAAGTAAGGGCATCACTCGAGTGAGGCCTTCTTCACTCGAGTGATTCAGCCAAAAATCGGTGTTTTTCTTCTGAAGAGAGGATCTTTGGGGTAGCTCTTCCAACCCTTTAGGCATATGTCTAGGCTTCTAATAGCCTCCTGAAGAGTTTAAATGATAACCAACTTTAAGTGTTATAGAAGAAAAAGCTTGGAATAAGAGATTAATCTGCCATTATTAACTTTGGTTTATAGGATTCGACATTTGCCCTGATCGTGAACGAGTTGTGCTGGAGAAAGTCAGGAAAGAACAAGATAGTGACTCTTTCTCTTATACTATGTATAGAACATTGTATGTATTTTGTCATTTATTGAGATGCTTTGTGATGCTTTGAGATACTGATGTCATTACAACGTAAGCTATTTGCATTGAGCATAGTGATTATAGGGTAAGCTGTCGCATTGAGCATAGAGATTACAGCGAAAGCTGTCGCATTGTATATACAGCCGTGAGTGCTGTCGTATGTGGCATGAGCCATATATCATTGTGATGCTGCTTAACATGAATGTATATGCTATGTGCTTATATATTGTATGAGTGGTTTGTTACTACTGGGATTCTCTAGAATCTCATTCTTTCCATTGACTAACCTTTAGACAGGGCAAGTGGCTCCAAGGAGAAACGGATGACCAGTAGCGGCTAGGACCTTGTAGGGATATTACTTTTGGGTTGTTGGTTATCCATTTGGATCTGGGATTACTGTATATTATTTTTGGGGATGTAAATAATATTTTGGAACAGTATTGTAAACCCCTATATGGGAAACTTTAAACCCTTAGTGAATGAATCCCGGGAGTTGCCGGGACTTTATTATACACTCTGATATATTTGAATGCGACTAACTGTACAGATAATTATATTCAAAACTTGAAAATTGAGACCAGGGAAGGGATGAAGTTTTGAAAGAATTTGTGAAAATCCTACCGTCAAGAAGGGAGTGAAATGAGTTTAATTATCCATTGGCCTCTAATTCATTTTAATTAAGCATTTTTGAATTATAATTACGCTTATCAAGGCAAGGGGTTACATATTACATATCCCTAACAATTTGGTCTTTTATTCTGTCACAAACATGATTCATTTATGTTAAAGAAATGAGAGCTAAGAGAAGTATGATGATTGAACTATATTTTTATATGATATTTCATAATTGTATTAGGATTTTTAATGCATTTTTTGGGACATTATTAGATGATTAAGCACTAATTTGAGTTAGAAACATTCGTATTGAATTAATTGTAATTAAGGGCAAAATGGTCAAAATTTATTAATTATTCATACAAATAATCTCTTGAACTTTTAATGCTACCTTGTGCTTAATCCTGCATTGTAGGTGCTTAATAAGAAATGGGAGATTTTAAGGGGTCAGAATTAATATTTTAAGAATGAGAGAACATACAAAAAAGGTCCCTAGAATTTATGAAAATTATAAGTGAACGAAGAAAAGTAATCGAGGAAATTACATAAAAGGACCCAAATGTTTCAAAGATTACAATTCCACCCTACAAATATTTAAAAAAATTTGCACTTTAATCCCCCCTCTAGAACTTTGAAAGTTTGCAATTAAATCCCTGGTCAAATCCTAATTTGACCAAAGCTTCTTCTTTCTTGGAATAGAGACCTGATAGTTTTGGGGAGTGGAGACAATTTCAAACGTAAGCTCATACCCTTCTTCCTCTCATTACCTCTATTATTGCCCTTTTTGATAATCGTTGGCAGTCTTCTTCAACATCTCTTCAACCTCCATTTTCGATGAGCTTCATCTCCTAGAATCATATCTTCATTGGTGAACCAGGAAACAGAGTAAAGCTTCATTCCAAGAGCTTCATTCCAAAGCTTCATTGCATTCATCGACGAAAAGCTAACAACCTCTCAACTTGGATCAACCCACCGATGACAACCTCGACTTGCCACCTCTGACGACCCCTTCCACTCAAACTCTCTGGCTCTGTGTCTCACCGTACCATTAACTTCGTCTCTAAGCTACGGCACAACTCAAATTCTCAACTCACGTCAAGCCCTTGCTCTCCGATGATACTGCGATGCAGTCAGTGGTGGAAGGAGGGAGAGAATCAAGGTCTAGTTCTAAGCTCTCTTGTGTCTCACCATGAAGCTGCAACTACAGCAAAGTGCACCTATTGCAGGCTTCTTCCAAAAGCCACGTTCAGCAAAGAAGCTAAGTGAAGCTCACCGTCAAGCCAAACGGCCTTCTTTCACTGCCACTATGCTTTTCAGCGTTAGCTACGCATTTTGGGTCTACCAATGTGAACCTAAACAAGCTCTCAATGGTAATCCTTGGTCGAGTGGTGGTATAACACCAACTTTCACATGTCAACCAAAGCCACTCCACATAAGCTTTTGTATGGTCAAAAGACTTCGGTTTATGTTCCTTATGTGCCTAAATCAGCTATAGTTGAGGCGATAGATTGAATTTTTCAAGCAAGGGAAAAGATGATTGCCATTTTGAATCATCATCTGCATAACTCAGTAAACACTATGAAGCAAAAAGCTTATTTGAAGAGGTCCGATAGGGAATTTGAGGTGGGATATAGGTGTTTCTCAAGTTGGAACCTTATAGGCAAATTATAGCAGCTACAAGGAGCAACCAAAAGTTGGCTCCCAGTTTTATGGTCCATATAGGGTGTTGGAAAGGGTAAGGCCAATAGTATAAGCTAGATTTACCTCCTGAGACAAGAATCCACTCTACTTTCCATGTCTCTTTGTTAAAATTATGTCTAGATTCGAGTGTATCGCAGCGGTATCCTCCTATTGAGTGGCCAGCAGTCCCTAGTTCATTGTGTCTAGAAAAGATATTGACCCAACAAGTTGGAAGGAAGAAGCGACACATAATCACTAAGGTGTTAGTTCAATAGCAAGGGTAGCCGGAAGAGGAAACTACATGGATCTCATTGTGCAACTTGAAGAACCAGTTTCCTAAGTTTCAAGTGCTAAACCCTTGAGGATAAGGGTTGTTTCCTCCGGGGGTATGAATATACGTAAATAGGGACCTATGTGTAAAGTAGGAATAAGGACCTATGTGTACGATAGGTATTTGAAATGTTAGTTAGTTAGTTGGTCCTCAAATGATCATTAGGATGTTAGGCGCTAGAGAGGGGTCTAAATGAGGTCATGACATTATAAATTGCTCACTATCCCCATTGTAAACCAGTCTGTCCAATTTCTGACTCTAAGTGTGTGAATACAAGGAATTATTCAGAATTCCTCTTCTCTCTTCTTCTCTCTTTCTGGACTTTTTGTTCTTCTCTCTAATCCTCTCTTTCTCTCACTTTCCCCTAAATACTCTAACATCAACTACGTATTAAGAATGAAGCTTCTGTTAAACTTCCTATTGGTTTTTTTCCCAAGTATATTTGAAATCACTCTGCTACCCCTTACATTCATAGAACGCTCAACACTGTGATTATGCTTATTTTGCTATAGGCACGGCACAAAATAATCACACATATTGTTTTAATTACAGTAATGACTGAGGAGACCAGAATAGAAATTATCACTTGGAAGAAACAAACCTATGAACTTTATATGCTAGAATCTGTGAAATTTAACATTTGAGAAATATGTAGTTTATTCATGAATTGCCACTGTGAGCACTAAGAGCACACGCACGGGGGCATATTTGTTACTCCCTCCGGTTCTTTTTATAGATCATAAAATTTGAGTTGATTTGATCTTTTTTATAAAAGTCCGAGAATAGTTATTTGAATCTTTAATAATTTTTTTTTTCTCATTTTTGCTCCTCTCTATCATTATTACTCTATTTCTCTTTCTTACTTGCCCTTTATAAATAAAGGCTTATTTAGAAAAAGAAAAGTTTATTTCAAACATAGTTATTATTTTTAACTAACTTTAACTGAACGCCTAATTCAATTATCAGACTTTTATACATATGACAAGAGAGAGTACTAATTAAAGGGCCAATATTCACACCTCACTGCCAAATTCTAAAAACTCTTCATTCGATATAAGTCGAAGGTGAGCTCCTGTCATACGCTCGACCAAGAGGTTGCCTGTCAGTCCAGGATCTTGGTCGACCTGACAATAAAAAAAGACCCAATAAATATTATACTATTAAAGATGACAAGGAAACCAAGTTAGTGAAGCAAAATGTTATTGAACTGAACTGGAGAACCAAAGAGAACCAAAAAAAAACAAAGAAAGAAACGGGAAGTTTCAACCTTAGAAGTGATGAGTATAAAATAAGAATCCAGATTCAAATACTTGGCAGCAACAGAAATTGCACAACAGAGGCTGCTTTGGATGTATCCTATTGCAATAATACAGTCTGCACCTTGTGCTACAGCTTCTGCCATAAAGAATTCTAATTTTCTGACCTTGTTTCCACCCAACTCCATTCCTGCGAGGTCCTCACGCTTTATTTGGAAATTTTTTTCCATCAGTTAAAGATTAGACTCAAAAAGGCAAAAAAAATACATCTAGATTGAACATTTATCCAAGAAAGAAAAAGGATCGCAAATGAGTGAATGAAGAGATTATCTTTACAATATAATATACTGACAAGGTTAAGTTGCAAATTTTTCAAGTTTTCATTTATGAGTGATATTACCCTGAAAGTTTTTTTAGGTTCAATATCAACTAGAAGTTTCAAAACATAGCAATTTTGTCCAATACGGTTTAAAAACTATCGTTGGCACGTTAACCATTAACTTTTTAACGATAAAGGACAACATTGTTTTATTTTAACATTTTTAAGACAATATTAAATCTAAAATAGACTTCGGAGGCAACATTATTTTTTAACAAAAAACTTTTCAGTTAAATTTATACCTTACCCCTACTTGGAAACAGTCAAAGATCCATGATACACACACAGTAACGTCAAATGAGGTTCTAATGATCTGGTCCTCCATTTTTCTATCAAAGATGATATTATCGAATATTATTCAAACTGTTGATCAAAACAGGCCTGTTCACAAATAAACAATCCTGGACATATTAAACCACATCATCAGACCATATCACCAGAATAATAGCAAAACATTTGTGCTCGCGTTCTGTGTGTGAATGTCAGTTTCAATGTACAGAACTACCAAAAGCAAAATACATGGAGGGGAAGAAAACAGGGAGAAAAGAAGAGAGGGGGAAGAAGCCGAAACAGATTGGAGAGGCCCCAAGGAGGAACATATTTCTCATAATGTATGCTCTAAGGGTGTTCACTTCTATGTCATCCTGCTTCAATCCCTATCATTTTGACATGGGACAGGATAAAATTATTATTGGGATAGGACGTGGGACGGTTTTGTTCTATCTTGCTTTTTGTCTTGTTTCGGAATCATGATGTTATTAATATAATATGTGTGTGCGTGTGTATATCTAATATTTTTATTTTTTATATAATCTCTAATGATTTTATTAAAGTCATAACTAATATCTTTTTAAAATAGATATTTTTCATATAATCTTTTTTTAGATAGATTTTAGTCATATAAAAAGATATTATCATAAGTTATACCTTTAATACAAAACACTATAAATATTTAAGAAAGTCCTCACATTCTTGGCATGCGTGTCACCGTTTTTGTTCACTTCGTTCTCTCCCTCGGTCTTTCTTACACTTGCTCACCTCATTCTCTCGGTCTTTCTTGCACTTGCTTGCCTAATTATTTATTATGTTTTATTATGCCTTCCATCTAAAAATGATAAAAGAGGAAAATTACATATTTGTATTATATATTTTTAATCATTTAGGTTCAACGTCCAACTCATATCCATACATTTTAGTTTGTTCAAATTCAAAAAAGGGAAAAGAGTTGGTGGTCTAGATCCTCAAAATAAAAATATATGGGATGTCTCATTCCCGTTCTGATCTCGTCTCAATCCCGATCTTGTCCTAGTCCCGACAGGAACGAGACAAGACACTGAATAGTTTTGCTATCACATACCTTTTGTTAGATGGGACACAGAATAGATATGTCCTGTTCCCATCCCATCCTGCGAACACCCCCTACTCTGTATCAAAACTTATCCTCTTTACATATGCTTATTACTATTCTATGTTCTCTATTTTCTTAAATTTTTTTTATTCCTTTTATTTTCTTTGCCACCAAGACAATCACCTCGTGCGATGCACAGGAGCTGTACTTACTACTGATATATGAGGAACATTGAGGGAATGCTCCCTCTTATTCTTATTATAAGGCACCAACTATTAAATATTTTTATCCCTTTTTATAAGGCACTTACTTGCTTTCAAAAAGTATTAAATATTGTTTGTAAAGGTAGTGGAAGAAAGTAATAATTAATATAATATTAGAATATAGTGTAATTAATAGGGGAAATATTGGAAATTGCTTAAATTTTTTGATAAATTTAATAGCTTTTAACTATTTTTATTGATTTGTGAGAATTGTTAGTTGGTACCTTATAATAAGGATAAGAGGAAGTATTAGATTTTGAAATATTTCAAATTTCAAATTCAAGTATTAAACTAAACACATATTTAATGCTTGACATTACTACAAAGAAAGAAAAATTGAACCAAATCAACAAATGAAAATGACCCTATTGCATGGACCAATCGCTAAATAATATATATTGATTGATAGTGGTTCCCTTCTCTCATGGCCGGTTCCCTTCGGGACCACGCTCTGCTCGTTATTTTGATAAGCATAGCTGTGATTATTACTAATATTAATTTTGGACTGCACAGATTTAAATAAATTAAATTTTTATATTTTAATATATGTAAAATTTAAAATAGATATAATCTTATAATTATCATTTCTTATACAAATAAACTTAAACTTAAATTACAAATATACTAAAGTTTTTATCAAGGGCACCAAACACTATAAATTTTTTTTTATTATAAAAATATATGTAAAGTTTTCAAAATAGTGTAAAAGGATTAAAGCTGTTAGGTCAACTAATATTAACTATTTAATATACATGTAAATTAAGAAAATAGGATAAAAATACACACAGAGTTTTTAAAATAAGGCAAAAATGTCATGGATAAATTTATGGGTACCTTAACCCATGAATTTATCATGTAAAAAATCACTAATTAAAAACTGTAAATTTAAAACGTTGAGATTAAAATATAAATAATTTGTATGTTTGGATTAGCTTTTAGAGAATAGCTTTTACAATTTATTAAATAAGTATGTGAGAAGAGTTTTATTTCAATTTACGAAAAAAAAATTTTAAAACCACGATTTGGGAGTTATCCACACACACAATTAAACCTCACCATATATTCACAATGATGAGAAATCACCCAATGCAAAACCGGTTGCCGTCTGTTGTCTCGTGCTTTGAGATCTCCACAGATGTTAGGTCATGAATATGCTAATTCACTTCTTTAAAATATTAAATCAGGACCTCGTCATAACTTAAATTTCTAAATCAAGCGCTTATTTTCTTATATTTTAGTACTGAAAATTTTAAAAAATCTTGATTTGAAATTTATTTTTTATTAGTTCGTACTTCGTAGTCTCTTTATTATTTCTCTTTTCGTTAAAAATAAAATTTAAAAGTTCAAGGAGTCTTTTCCACATGAAATTGAATTTTGCAAGAAAATCATTTTTAGAAAAGGACAAAAAATGACATGAGCAATAAAGCAAACTTTTATTTCTCTGATACAAATCAAAATACGCTAACAAAATCACATTTTTGTGTGTTTTAGTTTCTGAAGAGTTTTTTTTTTTTTTGCAAAAAAAAAATTTAAAGGACATGTATTAACAGTTTAAGATCACAAATAGAATCAACACTAATTCTACTGATGGCTTCATTCTCCTCCAAATAATTGTTGGAAAAAAGCCCCCCACATGTTATATAAGCACCCCAGTCTCATATCTAGAGTTGCGTTGAGTCACAATTGAGGAATTAAATCATGAATGAGTTACCAAAAGATTAATTTTTTCTAATTATAGTTGTTTTTTTTATTAATACTACCTCTCGTCTTTATATGAGATTGTTGACTTTTTTTGAAAAATATTAAAGAAACTAAATAAATAAGCAAAAAAAGTCATTTAGCTCTTCTCTCACCTGTGTTTGGGATCATTTATTTTTTGGCAATTAGTTCTTATTACGTAAGTCGAGATAAAATTCATCTCACATACTTACCTCGTATACCCTAAATCACGATTTATAAACACTTATAAGTAAAAAAATAAGTCATCCCAAACGAGCACTAAGAACTAAAGGAAGTATCATTTTGCTTTTTGCTAAAAAAAAAGGAAAAAAAAATAGATGAATAATGAGCACGCAACAAAATAATTGTAATTAATAAATAATTTAAACAGAAACCCCGAACCACCAGAACATCATTATAAGCATGAACAGGGAAATACCTTGAGCCACACCTCCGTGTTGCTTGGCAAATTAGGAAGATTCCATTTGTGAATTGGAGTAGGTAGCTTTTTAACAAGGAGAGAAATTGCTCTTTAGTAAGACTCCAAATTAGTTTTTTTAAAAGAAAAAATAATTATTTGACCACACAGTTTTAACTTGGTTAAAATTCATATATTAAAAATCAAAGATTAGTGGGTCAGGCTGAATGTCAACTCAGGGTCAAACTAGTAATAATTAAAAATTATATTTTAAATAAAATACATAAAAGTCTCTATTAACGATACATATATGTTATATGTTATAGTTATATATTTATATATAATCAATATAGAAAAAGGAATAAACCAATTTAAAAATTTGAATCTTATAAAAAGCACAGGAAGAGAATAGTTTTATATATTATCAATATATTTTGTTATCTCCTTTTCTATTTCCTTTCTCTTCTTCCCATCCTTTTCTTCCTTTTTTTTTGAAGTAAACTTCTTTCTTCTTAAATTCCTACGTTTCATGCGTTGTTTGAGCAACTTTTCCTAACTATGGTTAAAACTCAATTTCTCAATGTTGGTTTAGTAAAGCTTAGTTTGTATAGTGTTGATTTAATTAAAAACCCAAAGTTTGAATTTTTGACTAATGTAACTCAATCTTTACTAGTGTCATTTAGTTAAAAATGTTGTGATAAAAAAACTATTTAAAATGTTAGTCCCTACATGATCAAAATAATACCAAAATATCAAATACTCTGTAGTAAGAAATAAAGAGAGAGAGAGAGAGAGAGTGAATTAAAAGCTTACATTGGCAAGGGATAAGACATGGGAAGGCAAGGGATTGAGATGGGATGCCCAGGAGGGAGGTGAATAAGGCTTCTTTGCAAGGAACTGTGAGTTGAATGCCTTGGAATTGGAAGAGTCTTGTTCTGTGTTGAGTTTAGGTTCCATATTATGCTATGGATCTCAACCTGAGAACAGAGGCCTATATGGCCTGGGAAGTATATAGTTGTAGGAGCCGAAGGATAGAGTGGATAACATCTCTCTGCCATTATCAATATCCCATCACTCAATTATATGGGAAAATGACGTACAAGGGACGACTTTAAAAGGTTACTGTACTTGACATGATCCAAGTCATGGGCTTGTCAGACAAAAGTTGGTAGACCATGCTGACCCTACATGGTTTTGTTTTTTTTGGTTTTTGCTCGAAACCCTGCATGGTTTTCAGTTTTCAAGCTTTGCACGTATTTGGGACGGCATAGATGCTTTCAAAACAGTTTTTTTATAGGAATTTATAATATACGAGGTAAATATATGAGATAAATTTTATATCTTGATTTATATGAATAGATATTATTAAGGATCCCAAATCTTTCTCCGATAAAATTTAGGGAGAATTAGGTTTTAAAGAGAAGAGAAATAAAGAAATGATCATTTAAAATTGTAAAATGAAAAAATTATCTCATAAACTTGTTAATACAAACTCTTAGAATTGTCAATGACTTACTTCTGGAATCATTAATAGGACCATTTTTTCATTTTTTCATTTTAAGAAATTATTTTATTTATTTATTTTTTTTTTCTTTGGAGCTGGGTGTAATACTCCCTAAAATTTATTAGCTACCAGTACAATAATTTTTTTATTTTTGGTTTAGTCTTGGAATAAAATCTCCAACAAGGCCATTTTAACATGGACCAAACATTTATACAAATCCGTCACTCTTTCCTCCAAATCCCGACCTGATGCACATCTTTTTCTCTGCATCTTTTCACTTACTCCCTCGCCTCTTTCGTATTTATATTTACACCTTTACCTTTTTATTAGACATTACCGGTTTTTATTTATTAAGTCATAAATTTACACTTTTAAATCATTCACAAGATTTATATACGCATCTCCCATATGTCATTAGGTCTTATCAAACTTATCTCCCATGGAACAAATCTATCCTTTCAAGCCATTCCCAAATTTTTTTTTTTACAGGTATTCACATGTTTTCACGTCATTAGGCATTCCCACATTTCAGTTTTTTCCTTTATATTTTGACTTTTTACTCCCATTACAAAATTTCATTTTGGGATTTCCTACATTTTCTGGTGTTAGCGAATTCCAGTTCACTTCTCTGTCCTTTTATAATTTTCAGGTTATTTTTCTGGAATTTTTTTCAATAAATTTATGATAAAGAATTGTAAATTTAGGAGGAGAATTTTTGCGAGTTTTTCCAATTTTTACAACTAATCGAAGATTCACACTTCCTCCTTTTACGCTTCCTCCTTTTCAGAATTCATGGTTCCTCTCAAATTACAGCTCTTATTATATACCCTCTTCAATCCTTAATGTAAAACTTATTTACTTAATTTGATTAAATTAAGTTATATTAAAAAATTGATTAGACTAAGTTAGCTGATTTGTAGCCCGTTTGAGTTAGTTATGGCAGAAGTGGTTTTTTTTTAATCTGACTTCTATAAAAGTTAAATAGGATAAAAGTCATATTGTAAATGTGATTTTTATTTGAATTGATGGTGACAGAAATAACTTTTTTTTTTTTAGAAAAGATAAACTTCTGAGCTTTTTCTTAAAAGCTGCTTTTAAAAAAAAAGTACAGTTGCGAAAACGCCAACCCAAACACTTCAATTTTCAAAAAATCAAACCAAAAACCACCATGATTTTTTTATATAAAACCATTTGGGATGGCAGAACGCCATCACCATCCCAAACAGGTATTTGATTAGATTAAGGTATGTTAAAAAAATTGATTAAATTAAGTACGTTAATTGAGTTAGTTTGCATAACAATTTTTTTTTCTAAAACACCCTAATCATTTTAATTCCCTCCATCCCTCTCTTACCTGATTATCATTGAGTGAGCATACATATGAATAAAATAGAAAAAGATTAATAAATATAAAAACTAGATATTACATTTAGGATCAAGATCTTACATTAAGATCCAAAGGGTATTTCTTTCATAGATTTCTTAGAATTGTAAATAGGAAGAATTGTAAATAATTTCACATAGATACTAAAACAATAAACAACCTACATGAAAAGATGTAATTCCCAAACGTGGAACCGCCGCAATAGAGGTGGGGCAGGGAAAAAAAAAATAGAGGCAATTTCATGCTCACTGTGATTTCAGAAATTACGGTCAAATATCAAGAGAAATTTCTCAAATTCGTGAGAAAAAGAGGCACAATTTTGTATACTAGGAATTCAAGCGTCAACCCTTCCCTGCATATCCGGGTTAGGAATGAGTCATTTTAAGATGGACCACTAGAACTACTACCTTAACAAGAAGAAAAGTTTTAGCAATAAGGATAAAAAATTCAATCACAAAGTGTATTTCTAAGATGATCAGTTAGAAATTGGGCGAAAAATTTTATTGCTTTACATTTTTCTCTTTCCAACTTGGACGCCAAGTTGTTAAGAAATGTGAGAGTAATTGCCCACTCATATATTATGATCTTGTCATATCACCTTTGAGTATGAAACAAAATAAAATAATTATCAAAATATGATTTAACGATAAGAAAGCATGCTTGCTAGAGACCAGACTGCATACTCAAGACTGGTCAAAATTTCACTCATTAGCTCAATGAAATATAACAACATTTCTATATCAGTGACTGTGAGGTGTAAATCTAAAATGCTGAAGTTCCACCTCTGGACTTCCCCATCAATACGTCCTTGGCTTCATTTACCTTTGAGGCAAGGTAATGGCTCCCACCAGCATCAGGATGATTCGCCATCATCACTCTCCGGTGAGCCTCCTTAATCTTCTCCATCACAGTACTTTCCCTGAAAGTATAAATTAATTTGAGCTTCAATATCAGTTGGCTCACAAAATATATATATAGTAACAAAACAGTTCAACATTTTGCAGACAAAAACATTTCTGTTTTAGAAACAATCATACAAGCGACTAGTTAATTGTACATATAACATATATGGTAGGCAAATTATGCAAGGGCAAAGCATAACTGAAACAGAATAAGAATTTGCGACAAATGCAGGGCTGCTTTTAGAAATAAAAGCAGGATAAATGCCTGACTCCAAGTAAATAGTCAAGTAATTAGGTGGGTTATTATGAACAGATGAAGATATACCTGACTCCAAGGATTAATGCCGCCTCTCGTTTAGTCATAACCTTCTCAAAACCACCAGGATAAAATCTTCGGGCCCTTGGAATTTTAGGGCCAGCTTTGAATGCTTGCCATTTGCTAATCAAATATCTTCCCCCCAAGGCAGCGGCTGCTACACTAGTACCCAGGACCAAAGGAGATGCCTATAGAAGTGGCATGATATATAGGTTATTCATAAAATCATACATGAACGGAAAAAATCATAAGAATACTACAGCTGAGCAAAATGAAGGTGGCAGGCTCCATGCCAAAGGAATAATTAAGATCTTGTGCCTTTTTTAAAAAAAAATAAAGGGAAGTCGAGTAAATTCTTCATTTCAGTTGGCCAATTATGCAAAAGTCTTGCTAGAAGAACAAGCCCCTATGGTTCCTGCCTCATTGACATATTCATTTGGTGGTTATAGAAAAAATAAACTAATGCAGCCAAAATCAACAATATTTGTCATAAATCGAAGTTTCGTATTAGTGTGTAGCTCAAAACATAAAAATGGAATCAATGATGAAACGATACAGAACCCATGAAAGCAATCATGTTCCAACAGTATGGTTACTATTTATGCCAAAGAAAAACTTCAGACATGTCAATCATTCTCATTGCATTTCTTGACAGAGTTATACTGCGCCCATTTGCACATCAGAATGCGCAAAAATACACTAATATTATGGTTCTGAATAACTACAAGCCTTTTGAACAGAAAATAAAAAAAAAACTACAAGCCCTGTAGCTCGTGAAAGGGGACTAGGACTTCATTTTTTTTATAAGGAGAACAAGAATTAAAGCATACATTACTGAATATTAGATATCCATGCGAGTGAAAGAGGAAATATATTCTTAATGACAGGGAAGCTGTTTAGAACCAATAAACAGTCTGACGGAAAATTAGGAAATATTTATTTTACATTTTTAGCAATTTATTTTCAGAACGGGACAACCACACTTCTGAAAATTCCATCACGCCAACTCAATAATGAACTTAAGATGTCCAAGCCACCATTAGCCCCATCTCTCAAATTATCAATAAAATTATGTTTTAATATCAATAAATCGGAACCAAAAAAACGCTTTTACAAGTAAGGAGAAAACAACTTAAGTACTTAACACTTCCTTCTAATTTTGGCATCAAAGAGCATATAAAAAACTTGAGCAACTACATTCCTTATTCCTTCCTGGGAAACATAGAAGGGGAAAAATATTAGAGAAAAGAAAGATTACCATCGTCTCGAGAGTTCTCGCAACGAATCCAAACAAGAAGCAAGCTATGTGAGAAAGGAGATCCCGATGGCTCTACGAAAATAGAGCTGATTAATGATTTATGATATTCCAGAATGTTATTGTGGAACTTGCAGAAGCAGGGAATTTTTGGAAGTGGAAAGGAGAGGGAGATATTTATGTATAAATAAATAATGGAGATTACAGGCTCTGAAGTCTGGTGGGTATGCCATTCTCAACTTGTGCTTCAAGAAACTCCTTGGACCGCCAATGAAGAACAAACTTGAGTCGGCGACGATTTCCTGAACAGAAAATTCTGGAAGAAATCGGATTTTAATTTTCCGTGATTCGTTTTATATAGTGGGCCGAGCTAAGTTAAACTCAACCTACCAAAAATTGGGCTTGTTCAGCCCAACTCATTTTCTTGGGCTAGCAATTAGGCCCACATTGCCGCTCTAGAACTCAATTACAAGAAAATGCCACAATTGTACAAAAAAAAGGGAAAATTCTAGAAAAATACATTTAAAAATGGGAAAAGTCAAATTAGTACTGCGAATTTATAAAATCTCAGGTCAGAACTGAAAGAGGAATCTGGGATTTTCAATTCTGACCAAATTGCCCTTAGTTCAATTGTGAAACATAAAAGTAAAGTCGTTAATGTAAAATCTGACGTTGTTAATATATATACATATGTTATTATTAATCCCTGAAACTTGTACCCTCAAAATTTTTTCAGATCTTTGGGATATCAAGTTGTAAAACATGAAAGTAAAGCTGTTAATATAAAATTCGATGTTGTTAATATAGATACAAATGTTGTTATTGACATCTGAAACTTGTAAACTAAACTAAGAGTATTTTGGTCAAAATTGGAAATCTCTTATTCCTACTTTAATTTTGACTTGGAATTTAATAAATTCATAACACTAATTTGTTTTTTCTCATTATTAATTGTATTTTTTTTAGAATTTTCTCAAAAAAAAAAAGCCACAACTATCATTGATTTGAAAGTCAAAAAAAGGCCAATTCCTTGAGTTTTAAATTTGCAACTGCTTGTTTTCCTTTGAAATGATATCTAGGTCGTAAAAGATAAATTTTGTAACAATCAAGTTCCTACGATTTTTGTTGAAATATGAGTAGTTACAAATATGGTCTAAGATAGTTGTAAAAGTAAAAATATCTTGTAAAAATAACCAATAAGCTATTAGTTAATGTGGTAAGCAACATCACCCTGTCAAATATTTAAATCTTATAACAGGCTATTTTAGCGATTTATAATGGACAATCATATATTTGCAACTATTAGAAATGAGATTCATACTTATCTTTTGGTTAATTTCTTTAAATATCTTATTGTTAATGAATTAAAATTTTTTGGACAAAATTTTTAAAATTAAGGGATTAAAAGCACATACTTTAGCCCTTTTTTTTATATGTTATTTGGAATTTCATACTCCATCTGTTCCCTTTTAAAAGGAACATTTAACTTATCAAAGTAGTGGCTAACAACAATAAATAAATAAAATTGAAACCCTTTCACAAAAATATCTTTATTTATGAGGACATAGTAAATAAGAGAGAGAGAGAGAGATAAATTATTATAATAAAGAATATTACAAAAGAAAGAAAATAAGAAAAATGATATATTAGAGTAATAAAAAGGGAGAATTGTTAAAAAAAGACCCCATTGACAACTTATATGTTAAATGGGACATGGGAAAATATATTGCACATGGAGGGAAGATATCTACACATAGAGGAAAGATTTCTACACACTTAGGGAATATTTCTGCATATGTGTAGGGAAGAATTTTACACACAGGAAAGATCATCTGTACACCAGGAAAGATATTATGCACACATAGAAGATAATTTGCACGTGAAGATCCCATTTGACAAATAAGTTGTCAATGAGGGATTTTTTCACAATTTTCCCTAATAAAAATGATTGCATAAGAGAGAATTTGAGACATATAGGCAACTAAATAGAAGTAACGTGAAAAAATAATAGACGAAAATTAAAATATTTTCTGAATATTTCTTATAAATAGTAATTAGATATATATATATATCACGGTTGTCTTTAACTGAGGGGTAATATAATTCAGAATTTACTATAAAACATTTGGCTATGTATGACTTATGCCACTTCACCTTAAAAAAACAATGGTGAAATCTCTATGCAAAATTGCAAAGCAACATGGGCCTAAAAAAATAACGATTGTTTCGAGATATGACAGATGTTCACTATAAAATTACCTTCATCTTCAATGTTTACCTTTCCAGTTTGTATGAGTCACACTATATTCATTTATTGGTCGAGTTTCAAGCCTCCTTAAAATCGTTACATGGGAGATCATATTATAGAATAACCCTTGGGTTGACTTAAAAATGGAAGAAAGAAGACGGAGAGAAGGACCTTTCTTTTAGGCGACCGATCGTACGTATTAACGATTGAGAAAGTATCCAAAGCATGATTATGGGTGTGTTTGGATTGGTGATTGGATAAGTAACTTATTTTTACTTAAACTTATGGAATCTTAAAATTGGAAAAAAGTTATATTGGGTAAAATGATGAGTGTTTGGATGGACGATTGAATAAGTAACTTAAAGTAACTTATGTAAAAGTGATGATGTTTGGTTTGGCTTTTGCATAAGTGACTTTTGTATTATTTAAGAGAAAAAGTTGTAAAAATTATGAAAAATAAAAAAATGAAAGGATAATTGTGAAAAAAAGACCTCATTGGCAACTTAATTGCCAAATGGGATCTGGGAGATATTTACACATGGAGGGATTTTTTCACAATTTTCTCAAAAATTAACTTTGAAAATTTTGCAATGGTACAATTTTAAATAAAATTATATCAAATTCTAATTTAAATTGATACACTTAAAAAGTCTTTTCTATTGTGCACCTCAGGCTTAAATTTTATAAATTATATCAAATTCTAATTTAAATATTAAATCCTAACTCATATTTTCATATAGCTCAAAATCTAACAAAATAAACCGATTAAAACCTCAATAATACCTCCAATAATCCAAATAAATTATTTAAACTAAATTTAATGGGTAAAAACACCATATAGAAACTAATTTATGACATGTTTATAAAAAAAATTGATTATAAAATCATAAAACAACTGAATAATAAATCTAAATTGATTAAAATTAATTATTAATTATTCTCTACATTTCTACAGTCATATATTGACAAAACTCAAAACTTGTCTAAACCCTTATCCCAAAGTATTCTCTAATTAGCAGAATATTACTATATAAAGAAAGAGAAAATTATTTTGAACATTTTTAATAAAAGAAGCTTTGTGATTAGAAATGATTTTGAGTACCTCATTGATCCCAAAAATATGAAAATACTCCTCAAAACAGAAGCCAACGCTCTCATAAGCTTCAATTCCTAGCTTATTTCCATCGGAGCTTTTTCTAACTTTTTTTTGCCAGTCTATCACCAAAACAAACACCCACTTTATGCAAAATCACTATGTAAGGCCGATTGGCACACTCAATCGGTCGATTGGGTGTTCAAATGGTCAAACAAACACACACTATGTCTTATGATAAGTAAAATATTTATATATTTATTTTTCTTTATATGATGATTTTATGGATGATATTTGAGCTTAATATAATATATTTGGGTGTAATATAAATAGTATTTAAAAAATAAATAAAAATATGAAAAATTGTCAGTACTGTAGTGGCGGTCACAATTCATGACGGAATCATTGTAGCAGATCGTTACTGTAACAGACGGAGGTGACTGTAGCGGATGGAAGAACTGTAGCAGTCGAAAAAACACTGTAGCAGTCATGCAAAAACGCGTAAATCTGCTGAGAAGTCATTGTTCATGTGTGAAAAGAAACACTAAACACTGTAGCACCTGTGAAAAAAAAGCAACGGACGCACTCGTGAAAGGACTTCGCCTGCCTATATATAGATGTGCCTCTTCGCAAAATAAGGAGGAAGTAGGAGAAGGCATGGAGATATTTCTTTGATAAGAAGATATCTTTTCTTTGACAGTTCTAAATAAATTGTATTATTTTCTATATTTAATTTCATGTATTGTATTACTTTTTGCATGCCTTCTACATGAAAGGCTTAGTATTATATTACTTTTTGCATGTTGCCTACATTGAAGGTTTTACCTCCTAAATGGACGTCTAAATTTCTCCATTTTTTATGTATCTTTTAGTTGTATATTTATATTTCAAAATTTAATATTTAAGTGTTATGCAGTATTCTTGAGGTTTTCTTTCAAGCTTTACGCAATATTTACGAAGTTTTTAATTTATTTGGGTTTTATTTTTAATTTTATCATGAGTTAAATTTCTATTTTCCTAGGGTAATGATGTAGTTTACTAATGACGGATTAAATCTTAACTTATTAAATCTAGTTTTAATTTCTCCTTCATGATTGAGTTTTAATTATTGTTCTTAATGCTTTTATTTGATTAGTCATATTTTGAATGATTTCAATATGCATGCTGAGACGGGAAGGAGATGCATGTGTGTAGATCCTATAATTAAAATATGACTTGCATATGAAATAGGAATATATTCATATTAGTTGTGTAGTTTTAATGAGTTCTATAAATTTTAATGCATAATTAATTGCTTAAATTCATATAGAAATATATATTGGATTAACAATTAAATGAGGGAAATTCGACTATCAATCATGTGAAATAAATTGGGTTAGAATAGATAAGTGATTCAATCTGAAATTTGTTAAGTGAAATCTAACCCCTAGAACTTTTCTTGTAGTTGTTTTCATATTATTTGTACCCATATTTAGTTATTTTCTATTTTGTACTTTTCATCACCAATTTATTGATCGCTAAATAGAATTAAAATTACCTATTTTGGTACTTAGTGTTCAATTCTCGTGGGAACGATACTTTACACACTTCTGTATTACTTGATTATGACAGTATATACTTAGACTATTAAATTAATCATTTACATTCGTAACATCTTATATTTTGGGCATGATCCTTAACCATCCTTTCTTATTTTTTTGATAGAATCTATATGGTATCTCTTAGCTGATAGTTAAAGACTAATCCTCTCGAAATGATTTAAATCCAGAACATCATGTTTAAAGGATCTAATCAAGTGCCAACAGTGCTACTAGGCTTTTGTAAACCACCCTTTTTTTTTTTTGGTTCAAGTATGTGTTGACTGGTTCCTCTTTGTAATTCAAGTCAAGGCCTCCATATTATTTTATTCCGGTTCCCCTGACACAAGCAACAATGAGCGATATATAAAAACAAAACATAAGCCGGCACAAGGGGATTATCTGATCTGAAAGCGAACCAAGCGCCGGTTTGATTTGAACCCGTCAAGAACGCAACATTCCAAGGTGGCTACGCCAACTTGTTCTCGGGGCAGAAATATCGGTAGAAAATCCGAGGCATTCTCATGCTGTAATACGGAGGGGTCTCCGTTGATTTTCTTTTTTATTGAATCTATCTATTATTAATTAATTTTTAATGATTGAAATTTATTATAATATATTTTTATTATAATATTATTTTTATATATTATTAAATCTCAATTATTAAAATAATTAATCAAATAATATATACACGTGAGAGAGTGTAAATATTGAGGCCCGAGGCACATGTCGTGTTACTAGTTACTGCTACCCAGCATCTTTCACTTACCAAATAATAAGCCAAAAAGTAATACATAAATCAAAAACTTTTAATGCCGTCCCGCTTGGATTGAATCAACAACGAATCACACGATGCCATGTCCAATTCCCAACCCTTTTTTAATTCTTCTGTTCACACTGGTCTAGTTCACACTGGTCGTCTGGAACTATTCCAAGTCTTCTCCTTTCAGTCAGCCTCCTCAGCCCCGTTCTGTGCGTTCTTACTTCTTCCCTTCGCTTTTTCTCCTGCTTACTTCCCTCCTCCCTGAGATTTCTCTATCTTCAGCAGAATTCCGCTTTCAATCATGACATGATCGGCGAGCTTCCTTGACTTTGAATGCGGAGATTCTGGCACTTTCGCCTGTTGGTGAAGTTTTGAGGCTGTATTGTCGGAAATTCAGCTTCATCACAGGTCTTTCTCTTTCTGGGGTTTCCCAATTTCTGATACTTATCTACATATGCAGTCTCTCTTCTTGGTTTTACTTGTTTATAGCCCGTTCTTATGTTGTCTTACTATTACGTTATGCTTCTGTTCCTCCTCTGGTTCTTTGCCATTTTATTCATGACGTTTTTATCACGTTCAGTAATGTATTTGTTTGCCCTGAAACACACGCATAGAAGCAGGTAAACTTGAAAATTGAAAATTTTTCAAGATGAATTGGGATTGAACTAATGACACTATCAATTTGTATGAAAAAGTGAGGGTGTGAACTGTGAATTCATATGCTGTGAGAACATGAATAATGATGGAGCATGAGGAATTGAGGATATAGGGATCCAATGCACAACTTCTGAATCCATTTGCCTCTTATCATCGGCGCCCGGGCGTACTGTTACTGATATTAGGATAATGGCTTTCTAGGAGTCTTGCTTATTGGGTTTGATGTTGTAGTTCAAAGAACTGTGAAGATTTATCAGCGGAATCTCTTGAGCAGAACAAGTGGAAAATGAGAACTCAAAGATTAGATTTTAGGACTTTGGAGTCAGATGTAAACAGCATGAACAAAAAACTTCAGAGTTATGGCAAATTTCTTGAACTATTGAGGTTCAACTAACTAGCAATATCGATTAAGTACAAGTTCCAATGGGGGTAATAATATTGTGTTAATGATTTAGATAACGGTCATGAAAATGTCATGAAATCATAAAAGGGCAAGTTTCATATGGCTTTGTCATTCCTTGTCTTTGATGCTGCACCTTGTCTTCTGTGTTCTGTTTCATTTCCATTCCTTCCAAGTTTGATTAGATACAGTTTTATTTTGGAATCCCCAGCATGGTATATAAATATCTACATTGTATGTTTTCTTAATTTTGGATAACATTACAGAATTTCTTGGGAAAGATGGCGGATTTGGAAAAAGATGAGGTGCCAATGCTATTGGAGACACAGCAACCATCAGTTGAATTGGTGGAGTCTAAATTACAGAGGCTTATATCCAGGACACGAAGTGCATCAATGTCTATTCCTATGAGCTCCATGGAACCATATGAGAGAGAAACTAGTCTTGTGGGACATACTGGTCCACTAAGGAGTGAGAGGAAAACCCCCTTTGTGCAGATGAGTGGTCCACTATATGTCACCAACAGACATGGAAATCTTTCCCGACAGAACGTCAATGCCACAGGGAACAAAGCAGTGGAGAGCATGACGGAAAAAATTGCTTTGCATGGAAGAGTTGGTAATGATTGGCAGAACAACTATGCCCACAAAAATGAACACTTACTGAGGTCTGGGCAATTGGGAATGTGTAATGATCCTTATTGTACAACTTGCCCTACTTATTTCAAGACCTCTCAGCAAAGGAATCCTAAGGCTTCTGGTTTATTTGATCCCAAGGTGTTTTTTCTTCCTTGAATAGGCTTATTTTTTCTTGATTTAAGAGAACACCAATTACTATATTCTGACGTTGCGTGTTACTCCCTTTGGTCCTAATTATAAGATAAAGTTGACTTTTTTGAAGAAATTAAGGAAGCCAATTAAATTACTTTAGAGTATTTATATTTTTTTTTTCTCCAAACTAATTAATTTGACTAATAAACTAATATATAATCTAAGGATACTAAAAATATAAACACTCTAAAGTAATTTAATTGGCTTCCTTAATTTCTCTAAAAAAGTCAACTTTCTCTTATAATTAGAACCGGAGGGAGTATTATATAGCTCATGCATTGCCAAACACTTAATTTGGGTACATTTCTTCACACCATTCATATTTTTTTGGCCAGTACCAACATAAGCCGTAGACACTTATTTGAAATATATTGTACCTCTGATTCCTATGCTGGCCTGTATTTTTTCACGCATGTGCATCTCTATACACTGTTTGTATACTATTCTGTTGTTATTTAATATGTACCTTACAACTGTTCTTATTATATAATTTTGGTTTTATGACTAGATGTTAGATTGGTTTTAATTGAAAGATCATTGTTTCAAAATTTCAGTTGCTTGTCACTTTGCTACTGTATACTAGAGAAAGGATTTCAGGATTTAGTATGTTGCTTGATTGAGCTCAAGTATCTAAAATTTGTATGCTATTCAGATTTGACTTATCATTGCTTGCAATTGTTGTAGAGAAGTCAAAATATAAAAAAAAGATGTAAGTATAACAAAATTCATAAATAAACAGAAAGAATTGTTGTAAAATCACTAATTTATGTTATGTTTTCTTTGCATGTGTATGAACTCTTCAGTAATCAAGAAAGTATGTTAGCAGTCTTCACTTTTCCTTTTCCCCCTAAGCAAGGAGGGGGGGGGAGGAAGAAAGAAATTCTATTATTCTGTTACACATGCTGTCTATATGTATCTCCACTACTTATTTTTCAAAGTCCACTATGATAAGCTTTGTTGTATCATTATGATTGATCTTCCTCTAAACTGATTCCATTTCATTCTGTTGACATTTTATCATCTAGGATCACTGAGACATGCTATCTTTAGTTACTTAGTGTACTTTCTATCTTTGAATGTCTACAGTTCCACAATGCTCTCTATGGAGATGCTAAGGGTTGTGCAAGAAGATTTATTTCTTTTCTGTTTTCATATTTCCCTGGAGTTATGAATCCTCATACCAAACTTGTACAGCATTGGAACAAATTTTTCGCCATTTCTTGCCTAGTGGCCATTTTTGTGGATCCATTATTTTTCTTCTTGCTCGGTGTAAAAGAGGTACAACTGTTTCCCTTTTATTTAAAGAAAGTTGTGTGCCTGTTGTAGTTACTAATCTTTACCTTTTCTTAATAAGAACTATATAAATGAGATGGAAATGCTTTAAAGCTCAAGATACTTCTTTAACTTACACTTAATTTCTCTTCTGCCTCATTACATATTCTTGGGAAAGTGCTGAAGAATTTTTATAATTTTTTTCTTTTGCTGTTAACTTCAATCATGACTTCTTTTATGTTTGTGTATTTTGGACATGCTAAAGGAGCAAAATTCTAGCAGCCCTACCCAGTTGCTGTTTATATTTATAAAGTGGGTGCTGGTTATAGCTTATAGTCTTTACCTACACCAGGCTAAGGCAGAACCCTGGCCATAAAATTAAAAAGAAAAAGAAAAAATTTTGTAGCTTGAATTTAGTTGGGTTCGTACATTTGCTGTGTGTTGGAAAATGAACTCCACTGGGGCTTTCTGTTTGATATCTGATCAATAAAAGTTTGGGTGATGAGGAAGTTGTGGTGGATATGCTGCAGGGTTCTTCATTTTAGTATTGTATTCTGTTGAGAATTTATCAATTTGTCTTGAGAAGACCATGCTTCTTTCCTGAGGCGTCATTTAGATGTGCTCGAAACTAAGAATCCTTCCCCTCGCCCCCCAAGACAAAGAATAATGGTACTTTTTATTGCATGATTTTTTCTTATACGTGGTGTGAGGTCCACATTCGTTTTTTCCCCCTACACTAGAAGATCCGGCCCAAGAAGAATTTTGTTATCTGGCCAAAGAAGAAAATAAATAAACTAAAAAAGAAAATTGCAATTAGCCCTCAAAAAGAAAGGAACTCCCTTTCCCTTCATGATCTTGTCCTTCCAGCTGTTCCTCGCATCCTTAAGGATCAGACCAAATTGTGATATCAAGTTACTGACGTCACATTCAATCACCTGCAGCTGTCTACTCTTAGCACAATGTTATATTTCACATGGCTGTGCCGAAGAAGGCAGTTAGTTTGTGTGCTTGATAATGGCATTGAGGCATCATAAAGTAGCTTGGGTTAATAATGCCAACGTGTTTGATGTGGTTACAGTAATGTATCAATCCCTGCATAATTTATGGAACTCTCCTTGTTGTATGCAGAAGGAAATATGTATTTTCATCGACTGGAAGTTGACATGGGCACTTGTTTGTGTTAGATCCATGAATGATTTTGTATACTTCCTAAACATGATTCTTCAGGTAACTTGCCAGTAAATGTTTTATCAGGGAAAAAATTCCCATATTTTTATGCAGTAATATTGTTGTGCCCTAAAGTTTGATGCTTTTTTGTAATACAAAATGAAAAATAATTCTTTAAAGTTGCCTCTTGACAGTTTAGGTTGGCTTATGTGGCTCCTGACTCTAGGGTGGTTGGTGCTGGCGATTTAGTTGACCATCCAAAAAAAATTGCTCTCCATTATTTGAAGAGTTATTTTCTTATGGACTTATTTGTTGTGTTTCCACTTCCTCAGGTAAATATGTTCACCATCGTCCTTTCCACCTCATGATAACCGTTTTTTAATCATCATAAATTGTTGTCTCAGTTATCTATTTGTATATGCCTCCTTTTTTCACTCTCTTTTTTCCTTTTTCTTTTCCCCTTTACTTCAGCACACTGACTATTCAGTTGTCATATATGTATTTCTTATCGTGTATCTCTAATTCTCTAAGCTTCTTGTTCAGTACCATGTTTATTAACATGTACCGTGTTTATTGTTCCTTTTGGAATGGAAAATCTTTGTTATGAGAAGATGAATTATTGTCAAAGACTAAGTTGGCTCTTAGGAAGGAAGCGATAATCCATCTTATGAAGATAGAAAGATAGAAGTGAATAGAAGTTATAAGTCACAAACAGGCCAAACTTCTTGTCATGACAAATTTTAGTCAATATTTTGCAGATAATGATATTGTTTGCCCTACCATATCACTTGGGTTCATCAGGAGCAAATTATGCTAAGAATCTTCTACGTCTAGCACTCCTTGTTCAATATATTCCCAGATTGTGCAGGTTTCTCCCTCTTCTAATTGGTCAGTCACCAAGTGGATTGATATTTGAGTCAGCATGGGCAAATTTCTTTATAAATCTTCTCACCTTTGTGCTATCTGGCCACGTTGTTGGGTCTTGTTGGTATCTCTTTGGTCTACAGGTCAGTTGATTTTGTTTTATGGATAGAAAAAGAAGATTTATACTTTTACGTTTAGTTAGTTGGGATTTTGAATAAAATTTTTTAAATTACTAATTTCCTTCCACACTTACATTGTGCTTATAAAAAATTTCACTTTCATGGATAATTTGGTAATTGATCATGCTTGTTGCTAGTGCATAAATTAATATGGTTTAAAGATATAGAAAGTGGTAAAACCTAGGCCGTATTCTCTTCGCGTAGTCTCTTTAAATTTGAACTCAAGCTTAGTTAAGCATGAAAAACACAAAACAAAGAGAGAAATTAAGAAATGAAAATATAAAAGAAAAGAAGATGAACAATATGATGAATCTTCCTGAGAACATATCGGTGGTTATCACAATTCAAACAGATATGGTGTTATATTCGATTAAGTTTATATTATAAGCCCTAAGAAATGCTTAAGTCTAGTTCACTCAAGCAATAATTACAATTAGCATCCTAGATAATAATTATTTTTCAAAAAACTATTAAAGATGTACTTAGCATGTGATTCAAGATTATTTATAATTCGTTCCTCTAAGAATATCTCATCGAGATAATTAAAGTATGAATAAAACATGTGATCCAAACATAATCATGAAAGAAGGCATGAAATAATCATGCTTAGAAAGGGAATATATAAGTTGTAAACGGCAAATTATAAATAAAAACTGAACCACAAGGTTTGATCATGATGATCATCCAACAAATGTCAGAGTCTCAATATATAGAGATTCAAACTTAGATCCTAGGAAATCATTAAATGCATATACATGAGAAAGATCAAACTATAACTCCCAAATCACAAAACAAAGAACTCAAACCACATAATCTGATAAGATACCTAAGCCTCTTTTAGTCTATTCTAGGAAGAGGCGCCTGAACTAGGGGTATATTAGTCATGTTTTTCAGTTATTTGTGTCTTATGTTTATCTGCAGTTATTTTAAGAGGTTGTTATTGTATGAGTCATCAGCAGTTATTGTCTTGACAGTTAGTTATTAGGGATTGAGTGAGTTAATCTATGCTGTTATATAAGCCTGTGGTGTGTGTCTTATGAATTGTCAATTACCACTCTAGTCCTATTTATAAGTCCATTTTAACTAATTCTCACATACCAAGGAGAGTTAGTTAACTCATTAACTATGGGCTAAATTTCCAATTTCGCCCTTATCTATGATTGGTTCTAAAAGTTAACATAAATAAATTCATTTTGTTTATATTGCAATTAATAGGGGTAAAAAAGTATAAAATGCATTTACTACCCTGAAAATGAACTTATAAATAGGACCAAAGTTTTTGGTCAAAAATGACTTATAAATAGGACCAAAGTGGTATATGTTATAATTCAGGAATCCTTCTCTCTAGCTTATCTGGAATTTCAGATTCTGGTCCTAGATCTTTCTTCCTTTCTTTTCATTAATACTGTTTCTCAAAACCAAGTCTTATCAACTTGGTATTAGAGCAATCGATCCTAAACCTTGTTGGGAAAACCTGGTGAACACCCGCAATTCTGCACATCAATCAGAACCCCCAGTGACTTCTCACCCAATGGCAGAGCCGATGCCCGACTCTATTCCTTCACATGACACCTTCCGTCGTTCACTCACTAAACTCATGCATCAACAGCATACTTCCGTCATCAACAGACTCAATTTAATGGACGCAAATATAGTAGAATTAAAGAAGCAGAAGTCTCGGTGATGTTAAAAGGGCTGATCAGCAATTCAAATCGAGGGAATCCTATAGAAGTCAACGATGTTGAACAAGACAGCCCTTGGTGGAGCAGAAATCCCACCAAACGTCCACATACTAAAGTGGATTTCGCTAAATTTGAAAGCGGTGATCCGAGAGGATGGTTCATAAAGGCAGATAAATACTTTTGCTACTATCAGACACCAAAAGATTTGAAGGTAGAGGTGGCAGCAATGAATCTTGAAGGAGATGCATTAGATGTTTTTACGTGGGTGTCTTCCAATTGCACCATCTAATATTAGGATGAACTGATTCAAATTTTGCAAGAGAATTTTGAACCTACAGAATTTCAAAGACCGGACATCTTTCTGTGTGATATAAAACAGAGGGGGACTGTCGAAGAATACAAGAAAGAATTCATTCGATGCTCATCTCATGTTCAAGGTTGGCCGGAACATTGTTTGTTGGCCGTGTTCATCAACGGCTTTGAAGGAGGAATTGAAATCCGATGTCAAAATATGAAAGCCACGGACTGTTTATAAAGCAGCAAGCCCGGACATCTTTCTGTGCGATATACAACAGACGGGGACTGTTGAAGAATACAAGAAAGAATTCGTCCGGAGCTCATCTCGTGTTCAAGGTTGGCCGGAACATTGTTTGTTGGCCGTGTTCATCAACGGCTTGAAGGAGGATATGAAGTCTAATGTCAAAATAGAGAAGCCACGAACTGTTTATAAAGCGGCAAGCCTAGCACTGGAGTTTCAAGCCAAACTACAAAGTCAACCACACACCCGTGCCTCAACGCTATTCAAACTCGCGGAGCAATGAAACAGGAAGTATTTGGCTGGACAATAAAAATTATTATTATCCACGTCAGCCCTAGAGTGCGAGTAATAATAACAATAATTCAAATTAAGGCTCCAATCAAGCGGTTACACCCTTTGTCAAACTATTATCTTCGGCTACATCATCAAATCTCCCTCTTTTAACGCCTCCAACCACCATATCCGATTCAGAGCGTCAAATCAAGAGAGAGAAGGGGCTTTGTTATCGTTGCAGTGAGAAATTCTCACCTGGTCACAGATGTAAAGGATTAGCCTTGCATATCATGGAGATTAGAGAGGATCCTAGCGAATTAAGTTGGCAAAATGGCGAGGAGCCAGAAGTCGAAGCCAATATGGCAGAAATCTACTTGCACGTGATTCTCGGGAATCATTCCGCTACAACTATGAAGGTCAAGGGAATTATAAGCAAAACACCAGTTTTGATCCTTATTGATAGTGGATCAGCACATAACTTTGTTTCTCGCCAATTGGTGTGGGATTTGGGTATTACAGCCCATAAACTTCCTCCTTTTGGGGTTCAAGTTGGCCACGGTTCACTGATCACTTTGTAGGATCGGTAAGCACAGCGGAAGAATTTAAAAAATTTTTACCGATCCTAATCGAGGATCTATCAACGGCATTTAAATCAAGTTGGAAGGATTCATACCTTTTTGATGATTCAGAGTTTTCACGATCTCTAGGAGCCAACACGTCAAGTTCGCTCCCTCTACCGGTATCCACACGAATGCTCTCCAACCGAAACTGCGTGCTAGCGCCTCTAATGTCTCCAAGGGTTTAACTTGCGGCTCTCAATTCTGATGTACCCTGAGTCTATCAGCTCTATCAAGTTTATAACCCATGAGGGTTATTTTCAAATTTCAAAATTAATCATCGTTAATTTCGAAATTAATTAACAATTAATTATTTTGATGAGCTAATTAAATAAATTCAGTTTAAATTAAATCTGTCCAGTTTTAATTTAACCTATTTATTTAATCTAAATAAAGAGCCATTAGATTTAATTTATCTTCATAAATTAAATCTGAGATACTATATCTCTATCATGTTAGTTATTAAATTTAATATATCTTAATAAATTAAATTTAAAACCAACACAATATAATAATATCATATAATATATATATATATAAAATATATTTCGAAAACATATATATCTATATAATATTATTAAATATAATAATATAATATAATATATATATATAAGATATATATTTCGAAAATATATATATATCTATATAATATTATTAATGAATTTTATATTATATATATATATATAAATATAAAATTCATCCACCCTAAATCAAACATTATCTCGTGTTAGGCTATTCTTGTATGCGACCCTGTAGGCCCATATGAAGTTGGCAATGGGCCAATAACTACACTAACCCAAAAGTCGCAAGCGGCCTCTAGCAAGACATTACGACTACCCAATTCATATGAGGATCGTTATCACGATGCAACCTGTCATACAACCATGTCACGTCCCTTTTGTCACACGATATATCGATCAAGGATAAGGCATGGAAAATGTCATCCTCTTGTTCCTGACCATTACTTTCTCGATTCCTGAGTAGCCTGATAACAGAGACAGAAACTCCTTTCATCATAGTATGGCCATACATTTCTCAGACTCACTCATCGAGGGGCCCAGTAATATCTCTCTACTAATGTGAGGGACAAATTCCATCTTGATCATTCATATTCCTCTACATGAAAAACCACCAAACCCGATCGTAGCCTTTATCATCACCTGGTCAAAAGTGACTTTTGACTAGTTCAAAGCTTAGCAACTCTCATGTAGGAATCCATGATGACCTCAGGTTTAAGGGCATTGTGACGCGGTTATACATGAGAAAAGCTTATGACTTGATCCATGTAGCTTTCTCATAGTGGGTCGGTCCAGCACCTTGTACTCTTACAAGTGCCTAAGACTTTGATTCGTATCTCCATATCTTATCAAAGTCATACTGGTCTTGTTTCATCTGTGTTCCCGCATAGATGACCGACCAGGGACATTTTAGGACAATCTTTATGAATTATCCAAAGATACAATTATCACAGTTAACATGCAAATAATATGATAACAGAATGGAGAAATTTCATTAAAATAATAATGTTTAAAGTATAATGATTGGCCCTTAGGGCACAATTTCCAACACACTTGTGATACAATATGGGGACAACTTGAGGTCATGGTGCAAACCTTGGTGATTAAAGACGATTTCCTCCCTTTCTCTTTGGGTGGGGTCGATATGGTGCTCGGTATTAAATGGTTAGTATCTCTTAACACGGTAGAAGCAAACTGGCAACAAATGTTTGTGGTTTTTTGGGTCAATAGGAAACGCAACAAACTTCAAGGAGTTTCAAAGCCCTCTGCTGCAGTCTCATTGAATAGTTACACGGGCATGGATATTGTTTGACGCTTTGAGATGGTACAGGATTTAATTCAAGATTATGATGACATTTTTGCAGAACCCAGCACCTTACCTCCTTTAAGAGGCAATTGTCATGCCATTCCTCTCTATCTAGGGGCTGTTCCACCAAATATTCGCGCTTATCATTACTCTTACTCACAGAAGGACGAAATTGAAAGGCAAGTTGCTGTATTGTTGACAAAAAAGTTCATACAGCCAAGTGTGAGCCCTTTTTCTAGCCTAGTATTACTGGTTCCCAAGAAAGACTCGCCTTGGGGCTCTCTGTTGATTACAGAGAATTAAATCGTATCACAGTGCCTGATAAATATCCTGTACCTACCATTGAAGAGCTTATTGATGTGCTGCATGGTGCCAAGTATTTTTTTAAGATTGATCTTCATTCAAGATACCATCAGATCAGAATTCACCCAGATGATATTTACAAAATGGCCTTCCGCACTCATTCTAGACACTATGTGTTTGTAGTTATGCCTTTCGGTCTTACTAATGCTCCCCCTACATTTCAGGCAGTAATGAATGACTTATTCTGTCCCTTCTTAAGAAAATTCATTCTGGTGTTCTTTGACGACATTCTAATCTACAGCAACAATTTGGGAGAACACTATGAGCACGTAAAGACTGTCTTCTACATCTTACAATAGAATGAGTTTTTCGCCCATCCAAATAAGTGAGACTTCCTTCAGTTAGAAATCTCGTTCTTGGGCCATATCATCTCTGCTTCAGGTGTTTCTGTTGATCCGGACAAAATTACAGCTATTAGTACTTGGCCCCTTCAAAGAACCTTTCAGAACTCTGAGGTTTCTTACGTCTCACCGGCTATTACCGACGGTTTGTTTTTCATTTTGGGCAAATAGCAAAACCTCTTAGTGACATGACTAAGAGGGGCGCTTTTACTTGGACTAAGCAATCATTGGCAGCATTTGAGGACTTAAAAAAGGCTTATTCTGGTTCTTGTCTTAAAACTTGCAGATTTTTCAGAGACCTTTATTGTGGAATGTGATGCTTCATCCACTAGTCTTGGGGCGGTGTTGCAGCGACATGGGCACCCAGTTGCATATTATAGTAAGGGTCTGTCTAATTCCCACAAGCGCAAGTCTGTTTATGATGTGATCAAGATCAAGAAGGAAGCAAAAGATAAAGATTGAATCTTGATCCGCAGCTTGTGATTGGCTCTTCTTGAATCCAAGATAAGGATTTGGCTTGATCTTCTTTTGGATGAAATTCTTGAATATTCATGATAAGTGGTGTCACTTTCTTGGAGAAGAGATGATGATGATGGTGTGTTCTTCATCAACTCAAGAAGATTAAATTAAATTCTCTAAAGGAACAAGAGACAAAATAATTTTAATGTCCCCTGAGTTGGAATTTTAATTTAATTCTCTCCTTGATGCTCATGAGGGACAAAAGTTGATTTAATTTCATTTTCAATGCTCATGAGGACAAAAGTGGCATCGTGAGAGGCAAGGGTGCTTTAGTTTTAATCTCTTTTTCAGGAAAAGAGAGAAAATTAAGGTTTGATGTCAAGTAGCGCCAGGAGAGGCAAGAATTTGATTTCTAATTTCTTTTTGATTTAGTTGCCTTGGAAATCCCAGCTCTGCCCCTTATTAATCCTAGGTGAATTACATCTTTGCCCTTCCTCACTTATAAATGGCGTCCTCATGCTCCTTTTGATCAACCGGTGTTTGTTTTGCCACATCATCACCTTGCAGCAGTGTCTAAGGCGCACAATTGCCCGTTGTCCTCAGCTTTAATTTTCTCGTTTCTCTAGAATAATCTGAAATCAAAGTAACAAAATGCCTTTCATCCATATAGATTAATTTATTTAAGAGAATTTATAAAAATATGACAATTAGCCCCTTTGTAGCATTTATTTCATACAATTACTTTTATCACAATTTAATAACAACTGCTGAAAATATGCCCAATAAGTATTATAAAATCCCTAAATTAGATATAAAATTATACCCCCTCCAGTCTTAATTATAGGACATAGTTACCTAATTTTGGAGAAATTAAGGATAGTAGTTAAATTAGTTAATCATATTTAATTTCCTAAAATGCCCTTATCTAAAATTTAAAATGGCATCAGTTATGTTATACCTCTATTTTTCATTGTACCTCTCCTGCCTCAAAATTTTCTACCAAGAGGACGTCTATTTAATTGGGCATAATACAAATGCAAGGTTTTGTTTTAGCCAAGGGAGAAAGATAATGAAATTAATATTTTATTAGGTTATTTTTAAGGAAAAAATCAATTACTTTGGACGGATAGTCACAGGAACATATTTTTAAAGAAATCTTAAAATTATTTCATTTAAAAATAAAAAAAGAAAGTAGAATCTCTCACTTGATAGAATATAAGTGTGTTATTAAATTAATTATTGTGTTTAATTATTATTGAGAAAATATCAATAGGGGGTAGTTTGGGAATAAATTGACAAAAATGTTGTCCTATAATTAGGACCGGAGGGAGTATAATAAAATAGGGACGCATCAATAATCCATGGGTAACTACCACTAAACCCTGCTTAGAGTAAGAGGGGAAAAAGTTGATTCACCTGAATACATTCAATTTTAATGTGATTATATATAACTTGCCCTTAAATGAAGTGTAATTATGGCTTAGCAGGAGTGATTTGTCTATTTTTAACACACTGATGATGTTCAACTATTAAACACGTTTCCTTTGATGCTTAATTAAACTTATATAGTGTGAAAGAAATACTCCCTCCGGTCCTAATTATAAGACAAAGTTGACTTTTTTGGAGAAATTAAGGAAGCCAATTAAATTACTTTAGAGTGTTTATATTTTTAGTATCTTTAGATTATATATTAGTTTATTAGTCAAATTAACTAGTTTAGAGAAAAAATTAAAAATATAAATACTCTAAAGTAATTTAATTGGTT
The DNA here is from genome assembly GCA_963242795.1 of Inga leiocalycina. NCBI lineage: Eukaryota > Viridiplantae > Streptophyta > Magnoliopsida > Fabales > Fabaceae > Inga > Inga leiocalycina. The sequence continues at coordinate 29,012,345 of OY725322.1, forward strand.
TCTTTAATTTCTCCAAAAAAATCAACTTTGTCTTATAATTAGGACCGGAGGGAGTAATGGTTTTGTTGATGATGGTTGTTGTCTTGTTGACATTCAATAACTGACGTGCCCCCTTTCTTCCAATTTTCTCATGCCAGAGGGTCAACCAATGTCTTCGAAATGCCTGCCATACGGAGAAGTTTGATCACTGCATGGAATTGATTGATTGTGGGCGTGGCCGTTCAGAAACCTTTCGGTCTTCAGTTTTGCTCAACGAAACCAATCAGTTTAGTCAAACTTGGTTAAACAGTACTGGTGCAGTAAATTGTTTCAATGTCTCAGACGAAGGTTTTGATTATGGGATCTATCAAAAAGCTGTTCACCTTGTTGCAGAACCAAGTGTGATTACGAGATATGTGTATTCATTATTTTGGGGGTTCCAGGTGTGCCTTTCACTCTACATTCAGTAGTTATATTTTATTTTTGAATTCTGCACGCATACTTAGCAGTGTTTAATTTGGAGGACTCCTTAAGGAGCTATGATTCATGAAATAATCAACATAGACATTAAGGCAGTTGTGTGAAAATATGTTCATGTGATTTTAGTATCTAAGAAGTGGTAAATAGTAAAACCTGCAGTTGCTTACAATTTAGAGGTCTGGACTGGTCATAGTGATTGTTAGTGCTTAGAACCTGTTAGTGGTGAAATTAGGGAAATACATGAAGTGGGTGAATGTAAAGTGCATGATTAAGATTGACTAGGCTATTAAAAAAATGGAAGAAAAGGGGCATCAAACAACACTTAATCATGTTTTGATTAGCTACTTCAATAGAGGAACCCTTGGGCGATCACAATCTTACATAGAAAAATTATAGAATTTTGGAATTCAAAATTCCATCGTGATTTTTCTTGAAATAGGAGTAATATATGTAAAGATGAGAGTTGGCTCTAGGAATCGACTGACCAAAGAAAGGAGGAAGGAAAATAAGTGTCTGGTCCAGCAAAGGAAGGAGGAGGGATTTTATGAAGGAGAGGGGTGAGGAGAGGTTTTAATTTTTCGTCGCTTGGTTGGAGGGATTTTGGTTATCCCTCCAAATCTCCCCATTTTGGGGAGAGGCGCAGGAGCCATTTTTGGAGGGATCATGTATGTAGACCTTGTTCTGTCCTGTTGAATATATATAAAAGGCTAAAGTATACATTTAGTCCTTTATATTTACTCTAAGATTCAATTTGGTCCCTTAAGTTTATAATGTGTACTTTTGGCCCTTCAACCCTAACACCGTTAGTTTCGTCTAATGGAATGCTAACTACGTAGTTAAATAAAGTATGCTTGATGGATCCACTACTCCATTGGGCCAAACCTACCGGAGGACTTATCCTAACAAGCCCGAAGACAACATCCCAAGACAGCAGGGACCACAATGTTGGTCAAGGTAGTGGCGAGACGGTTATCTAGGGGAGTGTGCCTGAGTGGGAGGGCAGGCAGATTTTGGTTGGCTCAAGGAGAGCTCCTGACCTCTCAGATGTTAGGAAGGATCATTTTCTATTTGTGTTCGTGCTTCTTTTCAATTCCTTAGGATCCCTGGAATTAGCCTAGGTTAGCTACATTTTTCCGATTACTTCCCTTCCCTGTTCTTGGAGGGGTTGTAGCTAGCTTGTATTGAGACTTTTCGGCTAATAATATTGCTGGTTCCATCAATGCTTAAATTTTAAAATTATAAAAATAAAGTATTGTATGTTCCAACTTCCAACTGGCAGATTAAAAAATACTAATAATTTAATAACGGGTACAATCACCCCATGTTCTTGCCACCAATATACACTCCTTACTCTCTCCATTAATGGTTTCTTCACTCCAATGTTCCTTCCATTTTCTTACTCTTCTCCTTGCAGTTGACACTCCTTCCACCTCTAAAATAGGAAAAGCAGCTGAAGAAGCGCGTATGGGAAGAATCATCTATGTTCTACTGCACACGAACCCCTATATGCAAATCATCTAGAAGGGCTTGTAAATAATTTTGAGGGAGCACACCAGTTTCTTTTGAATAATTATCATACACAATGTCTGTTCACAATAATATCATCTTGTGATTGGATAGACCAATCTCTGTGACATTGAAGGTCTGTGAATCAATTTGAATGGAAGGGTAGTGATCTTCATCTTGGGGACAATGGAGCTGGAACTCATGTCTGCCGCAATTACGAGATCTATGGCTTTCCTCAGACCAGAAAGGGTAATCGGTTGGTCCTACTTTTCCATAAGGGGATGGTTGGCACTCACTGTATTCATTGTCCAGTTAAGAGTAAGAATAACAAATTAGAAGTGGAAGGAGTGGCGACTGCAATAAGAGTTTAAGAAAATGGAAGGAACATTGGAGTGGAGAAACCATTAACAGAGGAGAGTGAGGGGTGTATATTGGTGGGAAGAAGATGGGGTGATTATTCCCATTATTAGTATTTTTTATTCTGTCAGTTGGAAGTTAACATACAATACTTTATTTTTATATTTTTAAAGTTTAGGCATACTTTATTTAACTGCATTGTCAGCATTCTGTTAGATGAAACTAACGGTGTTAGGGTTGAGGGACGAAAAATACATTTTATAAACTTAAGGAACCAAATTGAACCTTAAAGTAAACATAAAGGACAAGATGTATACTTTAGCCTATATAAAAGAATAATTATGAATATTTTTGATGAGCATAAAATAACTTTAATGAATATCTATTAGAGCCCAAGATAAAGCAGTAGGAAAATAGTGTTGACTGATATTGATTTAAAAAAATATTTCCTCCTCAAGAACAAAAAGGAAGAATTACAGCAGATAACTCACACTAACCTCACTAAGATACTAAAGAACTAGCACTAAAACAGAGATAAAAATGATGAAGAAAGGATGATCTTCGTCCACCCCCAATCTGACTTTCAAGAGGTCAGATGCTCTCCTCACTACACTCACAATACAAAATAGTTCATACCTTCCCCTAGAGAAACCAACTACTATTATAGTCCTAAAAAGTGACTCTCACAACCCCCCAATACAACCTTTTCCTAGGTCAGGCCTATAGCAACCTTAAACCAACTCTAATACTTAGTTTCTTTCTCCAAAAGAGTAAACATCTTGAGGTCCATGCCCTGGCAGTCAGAAAGTGGCTTTCCTCTTTCTTGTATCTTCCTAGTTTTACTTTTATAATTTTGACCAGCAAAAGCAACTCTATCAATATCATACATAAATGAAATAACTAGAAGATGTATGTTTAATTATGTATTATATGTTTTATATAGAGACATGCATGCATATATGCATATTGGTATTGGGGGAGGGAGGTCTTGGGGTGAGGTAAGGGGGCCAAAACTCCTATGTCCCCTTTAGTGATCAAAATGAATGAGGGGCAGTTCATCCCTGGATGCTACTCCCTCCATTCCTTTTTTATAAGAGACAGTTTTTGGATACGACATGTTCCTTTATATAAGAGACATTTAGAGGTTGTCTCAATGTTTTTGTTGATTTCTCAATTTACCCCCATTTAATTACTCATATTACCCATATCATTGTATTTAATTCCCACACCTGATCTCCACCACACATTCTCTCTCTTCCACATTAATGAGTGTTTTTTTGGCAAAAAAGTTCTATGTCTTACATCTTTATTGTCTTCAACTAATTTTAACCTTTTCAAACAACATAATTCGGTTAATTGTGTCTTATAAAAAGGAACGGATGGAGTACATAATAAGGATAGTATGATGTATGGAAATTGTTGTGAACGTAGAATAGATTGCTAGCATGATATTGTTGAATGAGCTATGCTTAGCATGAGTTTGTTGAATTCTCATTCAACTACTCTCCGTGAATGGCTCAGTGTTTGTCTCTGTTTCTTTCCCTATAAATACATTGTAAATCCTCTGAAGTGTGATATAGATTAATGAATATCTTGTATAGTTTCTACATGGTACCAGAGCCTGTTTTCATTTTCATTCTGGGTGCCAGAAAGTGAGAGAGAGGTGCGACAGAGAGCGAGAGAGAGAGAGGTGCGTTCTGTTGCATGCTCTCAAACCCATACACGCGCCCCACCATCAGAACCGCCGGCGGAAAACCGGTCGACGCCGGAAGTTTGACGGCCATCCGACGACGGGAAGGCGGCGCGTGGCCCTCACGCGCCTGACGGCCAGAGTCTCTCACCGGCGCGTGGAGGCGCGTGTGACGGCGGTGCTGACGGCGGTTCACTTCGCCTGAGCTCATTTCTCCAACCCGGTCTATCCCTGATTTGTTTTGGTTCATTCGGGTACGTTTGCTCATTGGGCTCTCCTTGAGTTGAGATTTCTGTCATTTTTCTTCAGTAGCAAGGGGTGTTTCGTTTCTGTCCTGTTTGCTAAGTGTGATTTCGTAGAAATTGTGATTATTTGGATATTACTTGGTTGGTTTGCTGAGTGGGGGTTCTGTTTGCTGAGCGTGGGTCCCTGGTTATTTGATTTTGTTGCATTGTATAAATACTATACACTTATGACTTAATCATTTTCTATCTTACGTGGATATTTTGCCAAGTGTGAGCATCTTAATATTCTTGCCTCTATTGCGGTCTTGTGAGTTATTACTTGAATTGTTACTTGGTAGACCTTGTGTATCTGGATACTATTCATGGCTGATTCTAAAGCTAGTATTTCCACGGAACTTGTTCCGATCTCAAATAAAATTACTGATCATAAGCTAAATTGGACAAACTATTCGGACTGGAGTAAAACTGTTCGAATGTACTTACTCAGTATTGAAAAAGAAGGTCATTTAACCGAGGCTCCTCCCAAAGATGATCCTAAGTTGGTGTGGGCTAGAGTCGATGCTCGGTTGTTCTTACAAATACAGAATTCCATTGAGTCTGACATCCTCCCCTCGGTTAGTCATTGTAATACGGTGAAAGAAATTATGGACTACCTAGAGTTCCTATATTCTGGTAAAGGGAATATTACTCGCATTTATGATGTGTGTAAAGGCTTTTATCAGGCTGAACAACAAGACCGTCCCCTGAAGAACTTCTTTTTAGATTTCAAGCGTATGTATGAAGAAATGAAGATGTTAATGCCCCCGACAACTGACCTTCAGACACAAGTAGATAATCTGGAAAAACATGCCATCATGAGCTTTCTTACTGCTCTTAATCCAACTTATGAGACAGTTCGTTCTCAGATTTTGTCAAGCTCTGAAATTCCATCACTCGAGGATGTGTACTCCCGTGTGCTGCGTGCTGATAGCTTATCACAATCGGCTTCTACTCCTCCTGCTAGTGCTTTAGCTGGTCGTGGTCCGATTGAAAACAGACCCCAGGGCTTTCCAAGACAAGGCAATGGTAATCCAAATCTGATTTCTGCTGATAACAGGAACCAAAGTCTTCCTCGACAAGGCTTTAATCTTCAAAATCATGGAGCAATTGTCTGCTACTATTGCAAAGAACCTGGTCATACCAAACGTCATTGTCGTAAGTTGCAGAACAAGCTGCAACGTAGCAATGCTGCTCATATGGCCCAATCCTCTGATAATCCAGATAATGTTCCTTCCACATCCACTGCTCTTGCTACAGGTAACTATGACTCATGTCTTGCTACCTCGTCTTCAAAGTGGATTATCGATTCTGGTGCCACTGATCATATGACAGGTAACCATCACTTATTCTCTACATATACACCTTATGCTAATCCTTCTTCTATAACGATTGCAAATGGTTCCTCCTCCTGTGTCCTTGGATCTGGCCTTGTTACACCTACCTCATCTATCTCCTTATCATCTGTTCTTAATGTTCCTGATCTTGCTTTTAACCTTTTGTCTCCTAGCAAACTTACTCACCAGTTAAACTGTTGTATTTTACTCTTTCCTGACCATTGTTTAATTCAGGATCTTACGACGAAGCGTATTATTGGTAGGGGATATGAATCTGGTGGTCATTACTTTCTTGATGATCGAGTGCCGCGTTCAGTTGCATGTTCTGGTGGTTCTTCTCTTTTTGATGTTCATTGTCGCTTGGGTCATATGTCTTTGTCCTCATTGAAGAGGATGTATCCTCAGTTTCATCACTTGTCTTCTTTAGAGTGTGAGTCATGTCAGTTTGCCAAACATCATCGTGTTCACCTGACACCTCGAGTCAATAAACGGGCTGCGTCCCCTTTTGATTTGATCCATTCTGATATTTGGGGTCCATGTCATGTTGAGTCAAAGTCTGGATTTCGGTATTTCGTTACCTTTGTTGATGATTTTTCTAGAACCACTTGGCTTTATTTAATGAAAAATCGTTCTGAGTTGTTTTCTCACTTTTGTAATTTCTGTGCTGAAATTAAAACTCAATTCGGTGTATCTGTGAGGACTTTACGGAGTGACAATGCTAAAGAATACTTTTCTGCTCAATTTCAAACCTATATGCTTCAGCATGGTATGATCCATCAGTCCTCATGTGCTGATACACCTGCTCAAAATGGAGTTGCTGAACGAAAAAACCGACACTTGTTAGAAGTTGCTCGGGCTCTAATGTTTCAAATGCATGTTCCAAAATCTTTTTGGGCTGATGCTGTGTCAACGGCATGTTTTCTTATCAATCGTATGCCATCTTCAGTTCTCAGTGATAATACCCCTTATACAACTCTTTTTCCTTCCAACCCCTTATTCCCCATTGATCCCAAAATCTTTGGTTGTGTCTGTTTTGTTCGTGATATCCGTTCAACTCTTACCAAATTGGATCCCAAGTCTCTTAAATGTATCTTTCTAGGGTATTCAAGGGTCCAAAAGGGTTATCGATGCTATTCTCCCACTCTTCGGCGTTATCTTATGTCTACAGATGTTACCTTTCATGAGTCAACTTCATTTTATCCTGGTTCCATTCCATCTTCCTACTCTGCTCCAACTGCCGATCTTGATGATATCTTGGTCTATGAGGTTCAGTTGCCACCAGTACCGGTGTCTGTCCCAGCACCTAGCAAACCCCCTATACATCATGTTTATCAGAAGCGTCCTCGGGAAAGTAATGACATCGTTCATATTCCAGCCTCACCAGCAATACCTGCTTCGGAGTCTGATCCGGATTCTGCTACTTCACCTCCTCCTCCTGCACTAGCCCCAGAAACAACACATGATACTCTTGGTCCTTCCGATGGTCGTTTCTCAGAAGATCTTGATCTTTCTGACGAACTGCCCATCGCCTTACGTAAAGGTAAACGTACTTGTGCCTATCCTATTTCATCGTTTGTTTCCTATAACCACCTGTCTCCTCCCTCTTGTTCTTTTATAGCATCCTTAGATTCTATTAGTATTCCCACTACTCTCCACCAAGCCTTAGCCCATACTGGTTGGTGTGCTGCGATGAAAGAAGAAATGATGGCCCTTAATCAGGCTGGCACCTGGACTCTTGTTGATTTACCTCCTGGCAAAAAGGCTATTGGGTGTAAGTGGGTTTTCACTGTCAAAACAAACGCAGATGGAACCTTGGAACGTTTGAAAGCTCGATTGGTTGCCAAAGGTTATGCTCAGACGTATGGTGTTGACTATTCCGATACATTCTCCCCTGTTGCCAAGTTATCTTCTGTTCGTCTCTTTATCTCTCTTGCCGCAACTTATAATTGGGATCTTCATCAGCTCGATGTTAAGAATGCTTTCTTACATGGTGAGCTTCTTGAAGAAGTTTATATGGAGCAACCACCTGGTTTTGTTGCTCAGGGGGAGTGTGGGAAGGTATGTCATCTTCAGAAATCTTTATATGGTTTAAAACAAAGCCCTCGTGCTTGGTTTGACAGATTTAGTTCTGTGGTCAAGAAGTTTGGTTTGAATCAAAGTAAGTGTGATCATTCTGTGTTTCATCAGAGGACCGATGCTGGTATGATTCTCTTAGTGGTATATGTCGATGACATTGTTATTACTGGTAACAATACTTCAGGAATCTCATCACTCAAGGCTTTTCTTACATCTCATTTCCAAACGAAGGATTTGGGTCTGTTAAGGTACTTTCTTGGGATCGAGGTTATGAGAAGCAAGAAAGGCATCCTCTTGACACAGAGGAAATATGTTCTTGATCTATTAATGGAAACAGGAAAACATGGAGCAGCACCAAGTAGTTTTCCCATGATTCCTAATCCTTTTCTGGATATTGATGATAGCATACCATATGACGAGCTCCCTGAGAATGTGAGAAAAAAGGTTGATCCAGAGAAAATCAAGCCATTTGCATATCCTGAGAGATATCGTAGACTAATTGGGAAATTGAACTATCTCACGGTGACTCGCCCTGATGTGACTTTTTCAGTTAGTGTGCTTAGTCAATTTATGACCAAGCCGACTATTGCACAATGGGAAGCTTTAGAGCATGTTTTACATTATTTGAAGGGCTCACTTGGTCGTGGTATACTTTACACAAATCATGGGCACACCGAGATTGAATGTTTTTGTGACGCAGATTTTGCTGGGTCAAAATCTACCAGAAGATCCACCACAGGATACTGTGTGTTTGTAGGTGGAAACTTGGTATCTTGGAAGAGCAAGAAGCAGGATGTGGTATCTAAATCAAGTGCGGAAGCCGAGTATAGAGCCATGAGTCAGTCAGTACAGGAAATTGTGTGGATTCATCAGTTAATGAAGGAAGTCGGTCTTGTTACTTCATTGCCAGCAAAACTGTGGTGTGATAATAAAGCTGCTCTACACATAGCTTCTAATTCTGTGTTTCATGAACGTACAAAACACATTGAGATTGATTGTCATTTTGTACGTGATAAAATCAAAGAAAATTTCATTTCTACAGGGCATGTGCCATCTAGTGACCAATTGGGAGATCTTCTAACTAAGGCCTTAAATGGGATTCGTGTTGATTATCTTTGTAACAAGTTGGGCTTGATTAACATCTATGCTCCAACTTGAGGGGGAGTGTTGTGAACGTAGAATAGATTGCTAGCATGATATTGTTGAATGAGCTATGCTTAGCATGAGTTTGTTGAATTCTCATTCAACTACTCTCCGTGAATGGCTCAGTGTTTGTCTCTGTTTCTTTCCCTATAAATACATTGTAAATCCTCTGAAGTGTGATATAGATTAATGAATACCTTGTATAGTTTCTACAGAAATAAAGATGAAAAGAAAAAAGCTGACCATGATGTTAAAGTCCAGGTGATAATATGAATAAGCTCATCATGAGCCCATAATCACATGCTTCCAACTCTCCCTTCTCATGCTGGACATAGCTTGGGGCTCATATTGCCAATCTTCATCATATTGATATCTTGACCATTGGGTTGTCATGCATATAGTCCAATATTAAAATGAACAAAAAATGTATCTTAGCAATTCAACATTTCAAGTTTTATGCCTTTGTGATCTTTATGCAGCAAATCAGTACTCTGGCTGGGAATCAAACCCCAAGCTATTTTATCTGGGAAGTCCTTTTTACAATGGGCATCATAGGACTGGGACTCTTGCTTTTTGCTCTTCTCATTGGAAATATACAGAACTTTCTTCAGGCTCTTGACCGGAGGTAGGACTCATTGTGCGTTATATGCAAATCCCCTTAACTGTGATTCAATATATTCAGTGCATACAGTTAACAAGTGCTGTCTGATGACAATATTCCTCTTAATTTCTGTTCCAAATATTTTTTTGGGTAAATGGATTTGCATCCAAAGGTTGTATGGATTCAACGGCAATAAGGAATTTTTACCCACTAAATATGGATTCAGGATGTAGATCCGTTGAATCCATAAACCTTTGAACGCAGATCCTACCCTTCATGGTTCTTAGCCAAGTTGAGATGTATGCATGATTATATTATGCTTGCCACATTTTCTCCCATCCCTTTTGTAGGAGGCTAGAAATGTCACTTAGACGTCGTGATGTGGAGCAATGGATGAGACACCGGCGTTTGCCAGACGATTTAAGAAGGTATCCATTTTCTTCATTTCAGATTACAAAAAAAATGTCATTCATTAGGTTCAAGTTATTGCTAGCTAACTCTGCACCCTTCCCCAAACCTCTGGTTGACAACGTAAATATTGGGTGCATAAGCAACGATTTTTTTCCCAGATAAGATAGTTTTTGGCAAAGACTCATTGAATAAACAACTGAAAATTCAAGCACACCTTTTAAATAAAATTTCTTCCAGTATCTTTGTGTCTGTCTGCTAAATGCTATTAAGTACTTGCGTCTGTAGTTTGTTAAATATAATTAATCACTGTGTTTGGTTGATATTATCAGTGTCAAAGCTCCCATTTGAAGACCTGTTGATTGTTGCTTACTAAAGCATATTGATAAACATGAGTGCTTAGAAATTTGCATGTCAACTATTTTATCCATTTTCTCTTTTGATAATCATGATCATACAAATTTATGGATCATAATTTCACTCATATTATTGGCCTGTTATGTAGGAGAGTAATACTGGCTGAACGATATAATTGGGCTGCAACCAGAGGCGTAAATGAAGAAATTCTTCTGGAGAGTCTGCCAGAGGATCTTCAGAGAGACATTAGACGTCATCTGTTCAAATTTGTTAAGAAAGTGAGCACATGACTATCTTGTTCTCTCTGTTTAAACTCCCTATGCCTGTAGACTGTAGTTTAGTTGTATGGTTCATTGAAATACCTGCTTCCTTTGGTCTTTCCCATTTTGTGTTTTGCTTTGTCTCATCATGTTCCAATTATCTAAAACATGCACAGGTTCGAATTTTTGCCCTGATGGATGAACCTATCTTAGATGCCATTTGTGAGAGACTAAGACAAAAAACATACATCAAAGGAAGCAATATTCTGTATCATGGTGGTCTGGTAGACAAAATGGTGTTTGTCGTGCGTGGAAGATTGGAGAGCATTGGAGATGATGGGATCCGGGTTCCCTTAGTTGAAGGGGATGTGTGTGGTGAAGAACTCCTGACATGGTGTCTTGAACATTCTTCTGTGAGCAGAGGTATGAAAAAACCTAATGAAGACACCACAGTCTTATTTATTGATTTTTAGTGCTAACCTTGTCAACTGAAAAGCTACGAGTTATTTTGTGAAGGTGCGTGAATATCTTTTTTATTATCCCCAACACTTTTTTCCTTCAGTCAAAGCCTTGGACCCTTGAGCCCGAAATGTGAAAGCTCAATGTGTAATTAAGATGATATGAGAATGTGATACAACCCGATAGATTTGTAGTAAAAATGAAACAGTAGAAACAAGTAATAAGAGTAAATCTGGGAAATCGTATTAATGGGAGAAACTCTAATACAGAACTTCGAAGGAATTATCACACTCTCTGGAAGTACCCCTTGAGTGCAATGCAGACAGCAACATAAAGGAAACAGAACACAGAAAATACAAAGAACCCCCCCTGGTGTTTCGAGAGACCAGCCCCTCCTCACTCTACTCACAGTCCAAAAAATTATCCCCCCTCTCTCAGCAAGGCCACTATTCCTTAAATATTACAAAAGGTGCATGTCACGTTTCCCAATGCACTTTTAGCCCAAACAGCTACAGCCCTCCTACCGCCACCTAGTTGTTTAAATCTTTCTCCAAAATGTTAGGAGTTCCCAAGTCAACGATCTGAGCTCTCCAAAGGCAGTGGTCCACTTTCATGAATCTGCCTTGGTCTTCGTTTATAGGTGTGGGCAGCAAAAGTAATCTTATCAGAATGCAAGAGTTTAGCTCTAGACTACTTATTAGTCATGGAGACTCTGTAGTCTGTACTAACATGCTGCAGAACACATCGGCTCGAAAGCTTAAGTTGTTGAGAAAAAACGCATGAATAGTCTTGTTATAATGGGTAGCCGTAAGAAATTAATATGGTACACCCTGCAGATGGTAAAAAAGTAAGGCTTCCTGGACAAAGATTGCTCAGCAGCAGGACTGTATGCTGCTTAACAAATGTGGAGGCATTTTCACTCCGATACGCAGACCTCGAAGAACTCACTAGCCTTTTTACAAGATTCCTAAGAAATGCGCGGGTTCAAGGAGCCATAAGGTGAGATCTTTCCTCCTATGGTTTACCGTTATCTTTCAATTTACAGTGAAGACTAAGTATTATGGTCATCAGCATTAGTTAAAATGATATATGATACAACTTGTCCCGTTCAAAATGATTTATGTTAGTCTGTTAATGATAGGTATGAATCGCTATATTGGAGAAGCCTTGCTGCAATTCGAATTCAGGTTGCATGGAGATACAGGAAGAAACGTCTCAGTCGTGCTGATACCTCTCAGTCAAATCATTAGTTGAAACTGTAGGATTCACTTGTTAACATATCTTGTAAATTCAACTATGTCTTGTATGATGTTCAACTACGTATCCTTTAAATTCACTAGCTTGTTTCCACGTATAATTATACAAATAGAATTCTTATATGATTTAATTAAATTCAGTTTTTATGTTGTCCAATATCTTGTAAAATTGACTAGCTCTCTGCAACGTTACAAGCATGTGAGATTTTCTCCCTCCTTGCTGGCTGAAGTTCTTAATCGAAATTTATTTTTCAACGTTGTCGAAACTTGAATAGACACAATACAACAAAATATGATCAACCTGTTTAAATTGTTCAGTAAATAGCAAATGCATTATAAAGATATGTGCACAAAAAATACAGAATCAATGTAAAAAAGTGAGACCAACCATCAACCTCAAAACAGGAGAATTTTCACTTTTTTTTTCACTACATCAAAACTTTTAACATGATTTTCTTTCTATAAATAACAAGTAGAATGCACTCAGTTCAGCAAGCAAATACTTGAATGTTCATTCAACTGACCCCTCACAATAAATGGTTTAAAGGGCAGCCTAGTTCGCAAAGTCCTCCCTAAGTGGGGTCTGAGGAAAAAGAGATGTACATAACCTTAATCTTGCAAGTGGAGAGGTTAATTCCAGAATTTGCACTCGTGACCTCCATATCACATAGCAATAACCTTAATGTTGTGCTAAGGCTTGCCCTTTTCATGAAATAAATGGGTTGTTTCACAAAAAATAGCACTCCCAATCCCCTTGCGAATTTATGCGAGACAAACTACAAAGTCGAAATCGATGAGTATGAGAAAACTTGCAATAACTAAGTTCCTGCAAAGGATAAGAGCCTTTTTTTCTTTCCTTCTCTCCCGATGAATAAGAACAGCTTAATGTGTAACTGTTAATATAGTCCACCTTGAACATTAGAAATCTCCCATGTGATCTCATCCAAAAGTCCATTAATGATATGCTTTACCATATCCCTTGTGACATCATATTTTTCGAGGAATGCAAATGCCTCCTGGTTCCAACCCAAGTCCCACATACAGTTTATGTCTGGATACTTGTTGTACACATCATTTTCAAGCATTTTAGGAAGGTAGTCCTCAACATGAACTGGGGAAGTTATGTTCCGGCCATAAAACTTTAGCTTTTCCATGTCTTCATTCAGCTGCCTAACCAAATCATCTAATGATCTAATTTTGATGGGACTAATTGATACCTTGGAGCAAGGATGGACTTTGAGTTCTTGACGTATCCCTTTGCGTTTCATCACTTCATAGCTGCAGTCTAATATAAGCTTTCTCTCTTCTTCATCTTGATTGTCCAAACCATCACAGCCTTGAAGAATGCTAAATGGAATGTTTAGCTTGAAAAGTGCTTCTGCTGTATTGAGGAATGGTTGACTTGAGACCAAGATCCATTTGAGGCAGTTTTCACTTTCAGTAAGTGGCTTTTGCATTCTTTTTTTAGAAATTCTCTGGTCTTGCCTTTGTGAATGGTAATTCATGTCAATACTCTCTTCTTGAACTCCTGTAATATATAAAATAATCTAATCTATTTAAATATATAACTTTGCTTGATTTCTTGAGTGCTATGAAGAGAGGTAGAGGAAGACTAAGAAGAACACTAAAGGAAGTCATCAAATGGGACCTTTTGGTGAATTATATATCTATAAATGTGGGTTGTTATTAAAGCATAGTGGCTTCATGCAATTCATATGACTAACTCCATCTAATAGTATAAGGCTTGTTCATGTTGTTGTATATAACTTTGCTTGATTTGTTTAATCTATACATTTCTTGTATTATCATTGAATGGATTTTACTGAGATTACTTTGAATCAATATATTTCATCAAGAATAGGGTTAAGATGAACTGCTGACATAATTGGTATTAGTCGCAGCAACAGATGATAAATGAGATGCAGGGTTTTAGAGATTATCGTTATTACTGTAGATTTCAGGTGTCTACAAAACAAAAAAACTGGGACGAGGCTTGTCAATATTCTAGGCTCTTCTCTCTTGGCAATATGGGGCCGTATCACTATGATAGAAGTTATGTTAATTTGTCTCTGAGAAACGCATCTACCAAGCTGAGCAAGAAGAAAAGGAACCTAAGGTGGCTTTTATGGGAAAGATTATGTCTATATGTGAATGAACGAGGATGATGACTAGGAGCAGGTAAGAAACTTTTGTGGTCCCTTAATCTACGACATCATACTACTCTAAAATAGCAGAAATTATTTCTTATTTGAAAAGAAAGTCATCTATGAACTCACCATTTATCGTAATTATTTCTGCTGCCAAAGGAGCTGCTACATGTTGCTTGTCATCAATGGCCACCAATTTGGCATCTTGATACTGCATAATTTGCAACAAGGGTTATGTGAGCTTTTTTTTTTTTTTTTGCGGGGGAAGAAATGCTATAACTACTTTGGTTCTTTGTATTTGTTAGTTGCCAATGAATGAGACTATTTTAGAAGGGGGAAAGAAACAAGAATGAGACTATTTTAGTTACTGATGACATTGATCTTACCAAATTATTGGGAACCAAATCTGCTGATTCTTGTAGGCCTTGAACTTTCCTACCATCAGCATCGTACAATGTAGGAGAGAGTTCTGCTTCTGGATGTGGTTGTTGCCTCACATCCAACGGTTCAATGATAGATACTGAATCGTTGGAGTTAATGATCCGAGCATCTGCTTCTTTCAACATGCTGACCCTTTCTTGCTTAGCTTCCTTTGATACATTGAAATTATCAGATTCAGATGTTGTTCGTCTCGCTTCTTTCAAAATGGGACTCCTCTGTTTCACTTGTGCAGTGCTATGAACCCTTGTTCCATTTCTTCTAGTCAACACCTCTTCAATCTTTTCAGACGAGTCAGCTTTTTTCTTTCTTGTGTTCTTCACCTTCTCGTTGGCTAGTTTATGAACACTTTTTTGATCCATCATTGTTGTGAAGCCATGCTTTCCTGTAAATGGTTCAGATTGTTGATTTCTTGGAGAGGTAATTTGACCTGATTTCCTATTTTTAACTTGTTTCACCTTCACATTGAACTCATTCGAAGCTTCATCCTGGTTTAGATCGTTGTAGTCGCGAACTGGGAAACCTTCTGTTTTAAGGTCAACATTTTCTGCAGAGTTGTGGTTAAATGTTGTGGCTTGGCTTTTGAGTGTTTGCTTCTTCTGGGGATTGGACAGGTCATGTGAAGGTTTTGATGAGCTTTTCAAAGCTGTTTCGCTCCCTTTTTGTAGTCTTGCCTCTAACATATGCTTTTCACTATGCTGGAGCTGCTTTTCTCTGTGATGCTGTTCTTGTGACCCATATTTCAAGAGCACATTAGGCTTTTGAATTCCAAGGTGATTCTGAGACTTCTTTTGATATGTTGCTTCCTTCTTGTTCATATTTTTCTTCACTGGCTGAAGAACACTTCCAATGTCTTGTGTTTCTTCCTGCAATGAAGAGTCAAATTCGGATCTTTCATGACCCAGCTCCAGCTGGGCTAGCATGTTGTTTAGAATCCAATCTTTGGTTCTTCCCTTTACCGCGACTTTCTGTTCTCTGTTAGTTGCCTGAACCTGTTTTCTTCCATTGGCCTGAACAATCTTTCCACTTTCTCTATTCAGGTTCATTTTATCTGAATAGTTATGCTGCTTCTCTACTTTGATGGTGTCCTTCTCTAATCCTTCGGATGCTGTTATTTCATTCAACTTCTTCCATAGTGTTTTCCCATTTTTCACTGCCACCTCTGAGCTTGCCTTTTGGATGATCAAGTTTTCATCTACACTATACATCAGCTCCTTTTCCTGTGTTTTAGGCACAATGACAGATTCTATCACTTTTCGCTGTTTTGGAGGCGCCAAATTCTCTGTTCTTTTGCTCTTCAATTCACTCTTCTTAACACTTGCTGTTACAGTATGCTTGATTGTCGTTCCATCTATTTTGTGTGAAGAACCTGAATCCTTCTGAGAGGGATTTCCTGATTCCACTTTCTCTGGAATATTATCCAGCCCCATTAGTTTGGCTATCACATTTGGAATCCTGGCCTTCTCTGTGTTGGATTTCATTGAAGCTGACTGATTTTTCTGTTCTGAAAAGGCATTAGGATTCTTAACATCAGAAGTAAAGCTAGTTAATTGCTTTTCATTGCTCAGATTTCTTCGTTCCTTAGAGTAAGAGCGAGCAAGTGGCCTCTGCTGTAAGCTACTGTTTCCAACGTCTTGAAGTTTATGAGAATCCCTCGAGGACTCGTCAAAGGAGAACGTTGGTGGCTCCAGTTGTCTTTGCTCAGAAGTCATGGTTGTTCTGTCATCGTCACCGTCGTTATCATCATCATCATCATCCTCTATCAACGTAATCCTATTCTTCTTCTGTGAGTTCTTCATGGAATCTGAACTTTTCTGCACGTCTACTAACATCTTCAGAGACTCTTCCAAATCCATAGCTCCTTGTAATAGTTCCTTCGCGAATTCCATCGAGTATCTATCCATGTTAAGACCACCATTGGAGCAAGCTCTCAATATCTGGTTTAACTTCTGTACACCTTTAGATATCTCAAGGATCTGCCCAGGAGAGAAAGAAGGGAAGTGGTTTGCTGCTGCGGCCAATTGCCTATCATTGTTATTATACTCCATTATTGTTCCCCGTTTAACCTGGTGAAGAAAACCCATCATTGAGCTTGTTAAAGAAGAATCATTCCTTCTCAGTTTCCCTCCATCATCAAATGCATAAGCCAAGGCAAGGGATATGTCACTCAATTGCACTGATGAGCTCTGATCTCTGCCGTATACTATAATCTGATCGGAAGCTTCTCCAATGTTTGCTGTTCTATGGCTTCTGCTACTAGGCCTACTTAGCGTGTCCCCGGTTCTGGAAGTAACCTGGAGACCATGACATAGTTTCAATAACAGAGTTTAATGACAGGTCAGAATATGCAAATGTAGAATAACTTACAGCTTCACTTGCTTTTACATTCCTGGATCCTCTGTATGTTTGCTTGGAATAGGCATATGCATCTGTAGCTCATGTAAACATCTATGTTGTTGGGCTCATTTGATATACAAAATAAAATAGAATGAAATGAAAATTGTGATTTTGAAGATAAAAAATGATTCTCGGGTCTCTGCTTTAGAAGAGTAAAAAAAAGAATTCAACATGTTGAATAATGATTGGAAAGGCATGCTAATAAAAAAAAAAAAATACTACGCTTCCTGTCATAAATGTAGGATCTAGTTTGTAGTGTGATTTGCACTACAAACTAGATCCTACGTTTAGGACTGGGGTAGTAATAATTAGGACATAATAAATGTCATAAAGAGACCAAGCGAGAGAGTTTTGTTTGCCCTTTCCATGATAGTACTAAATAGAAGCACCACCAAAGCATGGAATTCTCAGGCATCCAAAATAGCCGCATAATCGTTTTTTTTTTTTTTTTAATTTCTGATTCAATTTACTAATAGCAATTAAAGCAGAAACACCGTAAGCTCAATTCATCCCTTCAACCATGTGGTGAAAGAACATTCCGTTAATTGACCAACCCTTGCCCATAAATTTAGACTCACCGTGTATCAGAACTAACCTATCAGAAAAAATACTGACTTTGGTTCATTTTCAAGTTTTAGAAGTCCAAGAAGGAAATGACAATTCTGTGAATGTTTTCTTGAACTTTGGCTCCAGAATTTCAACCTATATAGGCTTATAAGTTGACTTTGGTTCAGTTTTAATTTTTGGAAGTCCAAGAAAGAAACGCCAATTCTGTCAATGTTCTCTTGAACTTTTTCTTCAGAATTTTGACCTGTCTAAGCTTGTAAATTTTAATGGTCGCCATCAGAAATTCAGAAACGAATTCCGGGTAGGCCTGAATGGAAGGTCAAGCCACATGGTTCCACAACTATTTCTCTCTATGCAGCGTCGTTTAATTAAAGGTGACAAACTTGTTCGTGAAGTAGGCTGGCCTGGCAGTTTAACATGCATCTTACGACCAGGAAAAATATTTGGGGAAAAAAAAAGAAACATAGTAGCCCAGAACACAAGAAATGGTTCCAGAGAAAATTTGGGGGAAAAATTCAAATCGATAATAGACATTTTGGTGGACCCATCCAATATAAGAAGGAATGCAGCTAAAATACATATTCTCTCTCTGATCACAGCACATGGCACCAAGAACAGCCAATAAAATCAGTGTTATATATATAACTGACAGGAGAGAAAGTCTAAATTTTGAGCTGATTTCTTGTCATAAAGTTCAAACTATACACGAGTTACACAGAATTCCAGCAAATTCAGTAGCCAAATGAACAGTCAACAGGCTGCCAAATAGAAAATGTAGATGTTCCAGAGCAACATACCAATAGAAAGCTGGTTGGATTGGGTAGACCTCTGAGACTGAGAAGCGGTCATGCGTTCTTTTCTCAGGCGCAAATCATCAAGCAGCTTCTGTGCAAAATCCGATCTCTTAGCCATGTTCTAATTCCCAGCAACACCAAACGCCGCTGCAAAATGGAGAAACAAGAACAGGGTCCTCACAACAATGAGAACAGATTAAGCCAATTTCTTGGGGACACAACAAGAGAGTAATAGTTGTGAGAATGTGGTGATCCTTCTTGAATGGGTGAGAGGATACTATCAGAGGTGGGTGAGGGGTGAGATCAGTCATTAAGCAATACATTAGTGTTGTGAATTTTTGTCACTGATGAGAAAGATTGACGTGAAAGTTATAGCTCTCTCTCTCTCACTGTTTCAAATTCCATTTCACATTATAGGGGTTGGGGGTGCGTGTATGTGGGTGTAAGGATCTAACTTTCATTCTAATCTAAGCAAAGCCTTAAGTCTCTCAAGAAGGAGCTTCCTCCTTAAGTTTCTCTTCACTTTGGGAGACTTTTTTCCCATTGAATTTTTGTTCTCAGATATGATGATGGGCCCATGATCATTCAAATCCAAATAAGAATATTATATATATATATATATATATTGTACGTTGAACTGTTTAAGGATGCATGATGAAGAAACTAGACCCACGTTCATTCGTCAAGTGGTGTGCCCCCTCAGTTCTCTCGCACGGACGCTTGATAATGCGAGTGATAGAGAACGTTGCAATTTCTGGTGTGTGTATGTTTATGTATATGACAAGAAAAGGTACCAATATGACTTCAAAGTTGTTGAATGTTTTGGTCCTGTAACATACATGGTACTTCCTTACTTTTTAATATAAGACTTCTTTATCTAATTTAAATATATTAAGAAAGTTAGATAATATAATATATTTTTAAAAAAAACCCTAATCATTTTTTTTAATTTCATCTATATCTCTTACTTGATTATTATTGAAAAAGATTAATAAAAGTAAATTAGTAAAAGGTTGACACATATAGAAAATAAATATTACATTTAAGACCAAGATCGACTCTCTAATTAGGTTATTTAAGGACCAAAGTAGTATTTAAATCAAATTTGAGTGATCAACAAACTACTAGTTGATATAGTAAACAACTTTAAGTTTAAATCCTGAAGAACTAGAAGCACACTTATTTGGTACAAGTGATTTTTTTCTTCACTAAACCTAAAGCCCCATTATTAAAGAACAAAAATACTATTATATCATATTTATGTTTTGCTAGTTCCCCCCCCCCCCCTTTCACTAAACCTAAAACCCTATTATTTTGTGTAAAAGAAAAAAAAATACTATTATATCATATTTATGTTATACTAGTTTTGATTTGTTGAATAAGTATGATTTATACATGAATGTTTCATTTACTTATAAATTAATATCTTTTTTATTTAAATATTACTTTTAATTTATGTTCGCAGATTCTCCAGGATTATTTTTTTTCCACTAATAACTGAATCAAATAATTTTATTAATATGGGGTGTGTGTGTGTGTTATTTTATACTCCCTCCGGTCCTAATTATAAGACAAAGTTGACTTTTTTGGAGAAATTAAGGAAGCCAATTAAATTACTTTAGAGTATTTATATTTTTAGTATCCTTAGATTATATATTAGTTTATTAGTCAAATTAATTAGTTTAGAGAAAAAATTAAAAATATAAATACTCTAAAGTAATTTAATTGACTTCATTAATTTCTCCAAAAAAGTTAATTTTGTCTTATAATTAGGACCGGAGGGAGTATATACTTAATCATTGAGACCCTTAATAGTATGTCATATCCATAACTTAAACAAAGACAATAAATACCAAGTGGAAAATGAATTCATTGTCTGGATGTCATATATCTATAATTCCATTCATTCAAATCAAAACCTGATGAAATCTTGGTAAAAGAACAAAAAAGAAAAAGAAAATCGTCAAATTATCCATAAAAAAATTTCCATGCATCAAATTAGATATATATATTCCATTAGTCGAATTTTACTTCGTATAAATCTATAAGCCCATTTGGATAGTGAAATTTGTTGGGATGGAAAGGAAAGGAATGGAAGATAATCAAAAATATTTTGCCACATAGATGTTTGGTATGCACTGAAAAAGAAAAGGGATTGATAAGAAATTTTTTATTTTTTTTCATTTACAAGGGAAAGATCACAAATGATCAAATAGCAAAACTGGAGAGTCACGTAGATCCAGCACCCATAGCATCCTCCTGAAGAGTCTATCGTATATCATCGGGTGGATCGTGCAGCAAATGATATCTCATACTCAAATTTAGTGCATATGTAGCTAGATAGTCCGCACTTCTATTCCCCTCACGGTACACATGTCGAAGATCAATATTCCATTCCAGCCCCAAGAAGTGGCGAATTTGGAGAAGCAAACTCTCATTAGCATTCATGCTTTCTTCCTCTCTGCGAATCATGTTCAAAGCAAGCAAACACTCAACCTGAACTGCCACGTTCTTGTAACCACTCGTCCAAGCTAGCTCCAACTCATCTCCCAATGCCCATAATTTAGCTTGGAGGGATGAACAGGTGCCAATATGATGACAGCAACCCATCAACCATAGTCCCTCATTGTCACGGAGTACGCATCTGGCTCCTGCAACCCCAATCACTACTACAAAAAAGCAAAGCTGTGGCGTTTATAAATTGATTAGCTGTGGCGCTAGAAAAGTGCTACATATCTGGACGCCACGAAAAGAAGTTGTGACGCTGGTAAGCGCCACAGCATTATAATTTTTTTTTTTAAAAAAAAATACCCTCCTATATGTGATGGATGGATTATGGTTATATGCGATCAAAACAACTTTACTCTTAACCATTATATACGCATCACCGGCATTGGTCACAACCACTTGACGGTGGAAGAAATATCACATTTTGCTCCAAGTGTATGTTATGGATACCTCACGATTATAAAAGAGTTATCTAATTTTACTCTAAACCATTATGTACCATCAATTGCATTTGGTCACCACCACTTACCTTGTCAACAATATCGCATTTTTAACCACATTTACCATATGGGTGCCTCATGGTCAAGCAACATTCTACCAACTTTTCTCCTAGCCATTACATTCTAACCACCTCGCTCAATTTACCGCCGGTGAGGATTAGGCGCTGATCAATGCCCTCCTCTTTGCCGGAGGAAAAGAACCTTCCTTTGTTCTTCCTCTCCAAGTTCGTGAGTTGGAGCACTTCAATTTTTGTCTATAGAGCCACTTTTTTATATCACATCAAGGGGTATTTATGTCTCTTGCCTAAAATCGCGAGAATGAAAATGAGTTCTCACCAAAATTGGAGGGAACATATTTTCATCTATACAGATGAAATTCAATTCAGGGGCCAAAAAGTTTTGCCAAAAGTCGCCTGCCAAATGTCCATCACCGGATGGAAAATCGTATTTTCCTTTTCCCGCCAAGTTTTTCTCTGATCCAAATGGGCTCTAAACACGATTCAGATCAAAAATACAAACATGTGTCTGTGCAAGTACTTTTTTACCCTTTAATTTTGTCATTTGCCAAGAAAAGCTTGGAAGTATTCATAAATGGAAACGACGCCGTCTGATATCCCAGCTTCATGATAGCGACATGTGTGTGTGTGTGTGTGTGTGTGTGTGTTCACGATGACGATATTTTGATCATTTTCTCCTCATTAAGTGGGTGCAACGTTTGTTGGTACAGGTGTTCCTTCAACCACGTAACGTAATGACACGATGAAGTTAGTTGGGCCTGAAGCCCAAAAAATTTAAGTTGGGCCTGCTAGGCCCATAAGTCAAATCACGAAAATAGGTCCCACGCTTTAGGGCTAAAAAGTAAACAAGTTTAAGCTAGTGAAACAGTATTTTTATTTTTATATTAAAACACTTTTATTTCTTTTTTTAACCATTAAAACATTTTAACTTCAAAGTTATACGCCGCCAAAAGCGATCGTAATTGTTACTCCTTTCGGTCTTAATTATAAGATAAAATTGACTTTTTTAAAAAAATTAAGGAAGCTAATTAAATTACTTTAGAATATTTATATTTTTATATTTTTTCTTTAAACTAATTAGTTTAACTAATAAATGAATATATAATCTAAGGATACATAACATATGATATGATTAAGTAACTTATTTAGCTTCCTCAATTTCTCTAAAAAAAAATCAACTTTATCTTATATTTAGGACCGAAAGTAATAACTTTTTGGCACTTATGGGAGTGTGCGCATCACAGTAATTACCACATAAAACAAAAAGTAATTAAATTTATTGCGACTAATAACACATAACTACGAACTAACGCAAATATACTTTAGAGCTAATTCTCATGTATGTATTGTTGGGTGTTGTAGCTTAAATAACACCAAACATCTCTTTTAAAGCTTTCTTAGGTATGGGGTTATGAATTTGAACTCTTTATTAAAAAAGTATAATGGGTGCATAAGTTATGAGAAAAAATTCTCAGTGTTAGGAATGACTTTAACCACCTAATGTGGGGTTAATTAATAAGGTGTTTTTGAACAAATTTGATCTTTTCTCAATTTTTTTAGGTTTAATATAATATTTAGTCCCTAAAATTTGCCTTCATTTTGATTTTGGTCCATATAATTTCAAACTATAGGTTTTAGTCCCTCAACTTTTACTCCGTTTACCAAGTTAGTCCCTGTAGTTTAATAAAGACTTAACCTGAAATTAACGGTGTTAAGTTTGCTAAGGTGTCACTAACACAGTTTTTTTTTTTTTTTTGCTGATTTGGCATCTGACTGGACATGTGATTTCATTTTAATTTTAGGAAATAGCCATCATCTTCAGAGGTGGGGTTGGAAATCTCACAGCGTCTATGTAAAGAAGACAACGATGCCTTTTTTTTTAAATAAAAAATAAAATCACATGCCCCGTCAAATGCTAGATTAGCAAAATAAACGGGGTTAGTAACACCTCAGCAAACTTAACACAATTAATTTTGTATCCAAGTTGTAAACGTAGTAAAAAAAATGAGACCAAAACCTATAGTTTGAAACTATAAAAACCAAAACTAAAATGAGAGCAAACTATGGACCAAGCATTATATTAACATTTTTACAAAAAAAAAAAAAAAAAAAGCTCTAAGAATTCTACAATCTAAGGAATAACAAAGTTAAAACCAAAGAATGTGTTTATAAAAAAACCAAAGAATAAGATGAACATACCACTGAAAAATTAAGCAAGCAGAAATATAAGGATAAACTTATATCAAATACTCCTTAAGTTCTAAATGCAAGATCTAGTTTATAGTACAATTTATCCTATAAACTAGATCTTACATTTATGACCGAAGGTAGTAAAATATTTTATTTATGACTGATAAATAACACATCACTTGTAAAATAATTCATGAGCACCACATGTGCAGGGGGTTTTGTGTGTGTTTCTAGCTACAAATGGCTTTCTGGAAGAAAATCCAGGAAAAAAAAAAAAAGATCTCACCCAAAACAGTAGTTATGATGTTCTGAACCAAAACACATTTTTAAAAAAAAAATTCGGGGTAATTTTTAAAAGTAGGTTTGTCATAACACTCAACAACATTATTAGAATATAAATTTTATGTCTTTGAAGAACACTGTGATACGCACACGATAATGCCTCCGGATTAATATGCGTTAAAACTCTTTATATATATATATATATATATATATATATATAAACTTAAGAGACGCCCATACATCAAAAGGGGAGAGTGTTTATCCAAACCCATTGGCATCCTACAACGAGGACGCCTAAAGAAGAAAGTATATAAATATTTTGAATTAAAATTACTACATGTGAAGGAAAAAATATGAATTAATAATAAACAACTTTATTGAGTTTAAATTAATAAGTAGTACGTACGTGGAGTAGGACAATCCAAATTGGTTAAATAATTTAATACTCGGCCTCGTCATCAATACTCATCAAACTTTTTGCTTTCTCCTATCTGTCTAACATCTTCTTCCATCTTTCTCTCTTCCAAAATTTCAACCTGTTTCTTTAATTCCATCGCACATTAATTAGGTGTGAAAGACATATCACATAAATGTCATTAAACTTTGGTACTTGTTTTTATCTCAAAACACACACACACACACTCCCTCCAGTTCAAATTTGGTTCTTGTTTTTATCTCATTAGTCTATAATATAAATCACTGGTTCCTATTCATTGGTGTTACACATTAGATATGGAGAAGGAAAAGAGAGGCGAGACAAAATTAGAACATAGGTAAAATTGAGGATTTTTTTTAATTTCAAACATATTTAATTAATTAATTAATCAATCACTCTTTCTTAATTTTGTGATATAACTGAAATTGACTTATATTTTAGGCCAGAGAGAGGATATAGTTTTTGTATAACACAAAATACAATCATTGCATGCTCACGTCTGTGCATGTTTACAAAAACAAGGTACATACATACAAATGTGTGTGTTTGAGAAACCTTCTGGGAGATCATTGATAATGAGAAAGGCGACAATAGTAGTTCACATACTACTTTGATTCGGATTCATATACTAGAAACTCAAAAAAGAGAGATATATATATATATATATATAAGAAGTATAGTTTATTGATTGTGTGTATATATATATTTAGTGGTTATCTATAATTAGGTAGATTTTCATGTATTGCGTGGAGTCTGAAGTGGTTACATAATTTTGTTCAGAACAAAATTGAATAATTTGAAGTACTTTATCGTAGCAGAGGATAATAGAAACAAAATGGTGAATTATATTCCTTTTTTTTTTTTGTATAACTCAAATAAAGTGGAATAGCTATTTTATTTACTACTATATCTATATATCCCCATACTTTTTTTTTTTTTTTCATTTTTCATCAAGTGAAAAGAACTCACGCGTCACCTGTCATACGCAAAAAGAGTCAAATTCACAACCTCTTGTTTAAGCCAAGAGTTAAGGAGGTTATTAGGGTCAGATATGATGAGACTTTACCTCACAAAGTACTTTAGGGCATCCCCATCCAATTTTTGTTTTTGAAACTTGCGAATAATATGACTAATTATAAATTTTATATCTTGATATTGATTACTACTAGAACTCAATAAAGGCACAAGAAAAAGTAGTGTAATTAATGGAGTAATTGATTGTATATATAGCTATGTTCAACGCGTGTTTTAATGTAGATAGGTGTGTGCATGAATGAGTAAAATTTCTACAAAACCAACATTATTAATATACTTTGAATGCTGGAAATCTTCGTTACCCACTTTGTGAATTGTCATTCATTTGATTTTGTTGCTTCCTTCAGACTACTTTAATTTACTTGTTTCAAGTTTTAATTGGATAAGCTCATCAATAATAATGTACTGTTCGTAGATGGCCCCAGAAAATACGAAGCAACTAACAAAATTAATATATTTTGTATATATTTATCATCTCTCTGCTTCACATTAATTGATTATTAATGTATATGTATTTGATTATTCATCATTGAAAAACTTCACCGATTTCGATTTATATTAAACAGTTGAAATGATCATATCACTATTAAAATCGATGGATCCAGCTGCTTTCAATTGTTGATTAAACACGTTGCTTTCTAGTAAATGTATACATTGCGCTCCTTCTATAAGAAGAAAATGAGAGCGTACATAATAATAGACCCAGTTTTATTAATTACGGGACGACTACTAAGGACTGGTAATTTGAATTTGTGCATGCGTAACAGAAATTCAAACACAACAATGTGTGGTTTATATCTGTCATTGAAGTTTTCAATAATGATGTCATGATGTTAACACAGTTGTAATCGTGATGTTAACACAGTTGCAGATGTCATGGCAAAGGAGGCTTGGAAGATGGCGTTGGATCTCCATATCACTGAATCATCTCCTATAGTTATTACGAGCTTATTACTTACAGATCAAAATAGGTTGAGATCACAAGTAGACTTAGGAGGATAGCTTCTAAGGTGTTTGTAGTTTTCCATATACTATCAAAAAAAGAAGAAGAAGTTTTCAATCAAATTGTAAGATCGATGTAGAAACCTCAAGTTCTTTTGAAAAAAGTGTCAAGCAAATCCATAAGAACGTATTCTTTGATAAAAAATTATTATTTATAAGAGACAAATCAACTTATTTGAGGGTAATTAACCTGCCCCACTTAAAGAAATATTTAATTTGAGAAAGACTTCTCTATCTAAAAAAAGAAATAAGTTATCCTTTTTATATAAGCGGGTATCAATATCCCTTCACAACCTAAACTATAACTAGGACCCCTTTATATAGAATACTAAAGTGGCTTACCTATGATTAACCAAGTAATCTTAGATAATTAATTTATAATTATTTATAATTTATAATGATATTGAGGGTGAGTCTTAACATAACGTTAAGGTTGCTGCCTTATAACCTATAGGTCACGATTTCAAATATTAGAAATAACTGCGTACATCTTTAATTAATAGTAATGGCATGAGAATTTTTTTAATAGTTTTTCATAACAAAATTGATTGTATACATTATTGACATTATACTTTTACTTGAACTGAATACTTTAACCATCACTAATATTTGACCCCAAAA
The DNA here is from genome assembly GCA_963242795.1 of Inga leiocalycina. Taxonomy (NCBI): domain Eukaryota; kingdom Viridiplantae; phylum Streptophyta; class Magnoliopsida; order Fabales; family Fabaceae; genus Inga; species Inga leiocalycina. The sequence continues at coordinate 29,039,469 of OY725322.1, forward strand.
CAAAAAAAAACATCACTGACACATAATGGTAATTAAAAATGTCATTTTGTTGTTAATAAATAAAATGTCATTATATTTTATGACCACTACAAACAAGATATTGCTAGATATACACATGGATACACAATGGTGTTCTTTTTAACGTACATATATTGGTACAGAAGCTCAATCATGCATATGTTATATTTCCTATAAATACTAAAAATTCTTTTTACTTGATGATGATGAGACAAAATAATGTTATTAATTATTTTTTTCTGGTGATTTTTTTATATCATCAGCATAATTACAGTTATCATAATCTGTGATGGTGTTTTATTATTACTGAGTTGCTGATCAAATTTTCATAACTAAATTATATTTAATGATGACAAATATCATCACTAAAAATAATGCTCTCCAATCACAAAAAAAATAATACTCTCTTCGATACTAAATGCTGGAGATAAATAACTAATTTAACTAATATTTTTAATATTAGTTAAATTAGTTACTTATAAAATGATGTGCATTAAATTTTTTAAAATACCCTTTTTAATCACGTTTGCATTGGATACTACTTTATTGATAGAAAATTCCTTTATTATGTGAAAATAATAGGGATATTTTAGGAAAGAATTCTAAAATAAACAAATAAAATGGAACAAGATTTTACATTTATAATCAAAATAAAAATATCTAATATAATCTCTACCGTAAGCTTTTATATTTATAATTAGAGAGCGTATTCAGATTTCAATATACTAATTTTTTTTTTATAAAAAATATAATATTGAATAAAATAGGTAATACCTAACTTATAATATCTAAATGCCAATTTGAATTTGGATGCGGTGACAAAAATAGTCAACCCTGTAACTTTTTAGCCTGGCAACATCAATATTCCACGCTTAAACTCTTTAGTGGGGACCACTTCTCAATGTCGTCATCATCACTAAAGTCCACTTAAGCAAAACACATCGATGGCTGCTAATAGAAGAAAAATGACAATTTAATCCGGTCCTTATAAAATTATTATCCATCAAGCTAAGTTTCATATAAATGATGGAGTACTTCCTTGCCTTTGGTTTTTAAAATATATGAGTTACATGAATAATTTCCAAAAATTTAAAGCATTAAATATGTTATGCTTATTTATAAAAATTACGTGTTGGTTTTATATAATATCCATTTTAATAATTTGCATTGTAAATCAATATCCCTTCATAAAAAATCTCCTAAATTATATATATATTTAAGGGATTTTGACACTGACACTGACACTGAGAAGTCATTGCCACCCTGCAACTTTGTGATGGGCTCAAAAATTATCATAATAGCTAATAAAGGTACATAATTAGTATCGTAAACTATTTACTTTCTAGTGTAATGTTTTCTCTACCAATGAGATCTTAGTGGCAAAATGAGGTTATATAACTACTCTAATAATGGTGACTTTTGATATGGCAATTAAAGAAGGGTTAAGGAGCAAATTTACCAATAAAGTTTTAAGGAATGAGTGTCTGACACAATTATGTTTTAAAAGGGGTAAAAATACACATAAGATTTTAAAAATGGAGCATCCAGTAATGGCATTAGGTCAAATTTAACAGTTTTGTGCTGAATCTATGCTTTTAAAACCTTATATGTATTTTTACTATCTTTAAAGTATAATTATGTTAGGCGCTCATTCCTTAAAACTTTGTTGGTAAATTTATTCTTTAACTCATTAAGAAACTATCACTAAACTTTATCTTTAATTTTTTTTAGTAAAATCACCTAAATTCTCATTTATTAGGGCACATTTAGTCATCACTAAATATATCAGTTTGTCAGCTACGTGCATTCAGTTGAAAATATTCGTTGTTAATTGACAAATTAATTCCACACTTCAATATCCCAATTAATGGGAAATTGATTCCCATAATTCTTTGTTATTAATCGATGGTTTGATGAACTTTGAAATATGAAAGATATAGAGCCACTGAGCTAGCTAGCTTGTGGCTTAATTAATTAGGGGCTTGACCTTATTACTTAAATATCCAATAATATATAATAAAATGTGCAGTAATAACTAACAAACACATAGGATCCTCTATACTTAATGCAAAGTGAAATTATTATTATTATTCATGACTATAGCGATTAATGTGTGTGATACTTTATGAAATGAGATTGCTTCATTTAGCTGTGTGAATGATTAAATGAGAATGTCAAAATTGGAGTGGTTTTAATTGATTAAAAAAAAGTAAAATGGGTACGACTTTTTTCCCTCAAGAACAAACATTCATGAAAAATATATGAGCAACAACTAGATATAGCTTCCTATAATTATAATTAAAGCCCACCTACATAATTCATTTTGCAAAAGAGATTATGAGTTATTATGATCGTGATATGAAAAACAGGAACAGATCGTAACAAAACCAATTAAGAGTTTCATTAAAATAGTATGATCATTAATGTAAAGCCAAACTAGTATTGATTATATGGTTTGGTCTATTTGGCTTTATATATCGTCCTCCTCCTCCTTCTTCTTTGTTTTTTTGACTAATCTGGATTAACCTACAGTTTAAGGGCAGGGAATGAAGCATGTGGATGTGCCAAATAAATTAAGTTTAATTACTATACTGCAACCTTAAATCAAAACAAAAAATGACCTAAAATCTGATCATTTGTCATATTAGTAATTAAGTGACATATAGGCTAGCTAGCTTAAGTTTATTTACTTTGTCTTTTAAAGTCTCTGCTTTGTTACATATACATTAGTACTGCTTTAGTTATTCTTATTTCTGAGATACTGCTATATATACCATTCAGTTTAATTATTATAATTTACTCTCAAAGATGGAATTGAAGGAATAAAATTGACTTTAGACAAATAACTGTTTACAAAACAAAGTAGAAATTATTTGATAGGTAAATAGAAGAAAATGAAAAGAAAATCATATCATGCATGAATGAAAAAAAAACTGCTTGCACTTAAATAAAAATTATTAACCAGTAAAAGTAATCTTAGAGGCATATTACACACAAACTCCCCCATTTCTTATGTAGAATAAAGAGAACTATTCAACCTACCCTTGCATTAATCATAGAGAGAAGGTCATAATACTCTTTAATTTAATTCAATCGCTTTATTTAATATTTGATAATAACAGCCCAAGCTAAATATCATGTAGGTTAATTATGACGACAGAAAGATGGCGAACTTTTTGACTGCTATGTTAATTATCGGTGTTCCTTTTAATAAGAGAGCTAAGGTCAAAATTCAACCGTACGTGTTAAACACGATATCTTCATTTTATAACGACAACTACTGGTTTTATATGTGAAGTGCTTTATTTATTACACCAACACGCACAGTGACAAAAATATAATTTACTTCATACCAACTGAGAATAGATTAAGTGATTTAAATTAAGATTCATCACTCTTCAAATATTGTGTTTTATTAATCTTCTCTGACTGCATCGTCCTAACCTAATGATTGTTAGTTTGTTTGATTTAAAAATTATTATTAGTTTCAGTTCATGTGGAGCCGTGCAATATTGAGTTCATCCAACTACGACAGTGTACACTGTACAATAATAAAGTTCACATAGAGCAGTTTGAGTTTTCATTGATAGTCCTGGTATATAAATGCTTCAAAACGTTTTAATAGAGGTGCAGATATTCCCCGATAAAAATAATAAATGAGTAAAAAAAATATTTCTATCGAATTTTACTCTGAATTCTGAAAACATCTATATATGTTCTGATGCACAAACATCCATGGAAGTAATAACCAAGGAACTCTCTCAAAAAAGCTATTAATTTATAGAGGATTAAATACACCAGTACAGTGGTATGTAATTATATTATTATGATCATATTCAAACCTGGAGTAGATATTCCATATAAATGGGAGAGTATATAATTAGAGATTAACAGCTCCAAGCAATTAAATGCTATGAAACCCCTGGATGTACACAGTGATTGAAATAAATGAATTGGTGATGAGTGATCCATAAATGATTGCATGAACGAAATATAAATAGATTACTACTAGTAATTAATTAAGGGCTAGTTTGAACATTAAAGTTTCATTGAAAGAAAGTAGTACAAGCCATTGGTGTGTGTGAGAGGGTGTGAATTGTTAGCTCTACTAGCTTTTATTTGAAAGCAAGGTTCATTGTTAAACCTACAAGTTTAAATAAATTTGTCACGATATGAATTTGGATCATAAATATAAATAATTGAAATTAAATTCATCAACGTTAATAATATGTCATACTCAATAAAGAAAGTTCATATATAAAGTCATTGAACATGGTCAAATGGAAAAAATTAACACAATTTTGAAAATGAGTTGACGCAATCTTGTAAAGTGGAAACATTATAATGAAAAAATTAGTGTGTGAACTTGTGAGTTCAATTATATATAACACGGGCTTAAAAGTGAGTAATATATTGTAAGTTTTTTAATTTTTGAACTTACAAATATAATAATACTAAGTGTAATTCTCCATAGAAATAACATGTATGACTCAAGTTTAAGCAACTTATATGCTAGAGTTCTTTTATGCTTGATATATGAAGATGCAATATTATAAAAGTTACGTGTTATGTTATTTCATTTTGCTGTGGATTGTAAATGGAGATTTCATCAGGAAAATAAAATAATTATAAAAAAATATTTTTTTTAAATCAAAGACTTCCTATGGCACTTCTCCAAGGAGCGTCGTAGGAAGTCATAATTTTTTTAAAAAAACAAATAAAAGATTTCCTATTACACTTCTCCAGGGAAGCACTGTAAGAAATCATAAATTTTTTTTTTAAAAAAAAATGAAAGACTTCATACGGCGCTTCTTCAAGGAAGCCTTGTAGGAAGTTATATATTTTTTTAAAAAAATAATAATAAATTTATTACGCTTTCATATATTCAAGAAGCACCGTAGCTTTTTTTAACGGCGTTGGAATTTACGTTGCTTCCTAAACGCTATAGTATTCTTTAAATTAAATGTCACAGCTTGTGATTTTTGTAGTAGTGTAATACAATTTTGAGAGCTATAAATATAAAAATATGGTAAATTTGGATAGTCAAACTATCGACAACAATGTTCAAGAGTATTATTTACCTTTAATTTTGACATTTTAGAAATTGATGGGGAAACTAGATATTATTTCGCAAATCATGTTGTTACAATATCCAAAGGCCAATCTTAAAACAAAAGTGAAGACCCTCCCATCCAAAATAGAGCCCATATTTTAGAAGGAATATAATAATCATATATTTATAATATAAGTAAGCTAAAGTATTGATTACTATTTTTCAATTTTACTTCTATCTATCAGTGGTACACATTAGATACTGAGAAAAATAAAAGCTGTGACACAAATTTAAATAGGGAAAAAGTTTGATAATTTTTTTATTTAAGACAAAATTAATAAGTTAATCATTCTTCTTGATTTTAATGATATAGTTGGAAATGACTTTGTGGGTTTGTTTGATTTTGTTTTCAAAAATAATTTTAAGAAAAAAAACTTATTTAGAAAGTTGTTTTCAATAAGTTGTATTTAAACATAAAAATTTATTTATACAAACCAAAAAAATCAGTTTTAGTTGTTTTTTTATTGTTGTTTTTCTATTTTTTATGTTTTAACGCCATCGCTTATCTATTATCAACACCGCACTATCGGTGATAGCTACCGCCACATCATCACCGGTGATGGCCGCACCCATGTCACTTCAAAATCATTTTTTTTAAGATAACTATCCAAACAGATTTATTTGTTTTCAAATTTTTTTTTTAAGAACAATTTTATAAACTGTTTTGAAAAAAAAACAGAAAACATAAACAACCTTATATTTGAGAGGAAAGAAATTATATAGCAAAGTGGGAGTTTCCTTAATTATGTATATTTATTTTTAAAAAACAACGTTTTATAAGGGCCCATAAATTTCCAGTATATATACATAGAACATTCACTTCACTGTACGTCAGACGAGGGAGGGGTAAACCCTAGAATCGTCCATATACGTAGCCATTATTTAAGTAAAACGATGCGAGGAGAGGCGAATAGAATTAAGGGAAAATTCTAAAAAACTACACTTAAAATATAAAAAGAACAAATTAGTACATCAAAATTCAGGAAAGACAAATCAGGCGAGTCTCAGAAAAAGAAAGAATCTGTCCTTTTGAAATTTCGGCCAAATTACGAAAATGCCTTTCAGCACTTCATGCACACTTCAGAATAACAACATGATCATCGCAATTAACACCTTTGGATTCGGTATTAACAACTGCAATTCTTCTTTTACAATTAACAAATTTCAGGACCAATAACAACACATATCTTGTCGTTAACAACTCCGGATTCGATATTAACAACTCCAATTTCTTCTTTCAACACTTAACAAGTTTCAGGGCCAATAACAACACTCACATCGCCATTAACAACTCATGATTTGCCATTAACAACTCCTATGTTGTTATTGCGACTGAGGGCTGAAGGACACTTTCGTAAGTTGGCCAAAATTTTAAAAGGACAAATTCCTTCTTTTTCTGACACCCGCCTCATTCGTCTTTTTTGAATTTCAATGTATTGATTTATCCTTTTTATAGTTTGAGTGTAGTTTTTTGGAATTTTCCCTAGAATTAAATGGTTTTTCCTATTTTAGCTCGACGATCTTTATGCAGTGTCTTATCACTTTCAAGTTTCAACTAACCCCACGAACCCCCATGAAAAGCTGCTAGTATAGCCTAATAGGACAATGTCACTCGATCACTTAATACTACTGTAGTTTTCAGCTCCATACACGACACCTCGTTTGCATGCATAAATAAATTATTTAAATTTAGAATAATTCATAAAATGTCAGTTTTATTTTATTTTTTTAAAAAACGATCAGTTACTATTTAATAAGCGGCAGATTGCATAATGCCATCACAAATAACCTTATAACATGGTATTAAAATTCAACTCAATTGCACACTAGCAAACAGACGGATTAATCAGCCTATTAATCGGTCTGGTAAAGAGTTTTGCTTAACACTATTACAAAAAAGGATTTTAACGTCTATATTTTAACATTTTTAACGTCCAAAATCTAAAAGACATCTATGTAAGGGGTATATATGTTTTAAGAAAAGACGTCCCCAAAAAATATGAGTATTTTATTGCATGATCAAAGAATATAAAATATACATATGATAATATGTGGGAATACACATATGAGGGATATTAGAGGTGGAACTAAGTAGTGGTAGGGCCTTGGGGTGGTTCAGATAACAACATAAATATACAGACAACTCAATTTTTTTGTGGGGGTAGTTGCATCAGAACTGAAACCCTAGGACACAATTAATGGATAATACCCTCCCCACTTTTCTCAGGGACGTATCACGTATGTCAGTTATGATGCTATTTAATCTTCCTTCCCCCCTCTTCTTTTTCTTTTTCAAACTTCTAGTTGAGATCTTAAATTTCAAAATATTTATATTTAATATTTCATTATACAATTAGTTGACTTACCAATAACTGGTATTGGAAACGCTTTTTCCTTTATGATAAATGTTCTTCTTAGCCATTAATTCTAGTGTTTTAGAATTAGTGTAAAATATAATAATGTCAAGTTTAACCCGCATAAAAAGTTATTCTTTTTTTTTTTGTGAACACATAATAGAAAGTTATATACTTGTACTAGGGTTCTTAATTAGACATCATATTAATTTCAGTTGTTCATATTGATTTTTTTTTTAAACAATAACGAGTTAGCTAATTATGGTTTATTGGAACACTCGGTAATTGAATTTCAACACACATTTATAATATACTCTGAGAGTCTAGTTCATGACCAAAAGTTTCGTGGTTTTAGATTTTACCAAAACTGATCAAAATTAATATACCAATATACATTAACAATAATAATAAAAAAAACTGCAGAGTCATATTAATTCATAAGTAGATCATTACGTCTACATTATAGGCTTATAGTTATTATGAAATTTGATATTACACTAGTTATAGTTTAAATAAGGGTAAAGATGTAAATCTACCCATAAACATTTACCCAAATACACCAAACACCATAAACTTTTCTCAGATACAAAAATACCTAGAGAATTTCCAAAATGTTGTAAAAATATCTTAACTATTAAGTCAACTAATATTGACTGGTTAGAAAACATACCAGTCAAGAAAATGATGCTCAAATACACATGAAGTTTTTAAAATAATGTAAAAATGTCATGACTTTTAAGTCGAACAATGTTGATTGTTTAACAATTAGCACCCCACATGATGCGTTGCACAACATTTTTGTCAACCCCCGTTTCCATTTCGATAATCAAAGAGTAATAAAGACGAAATTCAATGGGCATACAGAAAAGTACAATTATACTGATAAAAATATTCGTTTACAATCCCAACGCCGTTCATTTACAATTCCGATATTGTTCGTCGGCGGAAACAGAAAATACAGCGGAAGTATTAATATTTACAAATTATCCAAAATACTAAGGCATAGACTAAAGCATAACCACGTTCATATCCTCGCCTCGAGACACGTGCCGCTTACTGTCCGGCGTCAACATCTTTGCCCTTTGGCCCACTGGTACTCGCTGAGGTATTTGTTTAAAAATAGGGTGAGATTCCGAAGAATCCCCGTAGAGACATAATATCGTTCATAGAAAATGCGAAAAGTAAATATGTCATGCGCCAAGGTATGCACAAATTAATGAACAATATAAACACATCATCGTCATGTATTCATGAGTAGGGCCCAGCCCCACAATCTACACCGGTTGGACTTCCGCCAACTCCCAGTGTAAGTGCACCTCTGGCACTAACAGCCTCTCTCTAGGCAAATCATGTTATTAATAAAGTGCATTTACAAAACAATGGCATCCACACAATCACATAACTTATGGCATAGTGTATGAAGGATAATATCCCTACCTCAAAGCTTTATAATCCTCTTTTAAATGTGCCTCGAAGAACGTGTCGTATCCGGCCTCCAAATCGGTCCTAAAATATTAAATGCACCAGAAATAGGTCATAACCTATCCAAGTATCATTTTAGACTCTTCCATAGTGTTTATTGTGGTTATATTAGTCTATGGTGAAAATTTACAAAAATGCCCCCAGGAACCCGGCCCGGCCCGGCCGTACCCGGCCCGATGGCACGTTTTCCCAAAATTTTGACTAGGGCTATTCTGACTTATTTTCACCCAAGGAATCCATTTCCGGCCTCGAAATTGCCAAATTCATGGTCAAATTACGAAAATACCCTTGACAGCCCCTATTTAGTGATTTCAGTGGCGTTTTCGTAATTATGCTTTTTCGGCCTCTACCGAAAAATTGCCCAACAGTAACCCCACCTATTTTTGCCCACTGAATCCAATGGAACCATTTATTTTATGAAAATCCAACTCCTTCCCTCAGATCTGTGCTGGCCGAAATATTGGTCAAAAATTGGAAAAATGGAGTTTTGTGTTTTAGCTTCTAAAACTTGTACTTTTCCACTTCTAATCCTAGATCAACTCACTTAAACACTTCTTAACCATGATTTAAAGGATTTTGGGCAGCATAACCCCTTAGGATTATGGCTTTTCCAATTTTACAACTTAACCAAAAATCACATAAATCAAACAACAATCACCAACAACAACTTCAATACACAAAGAAGTTGAGATTTTGGAGATTACCTCTTGATCCTTGGTGTTTCTCTCTCTAGAACGTTCTCTCTCTCCCCTCAACCTTGAGATTAGCTTGCTAACATGGTGATCCATAGAGAAAAAGAGATTAGAGAAGCTATTATGCAAGAGAGGAAGCTTTGAACACAAGAACAATAATACCTACCTTAGACTTCTTCCTCCTTGAGCTCTCCTCTTCTCTCTATCTCTCAAGCTTTCTCTCTTCCTCTTTCCCTTGTGCCTTGAACGAAATGTGTGTGTGAAGGGGAAGAGAAGATATTTTATTAACCTTGTCATCTTCCTTCCTAGCCCTTGATTTCATCTATGGTTGAGATTGCAACACCTTTCATGTACACCATCATTCCATTTTTGTGTACACTCAACCTTGCCATGCTTCCCTTTTTGTGTACACTCAACATTAACCTACCAACTCACTCAACCTTATGCCATCCCTTGTGATCATGTGTGTACTTGGGTCCTATCTCCTTATATGTTCATGACACTTGCCATTTTAATTTCATTAATCAATTTCTAACACATTTCATTTTCAATTTTCGGAATAATGGCAATTCTGGCAGATTTTCTGCCCTAACTTTGAAAAATAATAACTAATTTTGTAGACATCGTTTCGAGTCGATTCCAAAGCCTATGGAACCCTCATTGAGTCTAGTTTCAAGGAAAAATATGGAATATTACTGGAAATGATCATATTATTCCCAGATTTTCAATCTTTGATCTCTGCTCCAGAAACTTTCCAGATTTTCTGGATCAACTTCAAAAATTCATATCTTTTTTTCTATAGCTTCAATTGAGTCATATGACCTATCAAATTAAAGCTTAGGATGTCTACTTTCACCCTATAAAATTTCATAATTTTTGGTCATCATTTGGTCTTCCAAAACTATATGACAATCTCACTGCCTTGCAGGCGATTTCACTGAAAGCACTGTTCCACCTTCAATTTTCAATATTTAATTCTTTTGGCCTTAAATATTCACCATTTTATTGAATATATATATAATAATTACAATATATTCTTGGTGAATAAAATTTGGGATGTTACAATTTTTGCTCACAGTGGCCCTGCTACATAGAGGTAGGAAAACAGGCCGGGCCGGCCCGTGATGGGCTCGGGCCTAAACAGGCCGGTCCGTTTAGGCCCGAGTCCAAAAAAGTACTGAATTTTATAGGCCTAGCTCGTTTAAGTAAAGCCCGCGGGCTTGAGGCCCGTTTATTTTATTTTTTTTTGTCATGACTTTTTTTTTCCCTTATTCTCCTAAAGATTAAAATACCTAATTTTAAACATAAATATTATCAAAATTAATTTAAAACATAAATATTATCCATGTTTAATAAAACATAAACACTAAGACTTAAGTTCAAACCATAATTAATGTCTAAAACTAATCAAACAAGTCCATAGTCACAATCAAGCAAGTCTACAAGCTTCAAATATCAGTAATAATAGAATACCTGATTTGGATTTTGGCGTACACATATAAAAAAGAAAAAAATAAAATAAAAAAAGAGAAGCTTCAAAAGAGGTATGAGTAAGTGTGAGAGCGTTTCTAATCTGAGGGTTAAGTTAGATTAACTCTGCCCCTTAACCACTACTTGCTACCATGTGCCCAGTTAAAAAAAAAAAAAAGTTAAACGGGTCTAAAAGGGCCAGCCCTATAAGGCCGGCCATTTTAGGCCCGCCTTCTTTTCCCCCCCTAAATCACAAACCCGGCCCTTGACAAACTTAGGCCTAAACGGGCCGAACCAATTGAGGGTTAAAATCCCCTCCCCGACTGAGCTGTTCTCATATATATAGGATCATGGGCTTTTATGACTTAGAGAATGAATTTGCTATTCTTGATATTGATAATAAGTTGATGTGATGATATATACTGACGTACGTGTGTATTATGCCTACACATATGGATATTGATGGGAGGGTCAACCAAACTATATAAAGCAAGGTTAGGTCAGTTATCTAACCCTAGCTGGCACGTGTGTGCTGATTAGGTTAAGCCAGATTAGGGTTAAATAAATAGTTTTCTTTTCAAAAGCTTTGAAAATTTCAAAGATTCATATCTTTCTAATGATCATTTTAACATTTAGGGCATCTAGATTAATTGCTTCAATTCATGCAACACAAGTCAAAGAACCCGAATCCAAATGAAGAAACGCGGAGAATAGATCAGATACACAGACTGAAAACCGCGAAATGCATTTAACTTGGATATGAACTTGCATAGGGGCCTGTATTATATTAATATATCCCTGACTATTTATTGCTCGGGGAATTGATTTGTTTTTAATGTGGCAATTTATATATAGTTATCAACAATCCAAATCCCACCTCTATTAAAGGTTGTTTCTTTAATTTTTTTTTAAATATATATACTTTTAGCTAGGTCAATTCTGACTATACTAGTCAAAGGCTCAATACCATAACTACTCAACCAAGCTTCCCAACGGAGCCCAACCTTAATTACACTTGCTGAATTAATAGTATTACGATAACTAAAGTTTTAAATTAAAACATGTTCTCTTCTCTCTAGCTACATGAGATAAATAATGCAGTGGTAGTATAGGTTCGACACCAATTAAAGAGAGGAAATGCATGAGACCAAAAAGCTTCAATCCGATCCTCTAACCAAATAGCATTACGATTGTAAACTAATTAACAAGATAGGATTTTGAGACGAATCTGGATTTTTTTCCCCTAATATATTAGGTTTAGAATATATAGAAAGAGATAAAGTATATAAAACATTATTAAAACATAATACTCACGCAAATAAATTAAAATATATAGTAGTACTAACAATATTTATGTCTAATTAAAAAACATGTGCAAAACTACAATAATCTCTTGAAGCAATATATATAGTGCATGGTTGTCTCACCTCTAAAGCAAACACGATGATATTTTATAAGACAAAATTCCTCTCTCATATGTATCTTATGTTATCTCTGGTTTTTAATATAAGAGCCACTTGACTGTATTATTCTTTTAGAAATTATGGAAGTAAAATATGTTACATTAAATTAATTATATTTATTTTTTTTTAAAATTAATTTATCTGACTTATAAACTGATATATAATGTAATGATATACAATATATGATATGATTAAATAACTTATTTAACTTTCTTAAAATTTCCAAAAAAAGTCAAATGATGACTCTTGTATTAAGAATCAGAGGTAGTACAATGTAAGTCACTTTAAAACAAGTGAATCCAATACTCTCCTTATATATTAGGATTAACCGTGATAATCTTAATTAACTGATTTTTTGCAAATTGAAGTTGGGTTAAAGTTAATTAGTGTAATGTGATATACGTTTAGATATGATTCTATAAAAATGTCAATTTGACATGTTTAGATGATATATTGTTAGTTAGTTTTAGAAGGTTTAAATATGAACAAAAGTCAAAAGCCATAAAAAGTTGCTGTCGGTGTTGCCTTCAAGACACTCATGCCATCTTCCACTGCTTGACCCTCCATTTAAACTTGTAATGACAAAGCATCAACAAGCCCATTATGAATTGGCTTCTTGAATTCCTTTTGCTCAACCATGTCAACTTGGAAGCATTGCTTAGCTTTATTGGGAGTTTTCATTGGCTTGTGCATATTGAAGGTAACATGCTCATCTTCAACTCGCATGGTAATTTCACCCTTTTCAACATCGATTAGGGTTCTAGCAGTTGCTAAGAACGGTTAAAATAGCTTTTGGGTGGAAAGTCAATTGCCTCTGAAGCCAAGGCAAACATCATTTTTTTTCAATTCAACTTGGGTCTAAAGTGCTTTTCATGTCTAAAAGTTAGTATGGGATGACCAACGTTATTACAAAAAAACACTAAATTTCTGATGGAATTTGCCACAGAATTGAGAGCTTTTGATGGGATTTCAACGGAAATGGATTTCTAACGGAATGGATTCTATCGCTAACAATAGAGTGACAAACCAATTTCCGACGGAATTCAAATTCTGTCTCAAATTTTCGATGAAATTTTCGACGAACTTAATTCCGTTGCAAACTTATTTTTTATTTTTTAAATTTTAAAAAGCCAAATGTCAACTCCAGCGGCCGCCACCTCATCACCAATGGAGGTACGTGGTAGCAGCTCTTGTGGCCTCCACCTTATAGCCGACACCCAAATCCGCCAAGTGTCGTAGCCTCCCTCTGCCACGTGTCGTAGCCTCTTTTTTCCTAGAAATGCAACTCAAGTTGGCCTCCTTTCCGTACGCACGCGATGCCTTATCGGATGGACTCGACTACTTTGACGTTTTATTATTACACAATTATATATATAATCTTATTATACATAATCAATTATTTATAAATATATATTTATTAATTTTTTTATTAACATTAATTAATAACTAATAAATTTTATATGACCATTATGCCCCCACAAGAACTAAAACCTATGATTGGAAATTAAAAATATTTTGGAAATCAGAAAATAATAATTAAAAATTAAATTTAAAATATTAATTAATAACTAATAAATTTTATAAAAATAATTTTTTAAAATTAAATTAATTAAAAAATAATAATTTTTAAATTTTGCCATGGAATTTTAGATGGAATTCTTTTTTGTCGGAAATTGCGATGGAATTAGTTTGTCAAAAATTTCCTGGCAAAAAACGGAATTTGCCACAGAATATTTTCCGTGGCTAATTTGCCACGGAAAAACTTTAGTCGAAAAATTTTTCGACGGAATTTCTGACTGATTTCAGTCAGAATTTTCGACAGAAATTTTTTCCATTGCAAATTCCCTCTAAAATTTCATGTTTTTTTTATGTGATTCTAAACAAGTCCATGTATTATCAAAGGTTGTCAAACAATTAATTTTTTAAGCAAAATGAATGAATAATTTGCTATACTTAAACCTAACAATGTAATGTTAGATATTTTAGACAATCCTTTGAGCCACCCTTGGTATCCGACACTTTTTTGGATCATATTATCATGTATTTGAGCAACTGAGTAATTAGTATTAAGGCTTTGTGACTAGGATACTTCTGCCTAGTAATCTTTTGAATTTAGTGGAATTTTAACTCAATTCATCCACTTCATGACTCATCTAGTCCACCACTGACCAAATACCTTGTGTAGGTGCATGTAATGAGAGATAGTAGATAGTTGTATAAAAAATAATTTTGAGTTTATTTTAAGTATACATTCATAATTAGTATTGCTAGCTTAAATACAACATTTCTTCTAAGAAAATATAGTGAAATATTATATGCCACTCAAATTTTATAAATTTTTCAAAAAATAAAAATTTATAAGTTCACTATAAAAGTTTAAAAATAAATAATTGAAACATATCATATTTAGTGGTAATAGGATGACATGCATTGCATGTTGACTACAAAAGAAGGTGAAAGAAAGAAGAGAGACAAAGATATCATTGTAATAAAAAGGAGAGCAAGTAAAAAAAAAACTACTAAGACTTGATAAAACAGGAAGAAATTAATTTTAATTTCTATGGATGGGTAATGAGTTTATTTCCTTACCCTTGAGTAGAGGTTAGGAGCATAATTAGACACTAACTAACAAGTTTACCAAAATAAATATACTAATTTATAGATTAAAAGAAAAGGTGGAGGACCAGAGAGAAGTAGGGGTGGGTGTGGGGGGCGGGGGAAGCGGCGCAGAGGTCGCCGTTCCGATCAAGAAATGGCGGGAAAAAGTGGTGGGGTCCACGCTGGGTTTGGGGAAGAAAGGAGGGCCCACAATTTCATTGCATTCAATTTACGCTTTGAGAGAGAAGGCATTCTTTTACCCTTTTGTGTTCTCACTTATCCTCTCTTCCCTTTTGTTGCATCTTCCATGTTTCTCCTCTTTTTGTTCCACTTTTCCTCTTCCTATTTTTATTTAAAATTATTTAATCTATAATCATGTAAGTTGGAAAAAATCTTTTTGCACCTCAAACTTTTCTTAATTATTGATTTTATCTAGAATTTTGATTTTAACAACTAAATTTTTATAATTTTTTAATTCTAAATATAAAATATAGTTGATGAGTTTATTTTGATCTTAAATATAAGAACTTAGTCTATTTTGTCTTTTAAATTTATAATTATTATTTCCTAAACTATATATGAAGGGATTTATCAATGTGGAAAATGATTAAATGAGGTATGGTAGGAAACATACATTTATCATAAATAATTAAATTAATTATTTTTTTAATATTTATAAATTAATTATCTAACTTTAACATTTATAGGATAAGAAGAATACAAGAATTGAGTTGTTTTAAGTTGAATTTATAAATGAAATAGAGAAAATTTTAAAAACTAAAAAAATTATGCTTCTGTTAAAAAAAAATCACTAATGATTAATTTGGAAATTTTCTAATTTTTTTGTTTTATGGTTACTGCAATGGGTAAAAAAATTAATTTATATACTTTGTAATACTCCCTTAATTTTAAATATAAAAAATAGTTCATGGGTGAATTTTGGCACTACATGTATGACTTTTTTCTGTTTTATATTTTATATTTATCATTTTTTAAAACTAATTTAACTAATTAATAAATTAAAATATAATATAATATTATACAAAAATATTTTCAAAAAATTAATTAACTAATTTAATTTTTTCTCAGTCTACCATAGGATTAGATGTAAAAATTGAAAAGCAAAAAGTAGTTTTTTGGTGAGAAATTGAGAAGGCGGCTAGAACGGCGGCTGATGAGGAAATCGAGAGTTACGGGCTACTGGATAGAAGTAGGGGCCCAATTATGACGTCACCTCCTTATGCTTCTCCCCAAATTGGTGGTCACTCACGTTTCTTCCTAACCTTCTAATTTATTTTTCTTAATTTACTTCAATTCTATTTTTTTATTTTCCTTAGGTTTATGTTCGAAACTAGCAAAATGAAAAATTTCCCACTTTTTAAATTGACCTTATACTATCATCTTAGACTCTATATATTTTTTCAAAAAATTCTTTTCCATCGATGAAAAAAAAGAAAGTTTTTATTTTTTTCTGCTTTTTTTCAATAATTCAATTTTTTGAGGTTTTTAAGTCATTTATTTATTTAGTCACATTAAATATGAAGAACATCAAAGTAAATAAAAAAATTAATATTTCAATTTTATATTTTATCGCTGTGAGATAACACGATATGATGTTTCCCTTTTGTTTGGACAAATATTAGCAATTTCTTGGCAACTGCTTCCCATCCCCCCCCCCCCTTTTTTCCTTTTCGGGGGGGAAAAAACAAACAAAACAGGCATTTCAGTTTCTTGCTCGCCAGGCAAAGGTTATTTGGTCAAAGCAGTGGATCAAAAGTCACTGAGACTGAAATTAAACCAGAGATAACACAAAATAATATTAGTAAGAGAGTGAAAATTACAGGGTTGATATAAAATTTTTAATAAAAAAAATTGAATTAAATCTTTTTTAAAAATAAAAAACACCGTTCTCATGTGGGGTTCACCGGAACAAGGTAGGTGCCCCGGTTCGCTGGTTTCTAGTTCGAACTAGCTGATACAATCTGAGTTTAATAACCCTGCTTCAAGCACGCCCATGGATCATTTTATATTTCATTAATTATATACATATATATCGAAGGATCCTCTGACTTCATCAATTTTAAATTAAACAAATTCAGTTTACTGAATATTTTTTTTATGTGTTTTAGGTTATCACTTGAAATAAGAAAAGAAGGGATATAAGCCAATTTTCCATATTAAACAAAGTTTAGACGATTATGAATGTATTTTGCATAATTTTATTTTTATGGAGCAACTATGCTTAAATGTGATTTCGAATTTTAATTAGCAACTTTTAAACCAAATCATAACAAAAAATCATAGTATATATTTTTCATGCAGAAAATAAAACAATCTACACAATTGATTTTTTTTAAAAAAAAATCATACCCATATTTTCATTTAAAAATTGAATAAAAATATAATAATTTGTAGATATATTTTTTATTACATACAAATACAGGCGTCCTTTTTTTTTTTGGGCTTAAAAACTGGGGCTCAAACGTACAGGCGTCTTTTTTTATTTACGTATCTTTCATATCTAATGGTGTCTTTTGATTTTGTCTATTGACATAATTACCGCACTTTATTCTTTAAATTATAGTAATGTTTTTTTTTTGGAACTTTAAAATATATGAAATGCAGAATTCAGATAAGCTGTCTTACAATGAATACTAAATTAATTAAGACGCAATGTACATAAATCGTATCTTTTTTTCTTTATATGGACACTGTGTTATCTTTAAAAATTTTAATTCGATATTGAATATTTATGTGCAAAATTAAAACTCGCCATTAACATCGTCATATCCTCTTGATATATTTGTAATAATGTGGTTTTGGATAATAAAGATTTCGTATTTAATGTGGCCGGGGAATTTGAATGCTTCTGTAATCTGTACACGAGTGTGGTTCGTTTTTGTTCTGTTCACAGTATAATTATTTAAAATTCATGCATTTTAATTTATACTGAGGGAAAATAAAAAGAAACTGAGAATATTCATAATGTTCATATACACAAAAAAAAAGGCAAGAAAATATAAGCAAAAAATAGTACTATACTACTATTAAGATATGGGATGGAGGAATTATCATTTTAAAGATTAACCCTAGAAAGTGACAAAAGGAAAAAAAATTTGACCATTGTGGTAATTCATGGTCAAATGATTTTATCCTAAAATCACAAACAAGTGAAAAACGTAAGAAAAATTTCCAATTTCAGCTTGATTTGAGCAAAAAAAGGTTGAATCTTCGAATTGTATAGAAACAAATTGTTCAGAAATATTTCTATTTTTAGTATTTCTAACAATTAGATTTCGAGGAAACGATTTTAGTTATTTTTCTCAAATTATTCTGTGTTGTTTTTCACTTTTTTGGTTTATTTTGATTGACAGTATCTCGGTCATACCATATTTGAGACAACGCAAATTTTAATAGAGGTATTCTTCATTACCATTTTGAATATATTTAAATATCTAATTGTGATTCTGTCTTCAATCGAAGTTCAACCTCATTGACTCTTTATATTTGCACTTTTTTCCCTTCCCCTAGCTTCAAAAAAAATCATATAAAGTTAAAAAAAAAAAGTCATATACAAAATTTACTTTTTTTAAAAAAAAAAATTATAGACTTTTATGTTTTAACTCCAATAATATCAAAACGATAGACTTTTTATTACAGTACATCATCTTAGTCTAGATGCAATGTAAAAAATTCAAACATTAAACTCTCACTTCTCCCAAAAAAAAAAAAGGAAAAAAGATATAAAAGAACTATGAAATTATAAAATCCTAAATCAAGTTTGTTACTTAAAATAGATAAGAAAGTGACAAAATTTAATATATAATTCAAAATTTTTTTTTTAAAAAAAATATCTGATTCAAAATTTTAAAGATTCAAAATTCTTTTTCTGCCCTTTTTCCAACAAAAAATTCTCCATAGAAGAATTATTAGTGTGTTATTAGATATTGGTAATTATAATTTTAAAATCAATCCGAAGTGATTTTTCGTCATGGTAAAAATATTTTTTTGGTACATTAATTATTTAATGCTATCAAGCATGCAAGCCATCTTTCGTGTGTACAAAAGAACTTCCGTTATGTGTAAATACTCTTTTGTGTGCGCACAAATCTTCTATATAAATGTGCAAACCATCTTCCGTTGCATACAAAATATCTTCCGTTGTGTACAACATATCTTCCGTTAAAGTGCAACCGATCTTCCATGGTAGTATTCAGCAATTAATTTACCCCAAAAATATTTTTGGGTGATTTTCCCAAAGAAAAAGGACGCGATTTTTCATCCATCTTACATGAATCCAATGGAATAAAATAAAATAGTTACTTCCTCTGATCTTATTTATAAGCAACTTTCCTCTTAATTGTGTAAAACGAGCTGGTAGTTAAAAACAATAAGTATGTAAAAAATGCTATGTTTTTTTATATATGCCTCTATTTATAAAAAGAGTATAGAAGAGAGGATGTATAAAAAATATAAAAGATAGTAAAATATACATTTTTCTAATACTTTGTTGACTTCATTTACTGGTCTCTTTCTCTCTTTCTCTTGAATATAATTCTTGGTTGATGTGTGTAATAATTAATTATAAATTATATATGTATTTAATAAGAGTAAAATAGGAAAAAAAACTTAAAGTTTTAGATATAAAATAAAATTTACTTATAAAAAAGCCTAATCTTATAAAAAAAATTACTCATAAATAAAAACAGAGGGAATATGATTGTGATATATGACAGAAAAGATGGTAGTAATTTAAGAAATAATTTTTTTCCTTATAAACCAGTAATACAAAATTCAACTTATTCTGTGATGATTACATGTCACAATGTGATTGGTTAATGGAATTGCAAGGAAAGAGTTGATGGCAGAGGATCCGGGACTATTGAGAGGGGGAAGGCAACGTTTGACTTTTGCGGCCCCTTTGTAGTGTGTGTACGAACCAAGAATGGAGAAAGGTGGGAGAGGAGAGAGAAAGTCACACCTAAGGAAACATAAATAAACAAGATAAAAAGAGAGAAAACGTGGGGCAAATCTGTCATTTTGGCACCGCCGTCGCTAAAATGGCGCACCTCTCGCCACCACCGTAAATGGGCGGGAGCTGACGAAAACAACCGGCGACCTCATTTATAGCTCAATGGGGGACACACCTGGTTGTGCTTGTACTATTCATCCTCCCACTTTTGTTATATAGAGAGAGAAATTATAGAGAGAGGAAATCAAAATATAGAGAGACTATAAAGGCCCTTCCTTTCTTGCTTGGAGGCAATGCTTTAAAACCCCCATCAGTTACACTTATGAGAGACAACTCTCTCTGTGAAACTAGAGAGAAAGTGGTGGGTATGGAATAGATAGATTCTATACACACGCGCACAAACCTATAGCTCTCCGTGCTGGCTGGTTTTATTTTTTATTTTTTCCAATTTTCTTTTTCACTTTTCTTAAATTAGGCCATAACTCTCTCCCCACACCACTCTCAAATCTCAAATCATGCCGATATCTTTGATCAATCACTCAGCCGTTTCTCATATCGCTTGAGAATCTTTGGGTAAATGGGTATGTTGGTTTTTTGGTGATTTCAATTCCCACATAATGGTCTTTTCTCTTCCCACCAAAAAATCACTCTCTTCTCTCTAAAAAGTTCCTTCTTTCTCCATACCCAGAGTTCAAAGTTTACTCGTTTTAATCGTTCAATGTTATGCGACTCTCTGATTCACTGGTAAAACCATTACTATTTTTTCTTTTTCGTCTGCTGCTACACTGAGTGTGAGAGAGAGAGAGAGAGAGAGAGAGAGAGCGTTAGAGAGAGAAGAATGGAGTACGGGACTGGAGGCGGTGGTGGGTCCCCCGGGGACCACCACCACCACCACCACCACCACCACCTTCACGACGGTTCTGATTCGCAGAGGGACAAGAAGCGATATCACCGTCACACTGCTAACCAGATTCAGAGGCTTGAATCGTAAGTAAAGCAATCGGCCATTTTGTTTTGTTTTGTTTGTTTCCTCCGATTAAATTTTTATTTGTCTCTGTGTGCGCGCGCTTTTTTTGTGATGTGGGAATGAATGAATGAAAAGAATGTTCAAGGAGTGCCCCCACCCAGATGAAAAGCAGAGATTACAGTTAAGCAGGGAACTAGGTTTGGCCCCTAGGCAGATCAAGTTTTGGTTCCAGAACCGGAGGACCCAGATGAAGGTACTATTACTTCAAAACCATCGTTATTCTTATTCTTCTTGTTGTTTTTTGAATTGTTGTTTGTTTTTGGGTATGCAAATTCAGGCCCAGCACGAGAGAGCAGATAACTGTGCTCTCAGATCAGAGAACGACAAGATTCGGTGCGAGAACATAGCTATCAGAGAGGCCCTCAAAAATGTCATTTGCCCTTCTTGTGGTGGCCCTCCTTGTCACGAAGATTCCTACTTCGACGAGCAAAAGCTTCGTTTAGAGAATGCTCAATTGAAAGAAGAGGTACCTAAAAACAGAAAATACCACAAAAGAGTCAAATTCTTCATTGTTCTTCTCGATTCCATTTCAAAAACTAGTTAGTTAATTTTTTATTTATTTTGCAGCTTGATAGAGTATCCAGCATTGCGGCTAAATACATAGGGAGGCCAATTTCTCAGCTCCCTCCGGTTCAGCCTATTCATATCTCATCTCTGGACTTGTCAATGTCGAGTTTCGGGGGCCAACCCATGCTGGTTGGTGGTCCTGGTCCTTCTCTTGATCTTGATCTTCTTCCTGGCAGTTCTTCGTCGTCGGTTCCCAGCTTGCCTTACCAGGCGGTGGCGATGGCGGCTTCTTTCTCCGACGTCGATAAGTCCCTCATGTCGGACATGGCCGGCAATGCCATGGACGAGCTGCTCAGACTTTTGCAGACCAATGAACCCCTTTGGATAAAGTCAAACACAGATGGTAGAGAAGTTCTTAATCTTGACGCATATGGAAACATGTTTCCTAGATCAAATACTCACATCAAGAATCCCAATATTCGTGCCGAAGCTTCTCGCGATTCTGGAGTTGTGATTATGAATAGCTTGGCCTTGGTCGACATGTTTATGGACCCTGTAAGTCATTTTCTTCTTCATTTTCATCATCATCATCATCATCATCTTCTTCATCCTCACGACTATATTGATTAATTTAATAATTCTGCAGAACAAGTGGATGGAGCTATTTCCTTCTATAGTTTCAATGGCAACTACTATTAAAGTGATATCTTCTGGAATGCTGGGAGGTCATAGTGGCGCTTTACAATTGGTACACTGAACAAAACACTAGAATTTTATTAATTACCACGTGACATTCATGAGAATTACATTTTTTTTCTATCTACCTATCTATCCCACATGTTAATTTTTTCCCCCCGTATAATCAGATGTATGGAGAGCTTCAAGTGCTTACTCCACTGGTTCCAACTAGAGAATTCTACTTCCTGCGATACTGTCAGCAAATTGAGCAAGGTTCATGGGCAATTGTTGATGTTTCTTATGATTTCCCTCAAGATAACCAGTTTGCTCCTCAGTTTCGGTCTCATCGATTCCCGTCTGGCGTCTTGATCCAGGACATGCCTAATGGCTATTCTAAGGTTGGTCTTATTATCATCATCATCATCATCATCATCATCATCTCCCACAAATTCAATTCCTACTTTGATTTTTTTATACCCGGAATTGGCAATCTCCATTAATTAATAATTCACTGTCTTAAAAAAATAGGTGACTTGGGTTGAACATGTGGAGATTGAAGATAAAACACCAACTCATCGTCTTTACAGAAACCTCATTTACAGTGGCTTGGCTTTTGGAGCAGAAAGATGGCTCGCTACACTTCAAAGAATGTGTGAAAGATTCGCTTGCTTAATGGTTTCCAGCAATTCAACTCGTGATCTTGGAGGAGGTATTTAATTAACATTATCTATTTGTGATGTTTAAGGTTTGTTGCTGGACTATGAACAATGTGTTGTGTTGTTCGAAAATTTCAGTGATTCCTTCCCCGGAGGGCAAGAGGAGCATGATGAAACTTGCACAAAGGATGGTGGCCAATTTTTGCACATGCCTCAGTGCATCTAACGGTCAAAGATGGACCACACTTTCTGGGCTGAACGAGGTCGGTGTCAGAGTCACCGTCCATAAGAGCACTGAGCCCGGCCAACCAAACGGCGTCGTACTGAGCGCAGCTACCACCATCTGGCTCCCCATCCCTCCCCAGACCGTCTTCAATTTCTTCAAGGATGAAAGAAAAAGACCTCAGGTGTATATAACATAACATAACATTACATGCCTTCATATCTCACATTTATATATAATTAATTAATATTGTGACATAAACATTATTTTGTTTTCTTACTCGTTGTAGTGGGATGTTCTTTCAAACGGGAGTGCTGTGCAAGAGGTTGCTCATATAGCCAATGGGTCTCACCCTGGGAACTGCATATCTGTTCTTCGAGTAAGACACTATTCCTTATTTGTTTGTCCTGTCAGTTTGTGTGTGTGTGTGTGTGTGTGTGTTTCGTGTTTTAAATTATCTATTGATGACAAGAGGAGTATATATTAACTATGAGACCTTAATAATAATAAATGTTATTTTCAGAGATTGATATTATTCCTTAACCATGTGTGTGATGAAATGAGGACTAAGTTTGACTTTTCAATAACCTAGATAACCTTATGTTCGGTTGACTTTGATTCTTGACGTTAACATTCTTTTTTTTCTTCGCTGCGTAAATGATTATAATAAATAATAATAGGCCTTCAACACGACTCAGAACAACATGTTGATACTACAAGAGAGCTGCGTGGACTCATCAGGATCCCTTGTGGTGTACTGCCCGGTTGATCTTCCGATGATCAACATCGCGATGAGCGGCGAGGACCCGTCGGGCATCCCACTGCTTCCGTCTGGGTTCACTGTGGTGCCGGACGGGCAAGTGGAGGTAGGCGGAGACGGGGCATCGAGCAGCACGAGCACGGGGAGGAGACCAGGTGGGTCACTGATCACAGTGGCGTTTCAGATTCTGGTGAGCAGCCTGCCATCTGCGAAGCTGAACTTGGAGTCAGTGACGACCGTTAATAACCTCATCGGCACCACTGTGCAGCAAATTAAGGCAGCCTTGAATTGTCCTACTACTTCATGATCATCATTCATATCTCACAACAACACCCATACCAAAAAAAAAAAGGTTGGAAAAAGGAAAAAATAAAGGAGCAAACTTTATTATTATTTTTTACTTGGTTTAGATTTATTTTTTTGTTGGTGTTATGAATTGAGTGGTGGAGGGGGGGGGGGAGTGTCCTTAAATATGGTGATCAGAAAAGGGGTTCAGAGATATCAGAGAGTGTTTGGTGGGGATTGGAGAGGGAATTGAAGGCTTCTTAGAGAGGTTGGTTGGGGAATATGAATGCAATATGAAGAAACTGCAGAGCATGAAAAACTTCTCTTCATCATTTACTGCTGCGCCAAGGATTGCTCATTGCTTCTACCCTTCATTACTTTTATATCTCATGCCATATTTCTTTCTTTGTTTTTTTTTTCCTTTTTGGTTTTGATTTTTGGAAAATGAAGAAGAAGAAGGAAGAGAGAGTCAAGAACGCACCACACGTGGTGGATGATTATTGTTATCATGATATTTCTGCAGATTAGGATCTGCTTGAAGAAAATTATGTATGGTTCGGGTATTGACTTTCTGTTCGTAGACCTTTTTTTTAATTCATATCACTTTATTTTTCACAGTGCAAATATCTTCCGTTGCCTTTTTATTAGTTTATTCATTTATTATGTTCTCTCTCTCTCTTCATTAACTCACGTATCTATTATACTTGTATCTATTATACTTGTAGAGAGTTTGAATTCACAACTTCACTTCACGTAGTAATGATTATGCTCTCTCGTTCATAGGGGAAGATTATATGAAATACGCAAAACAATTAGTATATGCTCTTTTATTAGTGCATTTCTCATTCTCTTTTTACAAAACATCTTTTTACGTGGTAAATATTACATCAATAATTGTTTTAATAAAAAAGTAGGTTCCATTAAAACTTCAAGGGAATTACAATTAGGTTCGAAGGAAGAGATTTAATTATTGAGAAGTTTTAATGACAACTAAAGAGCAGGCAATGATAAGTTATAGAGTATAAAGTGACAACACTTTACTTATTATTAAGACTTTTTAACAGTTAAGTTCTTTGCTTGGAACTTCACCGTAATTCCTCCAAACTTTAATGCAATAATACAAAGAAGAGTTGATGTTTAAACCCCCTCGTCAAACTCCACCTCTTTTCCAAATGGGTTGGGAGATCAAGGACACAAGAATTAGTCTCCATGTTATGAGAGGTTGTAGCCAAGTAATAAGCATAAACTATACGTTGCTTGTGAATATGGCTAATTAGCCCTTGCCAATTAAATATTGTTCCTAAAGGGATGATCAATCTCAAGCCTTCATGAGTAAGTTAACCGCCTCTATACAATCAGACCTCGACCATCGTAAGTTTGCCCGTGCATGATCCCAAGCAACTCTGCAATGGCAAGAGGAACTGTGGTGAGTTTACAACTATTTCTGCAAATTCATCTTCTTATTTGTCTTGGTTAGTAAAATTAGACAATGTTTGGCATCCGAAAATGTGTTTTCTACAAAATTCTTTTGTAAGGACTCTTCCCAATCTTCAATGTAAGACGTATTTATTAAAATTTGGAAAGTTAAAGTTAAATAAATTACTCAATCATAAAAAATTGTAACATGATTTCTTTCAAATATTTATGTGTTGCATTAGATTATATATCGATTTATAAGTTAGATAAATGAAAAAAAAATGATAAATATAAGAGATAAAATGGATAAATATCCTTTCTTTAGGACCAAAATCCAGCCTAAATTAGGTTGTCGGACGGGAGGAGTACCAAGTATTGCGTTAATATTTTAGTTTTGAAAAAGAAAATAGAATCGGATTTGATATTTAGGAATTGGATAGAGAGAGAATACAGCATAGATGAATTGCCTGAAGGAGGGGAGTCAGGTCCTTACAAAAATAATTTAATGAAGAAATAAATGAATGAAAAATTTATTATTTTTATATTTAACTGACATCTCTACGTGGTGCCTATTTATTTACAAGATAACAAGTAACTAATGGTGAAATAAATATATTTACTGTTGGCAAAAAAAAAAATTTACAAGAATGCTGCGCTATTGATGGGCTAAATGAACGAAACAGATCTAGGCCCATTACCGAAGTCCAGTCCAGAACAGGGGTAAAGATCCACACCACACGTCAGAATAAATGGAACGCTGTTTAAGAAGTGGGCCCATAGTTTGACCACCAGCAAGACTGGTCCAGCACGAAATAAGCAATCCATACGGTAATGGAATGCAGCAGCATACTGACGTTCCAGAGAAGAGGGCAACAAATAGATTGATCTTATGACGAAAGATGGAAATTTTTTATGATCTCAATTTCTTAATTTATATTTAAAATTTTAAGTGAATTTTTGTAACGCAATATTATGTACAAAGGACAAATGTTAGCAGCTGGCAAGAAAATCTCAGGTGGATATTGTGTGTGTTTGAGATAGCGGTGGGAAAAATGACTTATTAAAAATAACTGTGTTTGTTTGGAATAACTTATTTTTGGACAATAAATACTTATAAATTGTGATTCACGGTATACGAGGCAAATATGTGAGATGATTTTTATCTCGGCTTACGTAATAAGGACTTATTGTCCAAAAATAAGTGATACCAAACACATGCATAAAAAAGTCAGTTTGTGTAATATGATTTATATTTGAATGAACGATTGAATAAATGATTTTCAATAAGTCAAAATTTGTTTGGATTGACGATTATATAAGCGCTTTTTTAAAAGCAAAAACTTGTTTCGATTGGTAATTACATTAGTGCTTATGTGTTAATTACAAGAAAACAAGATATTTAAAATTAAAAATAAGTGAGAAAAGCGAAGTTAGAAAATGTGATGCCAAAATACATAATTTTACAAAAAAAATATTACATAACTGTAAACACCCTATTTTGTCCTGGCCCAACTCAAAAATAATAAGAAAAGAAAAAATAAAAAATCTTCCTTAATCCTGATATATCTAAATTAATAAGCAAATGACATTGATGATGATTGGATTGTTTGAAATTTGAAAAATAATCATCATTAATGGTGATTGTCTTGATCTTGGGGTTTTGTAGTAAATGGAAACAAATTTTAAAATAATTCATCTCATTGATGTTATTTGATATTCGGATTAGGGAATTTAGTGTGAAGTTATTGTGGAGAAAAAAATAGAAATTTAAAAAATACAAAAAAAAAATATCCCATTCATAGGTTTAAATTAGGACATTGTTTGTAGGAAAAATATAACAAAAAACAAATAAAAAAATAAAAAAATAAAAAAAAATCTCTCATTTATGTTGATAGGTTTAAATTAGGAAATTAGTTGTTGGAAAAATAAAAAAATTAATTAAAAAAAATCTCCATTGATGATAATTAGGTCAAGTTAGGAAGTCTTATTAATTGAATTAACCTAAAAACAGTATCATATGTGATGTATAAACAATATAAAAACTATAAGGCATATATATATAATTTTCTCTAGGGTTAAATTAATTTTTATATAATACATAATTAGCTTAATTTCTTAATTTGCTTGTTGTTGAATAATTAGATCCTGATTACCAATCTTTTGACAAAAAAAAAAAAAGCCCATGCAATAAGTAACTTGATAGGGCTTTTTCAAAAAGCCATCATATCGGGCTTTTATTTTTTCAGAAAAAGCTCAGCCAAACATTCTTTATCTGGGTTGTGTTCTGTTTCGGGCTCTTTAGAAAAAAACAAGCTTATTAGGCTCAAATAAGCCAAACCAAACAGTCTCATTGATCTTCTCGATTTGTGTCATATTTCCCATTTGACTACTTTGACCTACATAACATCATCTATATGTTAACTAGGTGGCTTTGACAAGAAAGCTTCATTCATCTTTATTTAATACACTCTTGTGCTTTTCTTCAATATCTGTTTCCTTTCAAAATTCCAATTTAAGCAAGTTGGGTTCTACATATACACTCAACTTTATTTTTTATAGATGTATTGATGAAGGCAAACATCATATGGGCACACACTCACAAAAATAGAATCAAAAGAGATAGAATGAACTCAATATCAGATTTCTCATAGTCTGAATAAAACGTCCACAAACAAGAACAAAAAGGAGGAAGTTTATTTTCTTCCTGAATACGCAAGAAGAGGGAATGGAATATTATCAGCAGCAGCTCCATGACATGCCTTACTCAGCATTCTTCTGCATGCACCAAAAGCATTCTCCTCATGGGCAATGGCTTCAAATGGTTGGAAAGCTTCCAATGAAGCCTAGTATCATATCGAAATGAGTTTTTGGACTAAAGAGGCCTTTTTAGGTAGATCAGATTCTTCAAATAATTCAATCTCGCTAAAAACAAGTGACGAATTCATTACACACACAAATATAGAACTTACCCAGGCATAGGTTAGATCTGGCGGCGGCTAGAGACAGTAATATGCGCCAAACCTGCGAGCTCACGGGTTTTGACGGGTTTTTCCCAACTCGCAAAAATATGAGCGGCATAGGCCCGCACCACATAGCTCGTGGGTTGATGCGGGCCAGCCAGCGGGTTGGCGGGTTGGCCCACAACATTTTTTATTTTTTTTACATATAATAATTTTACAAAATTTACAAGTTTTCCACTCCTATCTTGGTACCTCCCAATCCAAAGAGAAAAAATCTTAGCCTCTTTGCTTCTTCTTTAAACAAAATTATTATATCTTGGTTGTTTGAGGATGGGTTTATGTTTTGTTTATAAACTTTGACAAATTTGATAACTTTATCTCTTGAATTGTATATTATGTTTTTAAATTTTTATAAGAGAAATGATTGATGCTAGGAAGGTAAATTTAATGACTTATATATATGTGTCTCATATTTTTAATCCTTTTTAAAAAATATGAATTTTTTTTCAAAAAAAAAATACGGATTAGTGGGCTGGCCCGCAACCTGCACACTGCAGGTTAGGGTTGACATTTTGCCAGCCCGTAGAAGTGGGGGTCGCGGGTTGGTGCGAGCCAGCTCGCAACCCGCGGGCTGGCTCGTATTCTCAGCTCTAGAGGCGGCAAAGTAGACAACAACATTCATATGACTTTTTGTAATATACGTCTTTTGTTCCTCTTCCCAGTCAATGTAGGACATAACACTTCACCTACTTTTAGGTTCAATGTCTTTGTTGGCATATCATACTACATCAACTTGACATCCCAATGCCTTACTCTTGATATTGTCCATTTTATAGACCAGAACCTGGCTCTGATACCATTTGTATAGCAGCCTACATCAACCCGAGTCTCACTCTGATACCATTTGTAACATCTTAATGTCTTACTCTCGATATTGTTTGCTTTATCGACCTAAACTTGGCTCTTATACCATTTGTATGTAAGCCTACATCAACCCAAGTCTTATTTTGATACCATTTATAACATTCCAATACTTTACTCTTGATATGCATTGACCCCGAACCTAGCTCTGATACCATTTGTAACATCCTAGCACCTCGTTCTCGATATTATCTGCTTTGGGGTCTTTGTCACCCCTCATAGTATCTATACCCTTATAAGGCATTTTTTGTTCATCTCCTTAGTCGATATGGGACATAACATTGGACTCTCACTTTTGATGGATATGTAATATTAGGCATAGTCCAATAGTGGAAGAGGGAAAATAAAAGAAAGGAAGGTGGGAGAGGGAAAGTAAAACTTGATTCTAGAGGGAAAATGACTTTTGATTTACAACCAAAAAATGGTTACCCGATAACTAATTTAGCAAATTTTAGGGGAAAAAATGAATAACAGCTCAGCGGGAAACTTTAATTAAACCATGTGAGCAAGAGGTGAGAGGGGTGTTTCTATTGATAGATGTGGGAAAACAGGCTAGCCCTTTAAGGGCTCGGCCTTTAAAAGGCCCCTATTTTGAGGCTTCAAGCTTGTTTAACTAATTTTTTTTTCATTTTCTTAAAAAAATTAAATTAAAACAATAAAATTTTTAATTTAAAACAAATTTTTAAAAATATTAAATGTTTTATCTTCTTTGAAATATAGAATAAGTGATCATTTACCTTAAAACAAAATTCTTCACAAGATAGAGACTTTACTTTCTTATTTTTCAATGTGTGTTATTAATTTATCTTTTTGATATAATTTGCATAATATTTGGATTTCATTGTTCTCTTTGTTTACCTTAGATCAATAAAAAAATGATTCTTTCAATATTTCATAAGGAAAAATTTCGTTGGGGAAATATTCCAAACCAAATGAAAGATTCTTAAAATAATTGAGAATTTTTTTTTTAAAAAAATCAATAATATCTTCAACAAGCTTCTCTTATGGTATCAAAAAAAAAAAAGCTTCTTTTTTCTTTTTAATTAGAATATAATCAATTTTTTCCTTTAAAATCTTCAAATAGCAACACGATTTGAAAAACATATACAATTTTAAAAAATTATTTTTGTAAAAGTAAAACTCAACTTTTAGTCATTTAATAACATTTTTTAAATAATTGACGGGTTTAAATGAGCCAGCTCATTTAAGTCCGCTACCCTACAGAGCTAATCCTTTTAGACTTGACTCCTTCTATAAGTTTTAAATCATAAGCCTGGTCTTTAATGAGTTCAGGCTTAAACGGGCCGTCCCATATTCCCAACTTTGACCATTGATCACTTTCTCTATTTAATGTATCCATCATTTGATCAAGTTTTAATGGTTGTGATTTATTTTAGAGTAAAGATGCATCCATCATTCTTAACTAATTTTTGAGGTGCAATTAGCACCTTAAAATATGAGCCGGCTCATTTAAGTCCGCTATCCTACAGAGCTGATCCTCTTAGACTTGACTCCTTCTATAAGTTTTAAATCATAAACCTAGTCTTTAATGAGCTCAGGCTTAAACGGGCCGTCTCATATTCTCAGCTTTGACCATTGATCACTTTCTCTATTTAGTGTATCCATCATTTGATCAAGTTTTAATGGTTGGGATTTATTTTAGGGTAAAGATGCATCCAGCATTCTTAACTAATTTTTGAGGTGCAATTAGCACCTTAAAATATTTAATGGTGCAATTGCATTTTCACCCCTAATCTATTAAAATTGGTTCAAATTCGCCCCTCCCTCCCGAACAGGCTTCAAAACGCCGTTAATGCCGCCTTGGTTTCCAAGGAAAATCCACTCCTTCTGCGCTTTTTCTTCCTCTTCTTCGGAGCCTTGTCTATGGTCGTCACAAGCAGTACCTTCTGCAGGCCCCTTAGTTTCTCCAACACCGATTTCAAGCAATCCCATCTTTTGTGTATTCCACGTCGGCGAGCTGTGGAATTAGGCAGTAAGCTAACCCGAGCATGCCCGCTTCGTAGATAACACACAGCAAAGGTCCCTCCTTCACCATTGTCATCTGCTGGAAGCACAATGAAGACAAGGGTCCAAAACACAAAAGACAAAACCCTGAATATTTTGTCATTAGTCTCTGAATGTTGAATAGAAAAGTGCTTTTGTAAACGTAAAGAGAGAAGGTGCTCATTATATATATATATATATATATATATATATATATATATATATATATATATTCATATAATTACTTATAAAAAATTACTCGGCTTGACCGCTTAAGTGCCAACTTATACTTCCTTTGGCACCAAATTCTTAATATGATATCTTCGTTCACTTTAATACTGTACTACAAACACAATGCCAAATTGTAAACGCAGAAAAATTAATTTATTATATCAACCAATTTTCATAATCACATACTTTTTACCTTGTTAGCCTGAAATCATATATTTAGCACCTCACAAACTAAAAACTATGTTTTATGATCTTTTTTGCAAGTTTTATATTTGACATATTTACCAAGTTATGTATGTATGTATGTAAATTATCTTTAATCATTTTTTTGACCTGATTATCTTTAATAATTAAAACAATTAAAAATAGAATTTTCATAATTTCATCCATAATACATTTCCTAAATAAATTATGTTTATTAAGACCAAAAGTAATAGTATCTTATAAAATTGTAAAAATGTTCATCAATTATATAATATTTATACATAATAAGTTAAATTTGAGAAAAAAATAAAATCAAAATCAAAATCAAAATCAAAATCAAAATCAAAATCAAAATCAAAATCAAAATCAAAATCAAAATCAAAATCAAAATCAAAATCAAAATCAAAATCAAAATCATGTCTTTATAAAATCATATGATTGACTTATATTATATGAGATATATAAAAAAAATTATAAAATCAATCAATCTCTGTTTTAAACAATATTGCTTTCTAAATATAAAATTTCTAAGTATAATTAATATTGTTTTAAAAAATATCCTTATAGATATAATTAATTTATACTTGTTCAAGGGAAAAATTAATTCTTGCATATAATATATAATTAGCACTTATGCTTAGAGTGAAGAAAGTATAATAAGACTCCTTCATTCTCAATGAATAAGGCTTTTTTTCTTTTCTTTTTCTATTGGAAAAAAAGGCTTATTTTTTTCTACCAACTTTTTTTAACGGCCTCTATCACACACTTTCAAATATTCTATACCAACTTGCATTATCAAAAAATATCTGCTAAATTTAAATTATCAAATTTATCTCTTGCAGTAATTTTCTTAGTTGTATAAAGGAAAAGAACTGGTGAAAAAAAAAGAAGTAATTTTCTTTGGGGTATAAAAAAGCCTGTGGTTCAAGTAACCCGCCAATTCGAGGGACTGGTCGGTCTGTGATCACTGATCAGAGCACTCCCTCTGGTATAATCCCTGTGGCCCTCTTCCTCAGACTCTTACCCGAAGAACGAATAAGCCCTAGTAGCGACTTCCCTCCTTCCGGCTCCCATCGCTGGTAGATCACTCTCTGTCTCTCTCCCGTCATCTCTTTCTCATTGCCTCACTGGTTCTTCTTCTTCATCAGCTGATCTATTGATATTCTTATTATTTGGATCTCGCTGTCTACATTAACTCTTTAACCTCGATTTTGTGTTCCTTAATTTAACATGTTAACAATGAATCAGGTTCCAGTTTATTTCTCTTGGTGGTACTGTGTCTTTCAGTTTGTTTGTTTCTTTGTTTTTTTTCCCTTTCTTTTAGCTTTTGAGTTTCGTTTTGATTCTGGATTGGAATGATGCCTTTGATGGGTTTTATTGTATCATTTTTGTAGCCAAAAACATCCATCTTGTATAATGTATATGTAATGGGAACAAAAAATGGGGGGGGGGGGATGTATCAGTTGTTAGATGTGAAGATTGCTCTAATTTGAATACTCTAATTGCTCCCAGGTACTCCTTTTAACATAATATATAGCATTATTTATATGTAAAGATGGATTGCACTTTGCATGACTTTCCCCACAACGATATCATTCTTACCTCCCATAGAGAAAAAGAAAGATCAGTCCGCCAATCTGGAGATCAAGTCTGGTCCATCAGTTTGGAATCTGTTTTTTTTTTTTTTGGCTCCCTATCTCAATGGGACTAAACCATTTTCGTAAATCTTAATTGACACCGAAGGTTTTGATCTTCTGATTATATGATTAACAAACATGTGCTGCTGCTTTGTTCTTCTTCAGCTGCGCCTGCACAACAACAATGATTTCAGCCATTGCCTGGGTCCCTAAAGGGGCTTCAAAGTCACAACCTGTTGTGACCGATCTTCCTTCAAAAGAGGAAATTGAAGAATTCATTAACAGGTATTTTTATTTTCGTTCTGCTCTTCTATCTGTTCGGAAATTTATTGGATTTAATTTAATTGCTTTGACATGCATATGCATTTGTGTATAACATTTCCTGAATGGTGTATAAGCTGGTCGACATATAGATTATATAAATCAAAAACTTAGAAAGCATGTATTTTTCTGGATTGGAATGATGTGGGAGTCACATCTTTGTATGTGGTTTGATCTAGAAGTTTAAGTATCAAATATAAGTTACAAATACTTGAGGTCCTTTTGCTTCCATAGTGGAGGCAGTGAAGATGAAGAAAATGAAGATATGGACGTTGGTGCTAATGATCAGGATGATGAAGTTGCCCAAGCATTGTCTGTGGCAGGTGCGCTTGGAAAGCCATTAGTAGAAAAATGTGATGACATAACCCTTGGCTTAAAGGAGCTTGACATGGACAATTATGATGAAGAGGACGAAGGTATGCTGAACTGATTTTGTTCAATTAATGCAGAGCTGATATTAGATGCTCTTTTGTTAGAAGTATGGGTAATAGTGGAATTACAATGTCCAAGGATAATGTGAAAGAGAAAGCCTTGTTCTTTTTTCTGTGTCTTTTGCTTTTGGGTGTATATTTAACACTTTATAATATTCCTGATTCTTAGTGTGCCTATCGTTCCTTAAATGAGTTGCATATTCGGCTGAATATAGGTGTTGAGCTATTTAGTTCAGGGATTGGTGATCTTTATTATCCAAGTAACGATCTGGATCCATATCTCAATCATGAAAATGTAAGTTAAAATACTTGTGTATATTGCTTTCTAGATGTCATCCATTGCCTTCTATTAATGCTTAAATATAATTTCCCTTTATGTGATTCAGGATGATGACTCTGAAGAAGCTGAAGACATGACAATTTATCCAACAGATTCTGTAGTTGTTTGTGCATTAATAAAGAAACATGACTGTTGTCTTGAGGTAAGAAAAATGCTAGCTCTGGAATAATCTACTCTTCCATCCACAAATTTCCAATCTTTCTTATCGGATAGTAGATAACTGTTGAAGAGTCATTTATATCTTCTCTGGCAGGTTTCAATACTTGAGGACACAAATTCCAGTGAGATAAACCAGTATATTCGCAATGATATCATAATTACAGCATGTCCACTCTGCATAGCTTGGTCAGATTCCCCCCTTAAAGGAGGAGAAAGAGGTGACCTACTGACATGTTCATTGATACTTAGGGCATAGATATTAATGTTTATCAAATATATTTGTGTGGTGCAAATAGGCTTCTCTTGAGTAATTCATCATATCAAATCTGAGTGCTTACCCATTCCCTTATTTATGAAGCGGTACTTACCCATTCCCTTCTTTTCCTCAATAAAAATTACATACAAAAGCAAAGTGCTTCCTCCTCCTCACTCCACTCATTTATGAATCATTCCTTCCCCCTTACTAAATATAATCTCAAGATCTGTAGGGAAACAAACCTTCCAGAGTCATGTTTTTTGATGAGTGATAAACATTACTTCAGTAGGCTGCACAAGTGAGGAATTAAAGCAAAATATTTTACTATTAGTTCCATTCTCCAAGTAATTGAATAGGTCCATAATTGCTTCTAATCAAAGCTGGTGTAGAACTGTAGATCATTGAACAATTTTTTTCCACTGGTTGGGTAATTGTTTATATGTCAGCATAACCTGAAATCACCACTATAGAGAACAAGTTATGTTCAAAAGTTGATTGATATCTACTTTATGACTTTACTCTAACTGATTCTCTTAATTGTAACTACAATATGTTCACAGGGAACTTCATTGCTGTTGGTTTCGAGGATGAACCTTCTATCGAGATTTGGGACCTTGATATTGTTAGTGGATTCTGTCTGTGAAATCACTAATGTATATTAAATTATCTAAAATTTGGAGTTTGTTTTGCTAAGTTGTATTTAATTTTCTGTTATTCTCAGGTTGATGAAGTAAAGCCATGTATGGTTTTAGGAGGCTTTGCCAAGAAAAAGAAAAAAGGACAGGTTTGTTCCAAATTTATGATAATTGCAGATCTTCAATCCCCATAAAATTGTATTTTCCTCCATTAATCTCTAAAACAAAACATAGAATTATAATTTAATAGTAGGAAAGGGCTTATAATGGGAATATAGTAGGACAAAAAATGTCTTTAAGTGATCAATTCCCAAGTATGGAAACTATGTGGCAATATATAGCTTTACAATGCATGGTCAGATAATTGAATCTTCAAATCAGTCTTTTGCTTGATTGCATGGACCTTTTGAAATCAGGATTCTGACACAAAACCACATAATTGGTTATATATGTATAGTGCTTTCGAACTTCATAAAGTGAACCTTGGCTAATGCGTATCACTTGTTTTACCCATGTGAGGCCCTATGCTGGGAATATAGACATCTCTGAAATGGTCTTGCATTCTGATGAATGCTGTTTTGTTTTTGGATTTTATACTTGTCCCATCTGAAGTTAAAAAAGTGAGAAGCTGAAAAAAGTGAGAAACTAAAGAAAAGAGTTTTTGAGCGTAGATAAAGATTTTAATAACTCTGAATTTTCTTTGATTATTTTATATGTAAATTACTGTTTTGTCATTTAGTTTTTTCAACTTGGATTGCGATACTCTTGATGAGCATATTTCTCTGATTCAGTTAAAATTTTCAATTTGGTGACAGAAATCCAACAAGTTCAAGGATGGCAGTCATTCAGTACTTTCTCTTGATTGGAACAAGTACCCCTTCATTAAATTTAAATTTTATTTCTGTCTTTGTTTTTCTAGAGGCCTTCTCTAAGAGGATTTTTTTATTATTATTTTTCTCTCTGGGATCCTTACTCATCCTTTTCCCAAAAACAATAATACAGGAATATACTTGCAAGTGGTAGTGCTGACAAGCAAGTGAAGATCTGGGATGTGGCTTCTGGGAAGTGTGACATTACGATGGAGCATCACTCAGACAAGGTACTTAGAACTAAGCTTAAGCGGCCCTGTTTCATTTTCTTAACTCATTTTTTATTGATTATAAAAAAGTTCTTCCCTTTCTTCTTTGAAAGCGAATTTGGAACAATTACTCCTCCGTTTCTTAATATAAGACATATTTAGGGAGTTGATCTTGGTCTTAAATATAAGACATAGTTTTCTTATTTATTGTCAATGTTTTCGTAATTTACCCCTATTGATACACCCTCAACAATAATCAATGAGGAGAGGGAAGGAGGAAATTAAGGAATGTGACTAGGGTGTTTAAGAAAGTTCTTCCCCTTCTTCTCTGAAAGCTAATTTGGAACAATTA
The DNA here is from genome assembly GCA_963242795.1 of Inga leiocalycina. Classification (NCBI taxonomy): domain Eukaryota; kingdom Viridiplantae; phylum Streptophyta; class Magnoliopsida; order Fabales; family Fabaceae; genus Inga; species Inga leiocalycina. The sequence continues at coordinate 29,076,712 of OY725322.1, forward strand.
CTCCTTCGGTCCTTAATATAAGACATATTTGGGGAGTTGATCTTGGTCCTAGATATAAGACATAATTTTCTTATTTGTCAATGTTTTTCTAATTTACTCTTATTGATATTCCCTCAACAATAATCAAGGAGGAGAGGGAAGTAGGAGATTAAGGGATGTGATTAGAATGTTTTAGAAAATACATATCATATTAACTAACTTAACTAACTTCCTTAATCTAATCAAATGAGGTAAATATGTCTTATATTAACGATTGGAAGAGTACAATACAAAAGCAGAATATTGGGTGAGTTGTGATGCCTGTCAAATTCACTCTGGTTGAACTATCCTGTCAGGTTCAAGCAGTTGCTTGGAATCATTATGCACCACAAATTCTTCTTAGTGGCTCTTTTGATCGAACTGTAGTCATGGTAATGTTCTAATATCTCAAGTTACCTCTATTTTGTCTTCCTATTGTACAGTGAAAATTTATTTTGTCATAGTTGTATATTCATGTGCGAAAAAAGAGAATGAATGTTTGAAAGTCATTTGTGGTTTCTCAGTTATGTCAGTACATGAAACTTCATTTTATGTACTTTTATATATTTATCCATTATTTTTCACTCTAAACTCCATGTTATTAATATTGTTACACTTAACAGAAGGATGTAAGGATGCCATCACATTCTGGCTTTAAGTGGTCAGTTCCAGCTGACGTAGAGAGCTTGGCTTGGGATCCACATGCTGAGCACTCATTTGTGGTTTGTTCTTTTTGTTTTTATTCAGTGCTTATATTTTACTGGTCATATTTCATGTTGTTTTTATTTGACCGTTTTCCACGAATGGGAAAAAACTGAGGGTTTAATTTAATCGAATTGATGAGCTCTTAATTTAGATATTTTACTGCGTTTGGTATTAGGTTTTTCTGGGTAATCCTGACTTGAAGATTCATTTTAGGTGAGTCTCGACAACGGTATGGTCAAGGGTATCGATGTTCGTGCAGTCCAATCCAATTCAACATCTCAGTCAACTGTTTTTACTCTTCATGCACATGATGGAGCTTGTACCTCAGTATCCTACAATCTTTCAGCAGCTAATGTATGTGTCTTCAACTTTTTGGTCAGATCATGATTTTCCCAAGTAATTCCCAGGTACACTAGTATAACCGGACTCTCTTGACATGTCTTCTTGCAGCTTCTTGCCACTGCATCCATGGATAAGACGGTAATTGTGAAGTCATTTTGTTATTATCCGGCATCTGTATCTTATATAATTGAACTTTATAGGAGTATCTGCTTATTTTATTTCGCAGGTAAAACTTTGGGATTTGTCAAACCAACAACCATCTCATGTAGCATTCTATGATCCTAAGACAGTAAGTTACTTGGTTTTAATAACTTGAGCAATACTGATATTGACACTAATACGAGAAATGACTATTTAAGTGCAATTCAAGCGTTGTGTTGTATGTTATGTGCGGAGTGTCTGATACGTATGGGTCAGGATATGGATGCATTATTTAAATTAATAATGGTGCTTAAAGGCTAAAAAAAATTTTCTCTCGGTTTTGTTAGGGACCTGTCTTCGCTATTTCTTTCTCAAAGGACGATCCTTTCTTGTTGGCAATAGGAGGCTACGAGGGAAAATTGAAAGTGAGTGTAAAGGCTACTGTAATAATGTAATTTACTATTTTATTTTCTTGATGATCATTAATGAATGAGAATAACTGTAATACCTGAATATTTGCAGGTCTGGAACACCTTATTGGATGCTGGCGTCTCTCGAATGGTGAAAGGAGATAGATAATGGTATATTATAAAGGATATTTAGTATTTTAGGACATTCGGAAGGATTTATGATTGAAAACTATTTAGGATTTATTTAGAATTTTAGTACTACCTCCTGTCTTTATTAGAAGACCCACTTGATGTAATGACTTTGAGCTGAGGCTGTTTTAACTCATGAGACCAAGATAATCAACCTAGGAAAGATTAACAAATCATTAATAGGAAATAGAAGCAAAGTAGCTGAGTGGGTCTTATAATAAGGACAGGATGAAGTGATTTATTTTTATGGCATAGTTTCCTAGTAGGTTGTCTTGGGCTTTTCATTTTATCTTATTTCCTATATTAGATTGTTTCCCATTTTTATGATTTCTTTTACTTGAAATTTAAGTTACATTTGTTGAGAATATCTTTTAGAAATTGTTTTTTACTTCATACACGCCCATAGAAAGACCGCGCGAGAGAAATCAGGTCACGCTTGATACTGGGATCTCAAAATATTCCTACGCCGTAAAGATGGGTCGTCAAAGATTAAACGCTACAATGTTTCAAAAAAACAAAAACAAAAAACTAATGCATAACATTATATTCAGCACATTTCATTTTTCAGAAAATTCAAGAATTATTAGTTAACTAAGTCTTATATTAAAGACTAGAAAGAGTAGTTGTCCCAAAATAATTTTTCTTACCCTGGAGCCACTCATTTAGAAAATTATTTTTAACACAGTCCCTAAAATTTTTTTTTGGGTACAAGCGAGGGCAAATGCCCAATTTACATCACAATATCTAATCTAAAGGGCAATTAAATCCCAAGCATTCATTAGCAACTAAAGTCCGCAAGTGAGTCAGACATAAATCGAATAAGGCGGGTTAGGGATGGAAATAGGTGAGGTTAGGTTAGGCTTTATCTAAATATGTTTGTGCCTGTAATAGATATTCAAAGCTTGAGCCTATATGTAGGCTTTTTTTTAGCCTGAGCCTAGGCCTTCAAAAGATCTGATAAAGCCTGAAGCCTGTTTAAAGATTTACTTAAAATGTAGGATTTTAAATAGCCTTTAAAGCCTACACGTCTAAATTCATATATAACCTTTCATGTTTATATACAATCATACATTATTACAACTATTCTTGTTGTAATATTAAGGTTTAGTAAGGAAAAGAAAATAATGTCTAGTGACAACACTTGTCCGAGTAAATAGGAATAAGAAAAACTAATCGTCTGTTGACTAATGAGATATAATTTTAAAAATCGATCAAGCATAACAAATAACGTATAAAACTAGATTTTTATCTCTTTTACTCTTTCCACGTAAATTGGGACAAACTCTTCTTATTAAGATTGTAATATTGCATTTGACACTAAAATAAACTCATAACAATTATTATGCTTTAGTGGAGGGCACAAATTAGGGGAGAGAAAGTGAGTTAGTGTTGTCATCTCGAGCGATCGAAGAGAAGAGATGAGGGAGTGAATGATTTATACAAAAGCAGGGGTTGAATGCAATGACGATAAAATATGAAACTTAGAATTAAGATTAAATTGGTAAATTTATAAATAATTTATAAAATTATTTAGATGATATTATATATACATATATAATAGTATAATTTTTTTTAAAAAAAAAGTAAAATAGACTCGGCCTTATAAAAATAGACATAACCTATTTATCTAAATAGGCATAACAATATGCCTAAACCTGAGCCTGACCTATTTACTAAATAGACTAAATTAGACTTATGTAGGCTAGGTTGGGCCTGATCTATTTCCATCTCTAGATAGAGTAGTGTAAACCATCCTTTGCTAGTAGTCTCTTGAGATGTGCAGTAGTCTCAATTCGCAAGGCTGCATCATTAAGTTCTGAATTTGCAAGACATTAGGCTGCAAACATTAGTACAAAGGCCACTTTGTAACATTTTAATCAGATTCTTAGCATCTAATTCAATGATAATCTTCTTGAATCTATAATTCCGTGCCAGAGTAAGACCTTTAACAATCTTCCATTCCTCTGCTTCTTAAGCGCTACATGTTCCAAGGAAATGAGTAAAACCCACTTTCCACCATCCGTTGTGGTCTCTAATAGCTCCACCACAACCTACCTTACTAGAAGATGTTACCACACCATCATCATTTAGTTTAACCCATCCCAAAGGTGGGGGATACCAAGTATGGTGTGGGGAGGAACATAAATTATGTGTAAACGAAACATCATGGACTTGTACAAATCCTCTCCAACTCTGTAAAATTATTTCAATTGGATCCGTAGGTTTTTGGAAATCTGAGTTAAAAATAGCATTGTTTCTCCAAAGACATAACTTCCAGATTGTTACACCCCAAATGAAATGAAACAACATTAAAAAGAACTAAGTTAGCATGGCCTCACTAGCAGGTAATTTAGGGCATCAAGGCTCGGAAGACTTGAAAGGAAGGGAAAATTTCAGTCAATCTAATAAATTAATTTCAGTTAACTCCCAAAATTTTTTGAAACTTCACTGCACCTATATGTTCAAAATGAAATTATTTTTTATGGGTGAAAAGACAATGATGCTCTTACTTTATTTATCTTTTAAATTGTTTTATTTGTCTTATAAATATTTGTATATATCTTGTGAATTTTCATATTTGTCTAGTAAATGACTAAAATATTTTTAAGTCCCTAGGTTCTTTTGAATTCCTTTCTTTGCCTTGTAAATAGCCAAAATGTTTTTAATTTCTTAGGTTCTTTTGAATCCCTTTATTTGTCTTGTAAATGCTCATATTTTTCATGTGAATTTTTATATTTATCTTGCAAATGGTTAAAATGTTTTTAATTCCCTAAGCTCTTTCAAATCCCTTTATTTATTTTGTAAATGCTCTTCTGAAAAAAAATAAAAGAAGGGCATTATCGTCTTTTCACCTACAAAAATTAATTTCATTTTGACTATGTGGTGCAGCGAAGTTTCAGAAAATTTTGGTTGTTGGCTGAAATTAATTTGCTATAGATGGGGTTGACTGAAATTTTCCCTAAAAAGAATGTATATTTGAAAAACAAAGCGCTAATTACTAAAATAGTGAAGTGAATGGTGAAAGAATAATTTGCTTTAATAACATGATTGTCATTATAAAAAAAATAATTTTCTCTGCATTTTTTCTAATTTTGTAGAAAAAAAATTTAACAAAATATTTAAAAAATTGTACTGAATTTTTGTTTATAGAAATTCTTTTTTTTTTTTGGGACACAACCATAAACACATATTTATATTAGAAAAAAATTTGAAAACAGGAAAGCAAACAGGCCTTAATTGTCTCAAAAATATGAATATGGGCCCAGTTTTTTATCAAGTTAACCCTTTCATACCCAATGTATAGAAGTATACTACCACAGAAGATTTTATGGGTTTTATGATACGAGGCAATTCATTGCCTCTCCATCTCTTTTATAGTCTATTTTTCCCCATTTCTTTATTTACATATTTATTTACACGTGATTAACTTTAACGGTTGAGATTTGATATCCTATAAAAAATAAAAAAATATATATAGAATTCATTAATAAAAGTATTAAGATAAGATTAAATTTTAATGGTTTAAATTTTTTATTTAATTTTGTTGTTATTTAATATTATAATAAATTTTTGATAAGATATTAAATCTCAACCATTAGAGTTGATCTAATAGTGTAAATAAAGAAGTGAAAGGAAGTGGACAGTAAGGAAAATGGAGAGACCCCTTTCCCATTTAGAAGTGGCTCTTTAGGTCTTACTTATAATATAACAACCCAATGTTTGAATCCCTGCAAAGAAATGTGCATACATTTAGTATTCAGCGGTATCTTAAATAGAATTGTCTTCAATAGAAGGATATCTGTACTTCGAAAAAAATAGAGCTATGATCATACCGTTTTTCTTTTTCTCTTTTGGTTTCTGGGGACAAGCTGTGTCCAAGTTAAAGGATGTCCAAGGCATGTCTCTCCTATATCTGCCTCACAACTAAAGCCTTGTCACAATCCGTCATTGTTTATTCATTTCATTTTCAGAATACCAGAAATTTCCCATTCTCACATTCATTAAGGGATTCAAAATCTTGATTCACACACCCCACCCACACACAAAGACAATGCATGATTGATTGAGTCTTTGATAATTAGGCCCTAAAAGAAAGACAGTAGAGATATTGTTGGGCCATCTTTTGGAGATTTGTGGCTCCTTCTTTTATACCAAATCAGATATTTTTCAACACAATTGTGGTTTTAATTCACATATTCCTCACCAAAACAAAGCCATTGTCCAACTTGAAAACTACATACTCGCACTTCTTCACTTATCCAACAGGTTAGGTAGGTCGATACGTGAAATCAATTTATTTATTTTTAAATTGTCTCATCAAAATAATTTTAAGGCGAAGTGGATTTCTGATGCTTTAACTTTACTTTGGCCTCTTAATTTTATAAATTGATCTTTTCAATCTTATAATTTTAACACCGTCAGTTTTATGTTTAAAAAAATTGCCCACATTGAAATTTAAATTCTGGTAAAATATTCTAGTATGCTAATATAATAAGTTTATTATTTTTTTTTAAAATAACAATGATTAACACTAAAAATTGTCATTTGAAACTAACAGTGTTAGGGTTTAACGACTAAAAATGAGCTTTATAAAATTAAGGGAAATCTTTTACAAAGATAAAGGATTAGAGGTATAAATTTATTTACTTTTAAATACAACCAGCCAACATATGCCGGTGGAAGCTAATGTTGGTTTAATAAGGCCTTTTAAACTCCAATTTTAAGTATGCAGTTGAATTAAATACTCATTGAGAGAGCTTTGGCACCCTTGTGACGCTTACTTAAATTAAATCTCAATTAGTCAAAATATGATGCAACTTTATACACACACACACACACACACAAGTCGGATGTAATGCAACTTTTATTATTGAATTATTTGATTTTAAAAAGGGTGAAGATGCAAATTAGATTCGGAAGTTTTCGCTGAAGAGCAATGTTATCCTAAAAGTTTTTTTAAGTTCAATATTACCACGAAAGTGTTAAAATAGAGCAATGTTGCCATTTTCGTTAAAAAGTTAACACTCAACATCAATTTTTTAACTGTCAATGTTAGTTTTTTAATGGTATGGGGCAACATTACTACATTTTGAAACTTCTGGGATGATATTGAACTTGAAAAAACTTTCAAAGTAACATTACTCCTCAGAGAAAACTTCCATTACAAACTTGCACCTTAATCCTTTTAAAAAACACATTAAATAACCTTGTTTAGCTCATTTTACCCACTTGATTAAAGTGAGTTGAAGACCCATCAAGTGGGTTGGGTAAGTAACCTTGTCCAGCACATCATTTAAAAAATAATTCAACATTTGATATTCTAATATCACAATCATAGAAAATTTTAAAAGCAAAAACCAACCTTCACATTTCTTTAAAAAAAATAAAGAAAAAATCATATTAATCACAAAACCAACCGGGGACTGAAAATGAAAATATCAAGAGACATGTATTTAGAATGGAGGGGACCATATTGGCAAATAGGAGGAGGTACAAAGGAGTTCAGAGACAGAAACATGTTTGGACTAGAGCCGGGAATTCGGGCCGAGCCCGTCGGGCTGGCCCGTTTAGGCCCGAGCCCGTCAAGGGCCGGGCCTATGATTTAGAGGCTGAAAATGGAAGCGGGCCTAAAAGGGCCGGCCCTGTAGGGCCGCAAGCCCTGTAGGGTCGGCCCTGTAGCCCTGTAGGGCCGGCCCTTTTAGGCCCGTTTAACCTTTTTTTTGAAAAAAAAAAAAATGGGCACAAGGCAATGAGCAACAAGCATTAGTCAGAGGGTAGAGTTAACCTAACCTAACCCTCATATTAGAAATACTCTCACACTAACTTAGACCTCATTTGAAGCTTCTCTTCTTTGATTTTCTTTTTTCTTTTTTTGCATGTATACGCCAAAATCCAAATTAGGTGTTATATTATTACTGACATTTGAAGCTTGTAGGCTTGTTTGATTGTGGCTGTGAACTTATTTAATTGGTTATGAATATTAATTATGGTTTGGACATAAGTTTTAGTGTTTATATTCTATTAAACTTGGATAATATTTATGTTTTAAATTAGTGTTGATGATATTTATGTTTTAAATTAGGTATTTTAATCTTTATGAGAATAAAAAATAAAAAAGGAATAGCAAAAAAAAAAAAGGAAAAAACATAAACGGGCCTAAAGCCCGTCGGGCCGGCCCGCGGGCTTACCTTAAACGGGCCGGGCCGCTTCAAACGTGTACGGATTTGAACTCGGGCCTAAACGGGCCGGCCCGTTTTCCCAGTACTAGTTTGGACTTTGGATTCAATACCTTTAGAAATATAAATGAAAATGAAATGATGGAAAACAGTCTCAATCAGATACAAACTCCAAGTACATCTTAGCCTATCAAAAATGTATTCCTCATTTTTAATTATGGGTTAATATAACTTTTAATCCTTCAAGTTTGATCTAATTTTTATTTTAGCCCCTCAAATTTGAAATCGATAGTTTTGGTCCCCGAAGTTTAATTCGATTTTGGTTTTGGTCTCTCATGTTTGAAAAGGACTTGGTTTTTTTCCGGGTCGGGTTGGGTTTCATAACAGGGTCACTAAGTCCTTTTCAAACTTGAGGGATTAAAATCAAAATCGGGTGAAACTTCAGGGACCAAAACCATTGATTTCAAATTTGAGGGACCAAAACCAAAATTAAGGAAAACTTCAGGGATCAAAACCATCGATTTGAACTTAAAGGACCAAAACCAAAATTTAATTAAACTTCAGAGACCAAAAATTATATTAACCCTTCAACTATTGTTTCCTTCTCCCATTTCCTCATAAAAATATCTAGCTAGTTGTATACAATTTGAGCACTCCAATACAGGCATAATATGATAAGTAAATAAATTGTAAAAATAATTACAAATAAACCAATAAGTTCAATTTCTAAACCGTTTTGCATATGATTTGTTTTATATCCCCTTTTTCTATGGTTTTATTTTATTTTTGTATAATCTCACTGTAAATAATATAACTCTTACTAACAGGCAGTTAGTTGAGATAGTAAGTGCCATCATACCATAAGAAAAAACAACGCAAGTTTGAATATTGGAAAACACATTTTTGGGAGAAGTAAAAACCCTTTACCCTCCAAAGCTCTAATGGAAAAGCCTTGATATTACCAAAAAAAATTATGACTCTCAATAAATTTTAGTGTTAATAGTATAATTTTTTGTCTTTTAAGTTTGTCCTCATTTTGGTTTTAGGCCCTCAAATTTCAAACCATAGGTTTTAGTCCCTCTAAGGGCAAAATGGTCCAAGTATTTATTGAGTTAGAGGACCAATATTTTATACGAAATGAAACTTGTGAATCCACAATCTATTGTTTGAAATTTGAGAGACTAAAATCAAAATGAGAGTGGACAAGAGATTATAGGAACCCTAAATTTTATAATTTTTTCCCCATCACATAATGGATTGTTAATAGCTCTTGAACTACACTTGACGAGAATACCTACTGGTAGCAAGTTGTCAACTAGTGTAATTGATATATGTTGGCCTTCTTGCTGGTAATTTGAGAATAATTTTTTTTTTCCTTTTGGATGATTTTATTAGTACTAATAATTAATAAAATCATTTGTCGAATAATTAATCTATCACCAGGGGAGAGAAAGGGAGAAGTGCGGAAGAGAGAAGGGAGGAGGAGGGAGAACAGATAAAAAAGGGCATTATAAAAACAAGGGGAAAGAAACTTAAAGATGAGGCAACTTCAATGTTCAAGCTCTCATATAAAGCAAGACATTCAAAATAAGAGTAACCCCAACAATTAGAAGCATTAAAAAATTATTCTAAACATCTCAAGAATTAAGTGAAAATATTCTATAAATAATTTAATAGATAACAACAATTAAAAAAATTACAAGAATTAAAAAAAATATTTCTCAACCTTCAAATTGATTGTCAAAATCTTTAAATCTTTTTTTATAACCCTTTAAAGCCACATAGTATCTGTCTCTTTTTCAAGATCTTATTATCAGGTATCTGAATAACCGACTAATCTAGATCATAGTTTTGTGATCAAGATGCATCTCCTCAAGAATATTTTTGAATAAGGTGAAATTCGAACTCAGTTATCCATTTTTTGGGTTTAACTGATCAACCGCTAGACTGAACACCCTTTAGTTGTATTATAATCACAAACCAAACTTGGTCTCAAATGAAGGAGGAAAAAAAATCCACCCACTAAGAATAAGGCCCCATGTTTGCAGAAGGAGGCACATGGAGTTGAGCTTCAAAAAATATATTGGGACTTCATTTCAATTGAGATTTAAAAAAATGTCAGAAAACAGTCTGAAAAGTTGAAGTACTTTAAAGTATCTGGATGTATTTAATTTTGTTACTTTAATATATCAAAATTTATAGTCATGAAATTATAAAAGAAAGATGGGCTAAGATGTTAAAATAACTTTCAATTAATTTTTATTAAAAGTGGAATAGTAACTATAAATTATTTTTTAGAGTATAAGTAGTCATAAATTTTTAAAATTGGGGTAAAACCGTAAACTCAACTAACTTCTATATATTACAATAGGGAAATTCATCTTTTGGCCATTAAAGTTTTGACTCACTTATAACTCAGTTCATGAACTTGTGACTTGCTTGTAAAGGATATATATAGTTCCATCTGTTATTAAAATGAGCGATTATGCGCCATATGTGTAAAATGGGTGTGCTTTGACTTTATTTTATCTCATCCTCTTTCAAGCGTTATTCATCATTTATTATTCAAAAGTTAAGAAATATATTTTTCCACAATTGTTTGTGTTTTTTTTTTTTGTATATTTGGGTGCTTTATCAAAATTAAAAACATTATAAGTTGCTTCAACTTGTTCTCCAATATGAGTCATTCACTACCCCTTGGTGCTTCAGAAGGATCTGTCATGGATGCCCAGCAAATTTTTTGGAAAACAGAGGCGGAGGTCGATACGAGTTGGTGGGAACGGGTACGCTGGTTTTTTTTAAAATTTATGTAAAATTCACATAAGCAATTTTTAACGGTATTTTAACTTATTTTTTGTTTTACTACATAGGATGACTTAGAAACATTAGAAACTAAGTTGCAAGTGAGTCAAAGTTTAATGACTAAGTTATAAGTGGGTTAAAATTTTAAGAGTCAAAAGATTAATTTTCACCTTTGTAATAGTTGGATTTAACGGTTTTACCCTAATTTTAAAAGTTTATGATTACTTTTACTCTAAAAAATATTTTACAATTACTGTTGCCCTTTTATAAAATTTGAAGGTTGGTTTAGCACCTGGACCCGAGGAAAAATTGAAGATATATAAATCAAGCGTTTGCCCATGATTTATTTTAATAAAAATGTATATTTATTTAGATGGAGTGACATATTTGGTAAGGCTGTGTTAGATCTAAATGAATATATACAACTCCAACGAAGCGATGGATTGGCAAATGTCAAATCCAGACATAGAAAGTTGACCAAAAAAATCTAGACATAAAAGCCCTAATAGTGGGAGATCTACAGTTGTGCCTGCCGACCTTCACTTTCAAGTTATATTATCATTGAAATTGATTTGATGCTCCCACATATCATCAATATATATATATATATGTATAGATATATATTTAAGATATTTTATTCCGACAAAACCAGGACAAGTAATTCATTCCGTGCATTATTTATTTTTTTAATACATATATCTAATTAGGTTAAATTCAAACATTACCAAACCTAATTTAGGTAGCTCTTATCAACACCCGTTTTCATTTCGATAATCGAAGAGTAATAAAGATGAAATTCAATGGACATACAAAAAAGTACAATTATACTGATAAAAATATTCGTTTACAATTTCGATATCGTTCGTCAACGGAAACAGAAAATACAGCGGGAGTTTTAATATTTACAAATTTCACCAAAATATCACAAAATAGACTGATTATGACCACGATCTTGTCCTCGCCTCGAGACCCGTGCTACTCACTTCCCGGCATCTACATCTTTTTCCTTAGACCCACTGGTACCCGCTGAGGTGTTTATTAAAAATAAGGTGAGATTCCGGAGAATCCCCGTAGAGACATAATATCGTTCATAGAAAATGCGAAAAGTAAATATGACATGCGCCAAGGTATGCACAAATTAATGAACAATATAAACACATCATCGTCATGTATACATGAGTAGGGCCCAGCCCCACAATCTACACCGGTTGGATTGCTGCCAACTACCAGTGTAAGTGCATTCTGGCACTAACTGCCCCTCTATAGGCAAATCATGTTGATTAATAAAGTGCATTTATAAAACAATGGCATCCACACAATCACATAACTTATGGCATAGTGTATGAAGGATAATGTCCCTACCTCCAAGCTTTATAATCCTTTATTTAATAGTGTCTCGTAAAGCGTGCTATCCCGATGTCCGACTTGGTCCTAAAATATTAAATGTACTAGAAATAGGTCATAACCTATCCAACTATCATTTTATACTCTTCCATGGTGTTTATTGTGGTTATATTAGTCTATGGTGAAAATTTACAAAAATGCCCCCGAGAACCCGGCTCGGCCCGTCGTACCCGATCCAATGGCACATTTTTTCCAAAATTTTGACCAAAGCTATTTTGACTTATTTTCACCCAAGGAATTCATTTCCAGGCTCGAAATCACCAAATTTAGTATCAAATTATGAAAATGCCCTTGACAGCCCCTATTTAGGGATTTCAGTGGCGTTTTCATAATTATGCTTTTTCGGCCTCTACCGAAAAAGTGCCCAACTGTAACCCCACCTATTTTTTCCCACTGAGTCCAATGGAACCATTTATTTCATGAAAATCAAAATCCTACTACCAATTCTGGTCCTGGCCAAAATATTAGGGAAAAAAGGGAAAAAATGAGGTTTTGTGTTTTAGCTCCCAAAACTTGTACTTTTCCACTTCTAATCCTTGATTAACTTATTTAAACACTTCTTAACCATGATTTAAAGGATTTTAGGCAGCATAACCCTTTAGGGTCATGGCTTTTCTAATTTTACAACTCCACCTAACAATCATAAAACCAAACAACAATCACCAACAACAACTTCAATACACTAAGAAGTTGAAATTTTGGAGATTACCTCTTGATCCTTGGTATTTCTCTCTCTAAAACGTCCTATCTCTCCCCTCAACCTTGAAGATTAGCTTGCTAAACCATGATTAACATGAAGAATAAGAGATTAGAGGATGGCTG